>CM042836.1:52743787-53418037 GCA_023653725.1 Bungarus multicinctus | reverse complement strand
AAAATCTTTAGCAATGGAACACCCATAATTCTGGAGAGCAAGCTGTTCCATTGATTAATCATTCTCACTGTCAGGAAATTTCTCCTTATTTTCAGGTTAGATCTCCTTCTGATGAGCTTCTACTTATTGCTTCTTCTTGCCCTGCCCTTAGGTGCTATGGAGAATAAATCAATGCCTTCCTTCCCTATGATAGCTCTTCAGTTATTGGAAGATTGCCATCATGCTTCTCCTAAGCCTTCTCTTCGTTAGGCTAAATATACCTAGTTCCCTTAGCAATTTATCATACAATTTAGCCTCAATTAAATATGAGTTTGGATATGATGTAGAAAAGTTTGTGTTAAGTTTATATATTATTAAATTATCAACACAATAAACTAATAAATGACTACATGGGTTGGATCTAGATATATTCATGCTTGTAGTACAATCACTGAAATCTTATGTTCTTTTAAAAGTGGTTGTGATTCTGTTGTGTTATTTAATGTTAACTTAGCACCAATGCACTCTCACACATCATGCTCAGGAAATTTAGAATTGGAGGATAATGGAGGTATGCTAGTAAATAATTTCAGAATGTGCATATCATGGACCAAGTGCAACATGCCATAAATATTTCTTGTCATCCATAATGTTCAAGAAAAGTATGTACCAACTGTGACCTATTATAGCCCAAAGTACTATGCAAATTAATTGTAGCCAAGTTCACTGATGTGCTTTCCATATGGCTTGGAGTGTTTCATAAGTTTCCTATCCAGTGGCTCCATAGAAGTACTATTTTTTACTAGGGTTTTTTTGTTGTTGTTTTTGGTCTCAGATGGAATCTAAATGCTTGGCAGCCCTTTTTTTCCATCAGTTGCTTCATGCATCTGGTATTTTAACTATATCTATTTATGTAAACCATCTTGGTTGCATACATGAGATGGTCTCCATGCTCCTGATGCAGTCTTAGCAACATTGATACTTATCTATGTCAGTACTAGCTTTTCCTAAACAACCAGGAGTTTACCTGGCAACACTAATGTCTGTCCATCTGTTAATAATAAAGTTCTGAATTCAGTTGATGCAGAGCTCTGCACAATAAGTCTTCAATCCCACCAGCAACCATAGATTGGAATTAGAGTTATGAATGACTGGGTCTTGGTTTTATGGAATAAAATGAATAGCATGCGCATGAAGAATTGGAATGAAGACAATTGACTCTTCAGGCAAAAGTTCTTGAAGGAATTAAAAACTAGTTGTAATTGATCTGTTAGGGGCTCCTGACATCATCTCACAGGCATTAGGAAAAATTTCTGATACAAGCCCAAATCACCTCTGACTTCTATGGATGAGCTCTGATATTGTGCAAGCTTAGTACTCATGGGAGTCTGGAATGTTTTTCATGGTTAAGCATTACTGTGGAAAAGAAAGGCATTTTCTTGCCAAGAGCCCAACCAATTATGGCACTTCCTACTTTCTTATATTCTGCTGATACGTTCTCAGAGCACTTAGTTAACTTCTTCTCAGTCATCCCCCCCTGAAGCCAGATGACATCAAATTCATTGCCAAACAAGCACAAACTAGTATTTTGTTTTAATTTGTTTTCTATTTTTACTTCTTAGTTCATCAGGTACCTGGAGATTAGGACAAGAGGCAGTCGATGAGGAAAACTAAGTAGGTATCTGTGCTTTCCATATCATGAGGGCACCCATGGCAAGAGATGCAATTTTCTCCTGGGAGGTCTGTAGAATTGTTCTTATAGATCTCACTAAACCAGATATAGGCATTCCTAGGAGCTAAATAAACTTTCAGGTTTAGCTTTCTTTCTGGGATAACCAAAAATAAGATAAAGGCAATTATCAAATGATTGACCTTATGAGTGTGGGAGGCAGGATGGAAGAGGAGTTTGTCTAGAGGAGGCCCAACCTGAAGTGGCTGTGGGAAAGGAACATTTCAAAGAGACTGCCTTAATTGGCTTCTTTTAAGTCCATCTGGGGATTTATTCTTGCAGTTTTCAAGAATATATTTTTATCCCTGATTATTATTAAAAATGCCTTTCTAAAATCCATGCAGCCCTCACTTCTGTGAACATTTAATCACAGATGGTACACTTCACAATAACCACTATTATTAATACCAGTAATTTTAGTTCTACTTTTAAAAAGTAAATTATTTTACTCACATCAATTTATTTCACATCATTTTATCATTTTTCATATCATTCATGGTAGAGGTTCTTTGTTTAGCCTTTTTCAGACCCTCCAGAACAATTTCTCTATTTTTACCAAAATTGCTCTGCTTATTCTCTGTTTAATTATTTCAATTATCTTTTTCTCTATATTCCTTTATAACATCTCATCTTCTTTTTTGTAGCAATTATTCTCTTACATGCATTTTCCCTGATCCAGTTTTTCATTCAACTTCCCATTTGTGTTAACTTCCCTAAATGTATTCATCAACTCCATCCCACAAGATCAACTACCTTCGTTCAGATTACAATATTCTTCCCCTTTCTCTTAAGTAATTTTCCTACTAGTGGTTTATGGTGACTTTTAAAGTCATCTAGTCACAGTTGTGTCAAAATAACAATAATGAGGACAAGCATTATATAATTGATGGCTTAGTGATATTTATTCATCCATTTTACTTGTATCGTGCAAAATCAATATATCCATGCTATAGTGGGAAAATAACCTTTATTTTAGTTTTAGTTTTACAAACACACAACATATGTCATTTCCTTTCCTTCTTTAATAGTTATTTCTCGTAGGTTCCAATCTTCTTTAGACTGTAATAATTCCCATAGATTTTGGCCCTGGCCACCCATCAAGATTTTGGTTAATTGAAGTTTTTACATAATATTTGATAAGATACAAAGGGTGGTTACCAGCTCTTAGTCATAGCCAAGCCACCTGTAGAATCGCAAAGATAGTGGCTGTCCATGCTGACATATTTTGATGAGTTTGCCACAAACATAATGAAGAACAATAAACAGGGATTCTAACTGGGGTTTTAACTTATTCTATGCAAACTAGGATCTCTAATCCAGGTTAATTTATAAACCATATTGTTACCCACTTGCCATCAATAAGGAGACACTAAATGTATTTAGGGTTTTTTGTTACTCAGATAATATATATGGATGAGATGGAATGTAGTAAAGAAGTGGATCCCAGAAGGGTGGGTGTGCATTTCAAAGGAATGAGAGGCAACTCAACCTAGATTTTATGTGTGAGAGAAAAAAAGGTGAAGACAGTCTCTCCCTAATAGTTCACAGAATATATTGTACATGCAGACAGTAGAGTCTTCATTCTGGCAAGATTTTGTCTATACAGTAGGTGTGAGACAATAAAGAAATCAGCTTGGAAAGAATTGTTATGTGCTATTCTTGGTTTTGCTCCTGACAATCAGTCTCATTCCTGATTCTTCTCTTTCATTCCAGCCATATCAATATCACAGAGTTCCCCAAGTTTTTCAAAGTTGCTACAAATCTGTCAATCATTTGAAATCCTCATGGCCAAGTCATTGCTTTGTTTGAGGTATACATTCAAGTTTGATTCACTCAAGAAGCAATATTATACTTGCTTTGATCTCAGATGTTGGGCTTTAGTGACAAGCCAAACCACCAGATCCCCATTTAGCTTACAGATGGGGGGCAATGAACATGCTTGACTGTTTATGACCCTGAGGTTCACATTATCTCAATAATTTCATTGACATATTAATGGCATGCAAATTATGGCTCCTAATTTAGCTTTTCTTTCCCCACATCAAAATAACATTGTACATGTAATATGCATCTTGTTACTCAAGACCACACACATTTAAATGTTTGCTCAAAGCACTAATTTAAATTTACCATCAGAAATATGACTATATGTTGTCTGGTCTTTAGGAACAACTCGTAACAAAAAGGGAATCTCCCAGAGACAATTGAGATTCATCATAATATGTTTTAAAGAGTACTGCCACAAGCAGTTCTTGGAGTGTATTTTATTAGTTCACTATATATATCTTTTAGAATAAGGCATAATTAGAATTCTTGCTTATTGTTCTCCCTAATTTTCAGATGGAAAAATGTTTAGCTGTAGCTCAGAAAGCTATCAAAGTTGCATATTTTAACTCTGAGAAGAAAAAGAAGCAAAACATTAACACGTTGGTAATTAGTTTAGTGGTTTATTTTTATTATGCTCAATAGTTATTTAAGTTATTTAATTCAATGGTAGGGAAAGGATGTAAAGCTAATGGCAGGGTTTAGAGACGATTATTTAACAGTGGGCAAAGGGTGGAGCTGTGAGGACAGTTGAATCTTTGCTTTGAAATCAATGAAACTTAAATTACATAAATGAAGCAAATTGGGATCCAATATTATAGAGATAGAAGCTAGCAACTATGACCTATCACTGCATAGTATAAAATTAATAATAATAATATCAAACAGCAATTTTAAATTTTTAAAAAGATCTGTGTATTGACTGTCAAATGAAATTTGTTTATCACACATATGCTAAATGGGGGGGTGTGAGATTTTAAGTGTGGTTGTTTTTATTAACTTTTTGTTAGCTGAAAGTGCTAGTTGAAAAGGAACTAATGGCTATCTATCCCCATTTAGTAAAGCCAATTTTTAATTATTCAATTACTCAAATGGTGGTTACATTTATTACTTGGTGTTTGTAGACCTAGCATCTATTATCAACACTTGATTGGAAATGATTGTAGCCTTGTTGCAAATCTATCCACCTGGATTTCAACTATTATAATTGCCATGATGCCAAAGCAGGGGAGGAAGGGTTTTTGTGATTGTTCATGAACCCCTTGTGGTGGCCTCTGCCCCAGACATAGCACTGTCACAGGTATTATAGCCTTGACATTTATGTGTGAGCACTTACTTGACATAATCTTCACTGTGGAGTACATAAAACATATATGAAAATGAAGGACATTAGTACATCTCAGTTGCAAGATCAAATAGCAGATCATAGCCACCCTGGTAGACTCTTTTTACTGTCTCTGTCTCAAGCATTACTAAGTGTTCCCAGATTGGTGTTTGTAGCTCAGCCTGACAGACAATTCCATCTTGTACCTGAATAATCTGTGAAAAGCAGAGATAACCAAAATAATGAAAGAGATTGTTCCTGTGAGGCCTCTGCCCAGTTACCATTCCCAAGCAACTCCTTGTTTTATCAAGGAGCTGGGAAAAAATTAAGCATGAAACTGAAAGACAGCCTAGAGCAGTAGTGATGAAAAGCCAGAAGTGGACTGTATCCTAGTGAGAATCACACTCAGGCCTACAATTAGCAATAGCAGCAATGAAGCATCAGTTATTATCCAAACTTAAAGATTATTACCTACAATCTATATTCACTAAACCTATACTTTCTCCTCCCTCTCTTCAGGGAAGTGTTTTATGTACATGTCAAAATATTTTTTTCTCAAGCAACTATCTTAGTATTGGTCTATGCAGTAGGCCAGATACAAGAATTTCATGAATGTTGGAATTATAATTGAATGGATTCAAATCTCTCTACTCCGTCTCAAAACTGGGGCTTCAAGTGCTCCTGATGTATTTCTCCATTTATTATAAATCAAAGAATCAGAGCACTAGGAAGTTTGAATTATTTTCTAAACCGGCCTTAGGACACAATGGGCACATTGGGCCATAACTATTATTTTGAGATGAACTGCATTAGCGACAAGTATTCAATATCCGTTAACAGCCTTCATTTTATTGTATCATATTTGTCTTTCTCCCCGAGTTTTATTTTTCTCAAGTGGATTGTCAAAAACATCAGATAAAAACAATGGAATAGCGGTGTTCTAGAATCTTAAACACACACATACAACAAATTATGGCATACAGTACACTTTTGTGGGTTAGAGCCACACCATCAGATGCTCAAAAGCTTAAGGCAAAAAAAAAAAAATGTTTGTCTTATAATTCACTCAGTGGTTTCTTCCATTTCAAACAGAAAATTGAAAAAGTTGAAGCAGCTGGTTTTTTAGTCAGTGCCGCCAGTTAATCCTGATACAAAGAAGAATCACAATTCCTATGCTATTGATTTTCTGCAAAATTATACAAATTGAATTATTTTGAAGAGAGTTTAAAGTTATACCATCAATTCATTAGTTTGTTTATGGAACTGAAAACTTTGGATTTAAACTATTGATTTACTTTATCACAGATGTTTTATTATACTGTTTTCTTCTTCACTGTATTCACAGCAGGACTGTAAAAGGGGGGGTTGATTTCTCATTGGCCTGTGACTTTATCGGTATCTTAATATACAATCTTTAGTCTGTCTGCAGAGACATATGTTTTAAAGAAGTTCAATACTCTGATACATTATTTTAAAATTCCAACCCAAAATGGAAAAAGTTTTATTGCATTATAAGAGAAAGTATGCCAAAAATAACATCTTTTAATATGTGATATATATCACATATTGATTTTTGCCCAGTTCTAATTCATACAAATTTATTATTCATCACTTTAGGGAAGTATTTTCATAAACTTTTAGAAACTTTGCCTTTCTTGTGAAAATTAATATTTGCACTTCATTAAGTACTGGATAAATAGCTAGGCTATTTTAAAAGTAAAAAAAGAAGACAACCTTTTAACATATCTTTATACATTTGTTTTCCTTCATAATAATAGACTCTTATGCAAATTCACAGCTTGTTATTGAGGCAACATTGTTATTAGGATTTAATTCAGAAATGTATCTGCATTAATTGCTCTAAATAAAAGGATTGCAAACTTTAGTAGTTGTGGTCAGAGTCTTTCAGAGAGTTTAAAGATGCCACTAACAATTTCTGGAAAACTGGTTAGGGTGGAAATGTTTCCATGAAAAGAACTGCCGATAGCACCTTTTAGGGAGTCTAAAATTACTTACCTAAATTTACTTACCTCGTAGTGCCAATTATCTGATGGAAACATGGTCGTTTGATGTGGAGTTGCATCCCATTTGATGAAAGTGTGACAGTGGACTTTGTTACAGAAACCTGTAATAATATGTTTACTATAACATAAATTTTCCTTCATAAGAATAAGGATAGCCAGACTCCAAATTAGCAGGATTGACTTTGTTTATTTCTAGTCTCCAAGATCAACCGATACAAAAGCCGTACATTTAGAGAATCCTGAGCTAACTTGTTAGTACTTGCCACTATATAGGCCCACAACCCATTGCATAAATTCATTCCTCAAGCTCATTTCAGCAGTAAAAATCTAATGTGTGGATGATGAGAGCAATTCTGTTGCTGTTTTTGCTGAAAAAGTAGAAGTCGGAAGTCCTTCCAAATTATCACAAATCAGCTTATGATCTATTAGATGATCCAAACATAAGTTCTGTCCAGTCCTGGCTACAGTCTATTTGTCCTGATTCTGTAATTTATTACGTACATTTACTCAGTAAATGTCATTTTTACATTTAGTTACCTTTGATCGTACTGTATTTTAAAGTACAACTTTAAAGTACAATTTTGATTATGTTTGGAATTCATAAGTTCTGTATGTCTGAAACCATACTCATGCACATAAACTATGTGAGACAACTCTGAGTGAAGTAAATGTCATTTTTACATTTAGTTACCTTTGATCGTACTGTATTTTAAAGTACAACCACCTGAGCTTGCAGGATAGAATGCTGGCTATATCTAAAACATGAATAAATTGAGGATAATTATATACCATATGCTGCATTTGCCAAGAGGGTGAAAACAATGTTTACAGGTAAGGAGGGCGGCAAAATTATTGTGTTGAGCCAAGAAAAAAAGATGTTGTTATGCTCCAAAACACCACTTTCCATAATGAAAAGGTCTGGAGATAAATATAGGAAATAACATAATTAACATACATCATTAAAGCGAGGAGAAAGAATATATCTTGGATCAGAATGTATTAATTGTATATTAAAATAAAGAGAAGAATATGATCCAGAACTAAACTTATTACAGTACTTTAAGCAATGGAGATTAATGCTGGTTCTGTTCTGTATATCAATTCATAGTACAATCACAATTCTACATGTCAAAATGGCACTCTATTACCAGACCAGAATGTAAGTAGCCTTCTCCTTCCAAAAAATAGAAAATCTGATCTTTTAAGAACAAATTAGCATTTTAAAGCACAATCCATAAAGAGGGCCAAGCTCTCTGGCAATCCCGCTGGCTATTGAGCCATTTTTATGGTATGCATTTTAATACCATCTGATCTCACAAAAACACTTTTAAGTGTCAGAGTTAACATGTATTTAAAAGTCAATGTGAGAGTTAAAGATGTGCTTATAAGTATTTAATTTTGTTGTCTGTCTTGTTTACTTAATTTCAAATTTATGACTCAGTTTAGTCTAATGGTTAAGGCACCAGGCTAGAAACCATGAGACTACCTGTCAATGACTACTTCAGCTTCAACCACAATAACATAAGGACAAACAATAGATACAAACTCAAAGTAAACCGCTCCAAACTCGATTGCAGAAAATATGACTTCAGCAACAGAGTGGTCAATTAAAAGAGATTGGACTGCTATTTGTCAGAAATGGTGTAGGTCCCTTCCAACTATGACTTTCTGTTATCTGTTAATTCCTGGAACTACCTGACTCTGTTGTTATGTCCTCAAACCCCCAAAACTTTAAACTTAAACTGTCTACCGTGGACCTCACTCCATTCCTAAGAGTCTGTAAGGGGGCATGCATAAGCAAACCAGCATGCCTACTGTCCCTGTCCTACTATTACTATTTATCCATTTATTCGTACTCATTTATTACGTATACACTTATATCTGTTTGTTTTCGTAGATTTTCACAGGTTCAGGTATGCAGGTCTTGGCGTATTCGGGTCTTTTCCCATATAAGATTGATAGTATCTTGGTGACATTTCAAAGAGGTCCCACTCACCATCTGTAATCTCCTGGATCGTTGGCTGTGTTGTAACATCCTGAGGTTTTGTGGTGTAACCTCCTGAGTTCCGTGATGTGATATCCTGAGCGGATGGCTGTGATGTGACATTCCGGGTTTTGGTTTGGCTCCGAGTTTGAGACCTGGCTATGTGTTCATGGCGTGTGTCAGTTTGCTTGGTTTGGGGGTCAGGGTGTATGGCAGCTGGTGATGCAGCCGTGGTCTGGTTTCTGGATGGTGGTTGCCTTTCGCCTATGGGGTGGGTTTGGGTTTGAATCTGGTGAGAGAGATTGGTGGTGGCGTCATGTGTTGTTTTGGTTTTTGTGACTGGGACTCGTTTGTTGATAAGGGCTAGTTTCCAGATGTCTGGTAGGTGGGAGGTATTGTCCCATTTATTCATGTTATGGGGGTGTTTCTCTATTTCGATGGCTTCCCTGATTATTCTCTTGTTGAAGTGTTCAGTATTGGAGATCAATTTTATCAAAATTAATTTCATGTCCTGTGGCTTTAAGGTGCTGAAAAGGGAGGGCGTATTTTCTTCTTTTCTGACTGCGTTCTTGTGTTCTGTGATGCGTGCACTTATTCTCCTGTTGATTTGTCCAATGTATGTGGCTGGGCAATTGTTGCATGGTATTTCATAAACTCCTTGGTTTTCTAGCTGGATCTTATCTTTGGGGTTTCTTAGGATGTTGGCTATTTTTTGGTCAGTGCCGAAGGCTGTCCTGATATTGTGTTTGTGGAGAATTTTGCTGATTTTATCTGTGGTGCCTTTGATGTAGGGGAGGAGGGCGATACCGTTGTCCTGTTCTGTGTCTCAGTTTCGGGGGGGGGTGTCTCCTTTATGATTAGGTTGGTAATTGTGTTTCTTTGGAATCCATTGGAAATTAATACGTTAGTGAGGGTGTGTAATTCTGTTCTCAGGTGGTCTTTGTCAGCTAGGCATTTGGTTCTGGAGATGAGGGTCTTGGCTACGGAGTTGATTTGTGCAGGGTGGTGATGGGATTGTGTGTTTAAGTAACGGTTGGTGTGTATTTTCTTCTGGTGGATGGTGTGTCCTAGGGAGCCATTGGGTTTTTTGTAAATTAGGATGTCCAGGAAGGGAAGTTGTTGTTGGCTTCTGTTTCCATGGTGAATTGTATTTTGGGGTATAGGCTGCTGAGGTGTGTGAGGAAGTTGTCCAGTTTTTCTTTCCCATGTGACCAAATTACAAAAATGTCATCGACATATCTAAGCCAGAGTTTGTGTTTGTGTTCAGATTTGTCTAGAGCGCTGGTTTCAAAGTGTTCCATGTATAGGTTAGCGATGACAGGTGAGAGGGGTGATCCCATAGGTGCTCCTTCTATCTGTTTGTATCATTGTCCATTGTGGATGAAGTATGTGTTGGCTAGGCAGTGATTACAGCACAAGACCCAGGATGTCAAAACAATAGAACTCAGAAGGTCATTACACAGCCCATTATCCAGGTCATTACAACACAGGAGGCTGATAGACATACAGCCAATACCTTAGCCACACATGTTCTTACGAAAAAGCCAGCCAATCTGCAAACATCAACTCCATCAACCAATCAAGAAATGACAACACAGCCAACCTCCCCACCAGTATTTATAGAGAGGCAGCAGCTCCGATCACGCTTTGCTCACACAAGCACAAAGCCAAAAGTACCAGCCTGAAGATGGCGAGTAGGACCTCATCGAAACGTCGCCAAGATACTCTCAATCTTACACCAGAAAAGACCTGAACATGCCAAGACCTTATACCTGTTTATACTTATATGTTTATATGTTATATTCATACTTATATTTGTTTTCTCATACATGCTTGACAAACTAAACTAAAAATAAATAAATAAACCATGAGTTCTGGTTCAAACTTAGGCATGAAAGCCAGATGTGTGACTTTGGGACAGTCTGTTCCTCTCAGCCCAACCCACCTCACTGCACTGTTGTTATATGGAAAATAGGAGGAAGGAATATTGCATGTGTTCACCACTCTGAATTACTTACAAAGCAATAAAGGTGGAATAAAAAATCTAAAAAGAAAATAAATATAGTAGTTCATTAAATCAGGTCAGTATGCTCATTTTTCAATCATTTTAGAATAAAAGTGGTTGTTAGTATCTATAATCTGCTTTAACAAGGGGTTTCAAATAGATAAAAATTATTTTTCCAGACCTAGGAAATTGTGAAATTTGTGTTGATACTGTTTTGTTACATTATCTTTTCAATAAATTCTCCACAGCACTTAGAGCTTTTTGTGAATTAGGACAGAAGGCTACTTCAGGCAAAGCTGTAGTCTCCTAATTCCTTCCATGTACAACACATAATCCAGTGTATAATTAGCCATGCTTTGCATTTACTATTTCTCTCCAATATCCTGCATTCATAAGAAGCCAAAATAAAATTAATGAGATTTACTTGCTCTCAGATAAACAAACAGGGTCACTGTTTCTCATGAAGTTATACTACAATTAGAAAAATGCTAGAATCCCATCAACATTGCTGACTTATTCCAAATCCTCCCCTTTTTTTTATTCAAAGGCAGTTGAAGATATAACGATAAAAGTTTTCATTTCAATTCAATCAGCACTATTACATCACTTCTGTTTAATGAAGTGATGTAATAGTGCTGATTGAATTGAAATGAAAACTTTTATCGTTATATCTTCAACTGCCTTTGAATAAAAAAAAGGGGAGGATTTGGAATAAGTCAGCAATGTTGATGGGATTCTAGCATTTTCAATTCAATCAGCACTATTACATCACTTCATTAAACAGAGAGAAAGGAGGCACAGAAATAACTACAATATTCAACAAATAATACATCTTTCTTTTCTTAATATCTGGATATTCATGAATACAAAGATCATAATTTGCAGGCACTATTGAATTTTCCATATTGCTCTTTGTTCTTAGGACATTATCAGGAAAATGGTAATAAATGACACTATATATGCTAATTAACATGTGGTAGATAAATTTGAACTGGGTGATAAAAAAAGAAAGAAATGGATATATTTCTGGTTTGAAAATTGACGTCTCAGACATCAGTGACAATCAATAGTGCCTCAGCCATCAATGATTCCTCATCCAACTTGAGATAAATTAATCCTGGGTACCATCTTTTTCTTTTCTTATTTCCTACTATTATTTTAAAATTTGCCAACAAATATACACTAAAAGACTGGCTCACTCTGCTCCAGATTTGCTTTATATACAAGCAGTCCTCCAGTTACAATGGCAGTTAGACTGGAATTTACATCACTAAGTAATGCAATTGTAAAGCTTCTCCTTACGTGACCACATCACTTAATGATGATGGCTATTTTGGCATTCCCTGCTGCTGCTATTAACCAAACCCCGTCAATTCAATTAATGCCAAGTGCCAGGCCAGATCTGCTTGGACAGCAGCAGGAGCAAAAACACTAATATGAGAATTTAGTAATAAGTGAAAAGCCACCAGATTATTTGGAGTAAAATCTCGTTTTAGTAACATGAGAACCATTAATTGTTTATTATTTACTAGCTTGCCATAACTGAAGAGACAAAAGTAGAACAGACCAGTGGTGGGATTCAAATTTTTTTTTTACTACTAGCTCTATGGGCATGGCTTGGTGGGGGTGGCAGGGGAAGGATACTGTAAAATCTCCAGTCAGAAGTGGTATTTGCTGGTTCTCCAAACTACTCAAAATTTTCACTACTAGTTCTCCAGAACTGGTCAGAACCTGCTTACAGAGTACCACCTCTGGAACAGACCAATACTATCATTTTCTATTTGAAAAGTATGCATTTTCTACATAATTTTTGTTTGTAATTTTCCCATAGGAAAATGCATTTTTTGTCTAACATACATATTTTTATGGATGTTTTTTTTCATTTTATGAATATTATCGAACTGTAAAGTTCGTTGCAAAAATTTGGAAATTTTATATGGCTCTTCTGTCCAGTAATCTAAAAATTCTCTTTGCTAAATTTCTCATCCCTCTCTAAAACAGATTCGAAATGCATCAGACACCTGGAGAAGAAACCTGCTAAGAAAACCAAAGACAGGAAAATGGAAAGAATACTTAAATCTGATCTTGGTGTTCAAAAATAACAACTTTATAATCCAAATACATATGTATCAGGCAGTTGTTGGAGAGATGAAGTACAATATTGTAGGAATTAAGGATAAATAGGCAAGACTCGCATATTTGCCTGGCTATTTCTTATTAGACAAGTGCCTTGACATTATCCAGATATATTTTTCACATATTCCATTGGGTATAGTGATGTTTTAATAGGGACATGTATAACTGTTATTTTATTATACATATATGTAGTCCTTGACTTACGACCATAACTGGGCCCAGAATTTATATTGCCAAGTGAGAAATTTGTTAAGTGAGTTTTCCCCATTTTTCGATTTTTGTCACATTCGATGACTGAATCACTGCAGTTGTTAAATTAGTAACATGATAGTTAAGTCAGTCTGGTTTCCCCATTGACTTTGCTTGTCAGAAGGTTGCAAAAGGGGTTCATGTGGCCCAGGATAGTGTAAACATTATAAATGTGAGTCATTTGTCAAGCATCTGAATATAAATCATGTGACCATGAGGATGCTGCAATGATCATGTGAAAAATGATCATATGTCACTTTTTTCAGTGCCATTGTAAGGTCAAACTATCACTAAATGAACTTTGTCAGTCGAGGACTATCTGTAGTCTCACATCACCTTTATAATAATTATTGGTGTTTTTGCAGCACTGTGTAATATTAGGAACGTTTAGCTGCACTGGTGGCATATGACTAGTTGCCTAAGGCCAAATGAAAGTAATTTTCAAAGAGAAGTGCTTTTGGTTTTTTTCCAGAATTCCAAAGCAACTGTGAACAGGATATAAGCAGAGTCTGTAAAGCATTCCTTTGTATAAAAACTGCATTTCCTTAGTTTAGGGAAGAAATTTCAGTAGCATGGATTATGATGATTCTATTTCATATTGCCACAAAGGTGCCCTACAAAATGATAGGATCACTTTTAAGCCCTTCTACTTATTCCTGTTCGAGATGAAATGGGAAAACTACCAGGGGGAAAACCACTTTTTTTCTGGCCACTGTGCTGAAAGCAAAATGCTCAGCCGCATTGGTTTTGTAGTCAGTCCTAATACACATAGATCTAATTTTCTAAACCAGTCATATAAAGAAAAAAGAAGAAGGGATGGTTAAATAACCTCATTTGACCAGTTTTAAATTCCTCCTACACAAAGAGCCAGCCAAAGTATTTAATATTATTTAAGCTTACTTCAGAGTTTGAATTATTTAAGAAGTTTTATGCTGGCCTTATCCACAAAATATAATTTCAGTCTCTATAGCTTTGCACTGCATCTAGCAACTACGTGCTTTCCAAGTACAATGAAATAAAATATGGGGACTGATAATATCAGGCTGTATCTGTAGTGTGATACAATGAAAAGTGGAGGAAGGCTGAAAAATTAAAGCAGCGGAAGGGCTTTGCATTACTGATTTCCCAGAGTTAAATCAGCTTTGCTGCCAAAATCTGGCTTCAGTCTGCTGGGCAGACATCTCCCCGGTTTCCTGCTGTAGTCAACAGAAACCATTGAGCTTTTTCTTCTAAAATGCCCTAAGGAAACTTGAGAGGGGGAAAAAAACAATTGTGCCATTTAAAATGGCTTAAATGGCTGGGGGATCCACTCCTTTTATGAACAGTACATTGCATTCCCTTGATTTTTATAATACATAAACATGACCTACAGAATTAATTTTAAAAATCAAAAAGGAAATAAAAAGCATTACTTTGATCAACATGCATTTAATTTTGGAATATATATATATATATAGCAAAATGTCTTCAAAGAAAAACCAAAAAATCCAGTTGCCTCTTAAAAAAGCACCTTTGGGCTAGAAATTGTATTTCAGCTATATCTGGACTTTAACCTTCTGCCTGTCTCTGAAATACATCCTTAGTGCCATTTGGCACTATAAAAAAGCATGCCAAATCGACATGATTCCTTCAGGAGGTTGACCAATTCAAATTCATTGACAGGTTGTTCAGATTATTCAGATTCTAGAATCGAATTACAACTTACAGATGTTTCTGAATTTGACAACAGTACTAACTTTTGTCAAACTTTAATTTCTATGAGTTCAATGCGTACAGAATAATTTTGCAGTGATGTACAAGTAGTCTCTTTTTACTCTATTTCAGTTCTAGGGGTAAATGTGGATTTTCTTTTTTCTTTTCAGTTTTTCAATGATTTGTTCCAAATGATCTTTACAACATTTTATATGAAGCCTATTCCAGTCTGATTCCCTCTGGTGTGTGTAACAAAATATTCTGGCAATTTGACATGAACAAATGTGATATTATCACCTAGGAGAAAACATTTAAAACATTTAAAGCATTTATTTTTATGTGATTAGAAATGTTTTGGAAAATCAGTTCTTGAAGCAAGTACCAAATGCTACTATTGACACATAATATTTTTAACCTACTTTTCAGAGCAGAGTGATTAAACATTTTAACATTTTTGCTTTTGACATAATTTTATTTGGATTTGTGTAGATTTTACTTCCAGCAATTTGTTTTACTTTTATATGCTTTTCCTTTAAAAAGAATCACCCCGTGCTTTGTAATGATTAAATATAAAATGCATTTGGAATCTGAGAAATTGTATTAGTTCATGATCAGATTAAAGAGGAGCTTCTGGGAATGGAAGCACTGAAAGCCAAATAAAAAGCTCAAGAACCTACAGTATTATTTTTTGTTCATTATGCAAAACTCTGATTGCAACATGAGAATATGTTTAGACTCCGATACATTAACAAATTCATCAAATTGCCTACTAAAAGAAGCTTTGGAACAATTTGAAAATTGCTTTCCTCCAGCCTAACCTCTTGATTTTTGGTATCTTAAAAGCCCATAGAAAAGTTTCAAACTCCGCACTCTCAGTGTAGACTCCTGCAGCTCCCATTTGGCAAAATCTCTGCTTCTGCAATAAGAGAGTTTACATAATATATGAACACAATGATGAGACTGATACCTCATGGGATGGCAAGAACGAGACCTGGGATTTCTATGCTTTGTGTTCCTTTTTTATTGATTTAGAGCCTGCACCATTTATCTATGACAGTTCATCAGGAGTAAGCTATTCAAACTGATCTCTTTGATAGAGTTAGCAGATCAGCTGACCACAGAAATGCAATGGACCTTGACTTCAGTAAAACATTAGACAAAGTCTTATTCAGAGGTAGCCAGGGGTGGGATTCTACCAGTTTGCACCTATTCACTAGAACCAGTTGTTAACATTCTAAGCAGTTCGGAGAACCGGTTGTTAGAAGAAATTACTGGTCTAATCCTGTAAGGAAGGCAGGAAGGAAACATTCTGGTGTTGCTTACAGAAATTGCCTCTCCATTAACCTTTATTACATTCTTGGCAGGACCAGACTTCCTGTCTCAGGAACATCTCTGGAGTATTTTTCCCCTCCTTTGCTGGTATTTTGCTTGTGTGGAGTGACCATTCAAAGTTATAATGGCACTGAAAAAAGTGACTTATGACCATTTTTCACACTTACGGCTGTTGCAGCATCCCTACAGTCATGAGAGGCCAGGCGAGGAGATGCGTGCCTCGATATGCATGATATTGAGTTGGCCACACCCAGCCAATAACATGACCACCAAGCCACGCCCACCAACTAAGTCATGGCCACAGAACTGGTTGTTAAAAAATTTGAATCCCATCCCTGGAGGTAGCTGATTACAAGTCATCCTCAACTTATGATCACAATTGAGCCCAAAATGTATGTTGCTAAGTAAGAAATTTTTTAAGTGAGTTTTGCCCCATTTTATGACTTTTCTTGCCACAATTGTTACGTGAATCACTGCAGTTGTTAAATTAGTAACACGGTTAAGTGCATCTGGCTTCCCCATTGATTTTGCTTGTCAGAAAGTCATAAAGGGGATCACAGGACCCTGGAACACTGCAACCGTCCTAAATAGGAGTAATTTATCAAGCATCCAAATCACATGACCATGGGGGATGCTGCAAAGGTCGTAAGTGTGAAAAATGGTCATAAGTCACTTTTTTCTAGTGCCGTTACTTCAAATGATCACTAAGTGAACTGTTGTAGGTCAAGAACCAGGGTGGGATGCTACCAGTTCTGCCCGGTTCTATAGAACCAGTAGCTCTGAAGAGCAGCAGGCACCGAACCGGTTCTGTGTTTGCTGCTGTTTGGCCTACCCGCCTACCCGGGCTCTTACCTGTCCTTTATTTCCTGCTTTTTCAACCTCAGCTGCTTTGCGCAGCACAGCTGAGGTTGAAAAAAGCAGGAAAAAAAAAGAAAGGCTTTTCAAACGCTGTGCACCCGCCCGCACTGCTTTTCAGCTGTCCGGGCAGCAAAGCTGATGTTTTTTACATGCACGTGCAGCTCAAAACGTAGTCACCAAACTGGTAGTAACACCAGTTGAATCCCACCCCTGTCAAGAACCACCTGTATATCAAAGGTATATCAATAGCTCTGCCTCTGTCTGGATTGAAATGATAAGTAAACATGCTTTAGGGCTCTGTTCTAAGTCTTGTGATGTTCAATATACTTACGTTGTATGAGAAAAACTATCCTAAGTCTAGCACTTAGAAGCTGAAAAACGTGACTAGGCTACACCCCAGGATTTACCTGAAGAGAGCATACCTAAGGAATCACAAGTGCAGACTGAGTCTGAGTCTGCTGACCCAGAGCTGAGCTAGCAAGGACCCAAGCCCAGCAACGCATCACAAATTAAGAAAAGGAAGTCAAGCTTCTTGAAAGAAACATTTCTTAAGCTTCCCAAGGGACATATAAAGATAGCCTTCAACTTAGGGCAGGGGTAGGATTCTACTGGTTCTGTCCAGCTCTATAGAACTGGCACTTCTGAAGAGCAGCAGACATAGAACCGGTTTTATGTCTGCTGTTATTTTGGCCCACCCACCTATCTGGGCTCTCACCTGACCTTTATTTCCTGCTTTTTCAACCTCAGCTGCCGTGTGAGGCACAGCTGCAGCTGAAAAAGCAGGAAAAAAGTGCTTTTTCAAACACTGCTTCCTTGCATGCAGCGCTGCTCAGCTGTCCAGGCAGCAAGCTGTCGAAGCAGAGAAGCACATCGTAAATCACAAAACCGGTAGTTAACCCTGTTGGATCCCACCCCTGACTTAGGGCCATTCAAAGTTACAACAGTGCTGAAAAAGTGACCTGCAATTGGTTCTCACTTATGACCATTGCATCATCCTTGCAGTCACATGATAAAAATTTGGGCACTTGACAGGTGGCATGTATTTACAATGGTTGTAGTATTCTGAGCTCATGGCATCGTCATATGCTGCCTTCCCAGGCAGCTTCTGACAAGCAAAATCAATAGAAGCCAGTTTCACTTAACAACCATGACCAAAAAGGGTTGTAAGATTGGGCACAACTCACTTAATTGTATTGTTTAGCACTTAGTTCCAGTCCCAATTGTGGTTGTAAGATGAGTATCTCTAAGGAAATTGCAACTTTGCTGGCTCTTTTGTGGAAATCAACAAAGCAGGTTCATTTTGTGCAAAGCTTTCACCCTTCATTAAACATCTGGATGCGCTGTGTATGTTTTTGTCAGTTTGAATAGATCAGAGAGAAAACTCAAACAGATAAACTAATTCAACATTATTGTATCGCTACATTAACAGAATCTTGCAAATCTGAAAATACGATTCT
Organism: Bungarus multicinctus; assembly: GCA_023653725.1. Classification (NCBI taxonomy): domain Eukaryota; kingdom Metazoa; phylum Chordata; class Lepidosauria; order Squamata; family Elapidae; genus Bungarus; species Bungarus multicinctus. The sequence goes on along the minus strand of CM042836.1, from coordinate 53,399,444 downwards.
CCCAATGTTATATTTATAAACCAGTGTTCTGCCCCCATACCCATACTCACATATGGAAAGAGTTCTATAGGTATTTATTCAAACCACCCAAACAGGTCCTTGGAAAACACAGCTGCTGCACAGGTCCAGATTCCAAGTTCAGTACAAGAGTCACTGGGTAACCAAGTCCAATGGGCACAAGTATAGGAAAGCAATCCGGGAGTCAAAGGATGCAAAGTACAAGAGGCACGTTGCTCCAGCAATGCTCAAGTCTTCAGGGCAGGGTTAAATAGGCAATGCAGCCATTCATGAGAGGCAAAGTTACATCATTAGTAGTCTAGCTGACCGGCATTGTGCCTATCTCCTCTCTACTTTATGCGTCCTTGGATCATTGCTAATGGGTGGCAGCTGCTCCTGGTTCCTAGCTGGGAGCCTTCTGACCAACTTGCTGCAGCTGTGGCTCACCTCCCTCAGCTCAGCCTGTGGCTGATCTGATTGATCCAACTGAGACTGCTCCATCAGCCTAGCATTCTCTGAGCCCTGATCCTGATCAATACTCAGCTCCACACTTTCCTCTGTAGATTCAAACTCCTCATCCTCTAAACTTGCATATGAAGAGGGATTCTGGGATGGATCTATGACACCCAAGAACTTAGGGAGCGTCCCTTCTGAGCCTCCTGCTTGGCCCACAATGTATCTGTGGGCTATGCCCTCTCTTATCTGACTATTTCTAAGGTAGCATCTCTTCATCTTGTCTCCCAAGTTTTTCCCACATATAGTTTTGAATGGAGAAGCAAACAAAAAACAAAAAACCCAGGGCAACATTATGGCTGTCTTCAAGTATCTGAAGGTGTCGCATGTAAAAAATAGACCACAATTTTCAGGGTTATTCCAGAAGGCTCCAAAAAAAGCGGGAGGTAAGCTACAAGGAGATAAATTTTAGTCAAACATCCTAAAAGTTTCCTAACAGAAAGAATTATTCAGTAATGGAAGAGACTACTTAGGAAGTAGTAGATTCTCCTTCTCTGGAGGACTTTCAATAGAAGCTGGATGGCCATTTGTTGGGAATACTGAAATAATGGATTCCTCCACTAAGTAAGGGAGTGGAGTAGTTGATCTTTTAAGATTACTTCCAATCCATTATTTTAAGATAAGACCAATCAAATTTACTAAGCACTAAGGGCTACTTTTGCAGTCGGCAACTTGGGGCCCCTCTTGAAAGTACCTTCGAACTTCTTCTGTTTCCACCTGTCATCTGTTCAGCTAAGAAAATGGAGTAGCATCTTTCATTCGCTTTCTGTGTTCCTATATTGGTATGCAACCATCCAATAGTTTCAAGATAGGGAAGCCATACAGAAAAAGTTCCTATTAAGGTCATCTTGCTCATAGGCATCAGAAAATAAACCAAGATAAACATTATCCACTGTGTTCTTGAAATACTTGCTTCAATTAAACACATTCCACTTCTACCATCAACGTTGTGTTTTTTTCTCAATAATTCTGAGAGGTTATTATAGACACCAAAATGCTCTGTACAACTTGCCCTCTAATGCTTTTCTGTAAGAAAAGAACATTAAGAGTAAATCATGTGAGCATAGTTGTCAATTTAGAGCCCCTAGCTTTTGCTTTGTGGCTGATGTCAAAGCAGAAAACACATCAGTTCCTCTAAGAATTTGTTGAGATAGACAGTGAAGAGTGACAAAGGTGCAAACAATAAAACAGCAGCACCAAAATGTCCAAAATGACAGGTCACAGTGGAATGTACCACAAGAGGCCAACCATTGCAGTATTTGGAACAGGAGGAGAAAGGGTGGGCAGCAAAAAGTTAGAGAACGCTCCGAAAGTAGAGAGTACAATAGTAGCATCAGTAGTACTACTTGTATAAACCCCAATTCATAAGCATTGTAGTGGTCAGGACATGATCATAGGAGGCAGTAGCTTCCAGGCATTACCCCCATGTGCAGAAACTTCATGTCACGTGATGGCAATATGATGCAGAGACTTTAACACCTGTGTTCTATATAGCCACTCACTCTCCCTTTATATATTTATTTTGAAATTCAGTCCTATTTTTTCCCTGTATATATTTGTTTTGTACTAATAATTCTCTTCTGTTCTTAATCCACATTCATTCTTGACCCTCTTTTTTCTTTCCTACATATACTTAAGTAATTCCTATTGCATTCACTTCATTTTTTAATATCACCCAATAACAAGCCCATCCATGGATAAGCTGAGAAGAGAATTTGTTATATACCTTGAAAGTTTTCAGAAGATAAGCAAATTTCCTTTCCTTCCCTTTCCCTCCCCTCCCATCTTTTTCCTTCCTTCCTCCTTTCCTCTTTCTTTCTTTCTTTCTTTCTTTCTTTCTTTCTTTCTTTCTTTCTTTCTTTCTTTCGTTTCTTTCGTTTCTTTCTTTCCTTTCTTTCTATCTTTCTTTTTCTTTCTTTCCCTTGGCATTTCAAACCTCTTGACTTGGAACAATAAAAATGTTAGGAAGACTGTGGTTTGGAATATGCAGACATTTAAACATACACTGATTTATAATAACAGAAAATTGCTGTCTGGTGTTTTCAGGATGCCCAGTCTGTGAACCAGGAAATTTATAGCATAAGGCTAGGATCTAGTTCAGACAGCAATTTTGATTACTTTATGTTCCTCATTGCCTTGTCAACGGATTTCTTAGGACTTAATATTCTTGGACATCTGCTAGAGCTCTGACATTCTGTTAGAACCAAAACTAGGAAATTATTCCCTATAATACTATAAGACTTTAACAGAACATTGCATTTTATAAAAAATAAATGGCAGCTGCAACTTTATATAATGTAGAGTGAGCCCTGCCATACTAGGGGTTCCCTAAAACCTATACCAAATGACAGTACTTGTCTTTTGCACTTCAAGCTTTAATTCCCAGCCTTCAGAAATTAACTTCAGGAATATTGGGCTATATGACATTAGAAAGATAAGTTCACCTGATAACTAATATCTGCTTTTTTATACTAAGATTCTGTCAGTCTTTGAATCTTTTGGAATGGACAGCCAGGATATTACAACAGAATCTTAAAAGGCACCTCAAAGCCCCCCTTTACCTCAACCAACCGGTATATCTAAAGTGAGTTATTTTCTTACATTTTCTATTCTCCTGGACTTAGATATCTCTTCTGTAATTCCCTTCCACTTCTCTTGAGTCAAACCCACATTCCATCATACGTTCATAGAAATCAGTCAAGATTGAGAACATTTAATATATGTTAATAGTCCTCTCCAGTAATATTCAAACTATATTCTAGATGGCCATGTTATTTGGTACTTCTGTTGCTGGTGGAAAACTGTCCTGGCATAAATTGTACTGTCCCCTTTGATGATCCCTATTCTGCAATTAGTAGTAAGTCTGATGAAAGATGTCTATACAGTATACCTACTACAAAACAAATTAAGGAAAAGGATTTGCTATTTTCCCTTGTTTTATCTTTTCTTCTATCTCTTGCAGGAAAATTATCACCATTCTTCCTAATATGGATGGTGGGATAGGGTTGGATGAGTAAAAATGGTTAAAACAGTAGCTTTAATCACCTCTCAAGTTGCCTAACAGATTAAAAGCAAAGAGAATCATGAAACCAAAGGAACATGCAGAAAGTTGTCCTCGTGACTTGTCAGTCAAGTTATTTCTGAACTTAGGTCTACCATTTTTCTGAATGAGCACTACATCCATTAAAAAAAATAACCCTGCTGACATGTATAGCATGTATAGAGGAGGAGGAACTGTATCAAGCAGGAGCATAACAATGTTCCTTTGTATCACAAGGGGATAGTAACACTGACGGCTAGTGACCAAGTAGTCCAGTTCTAATTTCATGCTCAGTAGCTTCTGGAAGTAGCCAGCCAGCAAGAACATGCCACTATGACTGGCCAATAATAACAACGGGTATTATCATGGCACCTAACTGTACAAAAATTAAGACAGAGTAGATAAAATGGTGCCTTCTCTGAATAATAATAACAGTAAAAATACAGCTAAGTAAAAATCTTTGTCAACCAAAGCAGCAAAAAATGTAAGGAACCCAAAGATGATAAACTGGCAACTTATGGCTTGTAGGACATACTTTAGGTTTAAATTAATTCTGTGCAGCCCAGGACTATTGCACAGTGTTTGAAACAGCTCTATACCTAAAGTATGTTTGGAAACAAGTCTAGCATTTTAAAAACAGTGCTGGACCTATGTTTATAAAGAGCCTACATAAAGCTTGTAAACATTTTAGAAAGGCAATCCAAAGGCAAAAGGCATTTTGGAAATCCAATCTGGCATTATGCAGGCAGATATCTCTGTAGAAGCCAGATACAGCTCAAGCCAAAATAGCCATAGTGATCTGTTTCTAGACTCTGGAAGGAGTGTGTTCCTGCCAGGAGTTTGTCAGTCCTTCAGAATAGGCAAAATTAAAGAAGAGAAGCAGCTGAAGTTTTAGGAATTCTTTTACTTGCCTTAAGGCAGAATAACAGAATTTTGAAAGCTTGTCAGAGGCACCCTCTAGTCTATCCCATCTTACAGCAAACCAAATCAAGGCACATTTTCCGATGAAACAAGGTTTCCCGGTTGTATCTCACCTGATACACAATATTCAGAGGGCTTGCTGCGAACCGAACACCAGTAATGTTTTCTTAACTTTCCAAGAGCCATCCCATTTCTTCATGCTCCAAATCATATTTAAAATGAAGAGATAAATATTCTTCCATTATGAAGACACACTCTCTTCCACTTTAGATATCGTGCCCTTATTGCATGTGAAGAAATGAATTTGGAGTCATTTGTACTTCCTATCTTGTCATTTCTGACAAATATACCAATCAGACATTATGCAGGCAGAATTAAGTTTCTATCCTGTTCGGTAAGAAAGATGGTTTTGTAACTAGCTATAACAATTCCACCACTTGCACTGAAATGAAAATATTAACATATGTTAAGAGTGCAGACAGATAGACACAGTGTTGACTTATGCTTATAGGAGACATTATTCCTTTACTACAGTAGGAGCAATAAAAAATACTTAAAGGTATTATATTGCTTTGCAAAAGCATTGTCTGATAGATTATCTGCTGTATGGTTTTCATGTTCAGCACTCCCTTTTTAACTTTTCCATAATTAAATGCAATCAGAGAAAGAAAGTTGCGTTCCCAAAGAGGAAACTAGTTCCCTGTCAGAAGAAGGAATGGAATAAAAGAATCCAGAGGTCCTCCTGTTTAAATCATCATAGATATAAAATAGGCTATTTTTATTGAAAGCAGATGGCACACATTTTTTCTGCCTATCACGTTAACTATATTTAAATCTCTGCATTAAAATGTGCTTATATCATGCCTAAGTATGTATATATTGCCATATTACCTCTGTATATATCCACAAATAGCTGTAATATGAGTACATATTCATTTACATATATCAGATACACATATAATGGATAGATTGACAGATAACTACATTAGAGGTGCAGCTGTGACTAAACATCTTGTATACAAGTATGCTATTCTTAATAGAGATTCAAGTCAGCTTCGTTTTTTGATTTAGAAATTATCTTTATATTATCTATAAATTGAATATGAATACTTACCAATAAAATATAAGAGTTGTTTTACAAAAACATGGTATTTTAAAGGGAAATTGTATAAAGCAGTGATCTTTTGTGGCTTGGTGGCCTGATTGAGAAGGGAGAGGGGAACTGGGCTGCAGGAGCAGTGGGCCAGCATGCACACATGTGCATATGCACACGCAGCCTTTGTGTGAGCAGAAAGCTAGTGCGCATCCTGGCAAAGGCCCACCAGCCCACTGCTCATGCAAGGAATTGCGCATGCACATGCTCCAGCCAGCCACTTGTGTGGCCCAATTCCAAATACTCCACAGTCTGGTAGTGGGCCACAGTCCAGGGGTTGGGGCACACTGGTATAAAGTACTAGATTTGATTTTTCTGAACACCTATTTTATTATAATTTTCTTTTCCACCAGCAAGTAGTTTTCTCCAGCACAGTTTAATCATGAGAAGAAGAAAAATTCAATATATGCTCTTTTTTGTCCTTTTGTAGTTTTTTTAAAAATTAATTTATATGGAGCATTTTTCAAACTTACTGCTTTTTTATTTTTAGCAATTTCTAACACATAACAAGATTGTAGCAAATGTTAAGTTTTTATGGATTAAGGAACTGAGGCTCAGATGTAGGGTTTGGGCTTATATGTCTCAGCAAGCAATGGTTTGTTTAACCATGATTTACCAAATTATCTGTAAATGACTGGGTTCAAACAAGGTCACTGAGTGAGTGAAGAGGGAGAGCAAATAAGAATTTGGTGGGAAAGGTTTTACTTTTTCTTTTGTTCATTGGAGGAACATGAAACAGAGATAATTACTTTCATGTCTTTCTGGGGATAAGCCATTTTTGTTTTCCTCACTGAAGATGATGACAACTACACATACTGCATGCTGATTGCCCTCATGAAAAAGAAGGGAAGGAGCTAGAGGCATTCCTATTAACCTTCCAGCCTATCGGGAAGAAAATTTTAGATCTGTCATAGGAAATGCTTGCAGGAAAACAATATTAAGATGCATCATAGAACTTAAAAGAAAAACAAGCAGTGACAATATAGAGTTCACCAAATCAACATAAAGGGCTTGCTTGTAAGAAGAGTTCGTTTTCTCTGGAGGTTCATAATAGATTCCCAGAGAAGAGGTTTATGGAGTCTTAGATGAAGAGCAGGTTTTAGGGACTGAGAAAAGGAAAGATTCCTGCCTACACCTATGTGGTAGTTTTCCTACTAAGAGGGACCAGAAAAGCAACCTATTGGCATGACAATCTGTTGAGGTCTATTGAGAGCCCACTGAAAATGGATAGATATGAATCCAACAAGGCCTGCATCGCTACATGTGTGCCAGTTCCAGCATGTGTGCCATAGGTTCGCCATCATGGGAATAGGGCATTAAAAGAAAACCAAATGTCTACACTTCTAAATGGCCACAATTTCTGCTTCAGAACCCTGAAAAATATTGTTAAAGCCAATTCACCAGTCTTCAAATCTTCCAAAATGAAGGTTCAATTCTATCTGAATTCTGTCCAATTTACGGTTTGTCATGGAAAAACAAAGAGAACAAAAATCCCCACACTTTTAGTCCACCCAAACATGGAAGAAAAGCATGCTAGTATGCTTCCTTATCCAATGATTTTGGTTTACATTGTGTGAATCTATCTGATTATATATGAAACAAACTCTTGAGGGGTAGTTACAAAACCAGCAAACCACTTTTTCATCCTGGAAGACCACTGAATTGGTAACTTGTGAATAAATTCAGAAGTTGGAAGGCAAGACAAAGCAAGGGTTTCTATCAGTGCTTACAAACTTCTTTTACAGCACTAAAAAGAAAAATATTATTCTAGTTTTTGACAAGTGAGAATGGAACCAGAAAAATGAAGTTCATTTTATGAAAAGAACGGATGTCTTCATATTGCACTGGTCCAGAGCTGCTTCTAAACTATTTAACTATGGTTAAGTATGTCCATATGTCATGCAATTAAAGAATTTTCATCACATCATTTGACTGCTATGCAAAGAGAAAGCAAACCTCACTTTCTTATAGCGTTAAAGATGTTACCTAGTTGGGTAATGAAATGTTTGCAAGAAAACAACCAAGCTCAAAAAACACCATAATTCAACCCTGAGCTACAAATATTTTCTATGGGTATCATTATTGTTTCCTGGGAAGATGCATTTAGATTGGCTTTGCAGTTTCTCCATTTAAAATATATAATTCATCTTTTAAGCAATACTTTCATCAAATCTCCAAATCAGTTCACATTTTAAGTTGATTGCTTCATCATAACAATATAAAGAGCATTAAAAACAAGGAAAAACAGCTTTAAACCGTAGCCCTAATCTAAAATTAAACTCAATTGGAGAATTAATCTTCCATACTATTCTATTCATATTGGTTAGCTTGTTATTTTCTTAGCATGTTGAAAATGGAAGGATATTATGGAATACATATGAATTACCACTATGTAGGGATACAGTACATAGTTCCTGATTTTTTTTAATATTTCTGCTTTCACACCATTTCCATCATACCCAGAACAGGAAAAAAATGCTAATGTTTGAGAATGGAGCAGGATCAGTGATCTGCAGTAAGAAGAAAAAGTGGGAGAACAGTTCCCAAATGTAATCTTTGGGAAGATGTCACATTAGTCTGTCTCCTGACTGGCTCTTAGTAGCCATATTTAAAAAAGATGTTTTTGTGGTCCCAGAAGTCATAGTCTGAATAGTTTAGGGCTCTTGGTTATATTGCAGTTGTTGTTATTTTGCTGGAGGAAAAAACTTGTTAAAAGAAAGCGTTTAAGAGAAAATTATTGAATACTGATTTAAATGACACTGATCTTTGATTTCACTTACCAATGATAGTTGGTTATTTTATACCATAAGCTTTGCTTTGAGTACAGAACTCCGCATGACACACTACTTAACCTACATAATACACCATATAACCAACTATCTTTTTTGAAAATTGAAATAATGTATATAACTCTTTACATATATGGATTTAACAAATTTTTGCATTATGGAACAACATGTGAATATCTGTCACAAAATGTGATTGTAAGACAATTCGGGAAAACAAGACTACTGAGTGAAGCCAAAAAAGAGGGGAGGAGGGAATTATTCAGCCAGAATTTGTAGTTATTTGTTAGGTTGATATTGCACCTGTATCCGTATGTAAATTGTATTGACTCTGTTTTTATTGTCATTGCAAATTTGTATGATGTGGAAGGTAATGAGGAAGTAGTGATCCTAAGTTAGGAATCACTGATCCAAAGTTATCGAGTTTCATGACTTGGACCCGTTAATCCTAACCTTCACTCCTGTCTAAGCACATTTTTAAAAAGATAACTTAAGTGGAAAATGTAAAAATGGAAAATGCTGGAGAGAACATCAGCAAAAGATTCAATAAGTGGGTAGCGTGGTAATGTTAAAACTAGGAGGTAAGGTTAATCACCAACTGTACCAATCCTACATTTTCAACAACCATACCCTTAAAACGGGGTGCAAGGGGTTGATAACATCAAATGTTTCTTTTCTGTTATTACCTATCTAAGTATCAATCGATTAATAGGTATCACAGGCAGCTTTAGAGTTTTTGAAGAAAAATGGGCGTTCTTTCCAGTTTTCCGTCGTCAAATACTTTCCTTTTAAAAACGCAGAAAAGACGGGGGAGTGGATGGGGAGGGAACAAACCGCAACTGTTAGAAATTGTGGGAGAAGCGCTTTTAAGCAGTCGGCTGGATCAAATGCAAAGTAGCCACAGAGTTTTAAAAGTCCCATGGGCGACATGGGGTTGCAGAGCACAGGTATGTTTCTTGCGGGTTGGGCGAGAGCCCTTGACGCAGCCAGAAGAGCCCCAAACTTAGCTTAGCAACCTGGTCCTGCAGTAGCCCGCAGGGCGTTTCCGTGCGGCTGCTGTTCCCTCCCCTCAGGTCCGCCTGTATCCCTGCATTCCGTGCTGCCGTATAAGCATCTCTCCAGCGTTCCTCGCTCCCTCCCTCTCATTCCCAACAGCTTGCAGCCTCGTTTGCCTCTCTGCAGCTTCGCTCGCTCCAGAGCTTTAGGAGGGAGGGTGAAGAGGCCGCCATGTTGGATCCGGTGACTTCAGTGGTAGCAGCCGGAGCTTATGCATGAGGCTGTGTGGAGTCAAGGAGGGCGGACGGTGAAAGAAGAGGAGGAAAACAACCTCGACGAGGAAGAGGAAACGGAGGAAGGAATCGGGGGGAGTACAAGCTATCACTGTTCGTTACTCGAAGAAGATGCCCTAAGCATGGTGGACCGAAAGACGGGCAGCATCTTTTTATCTCTTGCACTAGAAAACAGCAGCAGCAGCAGCACAGCATCTTTTGGAGGAAGCGCGCAAGCGGACTGGGAGATGTGTGTGGATTGAAAAAGGCAATATCCTGTTGCCCTGTCAAGAGAAACAAGGAGCTAGAGGACGTGCAGCGATATGGAGAGGATTTGCTAGGATTATTACCAGCCCAGCCTTCTCTTTTTCTCTTGACTGGATGTGCCGATACCGTATTTAAGAGAGGACAATTATTATTTTCCCCGATATTTAAAGAGGGGTGTGACCACATGCTCCCCCTCCCCAGTATATTGGGGAGGGAGGTTAAGGAAATTCGGACTATACGTTGTTTTTTGGAATGGTGAAGAGCCTTAATGGAAGAGTGGCACAGATTGCCCTAAGGAAGGATTCTGTTTCTGAGCACTTTTCTTCCTCTTCCTCTCTTCTTCCCACTCCCCACTTTCTGAAGAGTTGCCACTAATGCATTTTCTAAGAGGTGGTGGAGGTGGAGGTGGAGGTGGTGGAGAAGGTGGAGAAGAAGGTGGTGGAGGTGGTGGATATTCTCCAGCACTAGATCTTCAGAATCCTGTGCTTTTTATTTTTTGTCCTCCCACCTTCAAATAGCTTTCTTTCTGCTGCTCTTTCCTTGAAAGTGAATTGATGCAAATGGAATGGGGACTTTACACTTTAATGATGCAGAAGGATTCATTTCGGGATTGGGTTTCATGATCTGAATTTCGAATGAAGGAGAAGACCTTTAAAAATCTATATGGATGACAGAAGAGTGGATTCAGTCTTGGGATTAAATTTTAATTATTATTATTTAAATGTATAAAATATATATTTTCTCTTTTAAATGTTATTAAAGGAGATTTTAGGGTAATTATTTTTCTGTAATACTCTGTATATATTGTAGATGTATGTGTGGAAAGACTGACCAAGTTACAGTTCTCAGAATGGCAGTTCTGAGATGGATTATACCTTCAGCACCATCTTTAAAACACTGACCTTTTAAAAAAGATTATAAACTGTAAGATATTCTAATGTGCTAGATTTGTCAAAGATAGCACAGAATAATAAAGAAGGAAAGTCTGTTAAAAACTGAAGCAGCCATGTCTGGAGAGGTACGCTTGAGACAGTTGGAACAGTTTATTTTGGATGGGCCAACTCAGACCAATGGGCAATGCTTTAGTGTGGAAACCTTGTTGGATATACTCATCTGCCTTTATGATGAATGTAATAATTCACCCTTGAGAAGAGAGAAGAATATTTTGGAGTTTCTAGAATGGGGTAAGTTTAACCATATACTTTTTTAACAATTGCATATTTCTCCACAATTTGTTGATGTTTTTGTGTGACTTATATTTATGCTAATGATTTATATTAATTGGTATTGCTGTTGATAAAGACTTTAGGTATGCATCTATTTTGTAGTTTTTAATTCATCAGTAACCATAATTTTATATTGGGAAACTGATTTCAAGGAGTAAGGAGTTTTAATTGGCCTTGGTCCTGTCAGCCTATGTAAACATGACTTTTTAACAGCTAATACAAAAAAATGATGGAAAATACTGTTTGAGTTGAGATGTGTATGTGGGGGGAAAATAATGAAATCACTATGATATGTATATTATGTGAAAATAATGAAGGTGGAAGCTAGATATATTCTAAACTACTGTTGATTTGGCTGTGATAGAAAACAAAGGACCTAAGTTTGTTTTTGCTCACCATCCATACAGTAATAAAACAGGGTTTTATAAAACTGAAATGTCAAACAATTGGTAGTTAGATAATATTGGCATGATGACAAGAGTGGTTATTTATTTCCTTCTTAGTGCATAATAGTTAAGAGTACAGGACTTGAAGTCAGATGAGAATAGTTATTGTATGACCTCCAGGTATTAAAACTTACTGTATATATTTGATATGATTCAAAGAAGGTCTTTATGATATTATAGGATTTTTACAAAAAGCTATTTGAAATTAGAGAACATACAGTGGTTTTTCTAATATCCTTATATGAAAATATCTGAAAGAAAACTATTATGTTATAAACAAAAGAAGTAAAGCAGATTGAATTCTTGTGCATATTTCATTTAAAAATATTCAGAGTAGCTAAGGAATTAGTGCAATTTTTAATAAGTTTATTCAATATCACTAAACCCTCTAGATCTAGTGTGTAAATACATGGTGTAATGTAGTGTGTTTTAGGATGACAAACCTAACAGTTTCTTAGATAATATCCCTGAACTCTTTTGTAATCTTTGAGAATATTTCTTGCTTGCTGAAATTGCAGCATAGTTGTCATTAAAACCTATATGTACGTGTTTTCATTTATATTATTTTTAATATACTGCCCACTTCATACATGCCCACACATAAGCATACATATACACAGACACTGTACAGAAGGATATAATTATATTGAAGCATTTAATTTGATACCAGTTATATCAATATTAATATGGTAATAATCACATATGTTGACTATAATCTCTGTTATACTTTGAGAAGTTAATGTATTGTTCCAGCATGGTGAAAGAACTTTTATTTTATTTAATATGTTTGTATATACTTTTCCAAGTGCCAAAGCATGTGGAAAACACAAAACTATTTTTTAGGATTATTACACTAACCAGGCACTAAGGATGGATACTGCTGAAAAATAAAATATTAACATAGTTGTTATTAAGAGTAATTCATGTTTTTCTGCAGTTTCTAAATTATTTTCTTTTCTCATGTTTTTTGGTGCCAGACATGCATTGTAGATCCATACATACAGGATGAAAAAAAAAAACTGAGTAACATAATAGCATAGGCTTGGCATAACTTTTGTTCACTCTTACAACATTTCTGCCACAAAACGTCCAAGGTAGTTTGCCTATAATCAAGAACAAACAATGAAAAGAAAAAGAGGAAAACTTGGGTACTTATTTGGGCATTACAGTGTTTTCATGACAGGCTTGAACAGAAACATTTCGGGGACAGGTGGTGTCTGATATGATGGTCTCATTTAGTAGAGCAGATGGAAGTAGCTCTGCTTTCCATCTTTCCCTCTGAGGTAGTCTAAGAATGACTGTTGCTGATTGTTAGTTGAAAGACAGTACCAAACACAACTGAACTCTCCACAAAAACCTATGAAATGGCCCTTTCTTGTTGTCTGCAGCAGCCATTTCATTTATAGAGTATAATTATTGGCCAAGTGTGATTGGACACACAAGGAATTTAGTCTCCAGTGCATAAGCTCTCAGTGTACATACAAGCAACAAGTGATAAATCATAATCATAAAATCATAAATCATAAGACACATATCCTTAGTAAGAATATAAAACTTTTGTAAATGCTGTAATATATCTACAAAGTGCATAGAGATGTTCATATAAAGCAATATTTTGGACAATATATTTAGGTAACAATATGCTTACAGTTAATTTAGAATTAACTTTGTGGTATGTTCCCCTTTGTGTCTAGGATTCATAATACATACTAAATTACTTCACTGTGGACAGATCTTTAAACATATTTTTATCAATTGATGTATTAAAATAAATGTTAGAATTAGTGCAAATGTTAGAATTTACTTTTGAAATGTTAAGTATAGCCATATAAATTTCCTATGCAGTTTTGAATTCTTTCAGGACTTGTATTCAGCATAGCTTGATCATTGAAAATTATAAAGTTTAACAGATATAATTCTCCATTATTTAAGATTTGTAAGTATTATGACAAAGTTGGAGGGAAAGCAGAACTGACAGTTTATTTTTAACCAATGTAATTATTTTTATAATAATCTACTTTTGATTATACATTTACTTTATATGTAGATATTTTTATGGAAAATAACACATTCAAAAATACTGTTTTTGATGTGGAACTATAAGTGACAGAAGTTCAATTTTTGTAATTTGCATGACCTGAGGAACAATATTGAAAATACATAACAATTTTGGTGTTAAGCAACTGCACAATAGTTATTTAATATTCATTTATGTAAAATTAGTTTGTGCTTCACTATTATTTAGATTTAAAAAGTGGGTGACTCTGGATAAAGAAATATAGGACAGGATGTAGAAGATAATATGAAAAACTACAGCAGAGAAGAGATGTTAAAAGTATGTTAATACTTAATGCAGAACACTTTAAAAATGGAAGATAAAGTATCAGCAGGATATCTTGATTTTGGTTGAACACTATAGTTAGAAAACTTTAAAGGCTGCAGTCCTAATCTTACTGCATTTATTAGTCACATTCATGTCAAAAGGAGTTGTTCCAAATGTATTAAATAATCGTGTTACTTAGCATTTATGTATTGTAATATATTTAGAGCACTTCAAAGTTTAAATTTTATGAAGTATATATAATACAAGATTATTAATAATTATGTTGAATTTTATAAACTAGAATGTAAGAAAATGATACTGTATCTTCATTATTATGCCATTGTTATTTCACTGGCAATTCAGTAATGCTGCTTAACTACTCATCTAATTCTGAATATTTTTTACTTCAGTCTTTTATAGAGATTTAGTACCTTTTGATTAATATTATCTGGAAATTATATTTTGTGTCCATTTCTTAAATGTAATAAAATTATTGATTTAATTGGAATTAAACTGGTAATAGATGACTTTATCATAGTATACAAAAATAAAATTTAAATATAGTATATAAAGGTGATTTTCAGCATGTATTCATATGATTACACACAGTTTCCTCAGGTTTGGAGGATGATACACAATTTTTATATGGTTACTTATAAATATTAACCACATAATTAATTTGCAATTCCATCCATTTACATTAGTATGTTTAATTCCCATATTAATTAAGTTTTTGCTCATTCATAAATATGATTTAATAAAGATCTGGCTTACTTATACTGTAAATATTTAGCATTAAATTGTAATTGATGGAAACCATGGGAGTATCCCATATGTGAATTTTAGATTGTCAGTTTAAAGTTACAATTTTAAGTAAGAATAACAACTAGCAGAGCAAACATGCAATTAGGAATATTACTGTACTAGCTTCAGCGTATTATTTTCCAGTGTTTTTTGGCCTAGTCTGCAACATACCTACAGATTTATTCTGGATTCGTCTTCATAGGGTTTGCTAAATTCTATTTAGTGTTGAAAAGTCTTCTGCATCCTGGGTGCCTGGCTTGGCTGGTCTCTGTGACTGTGTGAGCACATGCATCAGAGACAGCTGGGAGCAACTTCTGAAAAAGCCAGCAAGCTGGAAAAAGACATGTCAGCTTTAAAGATTTGAAAACAGTTTGTATTTACTTCTGTATATTCTGAATCACCTCCATGGCGCTACTTGCTAATTTCATAACTGAGTTTTGATTTCAAGAAAACTCAAGATGTCCCATGATGAAACTTTTTTCAGATCCTCAGGCTGTAATCCTTTGCATATTTGTCTGGGATTTATTTTAAAAAGAACACATAGGATTGCACTGGAGGTAGCAATTTCTATCAGCTCCGCAATTATGATTAATTTTATCAGAGTTATATTACAAAATGCCTTGAAAATATCTATCTGCCTACCATTATGAAAGTCCTAATCCATACATATATACAGTTATCCATTCTGAAAATTAGTTTGACTGCAACGTGACCAGTATTGAAAGATTTTATAGCAATGTATAACCCTGGATCTGTGCTCATCTAGATTTTAAATTTTAAATCTGCATATATCTTCTAGGAATCAGTGGGAATCTGGGAATTATTTTCTCTTTTTATGGCATAGTTTAATTTCTAATGGAAGAGAGTTTAGAAATCAGCAATATGGGCTTTGAAATCTCATCGGTCTAGTGAAAAGTAATTTAAAGCTTATTTATTAACTGTTTCAATAATGAGAAGGAATTAAAAGGAAGGAATGAGAAGGAGAAAGAGGCAATATAGTTTGTTAAAGCAGAATAAATGAAAAAGGCATGAAAAGCCCATTCAAATAGCTAAGGGTTTTCCTTCATGGTCCTTGGAAGAGATACAAGGGACGTGAACACTGTAACCAAACATTATCAGAAGCTCCATCAGAAACTCTTAGGGCTTCTCCCTTCTTATTGGTATTGATTATAAGGATGTTTATGCTTTTAATGTATTGAAATGACTAGAACATTTCCTTATTTTGAACTTACATGTGGAACCTGAAGTTTTATTTAAGTTAGTTTATGCTGAATTGTATGAATTATACCATTGCTGAATGATACGTTATCCGCATAAAGTCACAAAACTGGAGGGGGTCATTGAATCCTGTCTTTTGCTCAATGTGAAATCCAAATTAAAGTAAACCTGACAGATGTTTTTACAGCTTCTGCTTATCTAAAAAATACAAAAAGTTTTATTTGGGCTTGCCATGTATAGTTCTTCACATTTATATTAACACAGAAAATAGATAACCAAAACATCTTAATTTATAACTCTATAATAGCTTAGACTTATATATCACTTCATAGTGCTTTACAGCCCTCTCTAAGTGGTTTACAGAATCAGCGTATTTTTCCCAACAATCTGGGTCCTCGTTTTACCAACCTCAGAAGGATGGAAGCCAGTCAGGATCAAACTCCTGGCTGTGGGCAGAATTTGTTTTCAGTACTGCATTCTAACCACCGCACCACCACAGCTCTATACTATGTTACAGTATAGGTATTCCTTGATTTAAGGCCCCAATTAGGAACAAAAATTGTTAAATAGCAATAGTTAAATAAGATCTCTCGAATCACTCAGTGAGTGAGATATCATGTGATTGTGATTTGCAATTCCCCCTACCAGCTTCCCCGTTGACTTTGCTTGTCGGAAGTTGTCTTAGGAAGGTTGTGACCGCAGGGTGGTACCACCGTTGTAAATGTGAGGGCCTGAATCACAATCAAGTGACCACGGGGTAGTATGAAAATAATAACTGCAAGGATGGGACTTAAGTCACTTTTTTTTAATGCTGCTATAACTTTGTGGTTAAATGAATGGTCGTAAATCGAGGATTACTTATAAGGATGGTATTCTTTGTACAATAGTGTCAATAACTTTTTTCATTAATTTAATTCTTTTTAACTGTATTCTGTCACATTGTAAATACAAACTGCAAAATGTTATTTTTTATAACAAATCTATTATAGCTCGGTCAGTGTTGTGTATATGTATGCATGTATATACACAAACATGCACACATGCAAGCATATACAAATATATATATGATGTTTGGTAGACATCAATATGCTCATAGTTTTTCATTGGGATTTGTCTTCAGCAGCATCTTTATTTTATTTACAAGAATACAGCTCAAAAAATTGTAAGCCACCCAGAATCACCTGGTTAGATGGGCAGCCATATAAATTAAATAAACTCAGTGATTTGTTTCTCTATTGTCTTCTACTCAAAGAAAAAAAAAATAGTACACATCTAGGAGATGAAGAGGCTTTCTATTGAAATGTGTGTCTTACATCTGGCCATACTCATGACTGCCATTTTGTATGTCAATGTTTTTATTAACTCTATCTACTGCTACTGCATTACATTGCAGTAATGTAAAACATTACATTGTTGCAATACATTTTGTTTTTATAATCTAGCCTACAGAAACAATAGTTTAGTATTTTCAGTTCTGTGTTTTACTCATAGGAAGAATACAAAAGAGTTCATGAGTGACTTTTAGAAATACTGTTAAAATTACACTAAAATCATAAGGTTTTTTTTAATGTCCATATAATTGTCTCACTATTTAAAGCGGCAGTCCCTAACTTTTCCAACTTTGTGGTGTGGGAGAGGGGATAGGTTCCTAATTATGATTTAATAAAGTCAGCCATGTGCAATCTTTTGGTAATTTCAAGATTTTGTTTCTTGTTTTTTTATGTTAGATTAAGAAAGGAGAAAAAGATTTATGTTTCGTCAGAGCAGTTTGGTTTGTACTGTCGCCTAACAAGCTTTATAACTGAAAGTTACTGTGGATAAATTTTTCATGGAGTGAAACTTAATATGTATCTAAAAACTGCCCTTTTATACCCATGCTATTTGAATCAGATAACTATATTTAGATCTAAATAGGAACAGCATTAAAATTCTAGGAATTAAAACAGCCCTGAGTGGGAAATACTTTTTCCAAAAGTTTATATCCCATTATAACCATCAGAGAAACTAGCAGATAACTTCAATAAAACATTAAAATATGTCTCAAATATCATAATGCCGATAATCCCTGATGGTACCAGCCTTACACTCAAAACATTCTCTGAAAACCTGTTTTTACCAGCTTTTGGAAGATTACCAGAATGAATACTAATCTAGCTTTGAGAGGCAGGCTATTTCAACAGCAGTGAAAACCTGCTCACGACTCTCTTAAGCTCCTAACAGTAGTAAATTTGATCAAAAAGAATATATTGGACATATCAGTTGGTGAAGGCAGTCAAAAAAACAAATGCCTAGGAGCCAAATGATATAGGCATTGTACCTTAAACTCAGCATTTTAATTGCATCCAGAAACCCATTTTCTGTCATGACATCTACACTTTGGAATATCATTCTGCCAGATTAGATGGGCTCAGTCCTTTGGCATTTCATTAGGCCTTAAAGACCTGGTTCTGTTGTCAGGTCTGGGAATTAGGCTCATGTGGCAGAGCCCATACAATGATTGATTTGATTTGTTATTGATGGATTTGTTTTACCTTCACTGCTGTATGTGTTTATATGGTTACCATTTCTTTCTTTCTTTTTAAAATTTAGTTTACCCATCATTTGTTCAGTAACTGTTCAAAGTTATGACAGTGCTGAAAAAATAGATTTACTACTGCACAGCATCCCTCAATTATGTGATCGCTATCACAATCAGTATCCTTTGTCTTATGCCTGACCTATAGGGTTTTTTTTTCGTTTTCTTCTCCCTCCCCGTTGCTGAGCAGATCGATTGGAGGGAAAAAAATTGCAAGAAAGTAAGCTGTTTGTTTTTCTACACATCAAAAACAGTGTGATCGTGTTGTCAACTCATCCTCTTCTATGCTTGGGGATGGGGGTTGTTGAAAGAAATAAACAATTTCCATGGACATAACTCCTTTGCCTGACCCTTTCCCAGCTGCCAGTGCAATCTCATTGCTCTTGTTGTATTCAAGAGCAAACAGCTAACTTCACTTACAACTATTTGTTCAAAGACATCGTTCAAAGATGTGGCGGTGCTGAAAGAAGGAACTTAGGATCCATGTCCATCGTTGGAGTGCCCCTGCAGTCCTTATCAGAAATCAGGTGCTTGGCAGTCCATCTTAATTTATAACTGCAAGTAGTTTCAAATCATCCCTCCTGCCTTTCTTCCCCCATCCACACCCCTTTGGCTGCCCAACACCTACTGGCTCTACCACCCCTCAGAGCTTCTGTAATCTCTCTGTACCAATCCCTCTCTTGCTTGACCCCCCACTCCCACAACAAAAAATGG
This sequence comes from Bungarus multicinctus, assembly GCA_023653725.1. NCBI lineage: Eukaryota > Metazoa > Chordata > Lepidosauria > Squamata > Elapidae > Bungarus > Bungarus multicinctus. The sequence goes on along the minus strand of CM042836.1, from coordinate 53,380,193 downwards.
AGGGAAAGAAGTTTCCGGAGAGTACTATAAACTGCTTGCATAGCTCTCCTATGACTCCCACCCTTGAACTGTAGTTTGATTGCAGTATTTTTGAGATATACAAGACAGGAGCATCCTAAGGGGACAAGGGAGTGGTTAGGAGGCAAAGAATAGGCAATAACAATTGTCCTTATCGACTTCCCATTTAGGAATCTTTTCACAGTGGCAGAGTTGGTCATTAAGCAAGGACTACCTATATTGTTAGAGTCATGAATTTGAGGTAGATGAACATATCAATTTAATTAATGAACTGTTTCAGCTGCTTTGCGGTGTTAGATCAATAGACCAAATCTCACTCAGCACTAACATACAGCATATAGAATATAAAGAAATGTTCTGTTCTATTCCAGTTCTGGTTTCCAAGTTACCTTCAGAGGTAGTCTCATCAAAAGCTCATTGCAGTACAAGGCATGTGGTGATTTAGGCCTGAGCTAATGTTGCTCACAACTGCATACCACTAAAAGTACACTTAGCCTCTTTTGGGCACAGGCTCAGCTTGCCTAGTGATCATTTGTAGAAAATAAAGAAAATTAGCTTGATAGAAATAATACAAAACTGTAACCTAGGTAAAATAGAGGACAAAACATTCTTAAAGTTCAGAACAATGAAAACATTTAGGAGTAGCTCAGGCAGATGACTTCCTGATCCATTGAAAGAGGAGGAGATCCTATAATATAATATCCTTAATGCAGTGGTGGGATTCAGATTTTTTTACTACTGGTTCTGTGGGCATGGTTTGGTAGGCGTGGCAGGGAAAGGGTACTGTAAAATTTCCAGTCAGAGGTAGTATTTGCTGGTTCTCTGAACTACTCAAAATTTCCGCTACTGGTTCTCTAGAACTGGTCAGAACCTGCTGAATACCACCTCTGCCTTAATGACTAAAACTGATAGTGGACAAAGGATCAAGGAACAAATTAACAAGGGAAAAAGTGGGTAGCTCTTAGAAATGTTACATTGCAATTTAAGAGAGTCTGAAATAATTTGATTTATGATCATTTTGGGGCTGTGTTGCAAGTAATAAATCTCAAACCACTGAATAAAACCCCAGGGAAACCCATATCTAATCATCAATTTCTTTAATAATTTAATCTGAACCAAATCAAAACCCTTTTCTGGCCTTAGCTATATCTGGTGTATCAATTAATAATTGCAAATTGACTGGCTGATAATTTTTGATAAACCTTAGTGGGACAAAATAAAGTATATCTGGTAAGACCTTCTGCAAGTATTTAGCCAGCATGGCAGTTAAGATATTAATTAGTATTTATATTAATGAAATAGTCCTATAACTAGGCCCTTTCACCCTTGGTAGCGATACATAGTTAGATATGTTTCTGCATCCATATATAATAGATAGTCTTTTCCAGTGGTGTCATGTAAATAACAAAGGGAGAACCTTTCAAATGAATGTCCATCGTTGATTTCTCCTCCCCTTCTAACTGGAACCACTCATCTAGGAAGAAACAGAAGAACTGCCTCAACTCCCATCCTTTACTGATAATCTAGACATATGTCCCATTCAATGGTATTTAATAATACTGAGAAATACAGTAGGATGAGGAATTCTAAACTTCGTCCTTTTTAACAGTTAAAATCCACTGTAGACAAAGTAAGTAGCTTCTAATGGCCAATAAACTTGGAAACTTTTAAAATTCCTATCAATACTCTGCTTCTAAAGTATTTCTAAGTTTATAAAATAGTACTATAAAATTCTATAGAATAATATTTAGATTTATTCTTTCTGTCCAAAACAGAAGAGTATTGGAAGCATTTAAATACAGTTTGGATCCTTACAGTGGTTTGGAGTGCATGGATTAGTCCTCTACATTAATACTAGATTCAAAATAAACTTGGTGATGTAGTCATATGAATCAGGTATGTTTGGCCAGTAGTATTCAATGGTTGATATATTAGTTATTGATGAGAAAGTCATATCTAAGGAATCTGATTAGTACTTATGTATGTGTCCATTTTTTAAAAAAAAAATGGATTTTTTTCATTTCTTGCTGTCATTAAAATATAGTACAATTTTGATGTCCAGTCCTTTGTTTCTACTGATGAAATATACCTCAGCAGCAGCAATTAGAGGAGGCAAGCTTTCCTGTAGCTCCTTGTGAACTGACAAAATCATCTCATTAAATAGTTTGGGAGATTTTTCACAGTAGGTTTGGTGAGTAGGAAAGTAATGTATATTGAGACAGAAGAGAACAATAGGTTCCAATTTGCAGTTACTGTATATTTGTCTTTATTAAATACTATCCCCAAATTTTTGATTATTATTATTTAAATCTAAACTATTATTATAACTTACGAATTTTTTAAGAAGTCAGTTAAAAAAGTGATATTACTAACATAAGTGGGAGTGTCCCAATATAAATCAAAATTAATTTCCAAATATATAAGAGGTGAGGTGGCTCTGACTTAAAGATGCTGGAGATGGTCTTTGTTCTGGTGGTTCAAGTCCTAGCACAGCACGGCAAAGTAAGCTCCCATCACTTCTGCCCACCTAACAGTTCAAATCATGCTACATGTGCGTAGATAAATAGATAATAATATACATTAAATAAATAAATAAATAAATATAATAATAAAAATAATAAATTTGGAAACTTGGTGACATTTTGTGCAGATAGTGGGATCCCTGCTGGTGCTGGACCTGTCAAGATGCAAGCACCCAATTATGAGGGACACCAGTGGTGAGAGAAAGCCCCAGATGACACTGCAGGATGTCACTCGACTTTCAAATGTGGAGGTAGTTCCTCCCTGTGGTGTACCCTGGATAGCGTGTGAGTGCGAATTAAAGAGACTAGCACTCTTTGGCAGCCAAATTACTACTTCGTACTAACCATGTAGTCTCCTAGCTAATTGTACCACTGCCATAGGCTAAATAAATAAACATATAAATCCAATTATATGACCTCTAGAGGAGTATTTTCTGAATTATCTTCTAAAATACTATCTTATGTAGTCAAATTTCATCTTTTTGCTAAATTGCTTTTTTGTATTTTTATAGAGGAAAACATAGGACACAAGAAGAAACACTTCTAGCTCACAGATGTTATACATGTTTATTTGTAATTTTAACTATAATAGTAAGCATACCTGCTTCATACTCTTGACTAGCCCTAACACTAATAATGTTTTGTTTTTTACATCAGTCGAATTGTTATTTCATGGTAGATTACAAGAATGATACATAGTACTCTTAGATTCTTATATAATATGTCTGTATTCATGAATGGGTTGTATAGCTTCTGGGCAATTCCTTTTAATAGTTTCAACACACCCAAATTTAGGCTTGCAATTTCAGACAGAAAAGGCCACAAGGCAGTTCAGAGATTAGAGCATTTTTACCCTGTTTGCTTTGTGTTTATTTGTATTGAAAGACAAGGATTCTTAACAGACCATGTGACATTTCATCCGTCCCTTGCAAAGCTCTATATTAAATATCCTTTTTGGGTCTAATTTAAAAAATAATTTCTTGAGATTCTTACGTGGACTAACATAAAGTAAACATTTCTTTTCTTTTCATTACTTGATCTTAGGAGAACAAAATTCAGAAAAGCTTTTGGAGAAATTTATGATCTTTTTGAATTTTGTCATCTTATATTTTTCCCTGCAGTCATTTATAAAACTTCTTTGGTTAGTAAAATATTATGAGATTTCAAATCTAATAGTCTATTCCTACTTCCAGTTATTTAGAGCAACTCCCTTGCTGTTGATAAAAATATCTAAGATTCCATTGCAAGATTGTTCAACTGAAGTGAAAAAGTATCATTTTAACTTTTCAAGAAAGTTGAAACTGTCAGATTTACAGTAAACAATACAATACAATAATAATATAAATAGGATTGATGCAAATTCAATTCAGCAGATCTTATTCGTTGGTACATTTGAAATTTTCTTGAAAGGCTACTGTATAATCTTATGGTTATCCACTGATTACTGGTAGTTCTTGAGTAATGACCGTAATGTAATAAGGCTCATCCCAGTTGTAACTTGTGACAGTTGCAAATTGGATCATTCATGTGACTGACCCAATTTTATGACCTTTTTTATGGTTGTCATTAAGTAATTCATTGTGGTTGCTAATCAAATCATTAAGTAAAGTAGTGGTTCACTATGGACACAGTTTTCCAAAACCTGAAAGTAAATGATGGTTTTCAGCAAAAACATTGTAAAATGTATTCATATGTCAACAGGATACTTCAGATGGCTGTAAATGCAACTCTGTTGTCTTAAGGATGTGAGCTTCAACAATATTTTAATTACTTCTTTTGTTCTTATTGATAGTTGTGAGTAGAAAATGGTTATTAAATGAAGAGGAAACAGAAATAACCACCCAATTGATTTATTCTTGTTGGTAAAATTGATATTCAGGTGTTGACAATTGATGTAATTTTTACCAAAATATGTATCATTGTCTCCAAGCAATAACAAGGCAAAAATTGTCAGTGTTAGCCTCCGGTATCATTATAAGATTATATATGCCTACGATATTTTTGCATTGTTCAGATTTAGATTACTTTGAGTAATTAAATACACAAAAATGTTTTTTTTCTTCTAAATTTGTATGGTTAAAATTTTTTAACCTGGTTAAATTTTCCTGATTTTTGCTAGTTATTCCTTTGGAACAAGATTCTTCTGACTGGCTGCTGACAGTTTACATTGCCATTAGCATTTGACTAACTTTTCCTCATCAGTCCTTGTGCAATTAGTCAGTTTCTGTTGCTTTGTATTAGGGAGCTGAATATAGTCTATTTTGTGACTGTGTAGTAAAGAACAAAACCTCAGGAAATCCTGTAGCTAAGAAACTATAATGACATTTGGGAATGATCTTTTTTTTGAGGAGGGTTGTGGGGGGGAGGAAGAGATGCTGCTTAGGGAACAATCAGATAAGAGAGGGCATGGCCCATAGCTGCTTAACAGGCAGAGAAAGAAAGGAACCTTCTTAACCTCTCAAGCTGTAAAAAGATTGAGATTTGTACTGTGAGACTTCCAAGGTTGATATCAGCCTTCCCAGGTAGTGCAGACAAGAAACACAACTAGATGAGCTACTTCTACTTTATTGTAAGGGTACATTAACAAGAATCTCACAAAGCTTCTCTACACATCTCTTTCCATCTCTTTCACAGCCCAGGAAGTTAGGGAAGTTCCTTTCTGAGTTTCTTTCTACTCATTAGCAGCTACTAGCTATGCCCTCTCTTATCTAATAGTTCTAGGCACCATCTCTCTATCTCTCTCTTCCCCCACTTTTTCCAAGGTCATTCCGACCTATAATTACAGAGACTGCTTGGGCCATATTTTCTTAGTATTTTTAATCATTTCCTGTTTAAAATGCCATCTGTTACATGTCACAATTTATCTTTCTTGATGGGACTGTGTGCATGTATGTAGATGGAATGTGGTGGCGTAGACAAACACTCTGATTTCCACAAGAAGTCTCCAAAGCCTCCCCAAATAGTTAGACCTTTCTCTCCTCTTTCTTTCCTCTTCCCATTTTGCTATCTTTATTTTCATTTGTATTTTATATTATAATAATTTTAATAACATTCTTAATAAAAGAAGAATAAAATAATGAAAATGTCACCATCCCTTTTACTCCAGAAAACTGGAATACTCTCTGCCCTGAACCTCCCTCCATCCTTCCTTTTGTAGCCTAACCAGATGGGGAAAGCATATATTAAAAACAGGTTCGCTTCTCAGAATAAGTTCCATTATATCACTAAGAATGTTAAATCTGTATTTTATATATATAGCAATCTCAGAGATCTATCAGAAAGTTGAGAAGGAAATGAACTATTGCTTTCTGAAAAGATTGATCTCAAATCAATTGCTCGGAATCACCATGTTACATGTGTACATATACCAAACACAGTTCAGATCTTCATCCAGAAAATGAAATCTGTAATAGTTATATTCACTGATCTTAGGCTGCTGTCCAGTTCGAGCTCTGTTTCTGCCTGCTGAAGCTTTTTCTCTTACCTGGCCTTCAGTTATCTTTGTTTAGGCACTCAAAAAATAAAGCAAAATTGAGAATATTCTTCACTTGAGTAAAAACCTGACTAATTAGCTCCTCAGTGTTTTATTTTCTTGGGATTTGATTTTCATTACTCAGCACATGGGGAGACAGGTCAATCACTTTTCTTTAATCTTTCTACGTTTGAACCTCTTAAAATAGATTTTCCCCACAATCACTAAAGTCCTCTAAATCAGGCTCCTCAAATTTTTAGGACAGATTATGATTTTTAAAATAATTTCATAAGAACTCTCATAAGGCTCAAAGTAAGTAATATTGAATTGGTCTTGGATATTTCATTTATTATTTTCTTAGCTAATTATTGCCCTGGAGGAAATTTACCATTGCCTTCCAGAATCGATTGGATGTATGGATTGATGGTTCGATTTGTGGGTCTGGTGAGTGGGAGTTTAAGAGCCTGGATATTCATTGTGGTTTCCTGTCCAAATATTAGCTAATTCCAGCATAGAATTTTTGAGAATAATCATAGTTGCATAAATCTGACACTTTCTTTGACTGGAGCCTGACTTGAAAAATTAATTCTCATTCAGAAATATGGCTACCATAATGTCTTAGCAATCACAAACCATTTATTATAAGATTTTAGATAGCTTTTGACTTATGACCATTTGTTTAGTGTCCCTTCAAAGTTACAATGACACTGAAAGAAGTGACTTACAACTGGTTTTCACACCTAACAACTATTGCAGCATCCCCATGATCCCACAATCAAAATTCAGGTACTTGGCAACTGGCATATATTTATGACAGTTGCCTTGTCCCATGTGATCACCATATGTAACCTTCCCAGGCAGTTTCCAATAAGCGATGGGAGAAGCCACATTCCGTTAATGACCACATGATTCACTTAACAACTGCAGTGATTCATTTTAACATCTATAGCAACAGAGATCATAAAATGGGACAAAACTCACTTAACAACTGCTTTACTTAGCAACAAAAATTTTGGGCTCTGTTGTGATCATAAGTTGAGGACTAATATTTGTTCACTCTTCTATTTCTCAGATCATTTTCTATTATTTACCATTATATTTGGAAGACAAATGAGCAGTGTTGTAATAAATTCTGGATTGCACTATACTTAACATATCATTTTTATGACATCATAAAAATGATATTTTAGGTAGACCAAACCAAAAAAAATAATGGAAATCAAAATAATGCCAGGGCAACCTTTCTTAACCTTTTGAGTCTGGAGGAATCCTTGAAGCATTTTTCAGGTCTTGGGGGACTTGTGCATATTCCGGATCAAATATTGGCCAGAAGTTACAAACTTGATATATTTGTTTCATGTATAGGTCCCCCTAGCACCAGATTTCCTACATCCACCCTGAGACAAAGCCCCTGAGCTGTTGTGCCTGCAGAAAAACAGGCATGTGCCAGCAAGGAGAAACCTGGCCCAGAGAATGTGTGGTTTCTTTTTTGTGGCACTCTCTCACTCTCTCACTGTTCCCCCATCCTCTCTTCTTCATTCCATGCCCACTTCTCAGCACCACTCACTCCTTGCTCCTTGGTTTATACATGTTCCAGGAACTTGGGGAGGCTCTTTGTTTAGTCACTGCTTTTAAAAAATAAAGCATGATCTTTCAGGGAACCCCCGGTAGTCTCTTATGGAACCAAAGGTTTCCATAGAATTCACATTGACAAACCCTGTGCCAGAGATTGGGCGTTGGTTCTTACCTGATACGCCGGTTCTCTCCGAGCTGCGAAGGAGCATCCATTTGATTGGGTTGGTTCAGTCTTTGTCCTGATAGGCTGAGCTTAAACTTTGGAACGCTCCTCCTCCTCCACGAGACTCCTCCCAGCGTTCCCCAGTTTTAGCGAAGATCGCAGTGAAAAGGCAGATGTCGCTTCCGAGAAACTATTGCATCAGCTTGGTCGTATAGCAGGACTCCCACAGACGGAAGGAATAAACACAGTTAGCAATAACACATAGGGTGGGGATGGATGCTCCTTCGCAGCTCGGAGAGAACCGGCGTATCAGGTAAGAACCAACTGCCTATTCTCCTACGAGCTGCTCGGAGCATCCATTTGATTGGGACATACCAAAGCTTGGCCTGGACTACGGGCGGGATGCTGACTGGACCTGGAGTCTGTTGCTGTCCTGCACACACCCTGTAGTACCCTCCTACCAAAAGACGCATCAGCAGATGCAAAGACATCGACCTTATAATGTCTGATAAAGGGGGAAGGAGACGCCCAGGTGGCGGCCCGACAAATGTCAGAGATAGGAGCTTGGGTGGCCCAAGCCGCCGTGGTGGCAGCACTGCGAGTGGAGTGCGCCGTGATGCCCCTGGGAACTGCTAGGGCCTGGGCCTGATAAGCTTTAGCAATAGTGGCCCGCAACCAACGACCTATGGTGGTGGAAGAGGCCCTAGTACCTTGACTATGAGGCAGAAATACAACAAACAAGGCCTCTGTCCTCCTAAAGGATGCCGTGCGATGGATATAGACCTTCAAGGCCTATATCCAACTTATGCCACTGATGTTCCAACTCTCGGGAAGGATGAGGACAGAAATTGGGCAAGACCAACTCCTGTGCCCTGTGAAAAGCCGAATTAATCTTTGGGATAAACGTGGGGTCCGGCCGGAGAACAACCCTATCTGTATGAAAAATACAGAGGTCTGACCTGATAGATAGGGATGCCAACTCGGAAATGCGCCGAGCTGAAGTAATGGCCACCAAGAAAGCAACCTTATATGTAAGAAATAGTAGTGATGTGGAACAAATCGGTTCGAAATGAGGTTTGGTAAGGGCCAGAAGGACCTTGTTCAAATCCCAAGTAGGATAACGATGAACCATGGGCGGTCGCAAATTAGTAGCACCCTTAAGAAAGGCGCGAATAAGAGGGTGATGAGAAAGAGATGGGAAATTCTCATAGTCAATCACGGAAGACAGGGCAGAAACTTGTCTTCTCAAGGTATTTGGTGAAAGCCCCCTATCGAGACCAGCTTGTAGGAATTCCAAAATTTGAGCAATTGAAGGAGATCGCGGATCAATATGAAATTGGGAACACCAGCTGGTAAATATGGACCAAGTTGCATTATAAATGCGATTTGTTGAGGGGCGCCTTGCAGCCTGGATGGTTGAAATAACCTTGTTGGATAATTGCTTGCTGATTAAACGCGACCGCTCAACCTCCAGACGGTCAAGTGGAACCACTGAGGGTTCGGATGTTGAAGAGGACCCTGGGTTAGCACAATCCTGTCCAGAGGAATCCTCCATGGTTTGAACACCGACAGACAACAGAGATCGGCGAACCAAGGGCGTCTGGGCCAGTATGGAGCCACCAAAAGCAGATCTGCTCGTTCCTCTAGCATCTTCCGTATGACCTGAGGGATCAAAGGAAGAGGGGGAAAGGCGTACAAGAGCCCCGGGGGCCACGGGCAGCGAAGGGCGTTGAAATCCTCCGCCCCTTGAGAGGGGAATCGGGACACGAACCGTGGCAGGTGGGCATTGAGAGGGGAGGCGAAAAGATCGACCTCCGGAAGACCAAACCTCAGTGACTGCCTCTTGAAAGAGCGACGGATGAAGACGCCACTCCGTGGGGTCGACTGTGGCCTGGCTGAGCCAATCTGCCTGGGTGTTGCAGATGCCCGAGATGTGTTCTGCCCTGATAGAAAGTAAATTTGCCTCCGCCCAACGACAGAGACGTTCCGTCTCCTGCATGAGAGGTTGAGACTGAGTGCCCCCTTGCTTGTTTAGGTGCGCCTAGGCTGCTGTATTGTCTGTGAGAACTAAGATATGTTGGTTGCGTACCTGCGGCAGCAGAGCCCGAAGAGCCAGATGAATTGCCCGAAGTTCCAGCCAATTGATATTGTGGGACTGTTCCCTTGCTGACCAGCGACCTTGAACTGTAGATGAGTGAAGGTGAGCATCCCAGCCCAGCAGGCTGGCGTCGGTGGTGACAATGAGTCTGCGGGGCTCCTTGAAGAGACAACCCTTGTTGGTTGTGGGCCGGGACCACCAAAGAAGTGATGTAAGAACTTTGGTTGGAACCTTGACTTTGTGACCGGAATTGCTGAGACCGGAACGTTGAAACGGGAGAAGGAACCACTGAAGGGCACCTGGAATGAAGACGAGCCCAAGGAATAATAAAAATACATGAGATCATTTTCCCAAGAAGGGTAGAAAGATCAGCTAAAGAAACAGTATGTCGTGACCTGATCAGCTGCACTAGTTGTTGAATACTTTTATGTCTTTCGTCAGAAAGGTAAACCTTGCATGCCCGTGTATCAATGATGGCACCTAAGTGTAACAATCTTGTAGAAGGAATTAACTGGCTTTTGTCTCGATTAATAGCAAATCCATGTGCTTGCAAAATGCGGAGAGTCGTCTTCTACAGCTTGGGTAGAAGAGCTGGACAAAATTAAAATGTCATCTAGATAACAGTGCAACCTGATGGGAAGGGCGCGAATATGGGCAGCTAGAGCAGCGAGGACCTTAGTGAAAACCCGAGGAGCAGAGGCTAGACCGAAGGGAAGAGCCCAATATTCGAAATGTTGACCGTTATAGCAGAATCTTAAAAACTTACGATGTGATGGCCTGATCGGAATATGCAAATAAGCTTCCGTGAGATCTACTGAGGTGAGAAAATCTCCCTCTCTGATGCTAGCAAGGATGGAATGTAAAGTGTGCATCTTGAATTTGCGATAGACTAAAAAATTTTTGAGTCGTTTGAGGTCCAAGATAGCTCTCCACCCACCAGAACTTTTCTTAACTAAAAAGAGTAGAGAATAAAAACCACGCCCTTTTTGGTCTGCGGGAACCGGTTGAATGGCCCGTATGTGTAGAAGATGCAGTATGGCTGCTTCCATGAGGCTATGTTTAACCAAATTTTTGGAAACAGGGGATACCCTGAAAAAATCAGATGGGGCGGACTGGAATTCTAAAGCCAGGCCAAACCTCACAGTATCTCGGACCCAGGCGTCCGAAGTAGAAGCGTCCCATCTATCCGCATAAAACCTGAGACGGCCCCCTATGGGAAAGGACTCCTCAAGGCTAACGTGGACGCCTGAAGGATCTATTGCCGGAAGAACGGAATGATCGCCTGGATTGGCCGCCTCTCCGGTACCGATCCCCAGGGTCGAACCTGTCTGAGGAGAATCCCGGGCGAGGAAACTGGGATCTAGACGGTCGAGACAGAAAGGAACTCTGGGAGTAAGGCCGAAAGGAACTCCTCCGAAGGGACTGGGGATACCTTGGGTCAGACTTCCTAAAAAGAGAAGGAAGAATCTTTTTCTTGTTCCGGGTCTCAATGAGAAGCGGATCTAGAGAGGGGCCAAACAGCTTGTCGCTGTTGAGAGGAGCAGAAGCAAGCTTAGATTTGTGCTTGATGTCCGCCTGCCAAGGCTTAAGCCAAAGGAGGCGTCTGGCTGAAAGATGAGATGCAATGGCTCTGGTAGAAAATTTTACGGCATGAAAGGTCGCATCGGCTGAAAATTCAGTAGCCGCCGTGAGCTTAGCAATGTCCTGATGGGCCCTTAGATTAGATGCAGGGACATGCTCACGAAGTTGTATCAGCCATCTGAGTGAAGTCCTATTGAAAAATGAGGCCGCTGTGGCAGCTCTGATAGCCCAAGCATCAGCGTGATGGGCTTTGCGTAGCGCTACCTCGGCCCTCTTATCCTCAGGCTTTAAAATCTCAAGTGGCTCGCTTGGAAGAGAAGTAGGAGAGGCTAAACCCACAATGGGTTCATCGACCCCCGGGATATTTAACAAATTGAGGTATTCTGGGGCCATATTAAAGAGTCTCCTATCGTAACTAGTAGGAGCCGGACATGGTACGGGAGAAAGGAACTGTTTTTGAACTAGTTCCATGAACCTTGGAGGAACAGGGATCACTTCAGCCTGAACAATAGGCTGATGAAGCAATAAATCCTGGGGACCCTCCTCTACAGGACCCACGGGGGGAGCTGATGTATCGATGCCAGCCGTGTTAGTTGCCTTAAATAGGAGGGATTTAAATAGGTGAGGCTGAAACAGGCCAGTAAAAGCCGGTTGGACCAGGGAAAGACCCTCATCCTCGGACATCCCCCCCTCTAAAAGCTCCTGTTCGGATAAGGAGTGCTCCGCCTCATGAAAGGATTCTTGGTCACTGTGTTCCAAATCTTGCATTTGAAACAGCTCCTCAGCCTCCATGTCCAGATCCCCTCTCTGAGTGTCCTGCATCGGAATATCCTCAAAAGGTATTACCTGATCAGCAGTTAATTCCGGCCTGACTAGAGGCTGGGGTGGCTGAGACTCCGGGTCAGCAGGGGCAGGCTGAGGTCGTGTCATAACAGCATGTTGTAAACCGGCAGAAATCCCCTGCCTGATTGCCATCTCCATCCAAGATCGCATTTGAGGTGGAATCTCCTCAGGCAAGGAAGATTCCTGGCGAAGGCCTGCAGCAGTGGGAGTAAAGGTGGCCTCAGGAGGACCCCTAGAGGCTGGCCGGTCGGATAACTGAGTCTGGTGTCCCACAGAACCACGACTGTGCCTGGAGGAGAGGGAAACATCTAGTGGAGGGGAACAGACATGAGAAGAGGGCCCAGGAGTAGAAGGAGCAAGGTGCTGAGAAGGTCTCTGAACCTCACGAGCACACTTATCTATTTGTCTCTCTAAGGCCCTATGGCGCCTTCTGGCATCATGCTCAGAAGCTTTAGAAATACCCGCCCCCCACATTTTTGCATTTGGATTTTGACTTGGCATGCGAAGCAGAAGGCCGAGAACCGCTACCCCCTGCCATGATAATTCAGTATAATACAATCTGCTGATATCTATGTAAATGAGGCGGTTGGCACGCCCAGGGACCGTACCCAGTAGGGAGGGAGCCCTGATATTAATATATATATTCCCCTTGATGAAATAATTGGATTTATAAATTTGCAAAAGTGGAAGAAAAAGAAGGGGTCACCAATCAGCCAGATTAAGAACGCCAGTGGGGCCTACTCAGAAAACAAAAGGCCCAGAACAGCAATAACTGCACAGGCTGACTCAGGCCTAGGGTGCTTGCTGTATGCTGCTAGGGAGACTGTGAGGCTTAGCCAACAAGTTTCAGAACACACAAGAATAATAAGGCCTTCTGTCTTATAGGATATCCTAAGAGAGCACAATTTAATCCCCACAGTCAACAAATAGGGCACAGGGAAAGGCCATGAGGCTCTGAGGCCTTTGGAAAAACAAAATGGCGGCCGCCCGAATTTTGGCGCGCGCGCGATCCCTAGCAGCAAGGGTCCAGCTAATGGAGGACCCTAAGAGAAATCCACAGAAACCAAGTTAAAAGAGGGAGGGAAACGATCGCACTCCACTCCCTCTGAGACAAATGGCGTTCGGGGAATGCAGAGAAAAAGCAGCTTGGCTTGCTGCAAACAAACAGAGCAAGGCAAAATCGGCAGGGGAGGGGGCGGCGGGGGGGGGGCTGGAAAGCAACGTTCCAGGGGATCCCCTTTTACTAAGGGGGAGGGGAGCTGAAACTTCTACCCCCCTCAAATAATTATTTGAGCCCTGATCACCCAAAAGGGAGAACAGAGGGACTGTGCTCTCAGTGCCCAATTAAATATAAATAGAACAGAAGTAAATCGAAATGCAAAAAAAACAGAATAATAAAAGGACCCAAGACAGGGAAAGGACACTAAAGAATAAAGGAGGGATTGGAAAAATACAGAAATCACCTGCTTCGACCAGAACAAGCTCTTAAAACAACCTATTCAGACGAGGGCTGAGCTAAAACTGGGGAACGCTGGGAGGAGTCTCGTGGAGGAGGAGGAGCGTTCCAAAGTTTAAGCTCAGCCTATCAGGACGAAGACTGAACCAACCCAATCAAATGGATGCTCCGAGCAGCTCGTAGGAGAATGATCTGTTGCTCTAAAGCCTCCAATATCACTTTAAAAAATCATGGAAACAAAATACATTTTGTTGAGATAAGCAACTTCAGAGCACCATGTTACCTTTAATTCTAAGAATACAATCTGAAGTTGGGAACTCATTTTTTTCCTGCATAATTCTGACTTAATATGCTATGTAAATGTTGAAGAGTGGTAATATTCATTCATTCATTAAGTATTCATATTAAGGATATAGAATAAATACAAATCCAGGTTATGCCCAAAAATACCATTATTCATCTCAGCACAGGAAACATTTTATAAAAAAGAGGAAGGGCAAATAGAAATGGTTAACATACCAAGATCTATTAATGCAGAAAGGTATAGAACTGAAGATGAAGACAAGAGAACAAATGTCTGGACAAGGATTTAGTTTTCAGTGGTTTTCATATGCACATACAATATATAACTTGAGCTGAATAACATAAAATGGAATTCAAAAATGAATTGCATACAAATGATAAACACATAACTTCAAAAAATGTATAAAATGATTTATCTCATTCGAGATAGACAACAAATCTTCATATAGATGGGAAATTGAATAACTGGTCTTGTGGTGCAGCTTCAATGGATAGCTAGAACTGCAGAAAAGAAACAATAGCAACCTGCCTGCCTTCCATTGAGGACCTGTCTATTGCACGAGCCAGAAAGATGGCAGTGAATATATATACAGACCCCTCACTTCCTGGACATAAACTGTTTCAACTTCCTCCCTGAAGACAATGCTACAGGGCATTGCATGCCAAAACAACTAGACATAAGACATGCCTCCCCCTCCCTCATTATCACTCTGCTAAACAACTAATTCCCACAACACTGACAAACTACCTAGTAGCGCTGTATTACTCTTATCCTTCTCATCTTTCCTGTTTCCTATTTTCTTCTTATGACTGTAACTTTGTTGCTTGTATCTTATGATTTATATTGATTATTTATTAGTACACTAGTATGATTTATGTTGATTGCTTCTTTAGTATCCTATAACTATCATTGTGTTGTATCTTATGATTTATGATGATTGTATTTTATGATTATGATCATGATTTATCACTTTCTTGTATGTACACTTGAGAGCTTATGCACTGGAGATTGCTATATACCCAATGATGGAGAAATATTGAAACATGCACAATGGAAGTATGAATTGTGAAAATGACCAAACTGGCAGAAATGGCAAAACTGTCTTATTTGGTCAGGGATAAAAAGTAATTTTATTTTTTAAAAAACAAACCCGAACTCTTTATGCACCTGGTAAAAATGGAAAAAAAAGAAAAATGATGGTTTCTGGAGTTGATTATTGAAAAAGGATTGAATAAGTTAAATACTTAAATACTCAGTATTAAATTACTTTTTAAATTAAATACGTATTAAATGTGTTCATATTGTTGAAACAAATGTCAGAAGTTGCTTATTTTTTCTGATTCTTTTTTCTTTGATTAACTTTTACTATTATTTCTTTCTCTTACTGTTTTTCTGCACCCTCCCTCCATCTCTTTATATTTTACAATATCTATGTAATACATGCTGTATGTATGTATATGCAAAACATATTCAAAAAGAGGGTTAAATTAGTACTACTATAAAGTCAAGTTATTGGCAGCCTCTGAATATTCTGGAGCAAATAGATGCTCTAGTTTTTCCAGCATGCCTTTGGGATAATCCACACATAAGGGTTGAATCTATCTTTCTGCCCAGAGACTGAGTCATGAATCTTTGCCACACCTCTTCCTGTCAGGGCAGGAAGTTCCCTAGCCCCAGTCACAACTCAGTCTTGGCCCTATAGAGAAATGGAGGTTGGCTCCAACAATTTCATCAGAAAGCAGCAGTTTAAAGTGTGGATTCTCCCAAAAGTTTGCAAAAAGCCCCTCAAGTAAAAAAAAAACATTGTAAATAGGCAGCAATTGGAAATTATGCCTGCTCTGTTTTTTTGCGGCCCCCTGAACTACCAATTGAAGACATAGCTGCCTAGGCAGTCAAGGGAGAGCCCCAAATCGACCCCCCACCGCCAGGAGTGTGTGCTGAAGCCGCGATTGCCCCCAGCATGTCGTTTCGCTCCCAGATTTAACCAGGTAGCTCCGGAGGAGCAGCTTTCACTTTTACAATCTCAAGCTGATTTTCAGGACCAGCAGCAGCCATTATGGCCACTTAGCGAGTTGTAGTGGCAAGAAAATTCCTGTAGATGGTGGTAGTAGCAGCAAACTGCACTACATTTCCTAAATGGGCCTCTTCCCCTTATCTCACTGTTGGGCTGGTGAGTCCCGAACTAATAATTATATAACCTTGTACTTATCAACCAGATGTTACAAAGCTGTCACGAGCAGGCATATGATTTCACCTTCTAAGATCATCACTATTCTCAAGGATTGGTTAATAGGTTTCACCAATGCTGCATCTATTCTCCAAAGGTAACCAATCCAAATGCTTTATCTATGTTGCCTTTGTCTTCTTATGTAAAACCCTATAAAAGGAATAAATGCTACGTAGATAGTCAGATATCTTGGCACCCTGCATAATGACTGGTCTTTGATCTCCACAACGAGTTGCGCAGGCTATCCAGGAGACTGGTAGGGCCACTACTGTCACAGCCCAGGGAAGGCTTCCAGGCTTTTAATTCCCCTTGGAGCAGCAGGATTGGAAGATTGAGAGAGCTCTCCTCCCAGCAATGTGGGCAATAGCAGCATAGAGTCCACGAATGCTAAACGATCCAAGCAGAGTCCCAGGAAGGCCCAGATCTGCAAGTAAAGAGGCTGCTAACAAGATAAAGGCAAGGGCTCTTTATTCCAGAAAGTCCACAAGAGCAGAAGAAAGAAGACAGAGAGCATTGGAAAAACAGTTCTCCAGAGCTCAGAAGCAAGCAGATCAGGAGAGGTATTCCCCCTCCCCGCAGCCAGGGCCTGTTAGCTCCCTTCCTCAGCAGCCATTAGCACAGGCCTTGCCTGCAGTTTCTTGGGGCTTGGTCACCAGAGGGAGATAGGGAGCAGGACTTAATCCCACCTGCTGAGGAAATCCAAATTCAGGAATTTCCTTTTGATTGCATGCTTCCTTGTCCTGCAGATTTACAGATCAGAGACAGGACTGGAACACCTGGGGCCACCTTTACTCCAACTGCAGCGGGGATGCACTCAGCAGATAGAGTGGCTCCCGAATTATCAGAGGATATTAAGGCTCAGGCCATTACTCAAGGGGTAGTTTCCTCCCTGAGGGGGAGAAGTCATTCTTCCCCAAGATCTGATCCTCAACCATCACAGCCAGTACATTACCAGGCCTCCATGGGTTTCTCTAGGCATCAGAGGAATGCTTCTCCAGCTCACTCTATCAGAAGCAGGGCACCTGGGATGGAAGAGGAAGTTCAGGAACAAGGGTTCTCAGAAGACGAGGACTTATCACCTGATCTACCCTCGTTCACGGTGCTGTTCAGTCCGGGGCTGTTTAAATTCCTCCTCCACAAGGCTAGCACACTACCCAAATTGATCTATCAAAAATGTCCCAGAGGCTCCTCTGAGGCTAGGAAGCTCCAAAAAATGGGTGGGGGTGGCAAAAAAAAGCGCCACACCCACCCATTCCCATCAAGCCATGCCCACAGAACTGGTAGTAAAAATGTTGGAATCCCACCACTGGAGAGCAGGCACCAGCACTTCCAACATCATGGTCCGACTCCAGTCGGATGTCCTCAGATCCCTCAGATGGTGGGTTTTCCCAGCAATCACAAAGGGGTCTTTATTCAAAGAGCCCAATTGCATCATAGTCAGGGTGGATAAAAATCAATGATTTTTTTTTAAAAAATCAAAAAAATCAGATTTTTTTTATTTAAATTGGATTTTTTTTATTTAAATCAGATTTTTTTAAATAAAATGCTTTTTGAGGAAAATATATTACTATCCAAAGGTTATTCCATCATGAAATAAAGATTAGTTTTTTAATTAATAAAGGCTGTGTATGTTTAAATTTTTTTGGTAAATAAATTCCATTAATCCATTCACAATGTCATGCTCTTCCAGAGGTTTGAATATATCAGTTGAATAAATCTATTTAAATTGTTATCATTAAGGTAATGATTATTTTTCTCCTTCCTAAGTACAATAGAAAAGTTGTCCAAATATGAATGATTAACCTATTAAACTGGGGATAAAAAAACTAATATGAAAAGTTGTTATTCTAAAAATCTTCATCTACTTGCATATTAAAGTTATACCAGCAAGAATTAGTCTTTATGTAGAAAACTATGATTTAAATGAAGCCTTACTGACTAGTGATTTAAGTCATGATTTAAATCGTGAATTAAATGAGTTTGATTTAAATCAAATCCACCCTGATCACAGTCATTTCAGATGTGAGTCTGTTGGGATGGAGGGCCCATCTAAAGTCCCAGCTCGTGCAGGGTCAATAGTCAACAGTTGACCTTCAGCACAACATAAACTGGTTAGAACTGAGAGCCATTCACTTAGCTCTCAAACACTTTCAAAGCACTGTAACCGGCCAACACGTGCTGATCCTAATAGACAACATGGCGACCAAAGCACACATCAATTGCCAGGGAGGGACCCACTCCAGATCCCTCATGTCCAAAACACAGCAACTGGGAATCTGGCCGGAGACTTACCTTTTGTCAATCAAGGCAGAGCAAATATTGGGGGTGGCAAATGTCCAGGCAGATTACCTAAGCAGGACCATGGTGGACAACTCCCAAGTGGCAGCTCCATCCAGATCTGTTGCAGTACATATCTCAGAGATTCGAGAGGCCAGTCCTCGACCTCTTTGCCACTCCAACAAACACCCAACCTCCCCGATTCTACTCCAGATTGCCGTCATCAGGCACAGAAGCGGTAAACGCCCTTCTCAGCCTCTGACCCAAGGGTCTCCTTTATGCCTTCCCTCCTCTTCCCCTCATACCGGGGGTGATAAGGAAAGTGCTTCTAGAACAGGCAGAAATCATCCTCATTGCTCCCCACTGGCCCAGACAGTTGTGGTATGCGGATCTAGTGAGTCTGTCAGTGTCCCGTCCTTGGAGGATCCCTCAGGACAGAATATCTCTCAGCCAGGGGGTCTTGGAGCACCCAGAGCCTCAGTGACTCCAACTGACTGCCTGGCACTTGACAAGCGGATCCTGAGGAGGGATAACTTTTCAAGAAAGATCATCAAAACAGTACAAACCTCCAGGAAACCTTCCACGAACAGAATATACGACACTACCTGAAAAGCGCTCCATCAATGGTGTACCAAGAAGGGCACAGACCCAACTGCGGGCCTCAGTGCCACAGATCCTGGACTTTCTACAAACAGGACTCAACAAAGGGTTCTCTCTTAGTATGCTATGCAGACAGGTAGCAGCCCTGTCCGCTGTTTTGCACTACAGGAAGAGGAATTCCTTAGCTCATCATCCGGTCGTCTGCTCCTTCCTCAAAGGAATTGTCAATCTTAAACCACCAACAATCCACGGATATCCTTCTTGGAGCCTATCTACAGTGTTACAGGCTCTTACTCAGGACCGGTTTAAACCTCTTCAATCTGTGAGCCTGTACTTCTTAACACTCAAAGTCGCCTTTTTAGTGGCCATCACATTGGCCAGATACATATCAGAATTGGCAGCCCTTCCATCAGGGAAGATCTCTGCACATTCCACGACAACAGGGTGGACCTGCGCCTCAACCTCTCCTTCATCCCAAAGGTAAACTCTCGTTTCTACAGGGCTCAGGAAATCGTTCTTCACGACTTTTACCTTGCTTCTTCACATGACAGAGAGCAGAGATGGCACAAATTGAATGTTTGGATGGCTCTTCGCAGGTACATCAATGTATCGTAAAACTGAGGCCCTGTTCATCTTGTTTCAGTCATCTTCAATGGGCACTAAAGTCTCTTCAAGTATAGGCTGCTGAATCAGGGCTTGTATAGCCAAGGCCTACGAGACCCAGGCTCTTCCAATACCTAGACACGTAACAGCTCACTCGACCAGAAGCGCAACTACCACAGCTGCCTGGGTGACGCAGGCCTCAGTTGAGAACATCTGCAGGGCGGCTACATGATCCTCCCCATCTCCATTTATAAAGCACTACAGACTGGACACATATGCCTTAGCAGATACGGACTTCGGCAGGAGAGTGCTACAATGAGTGCATACAGAGGCCAGTGCACAGGACCAGACTTCTTCCCACCCATAGGGACTGCCAGCTTTGGTATGTCTCATATGTGTGGATTATCCCAAAGGCATGCTGGAGAATAGGCATTGGCTTACCTAAACGAGTTTCTCAGCATGCCTTGGGATAATCCGCGACCATCTGGTCCAGTGCCCAGGTGGGAGGCAGAGCCAACACCACAGGAAGATCATCAAATAGCTGCGCCTTCATCGTGACTGGGGCTAGGGGGCTTCCTGCCCCGACAGGAAGAAGCGTGGCAAAGATTGATGACTCAGTCTCTGGGCAGAAAGGCAGATTCAACCCATATGTGTGGATTATCTCAAGGCATGCTGAGAAACTGCGTTCAGGTAAGCCAACACCTATTTTATGCTCTTAGAATTTATTTTATATAGTTTCTCCATAAATTTAGATTGTCTTTCATGGCTCTTTCTCCTCCATACGGCTACGAGAGTCCAGGAATTGGTAAGACTCCTCCCTCTGACGTCATCAAGCTGCATCTGCCACAGTATATAAGCCAGCCATGCTGCTGGTTCCCCAGCTTTTTGACTCAGCTCCTTGAACGTCAAAGAGCTAGTGTCTCTGGAGTTTTTCCTACTCACATAGCAGCTACTTAGATCGAATACTTAAATAATCACATTGAGGTTTTGAATGTTAAACTAAATGAATAAAGAGGAAGACGAGGAATGGCCTAGCTCCTAGCCCCAACTAAACTTTGCTGGGAACCTTTTGCACTCTAATAATTCAGTTACATTGAAAAACTGTTAAGAAACCTATAATACATAGAAAGAGCTCACAAATAATGTTTGACAATTTCCTGTCATTACGACTTCTTATTATACATTCACCTTTTCGAGAGCTAGCAAGGTTTATTAGAGAGCATGGCATTGTTTATCTTTTTCAGCAATATTTCTGAAGTACAAGCAGATAAAAAGTCAAGAAAACATGTACTTGGGAGTTTATAATTACTTATACTTATGTTACATATTTGAAAAATAATAGTCTTTATAATACTTCAATTAGTGTAGAAAGTTATGCCACTTAATATCCTTATTACTTATCTTTATCTTTCCATAGTTAATTTTCAAAATGTTTATAAGGTCAATAATAAAATGATAATGCATGTGAAACACTAATTAAACACTGCAGAGAGGGAAATTTTTCTGATCTATAGCGTTTTTCTGTATCTTATTACGCAAAGAACTTGAAATGGGAAATAATTCAAGGACAGAGAAGTGGAAGCATAAGATAAAGTACCTGGACCAGAGTCCCAACTCTGATTTTATAAATGTGAACTACCTATGTTGCTACAAAATCACTATGGTTTTCAGTCAAGCCAAACAGCATGTTTAATAGTTTTTGCCTTAGAAATCAATGATTGCCTGAATTAAGAATATATATTTATGTGTGTGTGTGTGTGTGTGTGTGTGTGTGTGTGTGTGTGTGTGTGTATGTATGTTTTCTTATGTTTTCGCGGGTATTTACATATGTGATATTTAGGTTTCTTCGGGTATTTTCCCACGTAATACTTGTGTTTTTATTATAGCGACGTTTCATCAGAATCTCATCTGCCATCTTCAGGCTTTTTAATTTTTAATTTTGTGTGCCAGGCTGGCTCACAAAATTAAAAATTAAAAAGCCTGAAGATGGCAGATGAGATTCTGCTGAAACGTCGCTATAATAAAAACACAAGTATTACGTGGGAAAACACCCAAAGAAACCTAAATATCACACACACACACACACACACACACACACACACACACACACACACACACACATATTATAGACAGGTAGTTTATTGATTGAGTAGCCTTACAAACATGTCACAGAAAATAAAAGTAAAAAACAAGGCCTGTTTCCAGGACAAAATAGGTAGAAGAACATCCAACAGCATCTAGTTCAGGGATGTCAAACTTGCAGTCTGCGAGTCAGATGCATCATGCACTTGTCACGTCCACCCCCATTTTAGTGAAGGGGGCAATATGTCACATGACGACAATGTGACACTGGGAGTTTGACACCCCTGATCTAGTTGAAAACAACCTCTTTCCACCTGAGTAAAAAGGGAACTGCCCAAATTGAAAAGGGACAAAAAATTAGTTCCTAATTTACAACATGATTTGAAAAGCTGCAAGAGAAGGAAGACCAACTATATTATTTAGATTTATTATTTTATTATTTAGATTTATATACCGCCCCCTCTCCCAAAGGGACTATAGCTTGGATATTATCAAAAGGCATTCAACTCCCAGCCACATGACTGGATAATCAAGTGCTTAGAAATAGCAGGAGTCAGGAGAAACATCAGAAACTTTGAGCAAAGATTAATAGTAGAATGGAAGCCACAGTTGCTGGTCAATGATCATAAACTGGGAGGCATTAATATCAAGAGAATAATCATTCAATCCAAACTCAGTGGAGAAAATACCATCAAGATAATTAACACCTGGCCAATTCCAGCCATTAGATACATAGCTAGACCAGTGGACTGGAATCAAGTGGAACTAAAATCCTAGATAGAAAGGCCAGAAAAATAATAACAATCATGGCCTTCTTCATCATTGTAGCAATGATGACTGACTCTATTTACCAAGGAGCTGTGGAATGTTGCAAGTGCATCATATAGTTGAAAGGATGCACTGGAGTTAATAGCCCATGAAAGCTTACTGAATACTAGAGAGACCAAACTGGCCTACAAGAAAGACCAAATGAAGAATAGAAACATGGCAAAGCAAAGTATTACATGACCAATATGTTAAAAGCTAGCAAATAACAAAAAGACCTGGCAATGGCTAAGAGCAGGAAAGTTGAAGAAAGAATCAGAGAAGCAAACCGAAGTCTAAAGCACAAATTGTATAAAGCCAAAATTAAAAAGACAGCAATAGACAGCAAATGCCAACTCTGCAAAGAAGCTGAAGAAACAGTGGACCTACCTAGTTAGCTGCTGCAAGAAAATAGCAATAGCACTTACATATATACCGCTTCACAGTGCTTTACAGCCCTCTGTAGGTGGTTTACTATGTCAGCATGTTGCCCCCAACAATCTGGGTCCTCATTTTACCAACCTCAGAAGGATGGAAGGCTGAGTCGACCTTGAGCTGGTAAGGATCAAACTCCTGGCAGTCAGAAGAATTAGCCTGCAAGAGTGCATTCTAATCACTGCGCCACCACGGCAAGCTCACACAGACTTGAGTTCAAACAGCCCATGGCAAAGTAACAACAATAATTCATTGGAATATCTGCCGGAAATACCATGCTCTGCAAGCAAAAACTGGGACCACATTTTCTGATACCATAAAATGGACAAAGTAATAGACAATGAAGAAGCTAAGCAAGCCATTACATACACCCAGAGTTATTAGGAACTGAATCAGTTATGGATATGTTAATTGTTGTGCCTTTGAAGATACTTTTGTCCTAAAATACTTCTGGAGCACTTCCCATAAACTTTAAACTTTACTAATAATATTTGATAAAATAAAAAAGAATATTATTTTAAGAAAAATCAAGTAATTACAGGTCAAGCCGGTACAAGAAACTTAAACACGAATAGGTAGTGAATTCATTTGGGTCTTTTCTTTTTATACAGACTTTGGGAAAAGATGGCATACATTTTTGCTTTTCAAATTCTCATGCTGTTTCTCAATTTTGAATAAGCTAGTTCAAAGAAAGAAAAATTCTTTCTGTACCAGAAGAGGAAACTGCTACTTCTAAAAAGGCAATAGTCTTTGAACTAAAATGTTCAGTAATCTCTGATTTAGCGGTCTTTTAATCCAAATATTTAAGGGATTTTCCAACAAGTAACTTTCTTTAAAGATTGTGCGAAGATCATGTTACATAACAACCAACTTTTCTTTAGCAATGAAGGATTGGTCTTGTTACTGAGTATGTTGATTAGAAAATGAGTTAGAGACCATTTTTATTTTAAAGGCTTTCAATTTGCTGTTCCTTCCAAATTTCAACAGCATCAGAACTAAAAGGGCTTAAAAATATAGTTAACTTTTTTCAACCCATATTCAGAATGTAGGCTTTAACAAATCTGTTCACTGTTTTTTTTCAGGGAAATTGCCATCGAAGTACGGCAGTTCTTGATATGGTACTCCAAACAGTCCATTAATTTGTGCTATTAAACATTAATAGTAATGTTAATTTTGTCCCTCTGTTTTATTCCGAGCAGTTTTTGCATGTGCTTATTACCTATTTTGCAGTGTTACTGCATCAGCTATTGTTTCTGGAGCATCAAAGTGTTGCTGGATTGCTTTAAATGAATACTATAGGGTCTAATACTAGTTTGAAGTTTTCCGTCTTTTAAAACATATTCTCAACTTGCATATAGTTGCAGCATTATCCGTGGCAAAGCTTATATGCCCTGTATGTGAAAGTCTTTTGCAATTTTTTAAAATAATATTTTCTATTATTTGTAAACATTTTAGCAATGTCTGTATTTCCTAAAGAATCACTTGTTTCTTTGAATAAAGCAATGGTAGTCAACCTGGTCCCTACCACCCACTAGTGGGTGTTCCAGCTTTCATGGTGGGTGGTAGGGGTTTTGTCCCTTACTTTATAAATCACCATTACTGTGGAACCGGTGGGCGGTTAGAAAAAACTTAACTACTAACAGAGATACAAAAGTGGGCGGTAGGTATAAAAAGGTTGACTACTCCTGGAATAAGGTGTCACCTTGTTGATACATAAGTATACATGATAGAATTATTGTGCTACTTATTGATCTGCTCTTCAAAATAAGGAGCAACAATTTAGTTGTCTAGGCTTTTCAGCACTTTTTAATTTCTTCACACATTATCTTCACAGTATCTCTTGTGTTGGGTAAACTATAGTATATACTACTTGAAGCGACTTAACAGTGTGTACTGACATGGAAAGGAAAAATTGTTCTATGTACAATCTAAGGAATTTGTTTTCATCAATTGCATCTTGCTGTAATGTGCTGTAATGCTGTTGTCTTCTGTACAATCTTATGTATATAGCATTTTATTTTGTATAATGTAAGGTTTGATATTTTTGTAATGGTTATGGTGGTATTCTATGTTTTTCTGACATGTATAATACAGATGGGATACTGCTATCAGATTATTCTGAATGCTTGGCAGAAATAATGACATGGAATATGATAAAGCAAGACTGCTATCAGCCTTTTATGTTGGGGATGGATCAGGGGTGGGATTCAAATTTTTAACAACCGGTTCTGTGGGTGTGGCTTAGTTGGTGGGGGTGGCTTGGTGGTCATGTGACTGGGTGGTCATGTTATTGGCTGGGTGTGGCCAACTCAATATCACTCACATCGAGACACACATCTCTTCCCCGGCCCCTCATGACTGTGGGGATGTTGCAACAGTCGTAAGTGTGAAAAATGGTCATAAGTCACTTTTTTCAGTGCCATTGTAACTTTGAATAGTCACTCTACACAAAGTACCAGCAAAGGAGGAAAAAAAACTCCAGAGAAGTTCCTGAGATAGGAAGTCCAGTCCTGCCAAGAATGTAATAAGGGTCAATGGAGAGGCAGTTTCTATAAGCAACATCAGAATGTTTCCTTCCTGCCTTCCCTACAGGATTAGACCAGTAATTTCTTCTAACAACCAGTTCTCTGAACTGCTTATAATGTTAACAACCGGTTCTAGCAAATAGATGCGAACCTGTAGAATCCCACCCTTGGGATGGATCTACCTAAATGAAAAATAGACATACAGTAGAAAAGTAAAATATATTTTGTTCAATTTCATTAAAGAATCATCGTGTTATAAAATGATTTTTTTATTCAGACTTGAGAATTCCAGGATTATAGTAAGGAGGATATACAAAAGCTTTCATCATATAAGATGGATAGTATTTGAGGAAAATAAACCCAATATGATCTTATCTTACGAAGACATAAGATTATTTCAGGTTTATTCGTTTTGTTTATTATGATATAGTTGCACTAACAGAAATTTCCAAATTATTTTAAAATCTGATGACAAATTCACATTTATCTAAATATCATGAAACCACACAATGGATATTGTAATTTTTGAATGCATATAACTGTACCACCTGTACCAAGTCACCTGCCTGCAAATCCAGAGGTAATGAATCAAAAGACACTCCTAAACTGTGAACCTGGTAGTAGAAATACAGTCTCTTCCAGAGCAAGTTTAATTCCAAATCAGTTTTTTTTAATTGAGCAGTAACATTTGTTGCTTCTATTGAATTTCTAGCTGCTTATTTTCATCTGTTGTCATTTCCCTGAAAATGAAATTTGAGTATCTGTTTTTAGTTGATTGCTTTTTTGTTTTTTCCCCACTGGCTCCTGCTTTAGGCAAGCAATGTTTTGCAAAATCTGACAATGCTGTTTTGCATGATTCTGGCCATAATGAAATATATCATCATATAAAATGATGGAACATTGCAACTTCATAAAATAAAATCGTTTAATTGTAAATAAGATAACTTTCCAGGTTGTACTTTTGATGAAAAACATGAATTGGCTTCCTTTTACATATTTCCAGATATCTCGATTTCATTTTAAAACAGCCACTATCATTCAACAAAGTCAAGGAATAATGAAAAAGAAAGGCTATTTCTTTGCCTTAAATCAGAACTGTCAAACTCGAGGCCCGTGGGGCAGATGCATCATGCACTGGCCACACCCACGCCTGGTTTAGCGAAGGGGGAAAAAGTCATGATACATCACATGATGATGACCTGACGACGCAAGTTTGACATCCATGCCGTAAATCAATTCTTAAACTGAAAATGCCATAGCTAGCAGCAGCAGTCAAGTTGCATTCTGCCAGCGTTCTCCAACAGGCTGGTGCGTTCCCACAGAGAGGGTCTGCTCCGGGTGCCGTCGGCTGCTATGTGCCGTCTGGCGGCGCCAAGGAGTAGGGCCTTCTCTGTGGGTGCCCCCGCCCTCTGGAATACTCTGCCACCGGAGCTCCGTACCGGCACGGACCTGAGGGCCTTCAGGCGCGCATTGAAGACCTGGCTCTTTGAGCAGGCCGGCCTTGGCTGAGATGGTTTTAATTTGGTCTCCATTTTATTAATTCTAAATTGGGTTTTAAGGGGGGTGGGTGGGGTTTTGTTAGTTTTATCAAGCAGCCGATTGAAATTTAATATTTTTTAACTTTTGTATTCTTTGTGGGGTTTTTAGATGGGCTGTTCACCGCCCTGAGTCCCTCAGGAGAAGGGCGGTATATAAATGGAATAAATAAATAAATAAATAAAGTTGTAAAGTTGTTTTTGACACTTTATGTCTCCCAGGTTTGCTACACTGAGATAACAATCAGATCCCTCATCTGAGACTCTTCCCTTTGTGTTAATGCCTTCTGCAGAGTTTTTCCCAAGGATGATTTCTCCATTTTCTTCAGGAATCATACAGAGCTCTGGAACTGTTACATTGTTTTACATTCTGCATACTTTTGCATCAGATTGATTATATAGCGACTTTGTACTGTTTTTTAACCTCCTGTAAACCTTGAAATTATGTGCAAATGGGTGGGTGTGAAGTGTGAACCACCTTGGGAGCAATGGGTAAAAAAAGTTTGCCCAGGCACGATTTATCCAAAGCCATGGCTGCCCTTTGGTTCCAGGTCATAACTAGAGCTTTGGGGAAACCATGCAGCAAACCCCTGGGAAAACCATGCAACAAAGCCCCATTCAGGTCCATCAGTCACTTGGGGATGGACTACTCAAATGGATCTGGGGGTTGCGTAAGAGAATCTCAAAGATATCAATCTGACCATGATTAGGATAGATCCCCCGCCAGATCTCATTGCCATTGCTCCAATAATAATATCATATTTGGTATGTGACTACTGTCCTTGGTTGGACCTGAGATGATCTGGAACAGGCCCATGGCTGCCATAGTGATCATAAAAAAAAGTAAAGGTTTCCCTGTCAGTCATGTCCGACTCCAGGGCACAGTACTCCTCTCCAAAATTCTTGGCCAAGGGAACCAGTGTTGTCAGAAGACCATTTCAATGTTCATGTGGCCTGCAAGGCTATACACCAAAGGCACATGGAACACTATTACCTTCCCATCATAGTAGTACCTATTAATCTACTTGCATTTGCAAGCTTTCGAACAGCTAGATGGGCAGGAGGTGGGGCAAGTAATGTGAACTCATCCCGTAGCATGAAACTTGGGTCTCAAACCTGGGCTGTCATCTCTCCAGCTGACAAGCTCAGCATCTTTAACCACTGAGCCATTTGCGCCCCCATAGTGACCATGAATTCCTAGTCAATTCCGAGGCCAGCCCAGTGGTGGCAATTTGAAGTCGCACAGAACCATAAACCTGGGGAATTCTTGTGCCAACCTTGAGATATTCTGCAGAAGCTCAGGCAGGAAGGTTGCCACATAGAAGAGAGGATGGTACAGTAGCAACAATTCCAACTCATCCCGTGAATCCAGCTTCAGAAATAGGATTTCACAATCAGAAATCTGTTCTTGCATGACCACTGCCAGTCCACTTCCCCTGCCCTTGGGTCTCAAATAGTACCAAATCCTAAACCTATCTAGGCACATCTCTGAGAGGGGAATCCTCCTTTCAGAATCAGCCAGATCTCAGTGATGCATGCCAGGTCAGCTTATTTCTTGATAAAATCTTGGATAAGGTAGGACCTTATTATTGATTGACCTGGCATTAACCTGCAGTAGTCGAATCCCTGAGCCTCTGAGGATATGTTGACCAGTACCTGGGAGTGAGTTCAGGGGGCCAGGGCATACCACTGATACTAAACTTCAGAGGGGGGGGGGGGGGGCTTTCCTTTGTAACAGCCTGTCCTCTGGCTCCCATAGCACCTTATGCCTGTCATTTCTGTAATGTGTTGTCCCACTGTAGATCCCCTAAAGTGATTTTCTCCTTCCCACCCTGATCTCCTTCCTCTTGGGATACATGATACATTGCCCTCCAGTCTGTCTCACATCCTGGGAAGATAGATGAGGGAGGACACCCCCACCTCCCACATATGCAGATAGAAGCATCCTTCTAAAAGTGTTAGAAATTAGTAGAGATTTGTCATGTGTAAGAGTGAGTTGGTCTTCTATATTTAAAATAATATCCAGATTTTTTTCCCCAGAAATATACATTTCAATTAATACTTTTTAGCTGGAGCAATTAAATAAAATGAACTTTTACTTTTTTACTTACATTTAAAAATTCTGGTAAATACACTTTCCTGAATTGTGTAATATGTCTGTCTAGCACTCTGTCATCTGTGAATATTCTTTTCCTCTTTGTTAATAGAAAAGCTTCTGATGCCATCACATGCCAGTAAATAGTATGGACATTGAAGTCTCCATCTAGAAGGCCAAAAGTTGATGGAAATTACCATAAATTCAATTGTTACCACAAACATGTAGAGATTCTGTCATTTTAATCTGGATAATTGTCAAGGTTCTTGAGAATTCTCTAGAGTCCTTGTCATGGAAATAATTCTATTACCATAAATAATGACAGATCGATTCATTTCATGAATTGAGTGTTTAATATTGTTAATACATTTAATATAACAATGTATGTTATTTTTTGCTTTTCTTATTGAATTAAATTAGTTTTTGAACATTATTTTAAAATTAAATCATAATTTTGGTTTATGAAATAATAATTCTTAAGTGCTGTTAGCAAAAATAGATCAAATAGAAAAGCTTTAAAGCCTCTTATTTCAGTGGGAAAGTTGTAGATAGTTTTATACTGGTACTGCCTGGTAGCAAGTATAATCAAATTCAGTGGAGCTTTTTCTCAGTGTAGTTTTGACTAAGTTTTTTACTTAATAGTTCATGAATAATGAAAATGTTATTAATATTAATTCTTTTCCTTTAAGTGAAAATACTAATATGATTCCTTTTACACTATAGTAAAAGAGCCAACTATCCTGTCTTCAAAGCATTCTTAAGCTATCCTAATTGTGCAGTGCCTTTCTGCAATTTGTTCTCACTGATAGCTGTTCCTACATGCTGTAGCAGTTCAGCTCATGTGTTCCTCCAGCCAAAAATGGAGGTCAGGAGCAATGCTTAAGTAGGGGTGTTGAATCAGCTGTAAAATTAAAAGACGTTTTTAAAAAATCAGTTTTTCTGTCTGAGGATGGAACCTGGAGGGCTTTCTTTTTTATGTATGGTCAGCCAGCCTTGTTATACAGCCAGGATTTTGCAAGTACTGAAAGTTCACCAGCAATAGGCACATTATTTTCCTTGTGAATTTGGAGCTGTGAAAGAAGATTATAGCTCAGGATTTTTCTTAAAAGAATAAGTATTTCCTTCAGATTATCCTCAGAATTCCTGAGTAACATTTAATAAGCTAAGAAGAAACATACCTGTTTATCTTAACTTTATGCAGTTACTACAGCATACATCATCACTGCTGAAGAGCCACTTCAGCATTGTAGGCCTTGCCCCAGTTGGCAATGTGTTTGATTCCAGTTGAATGTTTTAAGCCAAGGTTACCTAGTGGACCATCTCCTTCCAGTAGTATCTACTTGTCCTGCAACCTGGAAGGAAATCTCTGTCTGTCTGTCTGTCTCTCTCTCTTCCACCCACCCACCTACCCACCAATCCATCCATTTCTCTTTCTATCATCTTATTTATGAATCACCAGAAGAGAGACAGCGTAAAAGTAAAATGTTAAAAACATTTTTAAAACCTGACTATAAATTTTAAAATAGAGGCAAGAATAATGAAAATTTTTACATTAAAAGTTAATTTTAATGAACTTTGATTAAGTTAATGAACTGCCTTCTGGAATATTCTCCCATTAGAGGTGAAGTTCATCCTACACTCCTGGCTTCTGGAAGAGTGTAAAAACTAGGCTCTGCTGCTTGGACTGAGGCCCCCACAGTTTCTCACTCCTAGGCAACACATCATCTTGGTTTTTAACCCTATTCAATTTTTCTAATTTTAATTGTTTTTAGTACTTTTTAACTTAACCCCAAAACTGCAGGCTTGTCTGTGAGCCCAAGTGAGATGGCAGAGCCAGATCTTTAGATATTTTCAAAAGACCAGGAGAATGAGGGCCTGCCTCATCGCTGGGTGTGTGTGGGGAAGATGTTTCAAAGATAGGGGCAGTGGCAGAGAAGGATCTCATACATGATTGGGTGGGATGGGCTGATATGATGGGATGAAGACAGTTCCATGGGTAAACTGGCCCCATGCCATGTTTCTCTTACAGAAGTTGAGGGAAGGGACAGGAGCCTGGAGATAAATGTTCTCAGTACAACTCTATCCTTTTGGTTTGCGTGTCCATAATATTGTTAATGTTTAGGCAAGCCACAATACTCTGGCTATTCCAATGAGTGTGGAGTTCTTGGTGCACTCTGAGCTTGATTGTTTTCTTACAGACATTTCATTACCTAACTAGGTAACATCTTCAGTGTTAAAAAGGAATGAGGTTTGCTATCTGGTAGTGTTTTTTTCTTCTTGGTAATCCCTTGATTAGGCTGTTGTTTACTACTTAATTGTTTGTCTGAGTTGGTGATTCCTTGATTGGGATATTGTATACTGCTCAATTGTTGGCATGGTTTAAATTCTGATGTTAAATCTTTACTTAACTGGGTGCAGATTGCTGGTGAGGAGGTATTTTGGTATTTTTTGTTTTTGTTTTAACTTTTTTTGTTGTCTTTTTTGAATAATATGTAGATGTTGTTTATCTCTATGTGCCAGTTGATAGTTGACGTGTCTGAGTGCTAGGTTTCCAGGAATTTTCTAGCAATGATGCACTTAACTTGGTATAGATTCCCAGTTTCCTAGTTGAAATGATGGTTAACTCTGTCCATGTGTTGTGCAATTAACAAGTTTCTTTTAGAGTTTGGAGATTGTGATATAGGATTAGTAGCTGTTCTAACTCTGTGTTACTCTGTTTTGAAATAATGGTTAAATGTATTTTTGCGAAATGTGAATCACCTACAGTTGTTTTAAAGTGGGCCAAATATAAACTTAAATAAGTAAACAATATTTTATTTTTCTATATATGCACATAGAAAGGGAGCTGGTTACAGAATGACCAATTTTGTCCTTGCCTTATCTTGAGACTGAAAACAAATGTCCAGGTTACCCTGTAGATTTCCACAAATTTGATCTCATTGTCTTAAGTTCATCAGTTAGAGTTAGGGTAACATAAGTTAATGTCTCGTAGTACACCAATGACTGTATCTTTTGTATCTCTGAAAAAGACCTCAACATTCTACTGTAAACTGGTATTTTTGTCTCACTCTTCTTGAGCTAAGTGTTCCAGTTGTCTTAGGTTTCATGGATTCCTTCTTTTTTTAATGTAATTTTATGTAATAATTTGTACTAAAATTTACAAATACAAAGATAAAAAACTAATCAGGCTAAGAATAATATAAAATAGTATAAAAAAGTTTTAAAAGGTACAAAGAAAAAAAAAGAAAAAAGATTTATAAAGAAATTATTCCTCTCTCCTTTATATACGTATATACATAGAACACAATCTTCATTCTATGCAAAACTGTTTCTGGCAAATTTATCATGATTTGTAATGCCATGAAGCATTTTTATTAATTTACATATGAAACTGAACATGTACAGTATTACAATCTCAGTGGACTATGAATCAGTGTGCTTCAACATAGAAAAATCACTATTATCTATAACTATTGTGAGTTGTAAAAAATCGAAAGTTAAAATAAATTAACCCAAATCAACAAAGTAAAGTTTATTTCGCAGTTGCAAAAGCGGGCTTGCTCCTATTCTGGCGAAGACCAAAATGGAGAAGCCCCGAGCATGGCTTCGTTCTGCTTTTTATATTCTAAACTGCCGCCCCCTCTTACGAGGGCTTGGCTCACAATCTAGCTAATTCCCTAGACCAATTACTGACTAATACATAGTTTTACTACCTAATACGTATGGTTACATTGTTTCTAAGGCATACGTGACAAAACTCATGTGCATCCGATACATTGTTCTTCCTTCATTTGAATTTGAAAAACAAGTCTGCCTTTCTTACCATTCACAATCCCCCCTTTTTTGAGTTCGTACCTTTTTATCAAATTCATCCCAAGCTAATTGAGCTTCGGCGTTAGTCATTAACATCATTTGATCGGTTATCTGTTTTTTTGCTATGAGAGAAAGTGTGCTGGTGATCGTTCGGATAAATATGGGGAGGATACAAGGCAGTATAACACATCCTGCCGCAATTATCCCAATTAAGGCTACGATGGCTTGTAACCCAGGTAATTTCGGAAACCAGGAGCCAAACAGGTTGTTTAAGTTAAATCCATTCCAGGTTTGTACCGGCACGTGTGCAACTTTCACCATTTTATCTGCTATTTCTTGAATCACTTTCCCACTTTCATCAATCTCAATGCAACAATTGGTCAAATTAAATTTTCCACACACACCCCCTTCCTTTGCCAATAGATAATCTAAGGCCAGACGATTCTGCATAATATAGGTGCGAGATTTTGCACTTTCCTTTGCTAAGTGAGTCATGGCTATGACAGTTTCATTGGTAATTATTTCAACTACCGCTTGTAACCGAATTAGGCGATTTAACAGATAAATAGGGGTGCGGTAACCATAGGTCCCATCCTCCGCCCAAGTGGCCGGACCGTAATAGTGAATTATTCGTTCGGGTGGCCATTCCGAGTCCTTCCATGCTCCTTGATGTACATTCCTGGTTCCTCATTTAATGCGGATGTTTCCAATCTCTTCGTATACGGGTACCCCAAGTACTTGTCGTTGTTTTAGGGGCAACAGGAAGAAGCTAGGTCTAATAGCGCCTAACACACACGATCCATACCACCCTGGAGGAAGAGAATTGTAAGCAAAACGCCCGCAGATCCAATACAATCCATCTGGGATGATCCATCTAACTTCCTTTTCCGGGTTCTTCATAAATGACATTTTACTCACAGTTTCTAGGTCCCCTACTGGTTGAATCTTATTCTCACCTGACCACCATGTTAAAGTATTCCAAATTCCCAGGCACCGCAAATTTCCTACATTTGTGGTGCGATTCAATGTTTTATTCCTTTGGTAGCAAATATTACCTACCAAGTTCGTGGTTACAGCCCAAATCTCTTCCCCCTTTCCTTCAAATGTGTAGTTCTTCTGATGAACTCTTATATGGGTATAGTTAACCTCCTGGGCCTCCCACGGCCATTGTTCCCCCATATTCGTTCCTCCACACACAAAACAGCTTTTTACCATTAATTCCTTGGCAATTGTTTCTGCTAGTGCCAAGAACATATTCTGAGCCTTAGGGGGAAGAATCAACTCTTGTACCTCTCTGAATTCCTGATAGAAAGAGTGAAACAGCGAGTTCATAATGGGGTCCAGATCATGCTTGAGGATCTGGATTTTTAGTACCACCCCTGGGTCCGACCCTGTGCCATCTATTCCTAATCCATACTCATCCTCATACCCTTTCCAACTTGATCTTTCTTCCAACCAATTCTCAGGAACAGGGAAGGTCAAATTAATGGGATTGCAAGTATGTTGGTAACAGATATTACTCGGAATCCGTCCCCTTGTTAGATATAGTCGGCGGAGCTTTGGATCCCGTGCAATTACCCCAGGGTGTACACTTAACTCCCTTGACTGCCAATCTACACATTTCCAATCTCCACAAAATGTATCTTGTCCACATGCATCATGAGGGTTACTAGATCTAGCACATATATACTTCTCATTTTGTGTATAGGTGCGCCGCCAATCTAGCGATCCACACCCACTTGTCCCCTCATCCATTGCTTCACAGGCATCAAAGATAACAGATTGTGGAAGTTTAGCATTATAAAAGTCATGATTTACTAATATCTTGTTCCTGGCCTGAATCTGTATAGTATATCGGTGTGTGGGTCCCTTAGGATCAAAACACCTTAGCTGATCCCCATCGGTGCAAATAGAATATGTTGTTCCGTTCAGAGTACACGTGTCCTTTGATCGGACTTTGCAGTTCAACTGAGTATGAAAAATCAGAGTCTTTGTAATTCTTTCACCCGACCTGGTGACCTTTATGCAGGGTTGGCAGGGTCCTTCCAACTTCCATCCTTGTACTAGGATAAGTCCTAACAATGATAGGACTAGTACCTTTCTCATTTTCGGAGGGTTATCTTCAAGGGATTGTTTTCATTAGGGATTGCTACCCACTCGTCTGGTTTTGGAGCTGCTTTCAGTCGGCTATGGT
Source organism: Bungarus multicinctus (assembly GCA_023653725.1). Classification (NCBI taxonomy): domain Eukaryota; kingdom Metazoa; phylum Chordata; class Lepidosauria; order Squamata; family Elapidae; genus Bungarus; species Bungarus multicinctus. Next base: position 53,344,971 of record CM042836.1, on the reverse strand, counting down.
GTGTCCACCCACCTTCTCAAGTCCGAACGGCCGTCTCAGTAATCAATAACACCTGGTAAGGCCCTTCCCACGAGGGTAGCAGCTTCTCACTTTTCCATGACTTTACAAGCACCCAATCACCACACTTGATAGAACGTTGATTCCCCCCCAGTGGAGGTCGTTGTGCCAGCAATCCCTGTTGGTGGAGAGATAACAAAGAACTGGACAGAGTGTGCAAATACTTCCGAAGGAATACATCATTTAACTCCAATAGGGGGTGGCCGTACTGAGCCAAATAGGGTCTTCCCATCATCATCTCAAAGGGCGATAACCCCGTATCCCTCCTTGGACAGGTTCTCATCCTAAGCAGGGCCATAGGTAAATTCTTGGTCCAAGGGAGACTATTCTCCAAATATAGCTTAGTTAGTTGTCGCTTCAGCTCCCCATTGGCTCGCTCCACCTTGCCACTGGATTCTGGGTGCCAGGGGGTATGGAATTCCCATTTTACCCCCACGTTATCCATTACCTGTTGTAAAACCCTTTGCGTGAAGTGTGTTCCTTTGTCAGAATCAATGGTTTCCATCATGCCATAGCGGGGGATTATTTGTTCTAGCATGATCTTAGCGACGTTAGCAGCAGTGGCATTTCTGGTAGGAAACGCTTCCACCCACCCTGTTAGATGATCTTTGATGACTAACAAATACCTATATCCTCCCACCGATGGTACCTCAGTATAATCTACTTGTATTCTTTGAAAAGGCCAAATAGCCAGGGGTCGCCCCCCTTTTTCTATTTTTCTGGCGGCCTTCTTGTTTATCTTTAGACAAATCAAGCACTTCCAACATATGGACTGAGCTATGGTCCACATTCGGAGACTCCAATATACTCGCCGTACAGCATCTACCAGAGCTCCCACTCCCCAATGGGAACCTTGATGTAACCTATCCATAATTTGTCTCATCTGGGTTTCGGACACCACCGGCACCCCATCTGACGTAACCCAGCCTCCTTCAATCCACTCACAACCTTCCTCCTTTAACCGTTGCTGGGTCCGTTCATCAGGCACCCATTCTATTTTCCCAATCTCTTCTATCATTGGTATAGAGATCATCACATCTATTGCCTCTACCTCCTCCAGAGCGGCTTCCTTGGCCACTCTATCAGCATGTCTATTTCCTACTATGTCAGGTGCCGTACCCTTTCCATGGGCTGGTATATGTACAATCGCCACTCTTTTTGGCAACAATAACACCTCCAGTAACCGCTCTACTTGTGCCACTTGTTCAATTCCTTTTCCATCTGACTTAATATATCCCCTTTCTTGCCAAATCTTCCCAAAGGTATGTACTACCCCCCAGCTGTATTTTGAATCTGTCCAGATTGTTACCTCCAACCCCTTTCCCAATTCCAACGCTCTCTGTAGAGCATACAGTTCGCACCTCTGAGCCGACCAGGAATTTGACAACCTGCCTTTTTCAATTACCTCTCCATCACCTTTCACAATCCCATATCCTGACCTTCTTTTTCCCTCCACTACTCTACTGGAACCATCCACATACCATTTTTCTCCCTCCTCCAGGGGAAGTTCATTTAAATCATCTCGAACCTTCGAGACATATTCCAGATGCTGACTACAGTCATGCTCATTATGTTCCCATTCTTTCCGTTGGCCCAACAGAAATTCAGCTGGGTTCAGATTTCTATCTGTCCCTACCACAACATTTGGATCTGTCCTCAGGATGGTTTCATATTTCACCAGCCTGCCTCCAGTCATCCACTTTGATGCTAACTGGCTCATTATTGTAGTGATCTGGTGAGGGGAATGGACAATCATCGCACTTCCGAATGAGATCTTTCTACTTTCCACCACCATCATGGCTGCCGCTGCTATGGCCTGGACACAGGTGGGCCATCCCCTTACCACTGGCTCCAAGATCTTACTTAGGAAGGCAATCGGGAAATATTGGCCCCCTCTCTTTTGAGCCAAAACTCCCACCGCCATCCCTTCTGCCACTGTTACATACAAATGGAATGGGAGACTCATATTAGGTAGAGCCAGCGCAGGCGTCCTAATTAAGGCTTCCTTTAATTGGCCCCACTTGATGTCATCTTTGGATGTCCAGATTACCCCCTTGTCACCTCCTACCAATTTTTCATGCAAGAAAGCTGACAGCACCGCATAGTTACTAATCCAGATCCTACAGTACCTCACTAACCCCAGAACCTTTCTAACTTCTGTCTGTGTCCGCGGGGCCCTCATCTTTACAATTCCCTCCACTCTCGATGGATCCAGCATTCTTTTCCCTTTCTCAAGGAAATGTCCCAAGTATTTTACTCTTTGTTCCACAAACTGCAATTTCTCCTTCGAAACCTTCAAGCCCAACCCTCCTAATAGATTCAATAACTTTACCGAGGCAGCCTCTACCCTCCACTTTCTCTCCCCTGAAAGAAGGAGATCATCCACATACTGCAATAGGGTGACCTCCTCAAAATTCACCCCTTCCAATTTTGTCCTAATTGCCTGTCCAAATAGCATTGGGCTCTCAGTATATCCTTGAGGCAGAACCGTCCACCTTAATTGATACTTATGTCCTCGAGGGTCATCCCATTCAAAAGCGAACAAGTCCCGGCTTTTTTCATCGAGGGGACAGGCCCAAAAAGGATCTTTCAAATCTACTACCGTAAACCATTGATGTTTTGGGCATATCTTGCTCATAATAGTGTAGGGATTGGGCGTCACCGGATATCTGGGGACCACTACCTTGTTTATTTCCCTTAAATCCTGCACCATTCTAAACTGCCTATCCTTCTTAGGAACCGCCAATATAGGAGAATTGAAGGGAGACATGGCAGGTTCCAGTACTCCCAACCGCCTTAATCGATCTATTACTGGCACTAGTCCCAGTCTAGCTTTTGCACTAAGGGGATATTGTGGTGTCCAGGACTTCGTAATCCCAGGCTTTACTCTAATTTCTATCGGAGGTATGTCCAACCTACCCATATTATCTTCAGATGCCCAAACTGCAGGCTCAATCTTGGCTTCTATTTCAGTGGAAAGGGATAACATCCTTATCCCCTGCCCTGTATCCCACAACTGCAATCCTAGTTGCGGCATCACATCCCTACCCAACAGGTTTATTCCAGAGTCTGGAATGAACAAAAGATCCACCCGAATTTCTACTCCATGCTTCTCTAACACTACCTGATCGTATACTCTAACCGTATTTGTTCTTCCGCTAACCCCCGTCACCTGTATAGTGTTTGTTCCTAGGGTTATGCCCGAGATTGGGTTGCATACCGAAGTTCTAGTAGCTCCGGTATCGACCAGGAAGGTGAACTCTTGACAGTTAGGACCCACTCTTATCTTTACCAATGGCTCCTGGTGGGTCCCTAATCTGGAGCCGGAACATCCCTAATCGTAAAGGGCGTAACTGTGCTCCGACGGGGATACTCCCCGACACTCGCGCGCAAAGTGTCCGGATTTCCCACATCGGTAACAGAGCCGGGTTCCACTATTTGAGGAAGGGGGCGGTCGTGTCGATCTCTTTTCTAACCGCCTGGGCGGTCCTCCTCCTCTATTCTGATCTTCTCTTCCCTGAAGGCGGGGTTGTTTCTCATTCTCGTTTTTTATCAGGGTACTAACGGCCACTGCCATCATCTGGGATTTTGCCTTTGCTTTTACAGTGTCCCTATTTACATAAACATTCTGAGCTATTCTGACGAGTTCAGGAAGTCCTGTCTCCGTCCAATTGTCCATTTTTTGAATCTTTTTCTGAATGTCGGGACAAGCCCCTCTTACAAACTGTAATTTTAGTAGGGATTCGAAGGCGGGGCTATCTGGATCTATACCGGAATATTTGGTGAGAGCGGCTCTCATTTTATTGCTAAAATCCGTAGGTGATTCGTCCTTCCCCTGGGTCAACTCAAATGCTTTATTCAGATTTCGCCCCTGCGGTATTGCATTCCTAATCCCTTCCAAGATAATGATTTTTAAGTCAGCCTTATGTCTCCTCTCCGCCGGAACATTCGGATTCCATTGAGGATCATTCACTGGATATTTATCATCCGGTGTATCTGCCCCTACTTGTCCCTGCGTTCGTTTTTCCCACGCTAACATGGCCGCCTGCCTAATTAGGTTCCTCTCCTCCAGCGAGTACAGATGTTGCAATACAAACATTAACTCCGGATAGGTATAAAGACTGGGGCCAAGCCATAATCCCAACTGATCTGCAGCCGCATTTGCATCCTCCTGTAATGAAGGCAAATCCCGCTTCAGTTCTCTTAACTCAGAGGTTTTAAATGGAGTTGCCACAAAAATGATAATTGGCCCGCCGTTTTGGTCTTGGCCATTCGGGACTTCTCTGACAGGGTAGGCCGAAGCGGAACTCCCAGGGATGGAGTTTCTCCGCTTCAGTCTAGCTCCGGACTCAAGGGGAAAGTTCTCGACGTCCCTTTTCAATTGTGTCAGTTCCCGACGTAGTCCCGCGTAAGGCGGGGGAGGAGTTGGTGGAGCAACTGGGGCGGTAGGAGCAACCGGTATCGGCACCATAGGTGCCGGTAAAGGTGCTGGTACCGCCCGAACAGATGTCAACAACTCTTCGGTTTCACTTTCTGACTCTCTGGACACGTATTGCGCCACCGAGGGGGGAACAGGTCCCTCAAAGGTGACGTGATACCAAACCTCCAGGTAAGGGATTTCATCCCTTTTCTTCTTCATGACCAGATAGTCCCTCATCTGGTTCATCCAGTATGGATTAGTTTCTCCCTCTGGATTCCAAAAATATGGAAACTCCTGATCAACTAATTTGTAAGACGGCCACTGGTGTCTACAAAGAAAAATCATCCTTTTCTTCTGCAATCCCCGCGTCCATCGGACTACGGTGGGCTGAAACCATTGGGCCAACACCTGGCCCAAGGGGGAATCAGGGGGAATATTTTTCCTCCTCCCGCAACTCCTAGTCTCCTCTCCTTCTTGAGTGGAGGAGGGACCCTTACTCTGTCGTGTCCCCATGAGTCTCACTGCTCTTTCAGATCTACCTCAGCCCTCCAGCAGACGCTGGATTCCCAGAGTTTAAGGGAAGAAGTGTCTTTGTCACAGTTACTCACCTAGGGTGCAGTCCGTAACTTAGCAAGTTACCCCGTGAGCGTCCTCACGTCAATCTCTGTTGTCCCCTGAACAACGATACGTTACGTTCTGTAACGTCTTCGGCCGGATCCCTTCCAATTTTGCAGTTTACTTTGTCGGGGTCCGGAGCCTCATGTGCCACTTCGCAGTGCTCGGCGAGCCCAAGATCCTTTTCCCCCAAGGAAGGGAAAGGCGCCTAGGACCTGTACTCACCCGAACTGAGAAGCAACGTCGAGGCCCCACGTTGGGCGCCAATTGTGAGTTGTAAAAAATCGAAAGTTAAAATAAATTAACCCAAATCAACAAAGTAAAGTTTATTTCGCAGTTGCAAAAGCGGGCTTGCTCCTATTCTGGCGAAGACCAAAATGGAGAAGCCCCGAGCATGGCTTCGTTCTGCTTTTTATATTCTAAACTGCCGCCCCCTCTTACGAGGGCTTGGCTCACAATCTAGCTAATTCCCTAGACCAATTACTGACTAATACATAGTTTTACTACCTAATACGTATGGTTACATTGTTTCTAAGGCATACGTGACAAAACTCATGTGCATCCGATACATTGTTCTTCCTTCATTTGAATTTGAAAAACAAGTCTGCCTTTCTTACCACTCACACTATAAACTGGTGGGGAGAGTCCACTTTTATCTACAGTTGGCTTTTCTAACTGTTGGGCAGGTTATGTCACTCACACACATACCCTTCTCATCTTTGGCTGGAAACAAAGGACAATGTATAATTTACCCTGTTTTTTTCAGCTTTTTTTAAGGAAATGTCAAAATGGTATGCTTATTTCAAGTAAGTATTTTGCTAGTTCCCTGTATTATACAACTTACACAGTTTTCACTTCATATGCATGCCGCCAATGTTTATCTTCACAGATTTTTAAAAAAATTGTTACTTCCTGGTTTCTGAAAATATTTACAGGAGCATAGGAATTTGAAATGTGTTTCCTGTTCTGTTCATCATACATTTCATCAATATTGTTCAAGCTGAGCATGTCAGTCAAAATTTTAATGGTAAGAATTTAAATAAGGATTCTGATTATCATGCATATTTTATTTATAAAGCAAGACTACAGATAGATTTCCTAAATATTAAGGCTTGGCTCATTTGTTAAGTAATCCCAAGTGTACATTTTTGCTTAAGAATGTAAGTGCCTTGTTGGATCTAGCCCAACGTGGCTAATCTAGACTAACAATTAATCAGTCCAATATTCTTTGCAAAAATTTCATCAAGTAGTAGACTTTGGAAGTATGCCAATTCACTGTTTTCTATCTTACCAAGTATATTGGATTTTTTTTTCTTAATTGAATTTTATAATTTAGTTTATGATGAGTTGTCTCTTATAGAACTTTACATTGGCTTCCTTCAAACTTGAGCATGATTTTTTTTAATATCTGGTTTTGTAATATAATATCCTTAAAACTGCTATATTTTGGAGGATTCAGTTTGCCTAGCCAGTTCCTATCCCTTGAAGTTATAAAGAACAATGTGTGACCCATGTGGCCCCAAATTTTAAAAAATGTACTCTCTAATCTGTGTTGTAGGTTGCTTGAAAACATTTTTAGCAATAAGTTAAAGTTTGAAAAAAAAGTAAAGACAAAACGTCTTTTATAAGTAAATTGTCAGCTGGTGCTCCATTCAAAATCCAAGTAAGAAATACTTAGACTCCATTAGTTAGAGAAAATATATCTTTTACTGGAAATCAAGTGGTAGCAACAAAAGAATTCTGAATCAGAGAAAATGAGCGCTTGGAGTAAAGCCCTTGGGCTTTTGTGATGTTAAATACAAATCTTGAATTCCTTTTTGAAATTTAGAAATAAAGTGATTTCCAAATTTCTCCTAGCTATATTCATACTTTTTTGTATATAATTAGGAATATCATTTTTGTCTCTATACCATCATAAAATAGGAATCTGTGATTACTCTTTGTATTTTCAGGAAATACCAGATCTTTTGAGACTCAAATACAGATGTTGGCACTTTCTGTTTGACTGAAAAAATATGTGAAAAATATATCTAAGGAGATCTAAGGAGATAAGGAGATTGTGGCTTTATTTATTTAGCATTGGTTTAAATAACATTCTGTTAATCCATTTTCCCTTGCTGCAAGCCATTTTTTTTCTCATTTGCTGGATAGAATTTGGCAGCCAGTTTTAAAGTGCCTTTGGAATCCATTTTCAGCTAGTTCAGCTAAGCTGGCTGAGGAACTCTGGGAGTTGAAGTCCACAAGTCTTAAAGTTGCCAAGGTTGGAGACCCCTGCTAAAGCGTTGTCAGTAATAGGGAACAGGCTTCTCTTGCAGAAAATAGCAGGATCAATCTCTGGCATCTGAAGTTATGATCTGTTAACAGGTTCTTGGACAACGCTAAGAAAGCTACAGTTAATAATCGTAGTAGACAACACTAAAAGAAATAAAACACAATGTTGATTATAGTTTGTTATGTTCTGGTGTCAAGCATGACTTAACTGCTTTACAGGTGGCTATTATTTATGACTATCACTATGTATGTTCTTACATTATTCTCTTCACTTTTACATTACACTTCCTTTTTATCTATGGAGGTTCTCAGTCACTCAGGTCGTGGTTGTCCCAAAGGTGCTTTTTTCAAGAGGCAACTGGACTTTCTGATTTTTCTTTGAATATTTTTCTTTCAGCTCTGAGCTAAAGAAGCTTCTTGGATGTGAAGCGAATTGTCTTCAAAAAAAAACTAGAAAGTCCGGTTGCCTCTTGAAAAAATACACTTTTATTGTTTATTTTGTTAGTATAAATACATAAAAATATACCTGAAGTTAAATATCTAAATATACACTGAAGCTGAGAATACTTCTTAAATCTGAAAAAAATGGGCTGGAATCTTTAAAAGCATATTTGTACATTTTTTATGTGCTCTAATGAAAGTTGTTGATTTTCCAAACCTGACTAGTGTTTTTATTGGATTTTTTTGGAAATTATCCTCAAATGAACTTATTGTCAGTCAAAAAGTTTATCAGTTAGTGAGAAGAATTGCATGATTTCTGTTATATAGCTGAATTAATCATGAATTCCACCTTTGGGACAACTGTTCATAATAATGATGCCTCAGAACTGAAAATGGACCATAAAACACTTCCAGCTATCATAAAACATTGCACTGCAGTCTCAGTCACATGACTGCATTTTGGGTACTTGGAAACCTACTCACATTTATGATTGATTGCCAAGTTCCTTGCAATCAGGTGATCACCATTTGAAATCTTCTCTGCCAGCTTCTGTGGAAAGTCAATGAGGATGCCGGCAGGGAAGGTTGCAAGCTGAGGGAATATTAAATTTGAGGTTCGTTTTCTCAGCATGCTCAGAGATTTTCCTTCTCCTCTATTCAGGCAAAGGAAATCCTCCTGCTGACTGAAGGAACAGACCTCAAATCTGGTAAAAATGCTAGTGAATGCCATAATTCTGGGAGGTTTAGAACACTTAGCTTCACTAGTGTTTTCTCCTCTGGAGGAGAAAATGCTAACAAATACCATTATTCTCAAAGATCCAAGTCCTGTCCCTGGCTCTCCCCTTAACAACAAGATCCAGGATTGCTTTCGTTGAGTGAAGCAATCACATGACATCTTGCTTAACAACTGCTCTGCTTAAAAGCCAAGATTCCGGACCCAACTGTGGTTGTAAGTGGAGGATTACCTTTACATTGTTTAATCAAAGGAGTCTGGAGTATACCAGCCCCACAGAATTAAATTGACGGAGCAGATGTTATGGAATATGGGTGATCCATCAAGTAGCCTGGCCCTATGCTATATAGGGCTTTATAGGTAACTACCAGCAGCTTGAATCACACACAGAAGGAACCTGACAGCTAGTGCAGCTCATGAAGTAGAGTAAGCAAACTGAAACATACTCATTATTGCTTGTGCCATTTCATTCTGAATCACTAAAATCTTCCCGGCCAGCGCCATATAGAATGCATTGCACTTGTGGATGTATATGAGTGACTGCCTAAAGAGTTCCTCAATCTAGAAAAGGGCACAACTAGTACACTAGATCAAATTATGAAAAGGGCTTCCAGTCACAGTTAACACTTGCTTTTCAAGAGCAAATGCAAATTGCATGCCAAACTTGAAGAGGGAAGTACTACCCAATCCAAGGTCCAAGATGAAATATCCACCCAAAGATTTGGGTGGCTAATCTGTTGGTGGGATTGAGTTGTAGACAGTTCCTCCTCATCCAAACCCACAAAGCCTCCAGACACTAAGACAGAACTTTGGCAGCCTCACTTGACTGGCTCAGGGTCAAAAAATATAATTGGTAACAGCATACCAATGACCAGCAGTTGACTAGTCGGAGGGTGTTAGTTTGGGGGAAGAGAACTTCCTCCCTAGATCTTTTTTGTGTAGGTGGTTTAAGATTCTACTCTCTCACTCATCCTTTTCAAGTTGTAAGTAGTTTACAGAGATTGCCCCCAACAATCTGGGTCCTCATTTTATTGACTTCAGAAGGATAGAGGGCTGAGTCAACCTTGAGCCATTCAGAATTGAACTCCTAAAGAGAGAAGTGAGTTAGCCTGCAGTACTGCATTCTGACCACTGTGCCACCATGGCAGTGACAGAAGCTGTCAATGGCAAACCATTTCCATATTCTTGCCAAAATAATTTTATTTATTTATTTTTTATCCCACCCTTATTATTTTATAAATAACTCAAGGCAATGAGCATTACTAATACCCTTCCTCCACCTATATTCCCCACAACAACAACCCTATGAAGTGAATTTGAGACAGAATGACTTGGCTCAAAACCACCCAGCTGCCTTTCATGTCTCAGATGAGACTAGAACTCAGTCTCCTAATTTCCAACCTGATGTTCAACCGCTAGACCAAACTGGCTCTCTGATTGAATGGTATTTCCTATGTAATCAGCAGGAATCAAGCTTTTAAATATTTTTTTTATCTCTTGAAAAGAATCTAAAGGCAATTTTCAGTAATCTTAACGCTTTACTTTAAAAGGGTGAATTTTTGTATTTTTTAGTTGTATGACATTTCTAAAATGACAGATGAGATGAACTAAAAAACAAAATTTGCTGTTGAAGCAATTTGTATTGCAGTTTGCAAAAAGTTGTGATATGTGATATCTTGTGAACCATTCCCTTATTTTTGGCATTTTATCAAAATGTAGAATATTGTATCCAAATTTTATTTTGTTTTTAACTTTAAAATAGAACTGTGGAAGACTTGTTTTTCAGACTAGCAGTGGTAAAAAGGAAATATTTTAACTCAGTCCCTTTTTGCTATTTATATATGACAATGGGGAGGAATACAACTTTTAGCCAAGTGATTATTAGGACTTCCGCTATGTGAAATTGCTGAAGCAAGTCTTTTAGGTCTGTAAAAAGTTAATACTTTTCTTGCAAACATAAGTTTTAAAAAATGTTACAATTAAAAATATTTTAAACATGCATTTAGAATGTTTTATCATGGCCATGTCAACAAATCCATTTATGGTCAGCGGATAAATTATCTTAGTTTGTTATACCAACAATTCCTGAAATTATGTAGACTTGAATAAGTAGTTATATTATGTAAAGTGATCAATAATTTTCTGTTTTTCAGGCAAGCCTTTCACATCTAAGGTGAAGCAGATGCGATTGCATAAAGATGACTTTGAAATATTGAAGGTGATTGGCCGAGGTGCCTTTGGGGAGGTAAGATTTAGAAACTCTATGTTTTTGCACCATATATAGTAAAAATTTACTAATACTGTAGAAACATAATACATATAATTAAATTGCAGAAAACATCTCTGAGGTTTCTGATATACACCATACAATACGTAGCATGTCATTAGATTTAATGATATATTTGCCTTTTCATGCTATAGTTTATAAGTCTTTTTCATTATACCAATGCCATATGTCTTTTATTTTTTGTTAATTTTTAATGGATTGATAGGCCAAAAATCATATGTGATGGTAACCAACTATACATTATATGATTGAGAAGATCATATACTAGGAGATTGTATTATTCAGAAAGTTCCACTTTACAAAGAGTTTTTGAATTCGTACCTGTTTAGCAGGTTATGATTTTATAATGGAAATAAAAAGGCTTTACCATCTCTAAAGTATCTTTCAGAAAAGTTACGGTTAGTGATGAACACAAGGTATCAATTATGGATGATGCTTTGTGGCCAAAGGACCACAAGAATGAGCTGAAAATTACTTCCTTAATATCCAGAGTTCTCACCTGACCATAATAGGTGAACTGCCCATTCACCTTCCTCTTTAACCTTTCCTCTTTTCCCTTAGAGATCAGAATGGGGAGAATTTCTCCATTCAGACTTCATCTTCCTTCCAATGCTAACCATTGTCAATTTTACATCAGTCAGTGAAAGACCATATGCTTCTTGCCTCCTAGCATGATACCTTCTGTATTCTGATACTAGCACTACTTTGGCTCCTTGATGTCTGCTGTAGTAATACATTGGCCAGAGTTATTGTAAATGGCTCCCTTGGTGTTACAAGATTCTGTTATTTGAGATGCAGCCATAGATTGAGTGACATTATGTAGAAAGTAAGGAATATGACCTTGATGAAGATATATGGAAACCATTACCTAGGCCAAAGAGGCTGAAGCATTTTTTTAAAAGTCCAGAAGAATGACATAACTTTGAGAAGCAGCTGAGGTATATGCATCTCTGACTCACGGAAGTATAAGAAGAATGAGGAGATTCAGCACAATCAGGCTTGCAAAATTCTGTTGTTATATCTAATCTCAATAATACTAGTAATAGTAGTAATTATAATAGTACTAATAATACTAGTCATTTTAACTCATCAATAATATTCTGCTTCCTAAAGGTAGAAAAGACAAACAGGGTATTCAAGAAGTTGAACTCCTTTGCTTTGAAGAATGTACATTACAGGTAATCCTCAAGTTACAAATGTAATGGAGCCTGCCAATTACATTTATAACCCGAGGATTCATTGGAGTGAATACGTAAAGTGAACATGGAAACTCCCTGCTTTTGCCCACATATTTTCTAATCGAATTCACGAAGTATCTCAGTGTGGGAATGGCCATGCGGGGCCTAGTGATATAATAGCCCACTCAAGGATTCTCTCAGCCTATTGAGATATCTCATGCTCCTCACAATTGCTTCCCCCCACGTCCCGCCACGCCGGGTCTCACTTACTTGCAAAGATCTAGTGAGCTGTCTCCCCTCTGCCATGGTTTCAGAGCTCCAAAAGCAGAGTGGTGAGAGAAGAATGGTCTGCTCGGCTTGCGATCTCCCTCTAGGAGTCTTTGCAAGAAGCCCTTGCCACATCCCTCCCAGCCTCCATTTTTGACAGCAAGGGATTTTTGCACAATCAGAGCCCAGAGGACACAATCTTCCTGTAGGCTTTGGCAAAATTTAGTTAACAATATAGTCCCTACTACTATTTTTTAATAAAAATATTGATATTTTTCTAGATTGTTTCCAGAAAGTCATTTGAAGAATTCTAAGGAACTACAAAATACATTTAGTAAGACTTTGCTACACTCCCTGTATAATTATGTGCCTTCCTAAAAATAATCTATAATCTAACAGCAGCATGAACTTCAACTGAAAAAACTTAAGTTATTGCTTTCAAGTTGATTCCAAGGTCAAATAAAGTTTGCTTTGGAGATATAAGAATATATAAATGTATATATAAATTAGGGAATGGATTCTGATTTTTTGAAGATTATTCATGTAGCCTTCATTCTGCATATATGGATATACTGAGTTTACAAGGAAAGTAAGTCTACTGTGCAGAAACAGCCTTTTCTTAATTTAGAATACAGACTGCATGCAGCTGTCCAGTTTTTCATCATTTTAGTTCAAGGTAAGGACAGTTTATGCTAGTCTGGACAGACAGTGCATATCTGCTACTGTTTGTGCCAAATGAATGCAAAACAGCTAATACTCTGGTTACTTCCTACACATACACACACACACACATACATACATACATATATAAATACATACACTGATATATATATATATACTGATAGATAGATAGATAGATAGATAGATAGATAGATAGATAGATAGATAGATAGATAGATATATATATATATATATATATATATATATATATATATATATATATATATATATATATATATATATATATATATTGTTTTCGGAGGTTTTCGCGGGTATTTGTATGTGGATCTTTGGTTCTTCGGGTTTTCTCCCGTGTAGAATTGGAAATATCTAGGTGACGTTTCGATGAAGTCTCATTCATCATCTTCAGGCTTGTGTCTTCGGCCTTGTGCTTCTCAGAGTAAACTCTCTTCTTAGAGTTACTCTGAGAAGCACAAGGCCGAAGACACAAGCCTGAAGATGATGAATGAGACTTCATCGAAACATCGCCTAGATATTTCCAATTCTACGCGGGAGAAAACCCGAAGAACCAAAGATCCACATATACATATATATAATTCCCACAAAAGAAGCAATAAGGATCTGTTAGATTTATTTCCCCCTCAGATATCTTCATCCAGTAACATATTTGAAGAAGGAAAGGAAAGGCAAATATGTTGATGTATAAATACACAAGAGACCTAACTTAATAAAGAAGGAGAAATCATTTGACAGCAAGCCAGATGGCAATAACTATTTGTGGGAAATATGGAAGAAGAATTTTGCCTTTTCCTTTTCCTTTAAACTAAAACCAAAATGTTTATATCAGCACATACCACAGATTTTTAGCAGGCTATTCATGGAGGAAAACACACTTCTAGAAACATTAAATATTCAGTTTTAATAAATCACATGGCAGACATTTTTGAGAGGCCAGGGAAAGTATGTGGTTATCACTTTACATTTCTATTCTATTTGCTGTTTCAGCTATTGTGTGTGTGAGTGTGTGTGTGTGTGTGTTTAATAGTGATATAGATAAATTTCCAGTTGAGAGAAAACAGAATTTGAGCTAATCCATTTTGAAGTTAATATGCAATAGATCTTAATTGTTTCAGATATGATCATTTTATGTTTTATTTGTAAGATTGATCCACTATCAAGATCCACTATCACACCTCTCATTCCTCTCCTATGAGCATGATGGGAGTCATAAAAATTATGTTTCTTTCAGCTTCTTAGAGATGGATGCTGTTATTATAGAATTTTATATTCTGTAGAGGCCAGTACTACTGTTTGGGCAAAGAAGTCCAAAACTACAGTATGTGGCTGGGATCTGTCTAATTTGATTTTCTAATAATGGACACTCAAAAATACTTGGCTTTTTTCTTGCAGTGTTTAATAGTATATGTTAAAATTGTGGAAAAAGACCCAAAGAAAGGTTAGAGTTAATTGATTACTAGTTCTAGATCAAAGCTTTAAGCTAATAAGATTAGCAGCTGCTAAGAATTACAGTACATATTTAAGCTAATAAGAATTCTCACAAGACATAAGGTTTCTGTACATGGAAGGGGGAAATAGGAAGATTGCAAGCATGATAGTCAGCTTTGTTCTATGTGCCTGATATATATTGATTGGGGCATGCACAATTATGGATGAAATTCTTGAGCAATAACAGTTGAAAAAACTGGTTCATACTTGTAATGACTTTTGCCTCCATAGCGGAATGTCTTAATTACAGTTTCAAAGTTGTGCTTATGTCAGTAGTATGACCATTAGTTTCTAATGATGTGTAGGAACAAATATCAGTGTAGAGGCTACTAAGTTAAATTATTATAATTCTAAATTAATAATATCTATATAAGTTAAGATTTCTTGTTCTCCACTTATAATGCTTACTGTTAAGAGGCATTCCTACCTTCTAGTTGTGGATTTGGTCATATAAGCTATGATTTTATGAGTTTGAGGTTTAAGAATTATTTCTATTTTTTATAATTTACTACATCTCTGTAATTATCTGTCATGTTCAGTGTGAAAGTGCTCAACATAACGAGACTGAGTTATGTTGATTCATAATGTTGTTTTGATCCATGACAGTAGTCTAAGCAACAGACGTATGGATAGTACCAATGGGGAGAAGAAAAGGAATTTCAAAAGGCAATTTTAGATGCCTTTTTAGTCATTTTTACCATCTTAGTTATTTTGATTACCTTAGTTATTTTACAATTTTGTTGAGAGATTAAATACTTTTCTATGTTGTCTACCATCTACTATCTTCAAGATTTGAATAATTCATAAATGTCAGTTATGTGCTTCCCATTCAAATATACAAGTATGAGCCATCATTCATATACTGCTACTGTGACAACCAAAAGCAGTTGGTTCTGGAATTAACAACAAAGCAAAGCCTTGAACAAGTGACAGGCTCCAGTTTCCCTTTGAACTCCTGATAACCTGAATACAGAATTGCCCAGTTCAGCCATGCATGATTAAGGAAACGTCTGTTATTTTATCAATTAGTTTTATTTTTATTATCATTTCATACAAATTCATTATTTAAGGGGAAATCACAGTACCATAAAGCTTTATGAAGCTTGTGAAATGAAATATTCTTTTCTTCCATTTTATTTCTGAGTTGCAGATTTTGCTTAATGAAATCCCTTACAGATTGGAGAATGATAGGCTTCAAATACCTTGTCCAAATACCTTGTGAATTTCACCTACACCTGTATTATCTCTTAGGGAAATATTTGATGCAATGACATTTCAACTCTTGTTTGATTTTTATCTTATTCCCAATTAACATAAAGTAATGAAAATAGCAAAACAATTCATTTGTTTGAGGAGATAGATTAGATTATATTAATAGATAGATAGATAGATTTTATCTGTCTGTCCATCTAATGCATATTGTTGCCTGTCACAGAGAGGGAGAAGTATAGATAAAAACAAAAGCAACAATTCTGTAATTAAAAACATGGATCAGTACTATTAATGACAAAGTAGTAAGAGAATTATTGTTGTGGACAATATAGCCATTATAGTTCCTTGCACAGTCAGCTAGATATTCAAATCAGATTTCCCAAGGATCTAGGATAGGCAGATATTGATGTTTTATGGTGTTTGGAAGTATTGTCGCAGGATATAATTATTATTAAATTTATTTGCTACCTATTTCACTAGGGTTACACTAGGTAGCTTACAACAATAAAAAATGAAGAAATAAAAAGGAAGTCAAAACAGCGTAAGTAAAGAAATAGAACAATAAAATAAAAATAATAGAACAGTAAAATAAAGAAAGAAAAAGAAAACAAAGAAGATACATCACTAACTCACCATTTCCCTGAGATTCCCAAATCCGTTGACACAACTATGTTTTGGGGAATTCTGGAAGGATGTTGAGGATGGAGCCTCAGGGCAAGTAATGTTCCACAGGTCAGATGCTATGTCAGAAAAGTGTTCTTCCAAATATTCTTCAGGGGCCACCTCATGTACGGCACATTGCAATCGTCCATTCAAGAGGTGACAATAGAACAATCAGGAGGTGACTAGGGGATCACTGATGGTAAGCAGAACCTCCTAATCCAGGAGAGGGCACAACTGACACAGTATGAAACTGTGGAAAGGATACCTAGTTATGACTGCCACCTGGTCTTTGAGCAGAAGTCACAAGTCCAGGAGGATCTCCAGATTGCGCATCACATATATTTGAGGTAGTGCAACCCCAGCCATTGCAAAAGATATCATAATCACCAAATGGAGGGCCCCATAATCCAGAACTGCTCAGTGTTGCCAGAGTTCAGCTGAAGCTTGTTGTTCCTCATCCAGGCCCCACTTTCCTGTTTTTGGTTACAAATACACACTTATACAAATAGTTATGGAATTTAGCATTTTTTTCAAGCTCAAGGAAAAAATAGCAGACAAGGAATGCAAACCACAACAATCTCTAAAAGAAGCTTTTCTGGATTAGTTTTGCTTTTAACAGGAGCACACAGAAGAATAGTAAAAATTCAGTCCAAGCTTCCAGGAGCCAGGTCAAGGATGCCAGTCAATCCAGATGTCAGAATTCCATAAGCAATATCCATATAATCATAACACAAAAGCCAGAGATCAGGCAGGGTTAGGGTTAGGGTTAGGGATCATAGATCAGTGCTGTTTCTTAAATCAGGATTGTAATGACTTTTTTGGCAGCTGCATCACTGATCATGTTGACCAGCCTCAGGTGATTCTTGACTTTGTGTCTCCCGAATTGGACATTCAACAGGTTCAGTTGGAGCAGCTTATAGATCAAATAATAGCATTAAATTATATTCTTATTTTTATTGTTTGTTGAACTATATCAAGAATGTCACTTATAGTTACAGTTGGTGTATAGATATGAGCTGGCAGCTCAAAGTGTTTAAAACTTCCTGAAATATTAGAATATTAGATGGTGCATTTATAAAATTATAAGACTATAGTAACTGTTTATACACTGTTTATTAGAATGCACTAAATTAAATGTACAAGAAAATAAGGCATCAGTGTCAATCATTTTGGAATCTACTATATAGTTTTTAGACATCTTTTTAGGAGGAAACAGAAGGGGCGGAAAATTCTTACATCAGATAATATTGGCCCTTTTTGGATGAAGACAAAGAAGATATATGCCAGTTATTCTTATATAAGTTATATTACTGGACCTGCATTAATTAAGGCAAGAAAGCCTGAAAAAAAATTAACAGTTTATTTAGTAGGATTGAATCAAAGTAAAATTGCTGTTCAACCAAGCTTTATCAGACAATGTTTATTTGACTTATCAATTAGAATCTTTGAACTGTGCTCAGTATATGGCCTTAATTATCCTTTGGAAGGGAGACATGAGGATGTGAGCAACTGATTTATATTATCCATAATTTTTTCGGCAGCTGAAGGCTTTGGTGGTATTTTCTCTATTGTAAAGCTAGAAGCACTATATTTTCAGCTTTATTTTCTAATTGTGATTATAATTACTTGTCTCCTGTTGATTTTTGCATGTTTTTGTTTTCAAATAATAGTATGTTTATTTAGAGATTGAAACTTAATAAATAAGAAAAAGGAAATGGCTAAAAAATGATACTGTTATTCTTGTATTTGGGCATCTTATCAGAAAATTGATTAAAGTGCAGCAAAACGGTCAGATACAAAATTCCTATGACATAAAGACCCTCTATAGCATAACTATACTCTCTCTTCCCCCTCCTTTTTTTAAAGCTTGTTCAAGATTGCCTTTTCTAATTTTTTAAACAGTTTTTTTAAGTTTAAGCATTTTGTTTTGTGTATGCACATTTCTAGAAAAATAAATAAAACGACTGCTTTCATAGAACAAAATTTAAATCTTTTAAATAACTAAATATATTAGTTATAAATATACTTTAATACCCCATTGTTAAGAAACGTTAGTTAAATGTTAATTACACAAATACATTATAATAAAATGTAACATAATCTGTTTTGCTTATGAGAAATGTGTACTTTTGAGGCTTCCCACCATTTCCTTTCCTTTTTCTCTTTTTTATATTGAATAAAAATAAAATAAGATCACTTTCACAAAGTCACATCTCTTTCTGTGTGTGTATTATGTTCTGTTTTGTATGTGTCTTTGACATGTCAGAATATCATAAAACATTAAAAGACAATTTATCATCAAAGATTGCCTTATAAAGTATGAACTTATTACATGAGCTCAAGCCTGGACTGGAAGCTAATATTTTAAATACTTCTTTGGAATATCTAGGTTTATTATCCTCATAATGTATTTTACTATTAAGAATTTTTAAGAATGCAGGGAGTATAAGTCTTAATTGAGTTTTACTAAAACAAGAAAAATTATCAGTGTTGTATCTAGAATAAAATTTCCCCGTGGCTTTTTTTTTCTTCTGTCACTCCTTTTAAGACTTTACATTATATTTATTGAAAGGCAATTATTGAAAGGACAGCTATGCCTGTGGCAATGCTTTCACTAAAAATCTCCTTACATACCAGTGTCACCATGTGTCTTTTGCTTCCACACATATAATCTTGTGTACAGAAATCCAGATGGGCAAAGGAATTGAGAGTCTTTTCAAAAGGTTTATGTATAATGGAGACAGCAGGAGCCACAGACGGATTGTCCTCTTAAATTGTATAGCTGTACAACAAGTTTCAATTGGCAGTTACCTGGATTAAGGTCGGATTTGATTTGGCTTGGGCCTAGATTTGAACCTGCTCGGGCTGTCTTGGAGGCTGAAGTAATGGGCCAGATGATGGGCCATGCTTGTTACCCTGGCTGTGCTAACCATGTTTGCCATGCCTTTGGGCTTGGTGCCGACTGCGCTTATTGTTTCTGTGGCCACTCTGTGTAGTGTATTCTCTTTGCTGTTGGCATTTCTCCCCAGTGGATTTTTTTCCTTTGTAGTTTGCTAGCAGTTATATTAGAAGGGCTGGTTGGAGGGCCTTGGCATAGAAGACTAGGTATTTGCAGCTGGTTAACAATGCTGAGGGACACTTATAGCATGCCGATAATGGAGGCATTTGCTTAATTGGGTTCTTTTTATTTAATTTTAGGATTTTTGTGGGAAACAAATGCATTTTTCAGTCTTATTTGTGCAGAAAGGTCAGGAGGCTTCACAAACTTTTAAGCTCCACTATATAGGAAGAATATTAAAAATCGTAATATATTCTGTTTTGGTGAAACACAAATACTGCACCATGCTGATATACAGGTAGTCCTTAACGTATGACTGTAATTAGGTCTGGAACTGTACTCATAAGTCATGGCGGACATTAAATTGGTCATCATGTGATTGCATGCGATGTTATGGCTTTTTTGCAGCGGTCATTAAGAAAAGACTGTGTTAAGTGTTAAGTTAACACAGAGGTTGTTAAAATGGTCTATTTTCCCCAATGGGCTTTTTTGCCAATCAAAAGTAAACACAGGAAACTGGCAAAAGCCACCAAAAATCGTGGTCATTTGATTGCAGGACGCTGCACACAGGAATAAATGTGAAATGGTTGCCAAATACCCAAAATATGATCATCTGATTGAGGTGAGGGTATGTGGCCATCAAAACTTCAAAAATGAGTTGTAAGTAGTTCTGGAGACGTCCATCATAACTTCAAATGGTTGCTAAGCAACTGGTCATTAAGTGAGGACTACCTGTATTTTTTATAACTAAAATAAATTGTGGGATTATAAATGCATCTGCAGTGGCATTCTGAGAAATTAATATTTATGCCGACTTTTTTAAAAAAATTAATTTTTGCAGGTTGCTGTTGTGAAATTAAGAAATGCAGACAAAGTATTTGCCATGAAAATATTAAATAAATGGGAAATGCTGAAAAGAGCGGAGGTAAGACTCAAGGAATGGTCAAACGGCTATTAAGTTTATGATTTTTCTTCTCTTTTAGTTAGAATCTGACAAGCTTGAGAAAAAAACCAGATTATTTTTAAATGTAATATATCTTGAAAGAGTATGAAATATTACAATATGTTGTTGTTATAAGTTTTCATTTTCATAATTTATTTCTGTTGAATGGTCTATTTTAATCACTTTGTAAAACACGTTTATTATTCTGTCCTGTTTTGAGCTCTGCTTTTTAGATTTTTTTTTCTATGAGGCTCTTTTATATAGAATTAGAATCCAAAACATGCTATTATTCATCTTAGAAACATTCAAATAACTGTTTGATCACAGGACAACATGCAGATTAAATTTCCAATAAATCCCTTCTTTTTTTAAAACCTTGCCATAAAAGTTTGCATACACCAAATTTGGGCATCCATTTTTGTCTGTTTGGTTCATGCTGTTAGATTAAAATCATCTGCACAGTGTGTCCAATGGATGATTAACAAAGCCAGCTTTTTGACAAGAAATTAAATGCTTATTGTATTCCTACCTACTTTTTTGATGCTGCCAAATCTGTTTGGGAAGACAACCATCACTTACTTACTGACTTTTGCCCCCATAGTGATTTAAATCAAGATGGAAAATCACATTAAATGATTAAAAATGTTTCATGCACCGAAAAAGTTCTTCTGCCTAAATTGATTTAATTTTAATTAGGAAAAAAACCTGTTACATTTCTTCTTCAAGTATTTTTACCTTTTTTTTCATTTCTTTTAAGTTCTGGTGGAATTCTTAATTGTGGGATCAATTGTGGGATTCTTAATCTGGTGGGATTCTTAATTGTAGGTTCTGATTGTCACTAATATTCTATTATAACAGTACAATACAGATCATTCAATGAATCCAACTATTGGTAAATTCAGAATATGTAGTCTCCTGATAATTGTCTTTTTTCTTATATAATAATTAAGAGATAGGAAGAATATCATTCTGATGGTGTTTCATTTACTATTCATGCAGAATTTATTATCTGGTAATCCAGGATAGAGTGTTTTTGATATTAGTACGCCAACTTGATACATTAGTAAATAATTATTTACTTAGACTTTTAACTGAAACTATGTACAGCAGCTGTGTTTTATGGTTCTTTCCATTTTTAATGTGCAGCTGTAAGAACTAAGAACTAATGTTCTTTCTAAGAACTAATGTTACACTTTTATGATTTTAAAAGTAATTTTATTATTTTAGCCACATTTTTACCCTCCTTGCTTTGAATTATCATAGTTGTAATGAAAACCTATTTTTTACATGGCAACCCTATTTCCTATATCTTCAGTATTATTGTTTAAATGGAAATAACTCTAAATGACTCTGCATTTTGCTTATAATAATTATATTTATCCTTTAGACAGCTTGTTTTCGAGAAGAGAGGGATGTTTTGGTGAATGGGGATAATCAGTGGATTACAACATTGCACTATGCCTTCCAGGATGAAAATTATTTAGTGAGTATTACTTAAAAGTAATCTTTGAACATAATGTCTAATTTCAATTTACCTGTTTGCTTGTATCTTACTGTTTACTGATAACTCATATAGTTAAATGGCAAATATGCTGCCGTGCCACCATACAAGTAGTTGTTCCTATGAATAGACAAGGAGGTATATCTTCTGTATTATCTGCAGACAATTTCACAATGGAGAAGGTACATCGAAACACATGACATTACTTCTAGCAGGATTTAAAAGCCATGATTGGCCAGCTTTTCATGGCAAAAGACATTAGCCATTTGTGAAGCGCTGCAGTAGTGTGACCAATTATTTTTTAAAAGGTTATGTTCAGTGGTGGGATTCAAATTTTTTATTACCGGTTCTGTGGGCGTGGCTTGGTGGACATAGCATGGTGGGCGTAGCAGTGGAAGGATGCTGCAAAATCCCCATTCTCTCCCCACCCCACTAACCTGCTTTCCAGCTCGTTCTCCTGTGCAGGGCAACAAAAGAAGACCCAGTCGATCAGCTGGGACTCAGGAGGCAGAGAATAAATGGGGCGGGGCCAGTCAGAGGTGGTATTTGCTGGTTCTCTGAACTACTCAAAATTTCCGCTACCAATTTTCCAGAACTGGTCAGAACCTGCTGAATACTACCTCTGGTTATGTTTGAATATTATGTATGAATGTAATTACAGTTTCCAAAATCTGCCCATCTTATTCCTTTTTTCAAAAATGCTGCAGTCAAAATATATCAGATCTTAGTAATATATGACTGCAAGAACTGATGGGAGTGGATTTTTTTTTATAAATTAACTATATGTAAATTAATTATACTTTTAAAGTTGCCTTTTTGTATATCTTTGAAGAAAAGTGTGACATCCAGTTTTTCAAGGGATTAGATATTGCTATGCTTTATTTTTGTATTTGCAGATGTCGGATAGATATAGGGGAAGAAGAATAAGCAATAGAATATTTTTGGTTAATAGCAAGGTACTTCTGTAGTGTTTGGTCCAGTCTTTCTCTAAAAAAGAAAAATATTGGGACTGAGCAAAGGTTTTGAAACAAGTATTATATAATGGAGGATATACAACGAACTTATTTCCAGAAGATTTATCTTGCCCTAATCATATTGAGAAAGCAGCTCTTGGTCTAATCCAATTTGTTATATTTACTGCATATTTGTACTTCTATCAAAATTGTTTTCTATATTCCTAGTACCTCGTTATGGATTATTATGTTGGTGGAGATCTGCTTACCTTGCTCAGTAAGTTTGAGGACCGGTTGCCTGAAGAAATGGCTCGCTTTTATTTAGCTGAAATGGTGGTAGCCATTGATTCTGTACATCAGCTACATTATGTCCACAGGTAATTATTATCAATAGATTATACTTCCCATTGTGAATTAGTCTCTGTTTTAATTAAAATGATGTTTATAAAGAACTAAATCTTTAAACATTTGCTTAATGAGCTCAGTTCTTTTGACAGAAATTGTTGAACAATTTCACTGAAGATTTTTAACAGTATGAGCCTTTGCCAAGTCAGGTTGCAAGTCATTTATAGCTACAGCCATATATACAAGATTTTAATTCATATTTCATTAACTTTGTTGGTCTAGAATGAATACATTAGTTTGCATATATATTTCAAACAAGTAGATTGGTAGTTTTGTGAGATAAATATGCAATTATAAATAGTCTTAAACGTTCTAATGTAGTGTACTTATAGTGTATTTGTATTGCTCAGCACAATATATACAAATATGTTTTTACCACATATACTTTTTAAATATTTTCTGGGATTCCTTATATAATAATTAATTTGGATATGTCACTACAAACAGCCATAAAATGAAGCTGTGATATGAATTTCTGCAACTAAATTTAGGAGAATATAATTTTTCATTTTCAAGAGAGCGATTATGCTAATCTATTTTATCATTATATAGACCTGGATTATAGACCAGAAGAAAGAAATGGATAACCTAAAAAATTTAAGATGTATTAGAAGTCTACTTACAAAATGCAGAACTCTGAAAATTTCTTGCCCTGTTTTTTTATACTGACTTCCAGGATTTTTAATTTATTGTTTTGGAAATAAATTAAATTAAATGTGTTTTGGAAACACATTTGCTGAATGTGTTTGGATAAAACTGTTTGTTTGTTTGTTTGTTTGTTTGTTTGTTTGTTTGTTTGTTTGTTTGTTTGTTTTAAAGTGTCACCTTGTTCTAGATAAGTTGTATTCAGGTTCATAGCTTAGAAATTCTCCTGAATCATATTTTCTGCTGCTTTGCCCCTTTTATTTATGCATGATTGATGATAAGGCACAATACATTTTCCTCTAAGTTCTTTTTGTTTTATCAAGTAAAAAACAAACAACTAACATTCTCAAGCATCTGAAGTTGCTATTACCTTATTTTATTTAACACTTTGACTTTTGTGTTTTGCTGCAGAGCTCCTAACTGGAAATATATACATACATTTAGCTGAACATGCTTACAAATAATTTTGCATATACTTTTCCAAATAATTTTGCATATACTTTTCCGAATGTCAGACTTGTCTACCTATCGATGTTGTTTTCCTTGTTTACCTGTGTGTGTGTGTTTGTGTGTGAAAGCACCCTGGACTTAGTTTGAACAAGGAAAGCTAAAGAAAGACATTGTGACGTAAAAGAAAAACAAAGAGGAAAATAAGAACTAGAACTTCAGAAAAGCACATCCTAGAAAACTTTAGAAAAAATTCATAAGAGGAACAGGGAATTAGATTGAATATGTGCCATCATATTGGTGTCATGATCTGTTCTTAACCTTGTCCTTCAGTTCTTACAATGGTGTACCCATTGCCACAGTAACTGATGACTTTACTATTGGTTGCCTTCTTCTCCTCTTCCACCTTTCCCAGCATTAGAACTTTTTCCTAAAAACTGGCTCTTCACATAATGTCTCTGAAGTGTGAGCTGGATCATTTGTGCCTCTGAACTTTTGACTTGTTCAATGATTCATTTGTTTATTTTCTTAGCTGTCAAGGGTATTCTCAGGAATCTTCTTTGACATAGAATTTCAACAGTATCCATACTCTTCATATGTTGCTTCTTCAAAGTCTAACTTTTACTTCCATAGTGTTCTGATCTGTGTTAGGTATAAGTACATTGTAGCATCTTAATACTTTTTCCAAGGCCTTCATGGCTACTCTACCAAGTGCTGGTCTGTGCATATTCCTTGACTGCCTATTCCTTTACTGTTAGATATTGGCCTCTCTTTGACTGGAGATATTTAAATGCAGCCAGGCTGCTATTTGCATCCAATATTGTAATTTCTGCATTGAGTAGAGAATTGAAAGAGAGTAACTCTACAATGCCTTTTCATTGAGAGAAAGAAAAAAATATTATAACTGAATGACATATTTTTAGTCATTTCTTCAGCAGAATGATGTAACAATAGTGACTTTAATCATTTTAGAGCCATGATTTTTAAAACCTGGCAAAAAAAATACTGTAAAAACAATATAAACAAAGGAATCCGTGGACACAAAGAACTAATTATTATTTTGTATAGAAGAGAATGAAACTGAAAAGAGTTAATGCAACGGGAGAAAACTGCCTTCCGATTTGTCTGTATTCTGCGGTTACCATAGGAGTTTTCCTTTTTAAGCAATCATTTAACTGCTACAAGGGTAATATTTTCCATATTCAGATACTTAAGAATGCCACAATTAGAATAGCAACTACAGTAGTTAGATTAGACCTTTGCAGGCATGCTTCTTATTTTGCTTATATTCTTTTCATAAGACTTCCTGTGCTTTTCTAATTTTTTTTTGCAACTTTGCCAATGTACTGTATTTTCCTGTTTCACAAATATCTTTATATCCAAAATGACAATTTTTATCATTTGGATTTCAGTTAACACAAATCATGCCAATAAAGGAAGGGGTTTTTTTCCCCTCAAAGATTTAAATCTACATACACACACTTTTTGAAATCTATGACTTATTTCCAGTTTATTTTATTTAATAAAGTTGTGCTAGTAGAATGAGAGGGAAAAACATATTGCTAGCTCTGCTGTTTTCTAGAAAAACAAACTGGCAGCTGCCCATTTATGGAAAAAGGAAACATTTGCAGAATTATTAACTGAACTGCAGCTATAGTGTTCTGTCAGCTTCCAGGATGGTTTCTGTTGACCTTTAATATAAATCAAGTTCATGTTAGACATAGTATAAAAGTAATTGCCAGATAGTTAGCTTTCTAATATTCAGCCTCCGTTTTGTGACCACACATTTTAAGCCACATATTAAGGTTCAAAATTCAAGATAACAATATAATAATATTAAATTTAAGCTAATAAAAATGCAGCAAAACTAAAAAAAGCATGTGTCTAGTTTTAAAATAATCAATAAAACTCTAAATCATAATAAAGCAATTGATCAAATTGGCTTTTAAAACCTTTCTAAAGTCCTGCAATAATTGATTTAAGACATGTCATTAGAAAAATCATCAATTTAACAAAAGGAAGTATGTATTCACTTTTAAACAGAGTACTGAAATTTTCCTCCCCTAAAGTAGGCTTAATTTGCTGTTTAGTTCTAGACAGATTTTAAATGTTGAATTTTACATCTGTACAGTGCTACAAAAAGATGATTTTCATCTCTTGTTATCATTCTACTCCAAGTAAATCTGAGTAACTTTATCTGCTAGATAACTAGAATATTTTTCAGAGATTCCTTAGATGGTCCTAATGCTGATCCCTGCCCTTCGAAAAGTGAATCACTAGATAAAGGATTGCTGGTTGGCTATTAGTGGATGGGTAAGGGTGAACATAGCTGTGTATTATCAGCATTGTAGTCATCTCTTCAGATGTTTCAACTCTCAAAGCTGTATACATAGATAGAGGCCATATAAGAGTAATGTGATGCAAGACACTGGTCACTGCCAATTCTGGTCAGAAAACCATACCTCAGGTGAAGAGTCCATCAGATCCTCAGGAAAAAAAAAACCCCAAGAGTCTTCAAGTCTTCCTGGGTCAGAGTCATCTAATAGGATTTACTTTCCTGCAAGGAGTACAATATGTTCATGTGGAGAATCAGAAAGTGAACAGAACAGAACCTGAGCATGGCAAAGAACTAATGGTAATATCCTTTACCTTCAGATCATATTAGAACTGCCCTGAAATAAAAACCAGATCTAATGTGTAATCTTAAACATGTATTAATCCTTCAATAATTTTGGACAACTCCATGTTTATCATAGTGGACATAGTCCTTAGCAACTCCAAATCCAACACTATCCAGGGACTCTATTGCTATCAGCAATGGAGGTTAGCAGTCCAGGTAGAAAAGTTGCTATATAGCAGGGAAGCCAGTAAGGTAGAACAAATTGAACTGTTCCCAAGGACTCAATTTCAGCTACAGCCTCTGTTCATCTAGCACAAAGCCTCCAAAAGTCATACTAACGTCCCATCCTTCCTTCCCTACTTTTACAGCTGATGCCAAATGCAAAATCTAGATACCTCCCCAGCCACCCAGCCTCTCCAAATCTCAGTTATGCTAGCCAAGTTGGCTGAATTTCTCCCCAGTCAACTCATACCAAACTGACATTTAATAGCAGTAGCTGGAGATTACGGCCACCAAGGATCAAAAAAAGCTAAACTACATGATGGATGATTGACAGAACTAGGTACAGTATGTTTAGTCTTATGAAGAGAATGATGAGGGGTGATATGATAGCAGTCTTCTAATACTTGAAGGGCTCTCACGAACAAGAGAGGATCAACTTATTTTCCAAAGCATGTGAGGGCAGGGCGGCAAGTAATGGTTGGAAGATCGTTAAAGAGAGATCTTACCTAGAGTTAAGGAGAAATTTCCTGATAGTGGAACAGCTTCCTATGGAAGTTGGAGGTTCTTCATCACTGAAGTTTTTCAAGAACAGACTGGACAGCCATTTATCCAGAATGGTATAGAATCTTTTGCCATAAACAGGGGGTTGGACTAGAAGTCCTCCATGGTCCTTTTCAACTCTATTATTATATGTTTTGTACAGCCTTCTCCCCCCAACTCCAGCGAACACCATTGCTATTTGGTAAGAGCTCCACACCAAACTCCACCAGAACTATTGTGTCTGTCAGCAACAAATACCCCTGGTGCCCCACACACGCACATTAATCAGCACTCTCAAACTTGGTACTCCAACCATTAATGGTAAGCCATTCCAAGACAAACTTCAGCCTAGGTCTGCCTCCTGAATTGTTCCCAATGAATCTACTCCAGTGGTGGGATTCAAACATCTTTACCACCGGTTCGGTGGGTGTGGCTTGGTGGTTGCACTTTGTGTGCATGCACGCACGTTGCGCAGGCGCAGAAGTGTTCCAACTCATCTTCTGCAAGACTGCACTCTCTTCAGCAGCTGCCGCGCGGCACTCTGCTGTGCCGCGCAATACAACTGCACTTCAAAAGCAGGGGATAAAGGTATGGGAGCCCAGGCGAGTGGGTGGGCCCAACAGCAGAGTAGTGGAGAGTACCAGTTCGGTCTCCACTGCTCATCAGTGCTACTGGCTCAGCAGAACCGGGCCGAACTGAAAGATCACCACTGATCTACTCCTATTTCCAACAAAGCAGGCTAAACAATGGGAAGTCCCTTCCATCTCTCTACACAGAAAAAACACCCACAAACTGAAGTCTGCATTTGTGCTTGATGAACAGAAAATAGTTTTACTGTTCCCCTGTACAAAGGGAAAAGTAGCAAAAGAGAAAAATAACAGATGAACTGGTTTGTTAACTATGCCTGGGAATTCTGATTGAAAGGATACAAGAGATGATAATGAGCAAAATGTAAGTGCAATATAGATTTTATTTATTTGTTTGTTTATAAGATTTATAAGGCTGTTCAACTCAAACATGAAAAAAGAAAAGAAAATGTAAACAGTACAAATTATGAAATGGTGACCAAGCGTATAAGGACCATTCAAGTGACCTCCCTCCAATGCCTAGTGGAACATTATGATAGGGATGGGGCGGGCCTGCAGAGCAGGTTTTTCCTTTCAGTTTATCATTGAGAAATGCATGAAAGTGTGAAATAAAACTTACTGTATATTTGTTCATTTAGAGAAAACAGGATAAAGTGAATAGGCTTGAATTAGGAGGACAGTTTGCACAAATAATGGATTTGGAAAATTGCAGAATGGTTGCAGAATGAAGTAAGAGTGGTATATGATCGATGTGAAGCATGCATGGGAATAAATAAAAAGTTTAGCAAATACAATATTTCAGCATGATGAGTAAAATAAGGTTATATAATAATGAGTTACCAGTACTTTAATATATTTATGGATACATATTGAAGAAATCCTTTTATGTTATTAGAATGTGTTGGTTGGATATGTGAGTATAAATGTATGCAAATAATGCTATGTTGAGACCTAAATGACCTGCATTGAATGATTACTTTTATGATACAATAAGGAACATGGATCTAAAAATTGATGTATCCGAGGTGAATGTGATTATTTCTAAATGGGAAAATGGGATGAATTATTGCAAGTTACACTTAACTGGCAAATAATTTGGACACTTGATGCTTATTAAAGATAGGAAAATGATTGGAGAAGTTGTAGTGATTAATGTGTTGCCTGTTGTGCAGAATGAATATATGTCATAATATGTGTACATCTCTATTAGAAGAGTGTCCTTTTTCCCACTTAGTTATAAGGGAATAATAGTTAGATATTTCAGGACAAAATATAAAAGCAGATGAGAACAGGGTATTTGAGATGTGTGTTTGGCAAAATAAGAGAAAGTATTAAGAACCAAGGGAGATTGAATGGATGTCAACTAAATACAAGAATGAAAAAAATGTTATAGTATGGTTATATAAGGAGAATAAATGAGGATTAATGAGAGAGAAAGAGAGAGAGAGCGCTGTTCTCCTGTGCAGGGCAACAAAAGCCGATCAGCTGGGACTCGGGAGGCAGAGAATGGGGATGGGGCCAGTCAGAGGGGATATTTACCAGTTTTCCAAACTACTCAAAATTTCTGCTACTGGTTCTCCAGAACTGGTCAGAACCTGCTGAATATCACCTCTGAGTCAGACCATGTTTGGAAAGTTTGTTAGAAGGAAAAGAGAAAAGCAGCTCTATTTTTCAGGCTGTATTTCTCCTTTTTTTGATATTTTTCTGCAGTATATTTTGTGTATATTTTTAGATGCAGTGCTAGGTAATTAAAGACATGTCTGAAAAGGAGGTGAAACCAAATTGTAATTTGTCGTTGATAGAAAATGAACAGGGTTTTTTAAAGCTTTAATTCTCATGTACCTCAACACCAATTGTTTTCTCTATTTCCAGTAAGCTATTTTTTCGTATTTTTATCTTCTGTATCCCATTGGATAGTGGTAAAATTATTTATTTCAGTATTTCAAATTGTCTATTCTGATCAGTATAGGAATCGTAATAACCACATGAACTTGGCCAATATCCTTAAGAAAAAACTTATATTCAGCCATGTTTTATATTCAATAATTTTACTTCCAAGTTATAAATATGCAAAACTTATTCATGTGTAACCTTTATTGGTGGGTAAACAGAATTCTAATTAAGTTCAGTCATACTAAATTTAGGTTATAGGAAATGTTTTCAGTTATGATAAAAATTAGTACACCAAAATTAAGAACATGTAGTATAATAGAATATTCAGTTGTAGAACTCTGTAAGATGCCACATGAAATTATATAATGGAAATAGACTTGTTTTAATCTATTGAAATTGATCAGCCTCTGTATTAGAATTGACATATTTTTGTTTTACGTATTCAGTGTACATTTTTCCTCTATATAAGAACTTTGTATTAAAAAAAAAATAGTTTGCTTGAACTTCAAAATCCTTCAGAAAATGAATTTACAATCATATATTTAATGCTCTGTTATCTTCTGGCAATGTCTGGTTTTCCCCTAATCGTTTTGCTTAGTGAGACGTTTTGGGCAAGGAGAATATACAAATGTTAGCATCTTTTGATTTGCTTTGAGTTTGGTTAGGACAAAACAACTAAAGGAGGTTGGCTATTAAAATGAAACATAATTAT
Organism: Bungarus multicinctus; assembly: GCA_023653725.1. Taxonomy (NCBI): domain Eukaryota; kingdom Metazoa; phylum Chordata; class Lepidosauria; order Squamata; family Elapidae; genus Bungarus; species Bungarus multicinctus. The sequence continues at coordinate 53,314,114 of CM042836.1, read as the reverse complement.
GGGTCTGTAATTAAAATATATGATTATAGGTAGTTTGTAACAGGGGAGTGTCAGAGTACTTCAGTAGCAAAATTACTTGAACATTTGCACTAACAATTCAAACTAGAAGAAAAATTCTGACCAAGAAAGTGATGGAGTTAGGACTAGCCGACTTGAAGAGATTCTGTTTCTGGTCTGTATTCAGCCATAGGAGTTTACTGAGAAAACAAAACACAGAACTATACAAAAACCAATCATTTTATTTCAGTCATTAACCAGCAAAACACTTACTTAAAAAACGAGGATCACATTTAACTTGCCAAATATTCTTTTTTAAAAAAATCATTTTATTACAAATTTTAATAATAGTAAAAAAGTAATACTAACTTAAAAAAAAGAAAAATAGAAAGAAGAAAAAGAATCCCCTCATTGTGATAATTTCACTATCTTTTCAACTCATAATTAACAGATATAAACTCTTAATCTCATAATTCAACTCTTAAGTGCAGGCAAATCCAGTAACTTCCAAATAGAAGTCCAAATAGAGCTATAAAACAATAACATGAATTACCAAAAGCAAAACTCATTATTCTATATCTCAACTCTTAGCTGTAATAATATCCACATTTAGAAGGCATAAAGTATAAACAGAACACTGAAATTTAACATGTTTATCATATTAACTCAACAAATATAAATGCAGACTATACAGTATAGAAATTGACTAGAATAAACAAGATATAAAATTATATAGAAATACATATAAAAATTTTAATTTAAGCATTTTGGGCATAAAAATTAATACAGCAAGGCATTATACAATTTGAATAACACAATTAAATGATAATTTAGAAAATAATTATCAAAAGTATAGAATTATTATAAGGCTAAAATCGGGGGGGGGGAGGCTGTAATTAATATTAGTATTATACCTAGAAAAAATGCAGTGATGCAATATATAAGGAAGAATATGGTTATTGTTTAAAAATTAGTCAAATTACAATTACTTTTTGTGTATGTGGTTAATCTGGCAACTATTAATGAAAATAAGAGAAAAGTTAGAATCAATTGACAGAAAAGGTATAATGACTTAAATGGACAGCTGCATCTGAAATATTTCCAAACACAGAATATCTAGGTGGTGGAGAAAATAAAATATAAATCTTACAGTAACAACTATTCCACTCTATCTCTTTCAAAGGGGCTGATGCTAGGGCTAAATTTCCCTTTTGCTGGGATATTGGGAGGATGAATTAAAAGGAAAAACAAGAACTTAAAGAACTTTCTTGTTTACTTGATCATTGTCCTTTTCATATTATTGTAAAAGACAGAAGTTGGCAAACTATCTAGGCTCCAAAGATAATATTTCTTTGTGAGTTTGATAGATCTGGCTTCTTTAAAGAAAGTCACGATCACATTATTATGAAGAAATTATTTTGATTTCACTTGGAGCAGGGGAGAATGTTCCATAAGACGGACACCACCGCACAGAAGACCCAGAAGAGTAAAATCTTTAGTTGAAAGGAAATATTCAAATAAAAGTATATAGATATAATAATTGTGCCAGTATCTTTTGATATATTATAGTACTGATAGAGGAAAATATTCATAACTCAGATTGAAATGAGAGGTCCTAGGTACTTTCTAAGGTCGATTGTTTTATTGCATAAATTTCATTACCCAAACTAGATAGCATCATCAACACTGGTAGGGAATGGGGTTTGCTCTCAGTTTATATTATAGTGGCTTTGTCAGACCTAAACTGTTGCTTGGTTGAGATTCTTACTTGGAATCTTGACAGGCTTGCCCTATCAGTGTTAGTGGGAGTGGTCTGAGTAGTTCTTTGGTTAGACTATTTATTGTTAGCTTGTTTAACATTTCCTTCGTTGGGGTATTGTTTGCTTCTTGATTGGTAGTCTGATGTTAATCTTGGTGTTAATCTCTACTTGTTTGCTTCTTGATTGGTAGTCTGATGTTAATCTTGGTGTTAATCTCTACTTGTCTAGGCGTTGATTGCTGGTGGGGAGGTGTTTAGATCTTTTTGGGTTTTGCATTTCGTACACTGTATTTTATAGATGACTCCTGTTTTTTGTCTGCTGGATCTTTTAGATGTAAGATGTTTTGGAGGGCTATAATTGGTTTTTGTGCTGCACTGATGCCATGTGATTGAAATAATCTGTTGGTGATTTCTGACAATTTTTTTTATATATGTACCTTTACCTTTTTTATAGCCTGTGTTGGTTGTGCTATTTGGTTTGAATAGTAGGGCACATTTTGATGAAGTTGCATTTTGGGGGGGGGGGGGTACCTTGTGACGATCAGTTTCCTTTTTTTGATATTCAGGGTTGCTGTAATATATTTTTGCTTGTCTAAATACTACTGTTACACAGCTTCTCTTGCAGGTTGGTATATATTGGTATATATTGTAGGTTACAGCATTTATCTAATTCCTATAGAGAAATGATAGCATACTGTGTGAATATCTATTTTAGCCATTTAGCAGAATTCAAATTCATATAGTACATGCATTCTGCATTCCCCCATCCAATCCATGTATAAATGGTTGACCATCATCATAAAAACAAATAATAATTACTAACAAAAATTTATTATGGCATGATTTGGCAACAATCAGTTCAGCTGGTCATTGCCAATGTTCTCCTATTTATAATTCAGAAAAGATTTGCCAATTGTGCCATAATATAATAGTGGCAGAGATATATAGCCTTTCTTTAGTAAGAAGCAAAAAAGATGAAAATATAAATATACAATACTGAAGTTACAGTATCAGTATCATATCAATAATTTGTATCAATCATTAGTATCAACAATTTGTATCCTAGCAGCTAAATATATTTTGTATAGTTTTTCCTTTCAGGATGCATTTAACAAATGGTATTCCCAGATGGATGTAGCATTTATAACAAGATTACTTTTTCTACTTATTTATTGACCAACAGCTTCTCATACAACTCAACTTCAGAAAACGGGCCTTAATTAATAGATTTTACTTAATCTTGAGACCATGGTGAAAACTTATGGTATTGATATTAGCAAAATTTTCACTTACATTTTGGGTAGCTAAATATTCATTCAAACCATATCTATGTAATCAACTAAACTTCATAAAATATGGTTATCTCTGTTCTAGGGTGGATAAAAATCTATGCTTCTTTTAAAAAAAATTAAAAATCAGATTTTTTTAACTTAAATCAGACTTTTTTTATTTTTATCAAATTTATTTTATTAAAATGCTTGTGGAGTAAAAAATCTATCTAAAGATAATATTCTATTTAAGATACATTAATAATTTAGTTTATTCAGCATGAAGTAGAGCTTAGTTATGTAGAATGGGGCTGTATATTTTACAATATTTACATTTTTGGTAAACTCATTCAGTGAATCCAAGCTCTGCAAACTATATTGGAAATCTTCATTTTGTTTGCAAATAATAATATTAAAGATTCTAACTACCAGCAAGAACGAGTCCTTACATTTAAAGACCACCTGTCATTTCAGATCCATCATGGCAGCGCCTGTTAGCGGGCATCCACTCAACTGCTGCCCGTCACATCCCTCCCTTGTTGTGTCACTGCCAACCATCCCATTAAAGTGAATGGGATTGTCGGTGAGTCAGCAGTGGGTCAGAGGAGCTGCTGCGGGACAGAGATGACAGTTGCTCTTTAAAAATTATTATTTAAATCGACTTGATTTAAATCAAGCCTTTTTACTAGTTATTTAAATCATGATTTAAATTGTGATTTAAATCGACTTGATTTAAATCAAATCCACCCTGCTCTACTCCTTTCCCCCTTCTTTCTGTTCCTCTAATTTTTACTTTTGAGGCTATAGCCTCATGATGGCAAACGTTTTCCACGTTGCATCCCAAAAGTGCACGCGCTCATGTGCCTGCACCCATTATGCAATGCATGTGACTCCCTCTGCCCCTACGCATGCACATGTGACCCCCCCCGCACTGCATGCCTCTACGCATGCGCATGCAACTCTCACATGTGCCTCTCCTCCCGCGCACGTGTGGCAGATACCCGACAATTGGCTGGTGGGGGGCGTTCGCATGCACAGTGGGGCTCTTTCAAGCAACCTCTCGTGTGCCTGCAGAAGTGGCTCTGCGTGCCACTTCCGGCACGCGTGCCATAGGTTCGCCAACACGGCTATAGGCAGACCAAGAATAAATGCTTATATTGTTAATGTGATATAATTTCTGTAAAAATTAGAAAATAGATTTTATTTTTCATCTTTCTAGATACAAAGTATATAGTTTGGTTTATGTTATAAAAAGCGTTCCTTCCTGGCCCATTACCTAATTTTGACACTAAGGAGATACAGATAGTTCTCATTAGCAGCTGCCTGGTTTAATGACTTTTCAGAATTACGATGATGATGAAAAAATAATTTTATGATCATTCCTTGCATTTATGACTTTTGCAGGTCTATAAAGCAAAGGAAAGCTGAAGTAAAATCATAAGCATAGTAGAGGTTTCATTTAATGACCACTTCCACTTAATGACTGAGTTGCTGGTCCCAGTTGTGGTCCCCCCAAAAAGAGCTTCCTGTACAGGTAGTCCTCGATTTACAACAGTTCATTTAGTGACCATTCAAAGTTACAACAGCACTGAAAAAATGACTTATGACCATTTTTCACACTTATGACCGTTATAGCATCCTCATGGTTATGTGATTTACATTCGGATGCTTGATAACTGACTCACATTTGTGACAGTTGCAGAGTCCCTGAGTCATGAGATCCCCTTTTGCGACCTTCTGACATGCAAAGTCAGTGGAGAAACCACTTTCACTTAACAACCACATTACTAACTTAACAACTGCAGTGATTCACTTAACAAAATGGGGTGGGGAAAATCATAAAATGGGGCAAAACTCACTTAACACATTTCTCATTTAATAATATAAATTGTGGTTGTAAGTTGAGGACTATTTGTACTTTGCAAAAGTCAGTTTTGTTTAGCAACAATATTAAATTGCTTTTAATGTACAGACCAACTATACTTCACACTATTAATATGGCCTAAATTAAGTTTGGAAGCAGCAGGATAAAAATCAGCTACAAGGAAGAATGCACAGAGTACTCGTTTCTGAAGTGGAAAAAGATTCAAGAGAATATGTTGTGCTCATGGAAGATGGAAGGTATTATAGCAGCCCAGATTATAGGTTTAATGGCTAATATGTGGGGTGGGATGTTCTTTTCTAAGGCTGAGGTTGGATGTGATCGTTTATTTAGTTCTGTACATAGGTGTTTTCATTTAGTTATTGCATTTGTTTTCAAAGTAAAAGATGTGTCATTACCCAGATACGATAGGCTATAGTTCACTTTATTTGTGCTCAGGTCAATGGAAAATTAAACAATAACTGATTGCTTCCTCTCCCCATACTCTATGTTATTGATAAGGACTGACACATAATGCGTAATGATGTCATATTAGTACTTATTTTATAAGTCTTACCCTTAGATTTGGATTTCTAGTTTACTGTTGCTTCCTTTGCTAATAAAGATATCCAGGAAAGGTACTGTGAAGCAGCATTAAGAAACTTTAACACCTCTATATTTACAACCAAAATTATGAATCCAGTATGTAGGCAACACTTTATCATCATCATCAATAATAATAATAAAAAGAGAAGACACATTAAATAATCAACAATATCGTTGAAGGAATAAAATTTACAAGGAAAGAATAAAACAATGTACAACAATTACTTGAATGCACTTACACTTACTCTATCATACTCAATGTATCTGAATTTTGAAACATATTTAAAATGATTTTAGTAGTTCTATGTTTATCTCTCTTTGTGCCATACTTCAATAAATATTTTTTTAAATTTACAATGGAATATTAAGTTATTTTTAGAAAGTACTTTATGAAATCCTTTATACAATCTTAGAAGACATTTATGATCATCTCACCAACATAGGGCATGTATCTTGTAATAGTATTTTTGATGCAACACTTACATGCCTTACCTAAAAGTACAAATACTGCAGTTCTCTACTATTATATCACTAATATGTAAATGTATACAGATTTTAATTGATACACATTAATTGATAGAAATACATATGATTCAGGTTTCATCAAATCATGATTACTTTGCAATATGCATTGTAATTTTAGTTGTCCCCAAAGTGTTTGAAATGAAAATATTTTCTTAAGCTGATAAAATGACATTTAACATGGAATGACCCAAATGAATTTTGTTCACAGAGATATCAAACCAGACAATATCCTGATGGATGTGAATGGACATATTCGGTTGGCAGATTTTGGTTCTTGTCTGAAGCTGATGGAAGATGGAACGGTAAATTAGATTTTTTTTTTAATAGATACAGTTAAAATGTAGTTTCAGACATCTTTAATATTTAATCCTTATTAACCAATACAGTTTGGGATTATATTCGATATAAAGAATAATTGTTGGTTACTAAATTATTCTTTTGAGCAATTCTGTTGGAGCTATAATAGAAATCAATTTTAATTCTTCTGACTGGATATACTACAAGATTCATTCACTTTGCACTTCTTTTATGTTCCTTCACCAAATATCTTACTTTACCATCATTGTCCATAAATATTTAATAATTCCCATTAGCCTGTGACTCTTCCATTTTTTATAGTTCTATATCATAATATCTACCATAGGTTTTGAATGATATCTTTATTTGTTCTGTCAGTAATCTATTTCACCATAGAATTTGGGTTCTGAGTGCATAATTTAGTTGCTTTTATTGTAGAACTACAAAACAGATGTAACAATTGATAATGAAGGAGAATATGTGGATTATAACAGAAGAGCCTAGGAATGAGGAATTGAGATTCATAGAAGGGAAGACGAAATATTCTTTTTAGTGTCAGTTGCCTGACATGTTATTCAAGCTGTTAGGGGTCTGTTATAGCTGGACATTAATCACATGAGAATTGGTGTATCAGGTACAACATTAATGTCAATATACCAAGTATAACAGAACAATTTAATTTGTATTATCCTGTTCTATAGCCACTATTATAACCCTGATATTTTGACTGCATTGCTCTCGCTAAAATAAATGAAATAATGTGGAGATGAATGTGTAAACATTTCCTTTTTTCATTTGTGTAATGATTTTTTTAAAGTACTTTATAATGCAGCAGTGTAACTGGCCAGTTTTACAAAAATGTGTACTTGTTTTGTTTTTATGGTACACATATAAAAGATAACAGCCATTTAGAATTGTGTCATAGATACGAATTTTACACTGATCATACCATCCTGGAGACCTTTTCTTCACTTTCTTATGTACCTTTCCAATATTTTAATATAGCATGGGTGGCAGAGCAAAATGAAGCTCTGTACTCCTTTCTGGAATTTTATGTCCTTAAACAACAAAGTTACGTATTGAAAAATACCTGCAGTGCAGTCAGTTTTACTTTGTTTTTTTTGCTGTGAATTAATAGAACTTGATTTTATTATTAAAGAATTTTATTTAGTAATAATGAACAAATATATCTATTCCGATACTTCACAGCAAGTCTTTTGAATATTTCAGCATTTTAAAATATAAAAAGTTTCTAGTCTTACTTACTCCCTCCTACTGACTCCTATATCAGTAGTTTTTCTTGCAATCTATCTCATGAAATGGTCTTCTCTATGATTTGTGTTGTCTCATTATTTTTGAATGTTATCTGTATGTCCCCAGTCTTGAATATTGAACCTAAATCATGTGTTTTTTTGAAAAGTATCCGAAACATGTGAAAAAATATCATAAATCCTGTTTGCATTATAAAAATACAGCTACTTACTTTCTGCCAAATCTGTGATAAAATCCAGAGTCCATTTCTGCCTGTTTGCAGCTATTGTGTGTGTTCTGGTATTTCCTAGTCATAATTCATAATTAGGTTAAATATCTAGTTCTATATCACTTGCTATTATTATTACTTTTTGTTTACATCACTCCAAGTCCTGGCAAAGTATTTTAGATTTTTAAAAAATGTGAAAATGTGCAAAGTTTGTTTGTACAATCTTTCAGTATTTGATACAATCTGGAAGAAATACAAGATTGTATATTGATGTGGACTTTTTCTTCACTGCAAGTTCAGGAACAAGATAACAACTATAGCTAATAAATGCCAGATTGCTATTAGGATTTTTAATCTGTCATGGTGGAAAACATTTTTCTTTAATTCCATCTACTCATACCTATCACTACTTTAAATATAAATGGATCTGTTCCTATACATATAGAAACAGAAATAGTGTTTATGGGTAATGTTTCATTGTGAAATAATAATTCCTACAGGTTCAGTCTTCAGTGGCAGTTGGAACACCAGATTATATCTCTCCAGAAATTCTGCAAGCCATGGAAGATGGGAAAGGAAAATATGGTCCCGAATGTGATTGGTGGTCCCTTGGTGTTTGCATGTATGAAATGCTTTATGGAGAAACACCTTTTTATGCTGAATCTTTGGTGGAGACATATGGAAAGATAATGAACCACAAAGTGAGTGAGCTATTCTTGTATGTAGAAATGAATGACAGCATCCAAGGAATCTAGAATTATTTTGCTTAGTGATTTGTTTATATTTATTTCTGCCTGTGTTTAATATATTTCTTTTCAAAATGCATTTCTCATGGCAGCTCATGATAAAAAATAGTACAAGGCATACCAGATAATGAAACTGTTATACATTAATTCAGTTAAGATATTTCTTTAAATTAAAATATTAATAGTTTTGCATATTTGATTTACTTATTGATTGACTTGACTTTAACTATCCTAACATTTTTATTTGCAGCTTTTGTTGGTTAGTGACATTGGTGAAATCTAATGAAATGGTTTTTCTAGTGAAACTGCTTCTGAAAATGGATCAGATGGAGGGAATAGTGCCTCCTCCTGCCCTTATATAAGTTTCCATGTGTCCAGAAGAATGACAAAATTAGGAAGAGGTCATTAGTGCAAACAAATATTGTGGGTTTGAATTTCACTTTATGAATTCTGTTTTTGGATGCAGCCTCCAAAATTGCAACCAGATATAAATGTTTCATTTTATGTGACAAAAGAATAAATAACATTCTCAGGCAGTATTCATATTAATTGTATTGAGTTAATTTAATAAGCACTATAACCGACTGACTAATTTAATAAGCACTATAACCGACTGACTAGAAACAGGGATGTCTTCTTGTTAAAAGTTCAGTCACTGTTGCAACTAGACTCAGTTTGTCAATTTTGGTTTTTCTTAGTTTGTTTCTGCCTTATCAATTAGTTTGCAAGAATAGTATGATCTCATATCTTCCTGTAAATGTATTTATTTTTTATGGTGCATTTTCTAGCATGCGTATCTCTTTTCAGGATAGGTACTGTATCTCTGATATAAAATATTCTGTGCATACTTCTCCAAAACATGAATTTTATGAATTTCTAAGTGCATAACAAAATTCTAAAAACTCTAGATTTCAACATACAAATGTTGAAAATTTCTTAACAATTTGTGCTTATACTTCAGAATAAATTTATTATGGAAGATGCTTCCTTGAAGAAAGTGGTAACTCACATTATGTGGCAATACATTTGTACTTGATAATTTTTGATGGAAGATATAAATGTACCCATATAGAACCCATGGGGTTTTGCTTCTTGGGTTGGGGTGGTTAGTTTATGCCTTTTTGTAAAGAAGTTAGCATTAGTTTATTAATTAGCATTCTTTTTTTTCCTTTAAGGAGCGATTTCAGTTTCCTGCCCAAATGACAGACGTGTCTGAAAATGCCAAGGACCTAATTAGAAGGCTTATCTGCAGCAGAGAACATAGACTTGGGCAGAACGGAATAGAAGACTTTAAAAGCCACCCATTTTTTTCAGGGATTGACTGGGATAATATTCAGAACTGTGAAGCACCTTATATTCCTGAAGTCAGCAGTCCAACAGATACATCGAATTTTGATGTAGATGATGACTGTTTAAAAAATTCTGTAAGTAATAGAGAAGAGTGTTTGTAATATGTTACAATGATATTTGTGTATTTATGGTTAAATTTTCTATCTTACTTTTTACTAATACTCCAATCATTATTTAAAATAGGCAGCAAATGAACTTTACAAACAAACAAATAAGTAAATAAAAATTACTGATAGACAATTACTATCAAAATTTATGACTGTTGGGTCACAAAAAATGGAAAATAGCTGAACAATAAGCCTTCATTAATTTCTAAAATAAGCAAAAATGTCAATCGGACACTCCAAAAAAGATAGATTTTCTTTTTCCTGGTTTTTATTGTTTTCTCAGCTTTTTGTTATGTACTTTTGGTGGTGTAAACATTACTGGAAATAAGAAGCATTGAACCAGAAACAGTTTTATACTACCATAAATGATCAAGGAGGCCAGCAGTAATGTTTCTGTGATGATCTTTTCAAATCTGCTACTTTTTCTGAACCAGAATACCCATTGTGCTAATTTTACCTGAAATTAACACAAATGGATTAACCTTTTCTAAATTAGTAAACTCTTCTTATTCCTTTAAACCTCAGGAGACAATGCCTCCACCAACACATACTGCATTTTCTGGCCATCACCTGCCATTTATAGGATTCACATATACAAGTAGCTGGTGAGTAACCAGTTTTTTTATATTAAATTATAATAGAATAGCTAAATTATTTTGTGATTTAAAAATAAAATAGAATTAAATGTAAGTATTTCATTGTGTTATAATATTTGTTTCTGTAATGTGTGCATTTTACATGAAAATTTGAACCAATTGTGTAGTACAAAATTCATAGGGCACATTGTTTTCATCTTCATAGTAATACAGAAAATGCAGATTGTATAATAAAACAGCACACCAGACAAAATCCCTAATGTTAAGTCTAGTACTGTATATTGTTTATATCCAATATATAGTTCTTGTTGGTTTTTCCTCTGTCTAGAATAATAATTTTAAAAAGGTAGAAGAGTCCCTGCAGATTTTACTCCACTATTCATTGCCAACTGTAGGGGCAGTGCTCATCTCCATTTCAAGGCCATTGAGCCAGCACTGTCTGAAGATATTTCCATGGTCATATGGCCAGCATGACATCATAGATCAATGTTACCTTCCTGCCAAAGTGGTACCTATTTATCTATTTGCATATGTATGCTTTCAGACTGTTAGGTTGGCAGGAGCTGGGGCGAGGACAAGAGCTCATCCCGTCATGTGGAGCTCAGGTCTTGAACCTGGACTGCTGGCTTTCCAGCTGATAAGCCTAATGTCTTAACCACTGAGCCACCATGCCCACCCACTTACAATAATAGGTGAATGCAAAATATTAAAAGGGCAAAACTGCAAGAGTTTTTTTTAATGGATAGAGACAAACATAACTGTTGTTTTGTAATGGCACTGCAAAATACTTATTCAATATGCAATTGGCTATTGAAAGGGCTGCTGACTGATAGAATACAGGACTTATACAGTTGGGCAAATTTATATCATAGATAATTTCCTTACCTGCATTATCTAAGTATATACAGTGCTGCTTAAAAGGTTGTTAATCTTTTTTGAATTTTTTAATATTTCTGCATAAATATGACTTAAAATATGATCCATACAAGCCCAAAAACTATATAAAGAAAGCCCAATTAATCAAATGAGTCAAAATCTTAATTGATTTATTGAATGTGTGGCAAAATTATGTGAACATCTAGGATGACCAGTTTATTTGAAGGAAAAATTAGAGTTAAGTATTTTGATTAATGGGAATCTAGAAATGGGGTGTGAATATGGAATCCTGCTTTGTTTAAAGTATTGAATTCTGGATATTCACTGTCAAAGTCTGATTTTCACAATACAGATATGTGGAAGTGTGTCATAATTGGTGGGGGGGGGGGGGGGGAAATTTCTAAGATCTCCAAAAAGCAATTGTTGACACTCATGGAAAAGATTATGAAACTATTTCCAAAGAATTTGGACTCTTTCAGTCCATTGTCAGCAGATTTTGTACAACTGAAGGCAGTTTAACACCATTGTTATCCTCCCTAGGAATAGTCGACCAACCAAGATCACACTAAGAGCAAGGCATATAATACTTTGGGAAGTCTCAAAGAATTTTAAAAGAAGTGATGTCTAAGGAACTAAAGGCCCTAGGAACTAAAGAAATTAAATGGCCAAGTCCAAATCCTGTCCTTAATCCTATAGAAATATTATTGAACTGAGGTAGGCAGTTCATGAGAGGAAACATATTCACATCCCTGAGTTGAAGCTTTTCTGCAAGAAAGAATGGGTTAAAATTTCTCCAGACTGATGTGCAGAAATCGATCAACTGAAAGCAAAGGTTCACATCGCTTTGAATTACTTCCAGGGTTGGGATTCAGCCGATTCGGACTAGTTCAGGTGAACCAGATGTTAAATTTACATCTGGTTCGTCAAACCAGTAGTTGAACCGACCAGCTGTCCCTGCCCACCTGCTTCTTCCAGGAGTCTCCACGCAGCTCATTTTGTATGCTGGTAAGTGGTTCCATGCAGTCCATGCGGAGGCTCTGGAAGGGCGAAAAATGTCCCTCCCAGAAGTTCCGGAAGTCCGGAAATGGGCCAGAGGGCCTCCAGACCCTGGAGAAGGCCGTTTTCGCCCTTCCAGAGGCCCGACTCCGGACTCTGGGAAAGGTGAAAAATGACCCTACCAGAAGTTCCAGTAGGCCATACCCACCATGGCCATGCCCACCCAGCAATTTGGCAGAGAATCAGTTGTTGGGATTTTTATTTATTTATTTATTTGAACAAGTTTTATTCAGTTTTTCACATAGATTACAAAACAAAAAAGCTCTTTTGAGTGGACAACATAATTCCGGGCCACCACTTTTACATGCAAATATGACATGGTTATATATTCATTTTTACATTCAACTTCCTATCTTATCCAATTTTAACTTAATTCTATTATTACCTTATGATAATAGTCATTCCCTAATAAGCTATATAACATTATATATCTTTTCCGTCAGATTCCGCAATGTATTTTCCCCCTTTAATTTCATAAAATTTATTTATAGTTTCAAAACAAAAATAAGAAAAAAAAACCAACAATCCATTTTAACTAATCCTGGTCACTGATATTGATCTCATTTCAATTATTTCAATTTATTTAATACACATTGACATTTCTTTTAAAGATAAGAATAAAAATATGCATTCACCTACTAAAGAATATCAGTGTCCATCTGATTGTTGGGATTTTTAAATCCCACCCCTGATCATTTCCCTCAATAAATGAATAAACAAGTACAATGTGTTTGACTTGTTTGTTTAATTCGGTTCTGTTTATCCAGTTTTAGGACTTGTATGGAGAACAGATCATGTTTTAGGTCATACTTTTGTAGAAATATTGAAAATTCAAAAGGCTTCACAAACCTTTTAGCATCACTGCATAATTGGAGAAATTTTAAGAGTATACCTAACTATGTGGGTAATTTTTAGTTATTTTTTTCTACTGACAGAGCTATTTCATTGCTGGAATGGGGAAAAACTATTCTCTTCCCTCCTTATGAGTGTCGCCACTTAAAATTGACTCTGGATATTTGGAAGATCATTAGAAATCAATTTGGAGGGTAATAAGAGGGAAGAGGGACAATCTTTGTGAGTGGATTTCACCAGAATGTTCAAGTCAGTTTCTACTTGAATTATGTTGGATTTCAATTGCAATTTATGATGGCCTCATTAATATATTTACAAAAAACTGTACAATAAAGAGACTAACTGCTTCCAGTTTTCTGTTGGAATGTATATATGAACTTTTAATTATCCTAATATGAAAGTCATAAAAATCACTCTGTTAAAATATTCTAAACCTGATAAGTATCTTCTCAGTGTCCTTTCGGATCGTAGTACTCTAAGATTTGCAGCTGGGCAACGTGTAATGGAACTTGATGCCAATGTTCAAAGAACACTAGAAGATACCTTAGCTACAGAAGCATATGAGAGACGAATAAGACGTTTAGAACAAGAAAAGCTGGAACTTAGCAGAAAACTTCAAGGTATTCCTATGTAAAATACACATGATTATCTATTTAGGTCAATTTTGGATTCCATGACTTATGTGGTGAAAAGACTTATATTACTACATTTTCAGTAAAAACAGTATTTGAAAAGATTCAGCATATAATTGGACATTAGCAGATTATTTTGCAACTTTGTCTAGATGCATAATACTTTGACAGTATAACAAATTTTACAGCTACTATTAACTTCAAATTTGTCTGATGTTTTAACTTGAGTGCATTGAACTTGAGCAAACTTCATGATGCTTGCCATTCCAGGCAACAATTTTGCATAATTCAGTCCTCTGTTCCACATAGCAGTCTGCCAATCTGCTGTATATTTTTTTAGATGAAGGATATCTTTCCTGAGCTGGAGACAAGATGTTCTTTTAGTTGAATTACTCTGCTTTTTGTGTGGTCATATGATGCAATATGTGAGAATTACTTTGAGACTTAAATGTGTGGAAATAGTACATATTTTAAATTTAGCACAAATGCCATCACTTGCTAAATTAGCTAACATACTTTAAAAAAAAATAAAATCAATGTAATAGTGTAAGATTCATTTTCTTACTGTCCTTGATCACTAGAAGAAAGTGAAGGTCAGCCCCTTATAGTGAAGTTCAAAAAGTTTGACATGACAAAATGTTTTATAGAATCTTTAGATTGGGGTCCAAAAATTGTCAGGCCACAGATACTTCTTGGGTGCCATATTATGATTTTTAAATGTCAAAATATATAGATTGAAAATTTTGAATGCAATTTCTTATATCTTCCTTGCTTTTTTAAAGAGTCCACACAAACAGTCCAGGCCCTACATTATTCAACTGTAGATGGTCCATTAACAGCAAGCAAAGATTTAGAAATTAAAAGCCTGAAGGATGAAATTGAAACATTGAGAAAACAAGTCACTGGTAAGTACCAATACTTAATATTGAAAACATTACAAAACATCACAGAGCAGAGAGATTTCCTAAAAAGATTGCCTCTTTAGATAATCTTTCATGTCTCATCTCTTTTTTTCCTCCCTCCCCTATAAATAGAGAAATTGGAGAGAAAGGAATTACAAGAGAGTAAGTAGACACAAATGGGGAATTCACATGAAAAGGGATGCAATAATGCTATTTGCCAACCAGATAGCCTAAGGTTAATTAGTTAATTTCCTTTTTGCCAATTATCCTAACATCTGGGTAAGCATTCCATAGGCTGGGAAAACTTTTTCACATTCATCCTTAACAATTTCTTTGCTTTCATTCCTGTTTCTCTGGTTCCCTATCAGTGAAGAAATCATTGAAACTTACTAAAGTGTTTTCTTGCTTCATTTCTGCTTATAAGATCATTTAACCAAACTGCATTTTCCACCTTACTATTTCTAACTTTTGCATTCAATTCTCCAACCACCAAGCAGCATGTCTTACTTGCATGATCTATTGACTTTATATTGAATTCGACTATTAGATTAGTCAACTTAATTTTCTTCTACATTAGTGGTTGGAGCATAAATACTGATAACTAAAGGCTGTCCTGCAAGGCCCAATTGATTTGGTTAACTGACTGCAATTACCTAAATACATTGTTCCTAAATACTGTCTTTGCTGTATAGTCTCCCTGATAATGAAATGGTAGAGAAAGGGATAACCAAAATGAAGAAATGAGAGTGCCATTATTACTATGTCCAGATTAGCAAATAAGATGATAACAAGAAGACATCGTTAATTTGCTGTCCTGAATAAAAGCATAGAGTATATTGTTTGTTCTTTTATTTTCTGCTATTATAAAAGTAAGGATTCTACAGTAGGTTACATTGGAATTCACTAATGGCAAAAAGATAGATGAAAAATCTTATTACACAAGTTGCTATATTAAGGCCTGTAATAGTTACTAGCTTTAAAGGGAGATTTTATAAATCCATCAATAAATCTTAGTCACAATTACGAAGTAGAGTTTCTAATTCTTAATTCTGTTCCCTGTAATTTCCATATATGGAGTTTTGCATTTTCATAATAGCATATCTAGAATATTTAAAGCCTAATATTTTGGGTGAGTATATTTTCATCCAAATCTGTACAGGGAAGAAGTAAAGAAGCTGCCTCTGCACATTCTTCCATTATCTTTTAATCAACTTCATCTAAAATTTAGATTTAAATCTCTGAAGTTTGGATTTCAAAACTCAAAAATAATATTTAAAACAAATCAAATTAATTTAAAAGACTTAGATAGAAAAAAAAGATTAAGACTTCAGAAAAAAATGAAAGTTTAGTATACCTTCTAAGTGTATTTACCTGACAAGAAAGATACCTTGATCACAAGCATCTTTGAGATAGTTTCATAGCTGTCACTCAGATATTTAGGCCCTGAACTTTTAAGGGATTTGAAAATCAAAAACTCTGATTGTCCCTATATTAATTTATCAAAATTAACATAGTATGATCTTAGTATTTTTGTGGAAGATAGTATCAAAACTCAGAACTATGGTAGTACCTTTATTGACTAATAGATTTTATTAAGAGGAATAAGCTTTTGTGAACCTTTTACTAAATTGCTAGTTAGAAAAGGTTCTACAAATTTCTGATTAGTTAGTACTTGTAGTAGTGTCCAGAGCTATTTTCATTGTGCAAGTTTTGCTAATGACAGAGCCAGTTTGGCGATTAAAGATACTAGCCTAGAAATTGTGAGTTCTTGGCCTGCCATAGGCCGTGCCATAGGCACAAAGCCAGCTAAGTAACTTTGAGTCAATCACTTTCTCTTAGATCTATGAAGAAGGCAATGGCAAATCACTTCCAAAAATGTTGCCAAGAGAAGTGCACTGAACTTGCCCATGCAGTTGCCAAGAATCCAGACTGACTGGAAGGCAGAAAATAAATCTCGCTTAGTGTCATCACCTTAGCTGCTCCACTTTGCATGATAGAGCTTCCATGCATTCTTCAGAGTAGTCTTACATAGACACTGTATAGTCTAACAGTGATTTAGCCAAGTCTTTGGTATTCATTGCTAGATCCAAAAGCTATAGAAAAATTACAGATGTTACAGTAGATGCACTGTAACAACTGTGGCATCAAGGAGCACTTCCAGACTACAGATCTATATTTTTAAGGGAAGGGTGTACAGTATCTGTTGCCATCATTAACTGAGAATTGTGGATTGTTAAGCAAGTACTTGTCCAATCCAAGTCATTCCAGGCTTGATCCCTTTCAGTCCGACTGTCTCCAACTTATCCCACTCACCTTTCTTACCCCACATTTTTCTCTGCCTTGTGGAGCAGCAAGCATCCCTAGAATTGTGTGGCTCTAGGGCTGCTTGCCACACTCTGGAAAACAGCAGCTGCCTGAGTCCAGTCCCAGCCACAGTCACCTTTGGCTGCCTGCACTCCAAGACCTCTGCTGCTCTACACTCTGCTGTCTGTAGACTGTAAGACTAATATATTTTTATGAACAGCACAGTTAAAAAAAACCTTGAATTTTTCCATTTGAAATTTCAAATAGCTTCTTCTATCTTATTCCTTGTTTCCAAGAAAATGATCTCAGTCAGCATCTTGGCAATATGTCTAAAGCAAAAACAAATGGATGCTTTAGGATAAATTAGGCTCAAGATATTGTACATAATGAAAATGAATGGTATAACGTTATTCTGTGTGCTTTGTTTTATTTCTTTTAAGTGACTTCTAATTTGTTTTAAAAATAAAAGCTTGGGAAGTAGATTGATTCCTTTTGCAATTTCAGAAATAGTAAAATAAATGTAATAAATATTACATTGAATTAGAGCTTTAATTATTTAATTTAATTTCCTTTAATTAGGAGTAATTAAAGTCAACTTTAGGAGTAATAAGATGTGAACTACAAAATTTTGTCTTGAGTAAGGCAACACTTCGGCTGATTTTAAAAACATGTACACAAAACACTAAGCACCCTTCAATTTAATTTGCTAAATTATACACCAAAGCTTTTGGCTTAGATAGTATCTCGCCTAACTGCTATGTGTAAATGTTATGCAATGTCTTATTACATTTTATCTTAAGAGAAAATAATAGCATAACCTGCATTACAACCTGTGATTCTGAATTTCATGAAGATGAATATCATGAAATAATAGTTGCAGATAAGAATTTCATGTTTACTTAGTCAAAGGTGCTTCTTAAAATCTGAATTCAAAGTTTATTTGTAGAGATTTGAATGTTTTTCCTTATTTAGAATTAAGTTTACCAACATTAAGATTAAATATTGTGGGTTCTGTTGTTGTCACATGGTGACTACAAAGAGCATATTTCTTCTTGGTTATGTTCTTTTCTATGTTATGCTCAGTTATTATCTCTGCATATTCAGCATGTTCATGTTTTCATATCTCTGTCATCTGTCCTCTGTTCCTATATTCTGAAGTAACAGAAATAAGTAAGATGGAGGCAAAATTGCACAACCAACCCAAACATTCTGATATTAACTTGATTTTGTATATCTTTTTCTAAAAATAACACCCATGGGTTGATATTGTACCAAAAATAATAAAGAAAATGTTAAGAAAGCATAAGGGCCTCAGTATGATTTCTTTTAGGTAGAAATTCTTTTTTTTTTCTGTTCAGTTTTATTTCTCATCAGTATAGATATTTGAGAATGGGAATGAATTTCTCATTCTGTGGGACATTTGTCACAGTTAATGTCTCATTTAATAACCAAGTGGATTCAGGATGTGATGATATTGTTTCCTGTTCAGTCTGTGGGCCTTTTGACAATGTAAAGTGCTTTTCTATAAATCCCTCTTGTTTTTGTAATTCAGATTATTCATATTACTATGCACACAAGATTTATCAAAGAAATATTTCTCCACTAGCATTACCATGGGCTAACTAGGATATGTTTATATTTTATCTTTATATGCTTCATGGTAGGTAGGGAACCCCCTACAGAAGACACAATTTAATACCCTGTACCCCCATAAAATATGGACATTCCCATTTTTTGGAGGGGACATTCCCATTTAAAAAGGCCATTATTGAATAGGAAGTTACTATTTTGTTTGTAATTGATCTATGAAGAAAGAAAATTGTGATCCACCTGGAGTTTTTAAATTAAAACTTTATAATTATTTTTAACAATGCCAAGCTCCCTGGGGAGCGGTATCCCACTTCTATAAAACAATACAGAGATGAAATTTCCACTATGACATTGGTGGGAATTCTTGGATCTAGGAAAAGAAAATCTAAAATTAGCAAAATTGACCACAGACCCCACACTAATCCCTAGCCTTAGTATAGAGCTCATTTTCCAGAAGACACAGTTTGAAGAAGAAATGGATACAAGCTCACATACCTCTCATTTTAACTGGCAGAAAGTCCTGCTACCATAGCCGGCACTTCATACATACAAACTGATAAATAGTACCTAAACATTCAACTCTTCTGGAAAGTTGGAATGAATGATGGGTTCTTTTTGTTGCCCAAAATGAGCAGTAAGGCTTCTATTTTAGTGTTTTATATTTCTCAGTAATTTTCTCTTATAGATTCTGGGCGATTAGAGCAGCAACTTGAAGAAGCCAGTTCTGCACAAAGAGAGTTAGAAGATGCTACCAGACACATCAAAACTTATGAGAAGCAAATGAAAGCACTAAAGCAAGAGCGGGATGATCTTAATAAGGTATAAACAATCTGATCAACATTTTTTATTTCTATTTTAGTTTTAGAATACTCCACTTCCATATTCAATCATCTTAATGTAGCCACACAACAAAAGGATTAGGCCATATGACTAATCTATCTGCATTTGATAGTATTTCTGAAGCAAGTGGCAGTCATGGCTAGGAGGGGCTTTGCATAATTTCATGTTGTGTGCCTGTTGCACCTTCATCTGGATCGTGAAGTCCTGCACAGAATCACTCATGCCCTAGTCATCTCTTGATTGGATTACTGCAATGCACTATATATGGGCTACCCTTGAAAAGTATCAGGAAGCTACCGGTGATGCACAATGAAGGGTACACATAGTTCTGGGGCCTACAGCTGTTGCACAAACTGCATTGGATGCCATATTGCTTCTGGTCCAGTTCAAGCTGTTGGTTATTACTTTTAAAGCCCTAAATAGTGTGGACCCAGGGTTTCTAAGGAGCCATCTCACCCGAATGGGATTAGTCTGTTCTGCTCGCAGCAGCAGAAAAGGCCTGTTACAGACCTCATCTGCTAAGGAATTTTGATGGGTGGGGTCAAGAAGGGCTTATTCCGCTATGATCCCAACTCTGTAAAACACTCTTATAACCAGACATGAGAATTGTTCCCATCTTCTTGGGCCTTCTAGAAGGGTTTTAAAACTTAGTTTTGCCAGGGGATTAGTCACCATTGGACATGGTTTATGAGGTTAAAAGACCTTATCCAAGTCTTGCCATCCATGCCCTTGGTTCTGTTTTTTGCATAATTTTAAAGTTTTAATGGACGTAGATTTAAACATTTAACTTCTTTTCTATTTATCTTTTTATATTCTGCAAACTGTATGTCTTATTTGTTTTAACCCTATTTAATGATAGAAAGCTAATATTTAAGGATATGTCATATTTTGTTTCTGATTGCAGGAACTGCTTGACTCCAGTGAGAGGTTAAAGGCACAAACCAAAGAACTGAAAGATGCACATAGCCAACGGAAACTAGCCATGCAGGAATTCTCTGAGATGAATGAGCGACTTACGGAATTGCATTCACAAAAACAGAAGCTTACCCGCCAAGTTAGAGATAAAGAAGAAGAGATGGAAGTGGTGATGCAAAAGGCAGAAAGCTTGAGACAAGAATTACGTAGAACAGACAGAATAAAGAAAGAAGTAAGTTTAATCCATCTCCCTCTCTTTCTCTCTCTCAAATTTTTAGAGCACCAAAAATCACCCCAGATTTATCTTAGTATTACACACTTAAATTTAAATTCATGTGTTTGTCTTTTAGTTAATTAAACAATGGTAATTGATAAATAACATAATAATTCAATAATTCAAAAATAATAATTCATTTTTAATCTACTACATATGCTTATTGACATCATGTTTATGATAGAATTATATATGCAGATGAATCCACAAGTTTCTGGACTTAGTAAGGAAAAGCAATGCTGAAAGGAATGTTTATGATTTTAAAATTGTATTTGTAGCTGGAAGTTCATGCTGAAGCTGCAACTGCTGAGGCATCCAAGGACAGAAAGCTGCGTGAGAGAAGTGAGCAATATTCTAAGCAGCTGGAAAATGAATTAGAAGGACTAAAGGTTAGTCTTTATTAATTTCACCATTTTAAACCGGGTGAGTGTCTTTGTCCTATGTAGGGTAGGAGACTTGCAAGTTTGTGTATTATCATTTACAATAGCTTATTATGAGATGATTTTAAATTGAAGGCATACTAAAACGTATAGAAATCAATCATTCTTAACACAGCCGTTGTTCATGTAGATGTTCATTAGATATGTAATCTCAAGATATTTTAGTAATGTGTTTTCTTTTAGCTTCCTACTAAAACTTTCATGTATGTAACCTTTAATTGAGTGAAATGGTGCATGATAGGGCAAAACGTTTTGAACCAAGGCACCTCAAATGAGCTGACTTACAGAATACATCCAAAATCAAGGATCCATGATCTCTGTAGAATTGAAATTTGGCAAATCTTATAAAGCAATTTATGACATAATATAAAATGTCCAGTTTTATATTTAATGTCCAGTTCAACACGGGCTACTTTCAAGGCAAAATATATCTGTGAATAATTTCCCTGAATTTTTAAGAACTTTTTAAGTGCTTTAGAAGCTTTGCTATTGTTGAAGGCATTGAGGAATGAGGACTCTGGTAAGGAAATAACTCTGAAACAATGACCCAAGGAGTCATGAAACACCCCACCCACACCCACCCCGACAGCAGAATAATAATGAGCTGGCTTGCAATGTATTTCTGTGCATCCATTGGAATCCTATAATAGGAACTACTTTGTAGTGGTCTGTTTTCTATTGTTAATGCTGGAAGAATGGATAATTCATAATTTGTTCTGCATTTATCAAAGAGGAAACTCAGTTGAGAAACTAAAGCAATCCAGGGAAATGCAGTTTATTACATTTTATTTTAAAATCAGTGTCAACCAATTTTATTTTCATTTTTTCACCTTCTGGGATGAATTATTCCTATTTCAGAATTTTACCATATGTCAGAATTTTCCAGATCATAAAAGCTAATTCTGAAATGTCCCATTTTTTAGCAGAAACAAATTGGTTGGTCTCCAGGGTTGAGCAGCTCAGAACATCAGCAGGAAATAACAAAATTAAAAGCTGACTTGGAAAAGAAAATAGTTTTTTATGAAGAAGAACTGTCTAAACGAGAAGTAATACATTCTAATGAATTAAAAAATCTGAAGAAGGAATTGCGCGATGCAGAGATCCAACAACTTGCTCTAAAAAAAGAAATTCTGATATTGAAAGACAAATTAGAAAAGACAAGGAGAGAAAGGTATGACATTCATGTACAATCCTTCTGTACTTGGATATTTTTATGATTTCACAAAAAGTTGATAACAGCTGCAGATATTTATATTTGGATACCCAAATAATATTCTAGCCTAAAGTAACAAATTAATGTGTTTTACCCTTTGAAACAAAATTATTAGGAAATGAATAAAAAGATCATTAGATTCAGTATGACCTGACAGGATATATGTAGCGATTGTATCTTAAATATGTTGGTTCTTTGCAACTATATTTATACAATAAGGCATGAAAGTCTTTTTCAAACTATTTTACTTAAAAGATGAAGATGAAAAATAATGCACAGTGATAGTAAATTACCTTGAAACGGGTTTACATATATACTTCATTCACTGTCCATATAGTTTGTATGTATCTGCCTCTGATTTTGGTTGAATTCAGAGTGTGTTTTTATAAATAAAGGTTCTCTGTATCCATAGTAGGTTATGATAAAGTGGACAAACTGTTGGCTGAATGAAGGAGATAATCCCCCCTTTTTTTGTTTAAAAATTCTCCTCCACACGTGCATGCTCCAGTCAACTGAGTGAAAGTGATGATGTGAGCAGATGGCACTGGTAGAATACAGTGGGCAACTATATTTATTTACTTATCCATATCATTGATAAGGCAACTCTGGATGGCTAACGAATAGTAGAAAAATAAATATAAAAACAAAAAATTAAAAACCATATAAAAACCTAGAACCAAGGAGATGGGTGGCACAGGGATGAGAATTTCTGCTTATCCCATTAACCACCTCCAGTGGTACGTGCCCTCCTCAGAGTCTCAAGCCAATTGGTAAAATCGACTGTTTATACACTTCCAGAAGACCAAGAGAGTGGGAACAGTTCTTACTTCTAGTAGTAGAATAATCCACAGGGCCAGGGCCACAGCTTTTCTCCTTGTCCTCACCCACTGAAATTCCTGAGATAGGATCTGCAGCATGGCCCTTCTGCTGGAGCAAGTGGGGTGGGCTAGTCCCATTAGGGTGAAACAGCTCCTCAAATACTCTGGACCGATATCACATATAGTGCTTTATCAGATTCTCCTCTTTTTTGGTCAACTGGAACATTCTGAGCAGAGGTCCATTCTGCTAATTATTTTTCTAGCAAAAACAAAATTTGTCCCAATTATTTGAATGTTGTTTTTATACTTGTAAATACAGCAGTTTCCTTTGTACTAGATTTCATTAAAAATAGGATGAGTAAATATATTTTGATTGATGGTATCTATTCAAAGAAACAGGACTTGGGCCACTAAATGTGCTTTATTATGTAAAGCATATTTAGATTATAGAATTAGAAAGGAAAGTTTAGGACCTTCTTTATGGAAGAATCTGTATTAAATATTTCCTAGAGCCAACTGTCTGACCTTCACATGAACACATCCAGAAAAGTAGAATTTAGTTCCACTGCTGAATTAGTCTTATCAACAAAATATATTTTCCTACTATTTGAACTAGAATCTCTGCTCCAATAATTAATTTATATCTTGTAGAATAGAGATTTGGTTTTGATTTTGTGTGCAACATCCTTTGAGATAATTGAATCCAGTCTCAATAATATTTCTTCAAGATGAAATAGCACTCGTTATACTTCTCAATAACTGCTGTAGTTTTTCTGAATCCTTCCTAGAATGTATTGCAAGTTTTAGTCATAGTACTCAAGGTAGGGTTCCTTGCAACAAAGCATGACTTGTATAGAGGTTTTAACACCCAGTGGATCTATCTATAACTTACTATTGTACTACCATGGGATGCTATTGGATCATGACTGCTAATTTACAGTTATCAGTTGTCCTGGATTTCAGCTGTGCAGGATAATTGTATTATACACTACCTAGTTCTTAATAAATCACTTCACTTAATACTTGAATGGTTGGCGTTAACCAAATTCTGTCCCTTGTGAATATTTCATATTCTGTTTGTCATAGTTATAATTTTATAATTGATCTTTCTATATTTATTTAAAAAGAAATGCCTTGGATTCTGTTAAGAGTTGAAAGGATGTTATGTTAAAATAGTCAGGAAACACACTTGATAAAGTGACCAAAACAGATAATTTGTGAGAAATAAGCATCAAGTATCACTTCTGACATACAATTTTAATCGAAATGAATAGTATTGGAATTAATTTTTCTATTTTTTAAAATTAAATGTAAATAAATGAATAGTAGGTGAAGTTTATATCTTAATCTTGATAATGTTCTTGCAATACATATTATTTTAGCTTTATCTTTCTTCAGTTGTTTTTCTGTAGCTTATACTGATATCAAGACATATCAAAGAAGGCCTTACTTTGAGAGATATTTTTAAAATATCTAGCAAAAATGCTGTAAGGAGAAGACTGTTTAGAAAATAGGCAAAATGAAACATTTTAATGGCTATTAAAGAACGATCAAGATGGCATTCTATTGTAAAAACAATAGAATGTTTTTCATTTTTTCAAATTTTTCATTTTTGAAAAATGACTACTCAAAAAGATATATACCACATTGCTTTGTTTCATTTTGGTAAAATATCAGGAGTATATACTTAATTGCAAGTTTGTGATACTGAGAGTTTCATTGTGGCACCCTTATTTAGCAGAACTATTCTAAACTAATTGTACACAGAACTGCAACATGTATGTTTTGCTTTTTGATTTGCATCTTCCGCTATTTTTTAGACCAAAGGTGCTGAAATATAGAAGAAAATGTTATCAGGGTTGAAGCTTGAAAACATATCTATGTGGTACCTAAAATTAATTTTCTTCTGTTATATTTGAACCACCAAATAATTTTGAATTCAGGTTTTCCCCTTGTACTATTCAGTTGCATTTCTTTCTACTGTCCTGTAGCTTCAATTGAAACATTCAACATCAGATCTCTAAATTTGTCATCAGAGTTATTTATATAAAAGTTCCACATCACATTTTTTGTATATTGTAAAATAAAATAATTTTAAAAATACTTCTAAAAAATTGTGCTAAACACATATATTAAAATAAAGATGTAATCATATGCTTAATTTAAAGAATGGTGAACTGTTGTCTGAGAAGTTAGTCTTAAACCCCAGTCTGAGGCATAGCTGTGTGACCCATTATCCATTCCCCTGAGAGTTAATGCTTTAATCTTTGTTGGCTTTCCCCCAGAATGTTCATCATATTCATGGAATCTGTTAGTTGAAGAGAGGAGTGGATAGTGTTGGATTACAGATTCAGAGTTTGAACAGCAGTTATTAATATGCAACCCTGTTGGAATGAAGTGTTGTGTTTCAAACGATGCCTAGCAACATGCCAATTCAGAACTGGTTCAGATATGCTGTGTTGTATTTCAGAGACTGGTTGAAAAAAAGTAATTTGAAGGCAGGGTATTTTGTTCCCTTTCTCTACATTTTATTCTCATAGTTAAGCTGATAAACATTTCGGAGTATCTTTGGAAAACAGTTATAAATTCTGTCCTAGAGACAAGCATAATTATAGGGATTGTTTAAGCATGATAGATTAAAAACAATCTTCTTTTCTCAGGTATCTTTCCCTGGTACTTTCAGTTCTTGCTAAGCAAAAATATATAAAATTATAACTAATATAGCACATTTATAGCTAGTAAATAGCTATATAATAGACAGGGACTGCTAGAAGCAGGGATTTTTTTTTGTCTCATTTAACCATAGAGTTAAACAGTTTAACCATGGTGTGGGAAGGGAAATCCACAACAATTCATCTGTGTTTCATGTACTGAACTGAGGCCTATTTATTATAGCAGAATTTAATTCTGTTTATGCTATTTTAATGTAATACTTATGAAGGTTTTTAAGGATTCATGGTTGTCATTATAAAACTGTAATATACTTTGATAAAATTATACTAGATAAATACTCAAAATTGCAAGAAAATGATGTCTACTTTATTTGCCACAATCTTAGTAATTTTTTGGGTTGTGTTCATCCATAGAAATATAACATTTGGTGTTTTTTTTTTAACTTTGTTTTATGGAGTGTAATCACAAGACAAGTTCAGACTAAACAATCAAATAAATTTTGTTCCATTAAAAATCCAGCCAGAAAGGCACAATTATGGCTTGATCCCAGTTATAAGTATTATTGTATCTCAAGTTCAGATGCTCAATGGAGTCACTTTTCAGACTATAGGGGAAGTTATTAGTTCGGCTTGAAATGTATAAGAACATTTTTTATTCATAAACATTTGATATATGTGATTCATTTTTCCCCAATAAAACAAAGCAAATTCTATCAGGTAAAGATTGAAAACAAGTAGTGATCTGAAGCTGTTTTTGTGATAAGGAAATGCAGTCTACCGTATAGTTAACCTTTTCAAATATCACGTTACGATATGAAAAAATGCAAAAAATACAGTTTTCCCTAAGTGAAATAGCTTCTGTAATTTTTCATTTTTGTATATTGCCAACAATATAGTCGCTGGCTAGTGGGGGAGAGATCTTACCCCCCACAGAGAAGTCAATTTGGGAGTCCTCCTGGATGCACGGTTGTCTTTAGAAGAACATATTACGGCCGTCTCCAGGGGGGCTTTTTATCAGGTTCGCCTGATTCACCAGTTGCGGCCCTTTCTGGATCGGGATGCCTTACGCACGGTCACTCATGCCCTTGTCACGTCTCGCCTGGACTACTGTAATGCTCTCTACATGGGGCTTCCTGCAGGGAGTACCCGGAGACTTCAACTGGTACAAAATGCGGCCACGCGGATGGTTATGGGGGCGTCAAGAAATGCCCGTGTGATGCCTCTCCTGCCCGAGCTGCATTGGTTGCTAGTGGTTTTCCGGGTTTGCTTTAAGGTTCTGGTTTTGACCTTTAAAGCGATCCATGGCATTGGACCAGGTTATCTGCAGGACTGCGTTCTGCCGGTAATCTCCCACCGACCTGTACGTTCCCACAAAGAGGGCTTTCTTCGGGTGCTGATGGCTTCCATGTGCCATCTGGCGACTCCTAGAGGTAGGGCCTTCTCTGTGGGGGCTCCCGCCCTCTGGAATGATCTGCCTCCAGAGTTACGCAATAACACCGACCTGAGAGCTTTCAGACGTGCATTAAAAACCTGGCTCTGAGCAGGCCGGCCTAGGCTGAAATGGGATTTTTAGTGTAATTTAGTATTCGAGTTTTAAATTGGGATTTTAAAATTTATTAATTTATTGGGGGAGGGTATAGTTTTAGGCAGCCTTAAGATATTTCATTCTCTTTTAACTTTTATAATTGTAAAAAGTTTTATGGTTGGCTGTACACCGCCCTGAGTCCTTCGGGAGAAGGGCGGTATATAAGTATATTAAATAAATAAATAAAAATAAAATAAAAATATAGTTGAAGTGCATTAAAAAGAAAAGTGACTTGGATTCCATTGTCTTCCCACTATATTGTGCCTCACTGATTTCTCTCTTTTCAAAATGATCTTCCAATCATCCCGTAAAAAAATTTAGAAGCAGGGGAAAGAAATTTTCATTTCATTTTATAAATCGCAAAATTAACATTATTTATGCAGGTTGCTTAATACAAAACAGTTTGGAGACTGTTTTACAAGATTTTATGAGATATGTTTCTTCTCCCTCAACATACAGTTATTCAGTTGAAACAGGAATGTGATACGTTCACATTTCTTAGAAAAATTATCTGTCCCTTTCACTTTTAAGTTTTTTCATGGCATATAAAATGTTACTTATGCTGAAAATTAGGAATGTTCATATTAAAAAAGATTTCTTAATTATAAATGAACATTTGGATGTTTCAGGAATTTTGTTATAATTAAACCAACTTTATTAACCTAATGGAAATCTCTATGCATCAAGCTTTTCAGCTTTTGAAACCATATATGGCAATTGTTTGTTTTATACTGACTGGGATTTTGGAAATGCAGTATTATAAAAATGAGTAAGCATATTGAATCAGAACATTTACTCTGAACTGTGATTGTTTAAATTCATAGACTATAACAATGAAGGAATGTCATCCAGAATATCCATGAAATATAATTCTTTCTGAAATTAAAGGGCTTTATTCAATGAAACCTAGACATACTTCTGCATATTTCAAACAATCCATATGTTTAAGGCATTTATAAATTGGAACCACAAACATCTGCTAACTTAAATTCTAATATTATATGGTGTTATTTTAGAGATATTGTATGGATTATTTTATTCTTTTTGGTCTTGGTTACAGTGGGATCTTTATATTTTTATGTATATTTTAAATTGTGATGAAATATATATGAGGAAATTATACTTTATATATGATAACCATGTTGCACATTTTACCATAGCCAAAATGAAAGGGAGGAGTTTGAAACAGAATTCAAACATAAATATGAACGGGAGAAGATTCTGCTGACTGATGAGAACAAGAAGCTTTCCAATGAGCTTGACAAGGTGAGTGATATGTTATTTAATACATATATACATTAATGTATTGAACAAAATTAGGTAAAGTTGATAATATAATGTATTTATTTGTTTAGATTAATGTATATTGTCATCAATCTTGCTAAGCACAAATCTGGGTAGCTAACAAAAATTAAAAATAATACAAACAAGACAAAAATATAAAATAGCTGCCAAAGAAACAGTGCCACCAAGAAACATAGACTCACCTACTCTCCTGATACATATGCCCAGAAAAACAAAACAGCTCTTAAGAGTTTACCAAAAGGCCAGCATGTTTGGGTTGATCTTGGACGGTACAGTGTTCCAAGGACAGGTGCTGTGACAAGAAAAGAACACTTTTTGGGTCCCACTGGATGACATTTTCTGCTCAATGGGACCTTCTGCCAGATTTGATGAGATTAGTAGAGTCAGTTGGAGAAAATGCTTTATAAATAACAACCAACATCTTTAATCTATCCAGAAGTAAACTGGAGGTCAATGAAGCAAAGAAGTAATGTAGTAGGATGAGCCACCACATTCTGAACTTTTTGTAATTTCCACATGTTTTTTAAGGACAGCAGCATGTAGAACACATTTAAGTAATCAACTTAAGAGGTAACCAAAACGTGAGTTATGGTATGCAGTGCCTCTTGCTCCAAGAAAGGTCACAAATGGTGCACACCAGAAGGTTGTACAAATGCTCTCCTAGCCACATCTGCCATCTGCTTCTCAAATAGGAGCCATGAATCCAAAAAGACGCTCAAGTGGTGTACTAGTTTTGCCTACCTATCCAAAATTAAAGATGGAAAGTTGCCAGTTCCAGATAGTCCTAAAATCCCAAACCACTTAGTCTTATTGGATGAGTTGAAGCCTGTTCTTTCTGAAGTAATAAATAGATATTCAGCATTTGCCTAAATGTTTTTAATGTTACAGTGTTATTTTTACAGACAGTATATCAGTAATGACACTGAAAAATTTCACAGAAAGACAACTGAAAAATAAGAGACTACATCATAAATATATGTAACATGTGAAAAACCTCCCTGGGGCAATACATATCTGAATGTAATTAGTGCCTCATTTAGATTTTTTAAATCTTTGATAAGCTCAGAAGAAAGCACTTTCAGATCACTGTTGCAGAATCATAATTGTGATTATAATATTATTTAAATATATGTTTAGCTTACAGCAATGTATGAAAGGCTAAGTATGAGTAATCGACAACTTGAAGAAGAGATGAGAGATCTTGCTGACAAAAAAGAATCTGTAGCACACTGGGAAGCCCAGATTACTGAGATCATCCAGTGGTAAGGTTATTTTTCTGTTTGTGACTCCTGCAGTAAGGTGCATTATTTTTGTATAACAAAAAAAATAATTTTGCACTTTTGTCATCTATTTTGACCCTTCTGATAATCCTGACTCCACTTAAAAGAGCAAAATCATGTTTGACAAAGTTCTTGACCTTTCAATAAGTCATAAGTCATACCTAAGAGAATTAATCTCACTTGCTTATATTTCATTACCTGTATTATTTTCATGAATGAACATATAATAGAACAAGAGTAGTTAAAACCCTTAACCTATTATGGTCCCTAATTTTAAAATATTTTAAGTGATTAAGTATAGTTCTTGAATTATCTTGACACTTTCCTTAAAAAGAAACTAACAGCATTGAGTGCAAACTGATTTTCCACTAAAAATGCTTATATCAAATAGACATCTCTCTGAATGACAAAGCTAAGAGTGAAAACCAGGGATGAATTCAGAATTGTTCATGGAAAAATACTTTTGCTGTAATCTGTTGTCCCTTTTTTTTTATTTAGGTCTAATTTTAACAATCTTTTCCACAAGTCATTTAACATTTATCAACCTAACATATTTTCATTTTGCTTGCTTTCATAGCAACTGTGTAATTTATTTATTTTTTATTAAAAATAGATAAACAGAGGTCTTTTAGAGAAGCATTTAGCTCATCTGCATTTTTATTTGTAATGTAACTTTGCTATCCTTATATAGAAATAGTTTTCTCTCTTCCTCTCTCTTTTATATGGCAGGACAATTTGTATCGTTCTGAAAAACTTGGGTTGGTCCAAGGTTACTTACATTTGTGAACTGATATAATTTAAACCTAAGACCATGATGCATGTTTATTTTTACAGCCTGACTTATAAGCAAAGTAAAAAAAAAAGCTACATAATTTGAATTTTTTTTGTCCTTTGCTATAAATTAAGTTTTGGTTTCAAGAAAAAAATATAACATTGATATATAACATTGGCAGTAAAACTATATTTTATTCAGTCTCATTCACTCATTGGAAACATAATCTTATTGATAAAGATACATCTGCTTTCTAAAAAGGAAAATTGAAATATAATAGATATATTAAAATTATTCAGGAGAAAAGGATAATGGGTTTCAGAACTCAGAACATAAAATTGTTTCCTCAAAACAACAGACATTCCAGAACGGAGGAGAGACAGTCTTGGATTTTGGAATGTTCCATTTCTCACACGTGGATTTTTCTTTGATCACAGGGGACCCAACTATTGAATAGATTTACATTGTCAGTTTAAGTCTCTCATAAAGTCCCAACATTAATTCTTCCCCAGCTAACTAATCAGACATTAACTATGCAGCAAAGAATGGTTACATGCTAGCAGCAGGCTCAGAAGGATGTGAAGAGGGAGAGAAGGAGAAGCATTGGTATATTGAACCTAGGGTTCTGTTGTTCTTTTGTACTAGTAACAATAGTAAATAGCAATATTTCCTTCATTACGTAAAAAGACAACTACTTGCCCCAACTATTTTTAATTATTCTTTTTACATGCCAATTTATATTACTGTATTTGGTGCTGTTGTTCTGGGGTTAATACAAACATTGCTTTGGATTGGAGGGAAAAGATGCATTTACTTGATATCTGCATTTAATAGCATTCCTGCATATAATATAGTTCCTTTGGACTCTTCAAATAAACCATTAAGCTTTAATTTTCTTTTGAGGATTCTGCCTTATTCTTAAACCTTAAATTTACTTATATAAATCTTCAGTGTGAGCAACCTTATTTTTCTCCTATGTTCAGCCTTCCTAATATTTAAGCTATTCTGATCCTTCTCCACTTTTTAATATATTGTACTATTGCAAATATCCAGAAATAGTGGGGTAGGAGCATGATCTGATCTGCTACTAAGAATATTTGCATATTTAATTCATAATATTTTTGCCTCTTCCAAAACAAAATCTGATCTTAACAAAATTTTAATTCTAATATGCCACGCTCTGGTTCCTGCAGGACAAATCTACATCCAATGGACCCATATTGTCAATCATTGTTGCTATAATGATTTCCCTGTAAATTGGTAACTTGATTATGATCACAACTCTAGTGTTGCTTTGACTTTTTCATTAAATTAAAGTATTTTTATTCCAATATAGTAGTCATAAAATAAGTAAAGAACAGATAAGACAAGAAAAAAAAACCTTTCATATTAAAAATATATGTCATAGTAAAGTTATAATATATTTTGTCTTATGCTATAAATAGTTAGAATCAAATTCATGCGATTCTATTATAAAATAGTGAGAAATTATCATTATAAAGATGCACATTTTCCCCTAATGTCAAAAGTTATAAATATATATCACATATATTTACATATATTTTTGAATTTATCTGTCTTTATTTAGAAATAATGAGATCAGCTACTGAAAACTAGTAGAAGCAATCCAATGGTTATATTGAGCCAAGATTCCTGAACCAAAAGGGCTTTAAATAAAACAATTATGCTATTTCATAATTTAATCACAATTTTAAAAATTTGTGATTCTTTACCAACAGTTACTAAATATGTGCATATCTTGCATAAAGATGAGTGTTAATTGGCCATCATACAATAATTCTGAACAATTGATTTAGTTGTAATGTGGAATAAAATCACAATTAAGATTGTTTCAGAATTGAATTGAAAAATGAAGAATGCATTTATGCAGAGAAAAATGTGTCCTTGATTAAGGATAAAGATGTACATATGTAAGATGGTGCAGTTACGTCTGTTCAAGGGAATGTATTTATTATCTTGGCTGTGATTCTAGACATAGTCTGCCCTAATTATTTTATGGATTTCATTGGTTTCCAACAGGTGTTTGGAGAGTTTCCCAGCAGGCTGCTTGGCAATTCTGTGGAGAAAGTGCTTAAGATCTAGAATACCAAATTAGTTGCTTGATAGGATTACCCCAAATGATGTCCGTTGATTTACTAGACCAAGTTCAGATGTATATTGTGGCAATAAGAACCATGTAGTAGTGATAATTTTCTGCACTTACTGCACTTGCAGAATGCCTGCATCAGGATTACGTTGAGCATTCCTTCTGTGATAAAATACAATTTCAAATCAGTTTTGTATTGCTGGTATGTAGTGAACAGGCATTTATCTCAACTTGAGGGAATTGTTACGTTTCTACTCCCAAAGTAATGTCATACCTTGAGATTCAGCTAATAGGGAATAATTTCATAAACATGTTTAATTGTGTTTTCACTGCTGCTTTCCTCAACATTTTTATTTTACTTTCCAATGTAATTACGTTCAAATACAGCCCTTAGCTTTTCTAAAGTTTTTAATCTGTTCATTGTTTACTCAGGGTGAGTGATGAAAAAGACGCCCGAGGTTATCTTCAAGCATTAGCTTCCAAAATGACCGAAGAACTAGAAGCATTGAAGAGCTCCAGCTTGGGTGCAAGGGCAACAGTAAGCTTTGAATTTTCTACATGATTCTGGTTCTAATAATTTGCTATGCCATCAAATAAATGCTTACTGTAAGCTGTATCAACTGTTTACCAGTTTAGAACTAGGCACTTATATCCAGGCACTTAATTTCTTATTCACTATGTAATTTTTTGATTCAGAAAAATCACTGAATGTCTATATCATTGTTAATTATGGCAAAGCATAGCATGAAAATATTTGTAAATACATAGTTTAGATTTTTCTTTAAATTCTTTCTCCCAATTTTTTTTAAGCAAACACACCTATAAGAGAACTCCATCTTGCTTGTGCCACTATTTCTGATGGTGGTGATGTTATTAAAATTGTATCCTTTTATTTGTAAACTTCATAGGAATTATACATGGAAAACAACATGGAAAAAAACCTATGTAAACTACCATTACAGTTCTATTAGGTTTCCTCTTTGGTTCTTTTTTTAATTCATGAAACTATAATATGCCCTTAGCTGCATCTGTAGAACAAGTACATAATTCATTCCATTTTTAAAAAATCCATTAGATCAAGGGTTCCCAACCCCCAGTCCGAGGACTGACACCGGTCCACAGCTTGCCAGAAAACAGCCTGCATAAATAAGCAAAGACCCCAACCACAGGATGCAGGCAGCACACGAAACTACACTCCCTCGAGTCCATGGAAAAAATTATCTCCACAAAACCCAAGAGCCCAAAAGGTTGGGGGTCACTTCACTAGAGAATAATTATGAAATAATTATGAAATAAATTTGTGGGAGAAGATAAGAGTGACAGAATAATATTTTTCTCAAAAAATGATTTTTTTCTCTCTCTGTAAACAAGTCTTTTAATGCTTAATGTAGTCTTTGGCAAAAATATTTAATTTTATTTTTTATTATATTATATTATTATTTATTATTATAAGGAGCCTCTGTAGTACAGTGGGTACTGCAAGCTACTTCTGCAGTCAGCTGCCTCTAATTTGGCAGTTCAAATCCCACCAGGCTCAAGGTTGATTCAGCCTTCCATCCTTCCGAGGTGGGTAAAATGTGGACCCAAATTGTTGGGGGCAATATGCTGACTCTGTAAACCACTTTGAGAGGGCTGTAAAGCACTATAAAGCGGTATATAAGTCTAAGTGCTATTGCTATTGGTATTTATTACATTTATATGCCAATAGGGAGACTATATAAGTTTCTGGTAAGTGAAGCCATACTTTTATTACTTAGACTAAAAAAGATCATGCTTTCACTGATTAAAGTGGAGTGGGAAATTTTTGGCTCCTTTTCCTTACACCCTTCTTGGAAAGCTCCAAAAAGCTCAAAGATCCTCCAGAGTCATGGAGGAGAAGTGGCCAAATAACAAAGTAAACAAACTTCCACCTTCAACCTCGCTTTCCTTCCACTGGATTTTGGTCCATTATATAAACAATAAATATCATATCAAAAAATAACAGATCTGGATCCACCCCAATATCTATTAAAAGAGATACTATAATTTTTGTTAGAGTTTTAAATATTAAAGTATCATTAGAAGACATATTAGCTAATAATATTTAAAAAAAATTTCTTTGAAGGATATGCCTTGGAAGATGCGTCGCTTTGCGAAACTAGATATGTCTGCAAGGTTAGAGCTACAGTCAGCCCTTGATGCAGAAATACGAGCCAAGCAAGCCATTCAAGAAGAATTAAATAAAGTTAAAGCTTGTAACATTGCAACAGAATGGTAAGATTTAATAATTCCTGTTAAGATTTTAAGGCAACTTATGATATTTTTTTGTTGAGAGTCATCCTGATAAATTCTACATTGTTTTTGGTTTCAGAAATTGAATATAATAGTTTAATGGCCTGCCATAAAATGTCCAATTTTCTGTGTATAATTTGCAATTTATTTGAAAACAATTGAAAGACTTCAGCTAAAAACCATCTCTTATACTGAATTAGGAAATTCTTTATTCAGGATTCCTCTTTAGAAGTAGTTATTAGAAAACAATATAAAATATTTCTCCCTTCCTTCCTTCCTTCCTTCCTTCCTTCCTTCCTTCCTTCCTTCCTTCCTTCCTTCCTTCCTTCCTTCCTTCCTTCCTTCCTTTTATTCATCCATTTATTTGTTTATTAAGAAAGTTATATGGCCATCCAACACAGTGATATTTCAGGGACTTATAGAAGTAAAATACCATATGCAAAACCTAATGGACCCCACCATTTAAAACAAAATAAATATTAGTTGTATTAAAAAGCAGTTATAATGATAAGAGTTCTTCATAGTTTTTTCCACAATAAATCATGCTATATAATATTCTTTGACGTTTGATAATAGTACTTTTACATGATGAAAATTTTCTGCATAGAGTAAATCATTATATAGAACATAGTTTAAAATCTTGATTCATTAGAATGATGTTTATGTATGTTTAAAAATGTTAAAGTAAGCATGAAATTCAAGAATAGGTATGTTAGCATATAATGACTTGGATAACAGTGTACCACCTTGTCTTTTGTAAGGTTACCAGCCATGTGCTTTTTTTATTAAGATTAATAATTTACAAATACAGTTCTGGGACCCCTAAAGATATCCTTAGAACATAAAAGTGTGAGTTTTTGCAACTTTGTATTTCATATAAAAGTGCAAAGACAAAAAATTGCAAGTGTCAGTTGGTGGATTAGAGATTGGGCATCTGGACAACTGGAGGTTTGCACTATGGCAATCATACTATAATCATTCATAGCACATCTTCCCTCTATTCTGCCTGCTTGTTAGAAATTATCATGGAACTATCACAATCCAAATTGAAAATTTTAAACTAATCATAAAATCATCTTGTTCCATTGAATACTTATAAAACAAAATCATGAATCAAACAGAAGTCATTATTTTCCTTTTCAAGCTTACTTATTGAAATCAAATGCTTTTGTCCATTTTTATGTTATCTTTTGTTTAATAGCGAAACTTTAATGGGGTTTTCCTAATTGAAGGACACTGCAGTCAATTTTCAAACATAACCACATCATGGTCCTTACTAACTCTTTTGTTTCATTTGTGTAAAGCAAATTACAGGAATCTGAAAAGAAGAACTCCGAGCTGTTATCAGAAATAGACAGACTGAAAAAAGAGGCAGAAGAACTTCAGTCAGAAAAGGGTACGGGAACTGACATCCAAATAAAGCTGACTGGTGGTGGGTACATCTTATCAAATCAGAATGTCCACTTACAGACTGCTGACAGAATCTGTATTTGGAAGATTCTGACTCTTGAAGTGTCATCATAGCCCTGGCATGATAAGATGTACCAACACAGCTGTTACAAAATTAAAATTATCTTATGTACTCTTGGCATACTTGAAATACATTTTTTTCAAATTGTGTTTTTGTTTGTGCATTTATAGTCACTGTATTTAGTTTATCGATAAAACTTTATATAGTTTTATCGTTTTACGAGAAGGTGATTCTTAATTTATTCTTCAGTTGTCAAGTATTACTCAGACATCAGGTATATAGGGTAGAGAAGAATATATATAAAATGCATGGTCTTTTGATCTTTTATCATTATAAGTTAGAATGCTCAATTAAGATTTAGAAGTTCTCTAAAGTAAATGAGTTCTCTAAAGCAAGAGAAGTTTAATCTATTGATAATTGCATTAATATAATTGAAAATGTTGGTTGATTTTACTATTCTAAGACAGAGAACTACACACCCACACCAGTATTTTCTTCATCTGATGTCTCTAATGGACGTCTAAATGTGATAGAACTTATATATGTTTATAAAAATCATACATTTCAATTTGTGAATGGAAACTTTACCTTATTCAAATTATCCTATTGTAAAACAAACTTACCCATCACAATTCAGAAGCAATATAGCATCAGGGATGAAGATTTAAAAGTACTATAGTGTTATATTAGCACTTGTAAGGCAAGGTGAAAAATAGATCTCAGGGCCAAATGCAAAGGATAGGATGCATACTGAGGATAGGTTTCAGTTTTGTTTTGTTTTTTGTATTGTGTGATCATTGCTGGACAAAACAGATGTTACTGGGTTTTTTGCTTATTACAAAACGTTTTACATATCCCTGTTTACAGTAGTTGTTTCTTCAGAGATACGCTTGCATTCAAGCCGTCTTAAATCAAAGGGTTCAGAGCCATATGCAGTTGAATTTTAATTTCTCTTTTGCATATCCTATTCACTCCTTCATTTTAATCCATGCAGTGTTTCTCTCTATCTCCTAAACCTGACCCTCCAGTAGATGGGAGGCAGATAGATAGAAATAGATTAGCATTTATTTCTGATTTCCAGTAATTTAACAATAGTAAGTAAAATGCATGTAAAAAAAATCAGAAGAATTTTCTGACATTCATTCAGATTCAGGATTCCTTTCTTATTAAGTAGATATCTTTAACTAGCTCTACATACAATTTTAGAACAACCATAGAATTCCAAATTTGTAAGTCAGATGTCTAGGAAAGTCAATTCTGCAACTCATGTATAAATAACACCTTTTTAACAGTATTTTCCATCTCTAATTTAAATGTGAAAAATCATCCCTTTTGATGCCTAATTCCACATTTTTATTATTTTATACTTGATTTGACGTATGAATCTTACATTTGTAATTAAAACCAGGAAACACCCTTCGCCCCCAAATCACATTAAGCAATTGCCTTACTGCCCAAACCTTTTCACTTTTATATTTCAGCATTACTCAAAGCATGCTTACTGTTCTTCTATACATCAGGGTGATTTCATTTGGTTTATAGCCAATCCTATAGGATGCTTGTTCTACATAAAAGAGTCAAATGTCAAGTTTGCCTTGAACTTTCCGTGTTGAATTACTGGGTGTAAAATAGCCAATTGTGAGAACCCAAAATTGGAGTTGCTGCTATTAAGTATTCTTCCAGATTTAGAACTGGTAGCCACAAACTCAACCACCAGATGGTTTAAGAGGCTTACAAATCTTATACTAATGTGTATCTTGTTGGACACATTTATCATATACAAATACTGGATTGCTTAGTTGTATCAACCAGAAAAAAATGTATCAATACATGGCAGAAGCTTATTTGTTTAAAATAATTTCTCATCTTGGTAGAATAAGTGCTTTGGGATTGTGTTCCTGTTACTGCAAGAAGGATCAGATTAGTTTTAAACAGAAAATAATTATTCAACAGTCTCTCTAATTTCCTTCAGTACAGTAGAGAAAAGTCTCCAGATTAAGGTTGACTCCTGACAGCTTTAGGGAATACTGATGCCATTTTCTTGGTAACAGTGCAAAAATAGTTTGCCATTTCTTTTTTTCTGAGATGTTTTTTAACTCTCAATCTAATCTGTAATTTAGAGATTCCCTGATAGTGTGCTATTCAAATGCTAATCAGGCTTGTCCTTGCTTAGCTTCCAGTCTCAAACAAAATCAGCTGGGTTATATTGAATAGTAACAGGATTTTTGCTGGGATTTTATAGAGACACTCATTTTTTCAGCAGTAAGCAAGTTTTTTAATCTCTTTCCTTTCTATTTTGAACACTGGACATGAGGGAACACACTAATAGAACCTATACAGACCGAGGAATAGAAAACTTCTCAGTAAAAACTGAAAGGAAAAATTGCTTTAGATCATGGATTTTTCTTATGTGTCATAGTAGGTAAAGAAAGTATGTGTTATTTATGCATTTATTTATTTATTTGGTTGGTTGGTTATCACATTTTTGAACTGCCCATCTCCCTCAAAAAAGAACTCTGGATGATGTACAATAAAATCAATTGTGACATAAAATTATAAGTCCAGTTTCTCATGTTTTAATTGGGGAGATCTTATGTAACAATTGGTATGAAAATTCAGCAACTGGGAATAAGAATTTTGTTTTAAATCCTGAAAGGACCATCCCAGCAAGTGGTTCCCATGAATTTATCCTATTACATTAAAGATTAAAGATTTGGCAGTATATGGGTTAGCAAGTCTAATTCTACAGGGACTTGAATTCAAGTCCTCCTAGGAAAAAAAATCCATAACATATTTTGGGAATAATCTGATCTTAAGCAGAAAGCAACAGCTCAAGAACAGCAACAAGTAGATCAGTATGATCGTTTTCTATTGATTAAAATCATGCTACTGTTTTTTAGGAGTGAAGCATCAAGACTCACAAAATTCTTTCTTGGCATTTTTGAATGCACCTACCTCTGCTCTGGATCAGTTTGAAGTAAGTAATTTGATTTATTCCTTAATATTTTGATGTTACAAAAGGATGAAATTTATGATCACTACTGCTTTGAAATCATAACTGCAGTTATGCTGCAAAAAACTTTCAAAATATTTTGATTCATAAGGAATATTATTTACTACCTTTGTCACTTTCTGACATTGTCATGTTAGTTGTAAAAAGGAGAATATTAAAAGTATTTGTATGATGCTTTTAATGCAGATTTCCTATGTGCCAACCTAAGCTGTATTTCAAATACAAGACAGAAAAGCTTTCTTTTTTGCCATTTTTTAAAGTCTTGAAACTTAACCCTAAAATGAAACATCTGTAATATTTTCGGATCTAGAATTAATCCTCAGCTAACAACCACTCCTGCAGTGACTGAGGCTGAATGAATAGTAGGATATGGACACTTGGCAACTGGCTCAAACTCATGACAGTTGTAACATTTCATGGTTATCTAATCCCCATTTGTGATCTTCTCTGCGGTTTCCCATAAGCAAAGTCAATAGAAAACTGGCACAGAAGGTCACAAGTTGCTTGGATAAGTCTCCCACACCTGACAGTAGCCACCTGAAGCCTTGCAGTGCTTGCACCAAGACACATCAGGCCATTGTGCACCCTAGGGTGCCCTTTCCACCTAGCAGCAGCCATCCTTATTTATCTCTGGATACAGTTCCGTTCATGGACATAGTATAACAAAGGTATTAAACATTTCTGAAGTAGAGAAAAGAAAGAGTTGTATATTAGGGAACTAGGACAGAAATGGATTGTAGCCTTCAAGAGGGGAGGAAGCTGATGATGGCAAGAAGGTGAGGCCTAAAGAAAGGGTACTTAGAAGCAATAATTCACTGATGAAGCAAGTTGATGCTAATGTATGTCCAATTAAATGTAGCTTATCTATCAATATATTTTCTGTTTGGCAGTCATATGTTTCGATATTAAAACATGCTATGACAAAAATCGTGTCAATAAATTTTATATTCTCATTACAGGTAATCCTTAACTAACAACTGGTCATTTAAGAGTTATTCAGAGTTATGATGGCCTTGGAACAGATGCTTTACAACCTGTAAAGCACTTCCAGCTATCATAAAATGTCATGAGCCCTCACAGTTATATGGCTGCATTTGGGGCACTTGGTATCCACCTTCACTTTGCCACCAGTTTCTGGCAAAAACTGTGGTTCACTTAATAACCACAGTGATTCACTTAATGACCATCATAAAAATGTCAAAAATATGGGCCCAGTCACCTCACTGCCATGATTTACAAGTAGATTTCCAGTCCCAGTTGTGATTGTAAGTCGAGGACTACCTATAATGATTGTTTTATTATCTGATCTGTTTTAGTGTGAGTGAAAGAATATTTATTATTTGTGGATTACAGTTAGTTACAAAACTGCAGAATTTATGCTGAACAAAATAATCTGTTAGTCATTTCCAGTTTTTCTTTATTTGATATCTCAATAGTATGGTGATGCAGTTGTTTTCACAAAACAGACATTTTCATCTATCTATTTCTATTTCTTTACTGCTGTATGCATTAAAATAGGATTCCTTTTCTTCTTCATCTTCTTCTTCATTGATTGATTTTATGGATGACGTAAGTCTTTCATCTCCAAATCCACAAATTATTCAGTAATAAAACAGATTTGATTTGG
Source organism: Bungarus multicinctus (assembly GCA_023653725.1). Classification (NCBI taxonomy): domain Eukaryota; kingdom Metazoa; phylum Chordata; class Lepidosauria; order Squamata; family Elapidae; genus Bungarus; species Bungarus multicinctus. Next base: position 53,272,707 of record CM042836.1, on the reverse strand, counting down.
CAACTTCAGATGGTAATGCAGTCATCTTAAACCATCAAGAGCATGAAATTCAGCAGGTTCTGTGCTCCTGATGTGTCCGTGCTGTACAGTTTTCAGTATAAGTTTTCATGGCATGGGCTAAAGGTTTTTGCATATGTGTCTTTTCATTTGCTATTTGAAGGAACTGGGATGCAAGACATAACTTGTTTCAAGAGACCACTCACACTCATTCTGGCCTATTATTTATATTGCTTGGTCAAAACTATACCATTAAAATTGGCTTCTACAATTCTGTTTTTAATATAGCTTGGGATGAGTGTGAATATGTTTCATTCACATGCATGTCACTTTCTTAAGATTTTTTTCCCCTGGTCAGTTTAAACTCATATACCAGTGACAATTTTTTTATCAAGTATATGTGGAATAATTATGTCAGTTGTATTGTAGATAAGTAATGTTTTTCAATATGACTGTCCTCACCGTAAAGGCACTGGGGGATATTGTTCATCATTTTTGAGACTGGATTACAATTTCTGCATCATGAAAAAAAATCCCAATAGTTCTATATTCAAAATAATTTAACAAATATGTTATCACATTCTCAAAACAAAGGTCATACAATCCAGGTTTTCAGGAGACTGTAGGATTGGTTTAAAAAGACAAGTTTCTGATGGAATTGATGAAATAATGATTAGGTTCTTTCATCCATATTAATGCTTCTGAAAACCTTTAATTCTAAAATAGGTTGATTTCAGTAGCTGGAAAAAAGTATGCATCCTTAAAAAGTAATAAATAGGTTTTAGGTGCTTTGTATGAATAAATTAATGGCTTTGTATAATAATAGTAATACTAGCCTTCAGTTTGCAGCAATAGCTGATCACAAAAGAAGCAATTTCTATGTATTCCAGATTTAAAATAGCTTTTGTGGTATATAAATATGGGTTTAAAAATTTATGAGCACATTTGTCAAAGTATTCAGGTTACAAAACTGACATAATCTACATGCCTCTTTTTTCAAATAGTCCAGTGTCTTTAATTGATAATAGCTCTGATTAATATATTTATTCTTAGTCATGTAAATAGGGGAGATACATACACTGTGTGTGTGTGTGTGCGTGTGTGTGCGTGTGTGCGTGTGTGTGTGTGTGTCTCAGATTTTCTTGGAGAAAATTGTTTCCTTTGGGCCAGTAATTGGAAGAAGTTCTGCACACTTAATACACTAGCCATCTTTCTTCCCTATTTAGACAAATGGAAGAAAGAAGCAGAAAGGATTTAAAGCTTACTGAGAACCTTATGCTGCCTTGAAATTTTTACCTAGCCTGTGGGCCTTGTGAAAGACAGTAACAGAATATTGTCTTGTCTATAGCATTAAAAGTCCCAACAGGTCTAACAAATGTGAATACTGATAACTAACTTATCTTCTGTTTTTATAATAATTTCTTCTAATATTAGATCATGTCTCCCCCATTTCTGTAAGATGAAAGTAGTCTTGTCAAAATAAACTTCTTCAGTAGTTAAACTGAGACTAAACAACTTGTGTCTCACAATTCTACGTAGTTTATTATCTATGTGTTGTTGACCACAGAACAGGATTAAAGCTGACTAAATTTCCAAGTTTTACTGAGCACTTGGACATTATTGATTATTTAGCAAGTCAAGATACTTGTGTTAAAAAGCTGTTATATGGCTTCTATCCTGTTCTAAATATTCCTTATTTGTTTACCATAGTCAGAGTTGAATTTAGGGCTTCCTGGTTTATTGAGATTCATGGTTATGTTGCCTATAAAACTATATTGCCCAGGCATCAGAATTGGCATGGAACTGGAAAGAACCTGGTTCCTGATTTTGACAGAAAAACATCCAACACCTGTCAGATTCCACCCACCCACCCTGTTTATGGCAACTTGAAAACAGGCATAGGAATGTTTTACGAGTTGACAACATCTTTGTAAAGTGACTTTTTTGCATCTGCTTCCCCCCCTCAAACTGAAGTACTACAGGCAATGCAAAAACATTTTATTAAGATGGGGGTATCAAATATTTATATAAGATTCAGAAACAAATGATAAATACATTCAATATATGTGATGCATCAGAAAGCAACAAATTAAACAATAAAACCCATTGATAAGATATCAAAAAGGACTGATCCCCTTAAAATATGTCATATCACCTTCTTTCCCATCTGTTTTGTTTCTTCAGTACTACTGTAGCAACACCTCAATGACTTCAGAATTTTTTTTGCACATCAAAGGAAATTGCTTTGGCTTAAAGAAATAACATGGCTTCTTAAACTTCAAAAAGAGGCACGGATGCCATGCTAAAATGCTAATACAGGTAGTCCTTGACTTACAACCTTGACATTTATTTAGTGACCGTTTGAAGTTACAATGGCACTGAAAAAAGGTTATTTACAAGCAGTCTTCATATTTACAACCATCGCAGCATCTTCTATAGTCAGATGATCAAAATTTGGGCACTTGACATTTATTTATGATTGTTGCATGGTCCCAGAGTCAAATGATCGCTATTTTGCAACCTGGCCAGCCATTTCTGACAAAGTTAATAGAGAAACTCCAGATTCATTTAACAGCCATATGATTCATTTAATAATTGCATGAATCACGTAACAAACATGGCAAAAAAAGTAGTAAAATCAGGCATTACTCAACAACCACTTTGCTTAGCAATGGAAATTCTGGTCCAAAATGTAATCATAACTTCAGGACTACCTGTATCACCTTTATTAAAAGGCTACTAATAATAATTTGTGTAAAGTTATATTACCTTACATAAGCTCTGAAAGACCAGATAATAAATATTGTTTCTTGCACTTGTAATAAAACTTTAAGATATAATGTGACTCGGAATGCATTGTTGCATTTAATATGTAACTTTTTTAAAAAAAAAACAAGTGTAAAGTAGTGTTAGCAAAGAGAATAAATTATGACTGAGACTCCCAAAGGTGCTTTTTCAAGAGGCAACTGGACTTTCTGGTTTTTCTTTGAAGAAGTTTCAGTCCTCATCCAAGAAGCTTCTTCAGCTGTGACAGGATGGTAGGGAAATGGTGGGAGGATGGTCAGAGCTGAAGAAGCTCCTTGGATGAGAAGTGAAAAAATGTCTTCAAAGAAAAACCAGAAAGTCCAGTCATCTCTTGAAAAAGCACCTTTGGAACAACCATGACCTGGATGACTGAGATTCTCCATAGACATATGACTGAGACTGTAGCAGACAAAAAAAAAAATTCCCCCATTGCAGTCCTTAAAGAAGCTGCCATTTTCTTTTGAGAAATCTCATCATGGAGTGCAGCAAGGAAAGTCTGCTGCAATCCCAATACAGTAATGATCTACCTATATTCCTGATAATATTTGCATTTTTTTAAAAAGCAGAAGAGCATTTAATAAGAAATTATTTCATCTAAAATAGAATTTTGTTTAAACACGTGATGTTGTAAAAATGATGTTTGAAAGTAGTTGTTTCTTGTGTCTTGATGTCTATTCTGATTTATGTTATCATGATACACAAATCTCTGTCTTTATAGTGCAAAATGATATCAATCTCTGTACAGAAATGTGGATTGAAGGAATGTATCTTTCCTTTGTTAACAGTCTCCTCCTTTCTCTGTTAAAGCGCTCTCCCTCCTGTATTCCAGCTCACAAAGGCAGACGTGTAAGAGGATGTCTTGTTGTGTGTTGACTTTTAGTTTATCATATCATGGACATGGCTTTGCCTTCGTTCAATGTAGACCATTTTCCTTGATATTTTTACGGCTTGCATATTTACCTTGCTGCTTGTTTTGTACTACCGCTTTTCTTATATTTTCCTTCTGTTTAATATTGTTTATTAAGTGCAAAGCTTTGAGAATTGTGTGTGTGTGTGTGGTTTTATTCTGTTTTATGCTCTTGGCTTTAGGATGTCACAAAAACAAAGCAAAATTAGTGTAAAATCCAATTCATTAAGATGATGGGGAGCAATTTTAAATAATGTTTTTTGCAGATAAGTTTTTACAAATCAGATAAATATGTTTCATATACAGTTACAATACTATGCTTCAATTTTAAACTTATTAGAGGATGAAGACTTAGCAAAATAAAAATCTGCCTACCTAATCCATGTCATCATCATCAAATTATGAGCAGGATTATCAATTCTGTCAAGTTAGTTTGGTTGACATTTAAAAGAATACCAGAGTCTTGACAAGAACTTATTTGTTTAACATGATTAGTATTATCCAATCTGAGAACATTTTATAGTATAGTTTTATAATATGGTTATTGGTTTGGCAATTTATGCTTAGTCTAATACACTAAATATTCTCTCTCTTGCTCTTCTCTCTCCCACTCCCTCCCGCCCTCTCCCTCTCTCTCTCTCTCTTTCTACACACACACCACACACACACACACCACACACACACACACACACACACACACACACAGAGGAGGGAAAACAATCTGAAATTAGCTTCCAAGCATTCAGACATGTCCATGTGTAAATGCATGTATGCATTAGGGATATGCAAAGTATTCTTGTTGCAAAACATGTTAATGAAAACAAAATAACCTTATAATATTAAAACAGCCACAAAAAGTGTTTTAGAAGGCTTGCACAGCTACCTTGGAGTCTATATTTGTTCTTTATGCTTATCTATGCATGCACAACCACTTCATCTTGGTGGTGGGTCCTGTTTTTAATACTGGCTCTGCTTGCATTCAACTGACATTCCTTAAAGAAGTTGCACCAAGCTCTCTAAAGGGCAGGGTTGCTTTAATGTTTTGAAGAAGGTTGCTTTGCTTAGGCTTTGTGATTCAACATGGCAAACATATCTAATACTCCTGCCTCATATTTTTCCCACCACAACAATCTCTTTCAAATGATGCTACAAGTTAGTTGCATACACACACATACATAGACACCCTTGTGCTGTGTCCCATATTCAGCAAGCTCTGACTATTCATTGTTTTCAGACTAAGTTATGCTAATTATATCATGGAAAGATGAAATATGTGTTTCAGATTAGATGTTGTGGACAGACCTTTCTAACATCCACCTTCACCAGTGCTAAGAACAGAAGATTACAATTAACTTACATGACAAACACAAACTATGTATTCTAGTCATTTCTATTTACCTTCTGGTTTGGGTTTTTTCTTTAATGGAAGAAATAAAAATAGCAAAAACGGGGATGTTAAAAAAGCTACCACTGTATGTGTCTCATAATATTTTACTTCCTACATTCTTTGTCTGATATAATACCCAGGATAGATGGAAAAGATTATTGAGCCAGAGTGAGATTTTCAATAATAAAAGAAATAAAATTCTCCCTGATATTCAAAGAGATATAATTTTATATTTAATAATGGTGGAATCAAAGTGTAGAAAACAATTTCTGCTAATAATTGCTGCAATGCTTGAAACAGTTTATATGCAAGTAGCAAATAATTATATTGATGATCATGTATCATTGATTATAGTCTCTGCAGGTTGAAATGTATGAACATTTTATAAATAAATATGTCAGTTAAATAATGCTACATCTATATTTTAAAAGAAGTGCTGAGCTGCATTCTGAATTTCAGTTACTGTTTGCTTTATGTAAGCACTTGCAATAAATAAGTGAGCAGTCAAGGATTACGTTCAACAAAATAAAGGAACACAAATTGAACACTCATCTGTTCTCTACTTATGGTTATTCAAGTGGCAAACACAAACCTACATATATGTACACATACAAATGTACATAAAGATTTATATGTACATGCATATAAGGAAGATTCTTAGGTATGTTTTATTTACTCTTTTTGTGTTTTCAGAATAACAAATCATGTTCTAACATTTTTCTTAAACTTAAAAAATTACCTGCTTTCTACAATATGATTTGTATGAATCCTGTTCAATACAAAATAAAATGCATAGATAATGTAGGTTTAAATCAAAGTACATTACTTGATTATTTTATGTTTTGAGAATTTTTGACTAATCCTAAATAATGACACTGAACTAGAGAAAAAAGAGGGAGATTAGCTAGCTAGAAATCAACAATTTGACCAAACAGATCTTCCAAAAAGATTATTTTTCTTAAAATATATTTTAATTAAACCAAGTTTTGGCAGTGTAGAAAAATAATGAAAATATGTCCTGTACACCATTCTGCTTTTTTCTGTTTAAAAAAAAAATCAAAATTTGTATCTATGATTTAAACATTACTTTACATATTGATAAAAAATACATTTGAAACATTGACTAAGAAGTCACTGTCATCTTTAGAAATTTATCCTTTATTAGAACAAACCTGATTAGTGTTATCTTAATAAATATTAATAAGTGTGGGCTAAGATCATTTTATTAAACTATATTTAAAATGACTTATTTACTAATTGATTAGCATCATGATACTGCCATGTATTGTGACTATTTATTAATAATCTTTCTAATATATTTTATCATATGAAATTACAATTACCATACAAAAGAAGCTTCTAAAATGTTGTTTCAGATTATAAAAGAATCAAAATCTGTGGAGTCCTCGATGCTGTCCACGCTTGGTTGTTTGCTTCCAGATGTTTCATTCCCCAACGAATCAAAATCAATTAAGCTTATTTCTTATAATCACTATAAAAAAGAACACCAGAGGCCTACAAGTGAAGCCATAGCTTTAATTTTATATAAATTGATTTCATTATAGCTGTTGAGAAATAAACGCTAGTAGATTGCATTGAGCTTTACATCAATGCAATTTAAGAGGAATTGTCATTATGCTGATATTGATATCACAGGTATTCAAATTTTCCAAACTATAGGTATGTTCACCACCTTAAATTGACCAAACTTTTATATATAATAAAAGGTGGGGTAAATTAATAATTATTATTTTCCTTTTTTAAAAAAAGTGTACTTCATCTACATTTCTGCATCATTGCAAGTAGAGGCATCTATTCAGTGTGTTATTTGGATGGTAAATCCCTAGGAAATCTCAAGTTTGTAGAGTAAATTGCAATGTGTGGCAAAATCTTGAAAAGGGGATTGTTTCCCACAATCTGTAAATCAGGAGCCAAACTTTATTAAAGGAGACTCTACATTTATGTTATTTGCATTTCTGTATTTTTGAAAACTGGTACTTATCGAATGTGGCTTCTTAATATTCTTTACCCTCCCCTTTTTTTTTTCTTTTCATTTTCCATTTCTTTTCTTTTGCTTGTTTCTTTCCCTTGGTTGTTTCTCTAGATTGATTCTGTTGAAAATTTTACCTTATCTAATACGCCTTCGCGGGATGAAGATATCAAGTATCATCTTCATTCAAGATCTAGGTCCCCTTCCACAGCTAGTGACATTGAGGTACTCTCTCTTAGAACATTTCTGTTAAGAATTGTCCGTCCCATAGCTCAGTGTTAAAGCAACTGTGCAAATGTACTTTGGAATAAGCTCAGTTGAATTAAGTGGGAATTATATTAACAAATAAAGGTTATATATTCATAATATGGTGACCATAACATTTTATCCTGGTGATTTAACTCATCCCAATGGATATTATTAAAATAATGGTTGGTCATATATTATTATTATTTATTTGTTATGGCCATACAGTCCAGCAAACTCTGTCTTAATCCCAAAACAGTTTAAAACATAAATACATACTGCCTGGACTAAATAAGAAGAAGAAATCAACAATAACAACATCATAACAAGCCCATGAAGCTCAGGTCTGAGACCAAAACCCAGATCTCAAGAGTTTTCCAGAACCTCAGAAGAGATCTTGCCATTTCTATCACTTTTAGTACATGAGTTAGAATATTTTGGCCAGTCACTCCTTTAGAGCAAAGAAAACTTAAAAACCATTGTTTTACTTTATGATTCTTTTTTCATTAGCATATGGAGAACAATCTGTGGCCATTATGGAGCAAGCAGTGAGAACTTACCCACTTTCACCTGTTTCTGCCTGATTTGCACACTCCTTCACGTAGCTAGAAAAAGAGTTAAAATTATAACGCCCAGAGATTGTTAATTTTTTGTAGCTTTTCTAGGATTTCATAATGATCATGGAAATCAGAAAGGGCATTCAGGTAAGTACCGTAGTTCAGATACTATGTGGAAAGTTAGTTGACTATAGGAATTAACCTGAGGATGAATTGGTTTGGACATTTAATTAGATTTAGTTGTTCACATGACATCCGATTAACCCAATGAGCCAATTAATTATATTGGGTAAACAGAGGTCTAAAGTCTCACTGTCTCAACATAGCATACCTATTAAAAGGAGATTATTCCAATGATTTCACGAGTTTTTCAATTCAGTCAAGCACATGAACATGCTATGTTTTTGGAAGATTTATTTCTGTTTCATATGGAAAACAGATAGCCAAAGATAGATATACAACGTTTTGCTGCTATCTTTGCATCTGAATACCTATATTAATGGAATTCAGTAGTTCCTGAAAACATTTCTATATCCGAGCACTAGTTCATATGAGAGACGTATTTTACATACATATGACTCAAACATATTATATGTATTTGCACAGACAAACTCACACTCAGTGATTTAAATAGTACTATACAAACAGAAAAGTGAGACATGAAAGTAATAAATAAATATATAAATCATATATAAATTATCCCTGGGAGCCAGATAAAACATATTCACATACATATGCTTTCTAACACGTAGTTATATTGTCCGTTATAGAAAGCAAATTGCCCATACAGAAAGCAAATACAGGGAGAAAATAATACAGTACATTGCTGCTGTTACTTTCAGATATCACTTGCATCTAGAATGAAGCAGTATTTCTTTTATTATTCTTCAGCAAGCTGCGGATTCCATTAGTTCTTTCCCAAGGAACATAGCTTTGTAATGTTCCTTGAGGAATTCCTTCTGGGATTCAGTGTGATCTTCTGTGATGTAATAGAAGCCTATCAGTCAGGCTGTAGCAAGCCAAGATTTTAAATATATGCTAACATCTTCACTGTGGAGTAAATTTTTTTGTGAAAGTGACAACCGTTTTAAAAATAGTTGATATAGCACAGATGGTAGAATATATATCCACAGTTCTAATTAAAATAGCTATTTATTTCATTAGCTTGCTAGAAGCACCATATAGTTGTCTCCTGATGGAGGATTGTTTTGTTACTTTTTGGATGGAAGCACTGATCTTCAAAATATTTCTTGGACTTTTCACAGAAACCCTAATTTCATAGGTCACATGTCACATTAAATACTCTTTATTTCTTTCTTGCATGGTTTGATGTTCAAATGTCACCAAAGTATTCAAAACTGGAATACTTCTTGTACCTTTATACTGCAATTATATGCATGATTGCTTTTACTTTGATATAAATCATTGTTTTTAAATTGATTCACAATTGACAGGGATTGCAATGTTAATCTATTTAACTATTCTATACTATAGTTCCTGAGGTTATTGTCCATTTATCGCCAACTCCCATTTGTAAACCAACCATGCTAGATAGATGGTTTCTTTCCTATTTATTTATTTTAGTAAATATTTAAAAAGAATAGAATCAAAAAGCAGTAAAAGTAAGAAAAATGAAAAAAATAGAAAATAAATTTACATGCAAGATTAAATAAAAATGAAAGTAACTTAGATTAGTGCTGCATATTTAAGTCTTCAGAACATTGTTTGTCAATATTCAATAATTAACAATATCCAGTGTAATATGAATCATAAATTAAAAATCATTCTCATTTATGATTTTACATAAATTAGCCTGGTAACCACATGCTGTCACAATTACCTGTTAAAAATAGAAGGGCAGTTACAAAAGAATGTAACTTTATATCATGGCACATTAATATTGACTATGAGCTTGTCAACAAATACTCCATCTTTATTTCATGTATATATTATATTACATTATATGTTCTATACTATATTACATTTTAATATTTTAATCACTTAACACACATTTTTTCATCATGATAAATTAAGCAGTTTATAACAACAATAGTGCTTCAGAAAAGTTTGTGTTCCTTTGACAATATTTTTATTTAATAAAATAAAATGAAGTGTTTCCAATGTGTTACTGGCACATGCTACTGACCTATATCATTTTATTAAATTCCTTGGCTACACTTATAAGAACATTTATCACACAGTTCTGTCATATAAAAGCTTTTACTTAATAATTGCTTGAACTAGTACATGCACGATCCAATTTTGGTACAGACGTAATCAGCCAAACACATCAGCTTAATAAAGATAGTTAAACTGAGTGTGCGTGTTCGATAATTAACAAAACTGTGCAAATGTTGGAAAAAGTGCTTCTCGGAGCATATTGCTACAAATGAAACATCTCTTCTCAAAAAATTAAAACAACTGTATGGTTGGTATGGTCAGCATGACTGCCTGAAAAGCTTTTCTTGGGTCTCTGCATGCATGTTGCATGGACAGCTGCATTGCTTTGCTGGCAGCCCCAGGGCAAGTGCTGTTTGATTAACCAAACATTTTTTATTATGTGCACATCCAAAAGAATAATCCTCAGAGTCACTATGTGAATGCTTTATGTCATTTTCCCCTCCATAGAGAGTCAGTGGTGGGTGCTGTCTTAGGCATGAAAAACATTGGGTAGCTTTCAGCCAGTCATTCCCTCTCTGTCCAACTCACTTCAAAGGGTAGTTATTGTGAGAAAAATAGGAGAAGGAAGGAGTTCTTCATCTTGAATTGTATGTTGAAAAAAAGTATATGGATATTATAATAATAATTGTTACCGATAGTTGTGTATTTTTGTGTCTATGAGTATTTGAAGCTTTTCCAGTAAACCAATTTCTTAAAATATATTTACTTTGATGTAGTCAGTTTAGTTTTGTAAAAGGCTGTAAAGCATTTAAGTTTTTTGCAAGTGAGGGAAATCTGAATATGTTACCCAAAGTAAATACATTTTTTTTAAAAAATGCAATATGCATACTTCACATTATTGCGTACTTTTTGCACTAGTTTGCTTATATCAACACCATTTAACAGTGGGGGTATGGGCAGTTAATATTAATATAAATTAACGTTCACCATATATGTGCTCAGGTTTCAGATCATCCTCTGCGTCCAGTTCACACTCCAACCATGAGATCACCATATAGTGGTTCAGGACTCTCTGTGCCAAAGGTATTTAATTAGATATTATGATTAGAAGCTATGCTAAACTCTTAACCTATTCTTATACAGGTAGTCCTTCACTGATGACCACAGTTGAGCATAGAATATTGGTCATAAATCATTGTGGTTGTAAGGTTGAGTCCACATGACTGGACTTGATGTTTCAATTATTTTTATGACAGCCATTAAGCAAATCAGCTAAGTAAAATCAGTTAATCAGTTAAGTAAATCATGTGTCATTAAGCGAATCATGTAGTTGTATTTCCGAATCTATCTTATCCAATGGAACATTATGTCAGAAAATAGCAAAAACTATTGTAAAATAAGAACATGTGACACACAGGATACTGCAACTGGTTGTAAAAGCAAACCAGTTGCCAACCTCTCAAAATATGACCATGTGATCTTGAAGGTGGTGTTTGAAGACATAACTGTTAAGTCAGTCACAACTTTGAACTTTCGTTAAGTGACCAGTCATAAGTCAAGGACTACCTTTATCTGTTGATCCTTTATCATTTATTTATAAATAAGGATGCTACTAGTATCAGTAAATAGGGACACGGCTCAGTGGCTAAGGCATTGAGCTGATTGATCAGAAAGGTAGGCAGTTCAGCAGTTTGAATCCCTAGCACTATGTAACGGAGTGAGCTCGCATTAGTTGTCCCAGCTTCTGCCAATCTAGCACTTCGAAGGCATGTAAAAATGCAAGTAGAAAAATAGGGACCACTTTGGTGGGAAGATAACATTTAATTCTTTAGACTGTTTCTATAAAATACATAAAATGTAAAATTATTACAAAGTTACATATCTGACTTAATAGAGAATGATGATTCTGTTCTCTGAATAGAACTGATTATGATTAAACAAGTATAAGATATAGGAATAGTTTGGAAATTATGAAACTGGAAAATAAACTCTAATAGTGCAACAAAACTAAACTATATAATATGCAGCAATTTAACAATGATTTTTTATTATCAAAGTGCTTGTCACCTAATCAGTACTTTTATTTGTTTTACAGCCTAAGGCCCATCAGTTTGTAGTAAAATCCTTTAATACCCCTACCAAATGCAATCAGTGCACATCATTGATGGTTGGGTTAATAAGACAGGGTTGTACCTGTGAAGGTAAGGCCTGGCATCTGTTTTTTTTTTAAACAGAGGATTATATTTATTATATGATAATAATTACATGTTAATGCCATTTTTAGCTGTGTTACAGCTAGCTATTTTAACTACCTTTTGAAGATTCAAAATCTCCCTAGATTAGTATAATACACTAGACTTGAATAATACTGTTTTTTAAAAGTACAGTGAAAAATCTGAGCATCTGTTTTGTTGACTTCAGTATCGAGAGGGTTTTATGGTTGCTGAACTTTGTCTAAAACAAGGTTTTTCAGTAAATGAGCAGAGAGAAATTACGTGAAAATGGAGAAAGGACTTTAACTTTCCCTGTGTGGCAATCTCAGTTGTACTGAAATCATTAGGAGCTTGAAGAATATGATTATATGTATGAACATGCATATGTTTATAGAACAAAAATGTTTATCACCCTACTTAGGACTCCTAAAAATTTCATGTACTACAACATAGATGAGTCGGTTTGCTATCCATTTTATCAAACTGAACAAAATATTTTTATAATGAACTTTTCTTTATGGATGTTCATTTTAGTTCAAGAGAGTAGAGCTGATAAAAGTGATGTGGAACATATATACAGAAGCAACATCTGATTCTGTTGAAAAGTATTTTTTTTAACAAAAATTCAGTATCTCAGATGAATTAGTTTTATATTCATTTCTAATCCAAATTCCTAAATTTCCCTTTATAAATTAGCAATTTAAATGTCGCAGAAGTATAAACCTTCATCAGAACACATATATTTGGAATTTCTGTGAAATGGCTCATTTTAGTTTATATATGATTATGGTTTTAATAGCCCAGAAGATATTAATGCAGTGAACATACATGTTTATCTATAGTAAATCTGGAATGGAAGTTTACAGTGACATACATTTGCTGCATAACATATAGTAAACACGTAGTTCCATTGGCCAAAAAAATTGGACAAGCGTGTTTGTGCTTATTATTGATTTTCATATTATTAAAATAATTACTGCACAATTAACAAGGTTAGATGTACATTTTCATTACATATACTGTCTTTCCTCCCAGTTTGTGGGTTTTCATGCCATGTGACCTGTGCCGACAAAGCACCAGCAGTATGTCCCATCCCACCTGAACAGACAAAAGGTCCTCTAGGGATTGATCCACAGAAAGGAATAGGAACTGCTTATGAAGGGCATGTCCGAGTAAGTCTAAGAAAATCTGTGTTGTTTTTTATTTACCATTAATATTCATATCTCTCTCTCGAATTTCTTATCATTTTTACAACAAAAGTGGATATAGTGTGAATGTGTGTATACATTCAATATGTATGTGTACACACATACACACAGAGTAAACTCCAATATGTCTCCTAATGTTTCAGAGAAAAAGCTAGGAGTTGGTACTTCCATACTGTCACTGATATTGTAATTTTGTACCAGTGTGCTAATGTCTATCCTGTTGTACTCCACTATCTTACAAAGGTGGCCTGTACTACCTCCATCAGGCTAGTGGAAGGGCATAAAAAATATAACCAGCTATTACCCTAAACACTCATCAATTAATCCCCTGTTATAATTGCCTTTCCCCATGGGGGAAAAATAAACAAAAAAGATAACACTGTATGGTTACTGAAGATGGTACCCTCCAGAGTGACTGGAGAGGACATGAATTGTGGAAAAACTCCACTGCAGAACAGCTGCAGAACAGAATAAGAAATCCCAAGAAATGAGACAAGCTTGCCAGCGGGAACCACCTGCCTTATACTTTTAGAAGAAATGCTACCACATTTTCACTGCAGAAATACTTCTAGAATTCAAGCTGAGTTGTAATTAATTTATTCAAGACCCATTACTTTGGAAAGTCGGAGCATTGATCTCAGATCAATGCAATCTTTCGTGTAGAAGAGGCATCAGCTTCTTCACTGCTCTATTTGAAGGAAGACATAACCATTAAGTCAACTTATTTTTATAGTATAAATGTATATCTGATTTATTTGGTGAATGGTCTCTTGTATAAATATTGAAAGTACATTTTGCATATTATGCTTAGGTGTTAAAAAAATTGTTTGCCTGTTTTGATTTTTTGCATTTAATTAAATTAATGTGATTAATTTTATTTTAGATCCCTAAGCCAGCTGGAGTGAAGAAAGGCTGGCAGAGAGCCCTGGCTGTTGTCTGTGACTTCAAGCTGTTTCTTTATGATATAGCAGAAGGAAAAGCATCCCAACCCAGTGTGGTAGTCAGTCAGGTTCTTGATATGAGGTAGGAATGACATGCTTTAATTTAAGTTCTTCTGAGTCTCTGCTGGTATAATAATGTAGAAGTTGACCATTTTCCTATAGCCTATCCCTTTTTGATCAGCTGTGCTTAGAATATCAACAGTAGCTGTGGTATAGGATGGAAATACTATTGAGCTTTAAATATGGTGGAAAATTATGGAAGTAGAAGCTGAAGTTTTAAAATGTTAGCAATTGTTGCTTCAGGTAAAGAATCATCTCTCTCTTTAAATGAATTTATTATTATTCACAATTGGTCAGTAGGATTTCTTGTTAAATACTTGCTAATTGCACTTAGATAAAGTGGTGCTTAAAAGTTTGTGAACCTTTTTGAAATTTCAGTAGTTCTGCGTAAATATGACCTATCCCTGACCTACAAACCTTCCGGCGCGCGCTGAAGACCCATCTTTTCCATCAAGCCGGTCTGGCCTAGAGTTACTAGTAGGGCTTTTAATTGATTTTAAATGGTTTTACTTTTTAAACTCTCTTGAGTAGTTTTTATCTTCATTCAGCCATTAATTTAATTCCTTTTAATTCTATTTTAAAAATTGTATTTATATTTGTGCTTTTTTACTTGGCTGTACACCGCCCTGAGTCCTGTTGAGAGAGGGGGCAGTATATAAAATTAAATAAATAAATAAATAAATAAATAAATAAATAAATAAAATGTGATCTGTTCTCCACACAAATCCAAAAACTAGAAAAAGAGAATCCAGTTAAACAAATGAGGCTAAAATATTAGACTTGTTCATTGGCTTATTGTGGGAAATGATCCCAAACTGCATATTTATGTTTGGGGAAGGATGTAAATCTTTGCTTTTAGTAGCTGGTGTGAAACTCTTGGGCAGCAATAATTTCAACTAAACATTTCTGATAACTGATTAATAGAAGAGAATTTACTGTACATAACTCAAGGCTGAACTGTGGTGTCGTTAGTGTTCTTTGAGGTTAGTTGTTTGTTTTCAGATGGAAAATATTTTATTACCCAGCTAGCTAACTGGTGTGCACTGAATCAGTGCATCATTAGTGCATTAACATTTGCAAGCAAACAAAGCTCAAAGAGTGCCACAGACCCCATAAGTGTCAATCAGTCCTGTGTATTTGTTTGGAGACATTTTATTCCATTTCTCCTACTAGAGGATATAGTGTGTTTCCTCTCATTAACTGCCTTCTTTAGGTCCTTCTACAACAATTCTACAGAATTAAGGTCAGGAGTTGGACTTGGCCATTACAAAACCTTATATTTCTTCTGCTTCAACCATTCTTTGTGTGTATGACTTGTATGTTTTAGATCATTTTGCTACATAACTGACTTACTCTTGAACTTTAATTCATGAACAGATATTCTGATATTTTCCTGGCACCATTAAGAACTCATAGGTCCATCAGTAATGGCAAGTCATCTTGTCCACAGGCAGCAAAACAGGTCCAAATCATGATATTGCAAGTCATCCTGTCCACAGGCAGCAAAACAGGTCCAAAACATGATAAAAAAACCATGTTTTTTTAGATGGGATACGGTTCTTATGCTGGAATGCAGTGTTTGCCTTTCACCAAATGTAATGATTTTCATTCAAGCCTCAATATTTTATTTTGACCTCATCTGTTCACAAAACATACTTCTAATATCTTTCTGGCTTATCCACATGATCTTTTGCAAATCATATAGGGGCAACAATATTCTTTTAGAAAAGTAGTGACTTTTACATAGCACTAGGGATTCAAACTGCTGAACTGCCTACCTTTCTGATCAATCAGCTCAGTGCCTTAGCCACTGAGCCGTGTCCCTATTTACTGATACTAGTAGCATCCTTATTTATAAATAAATGATAAAGGATCAACAGATACAGGTAGTCCTTGACTTATGACTGGTCACTTAACGAAAGTTCAAAATTGTGACTGACTTAACAGTTATGTCTTCAAACACCGCCTTCAAGATCACATGGTCATATTTTGAGAGGTTGGCAACTGGTTTGCTTTTACAACCAGTTGCAGCATCCTGTGTGTCACATGTTCTTATTTTACAATAGTTTTTGCTATTTTCTGACATAATGTTCCATTGGATAAGATAGATTCGGAAATACAACTACATGATTCGCTTAATGACACATGATTTACTTAACTGATTAACTGATTTTACTTAGCTGATTTGCTTAATGGCTGTCATAAAAATAATTGAAACATCAAGTCCAGTCATGTGGACTCAACCTTACAACCACAATGATTTATGACCAATATTCCATGCTCAACTGTGGTCATCAGTGAAGGACTACCTGTATAAGAATAGGTTAAGAGTTTAGCATAGCTTCTAATCATAATATCTAATTAAATACCTTTGGCACAGAGAGTCCTGAACCACTATATGGTGATCTCATGGTTGGAGTGTGAACTGGACGCAGAGGATGATCTGAAACCTGAGCACATATATGATGAACGTTAATTTATATTAATATTAACTGCCCATACCCCCACTGTTATTCACAAATGCAACATAGTGCTTTAGTTCCTTAGACATTACCCTAGCGTGGTTTTAGTTACTTGATCACTCTCTGACAGGGTTGATTTGCCTCCATTTATATACAATCTGCCTGATAGTAGACTAGAGGGTCTTAATTCCTTACAATAGTTTTCCAGCCTGGTGAGTATCAATAACTGTTTTTCAGGGGTCCTCAGAAATCTCTTTTGTCTGAGCAATAAGCACTCAGAATTCTGTTATTTAAATAAGGCAGGACCTTCCAGTCTCATACCTGTCATCCCATTTATTAAATACCTGGTTCTAATTTTCTTCTCAAATGAACTAATAATCCTGAAGATTCACATTCTTTTGCCACAACAAATATATCACTTTGGATTTTTTTTCTGCAATAAGTAAATGAATAAGTATATATTTCTTTCTTTATTTGTTTAATTGAATTTTCTGTATGTATTTTCAGGTCTTGTATGGAGAACAGGTCACATTTTAGATCATGGGCAGCTATAGAAATATGATAAATAAATAATAAAATTCTAAAGGCTTAAATAAATTTTAGGAGTTAAAAAATTACAGAGTTGTTGCAAATAAAATTTCAGAGGGAAAGCTCAGATATCTTCAAGATAAAAAAATTGATTGTGCAGTCTTCAGGGATTGGGATATAAGTATAGCAATATTATTTTGAAATTTTCTTTTAAATGTAAATAAAAGTTTATCGGAGTTTTCTATTGTGACACTTCGACTGGAACTATTACTTGATTTATCTTTCACTTTTGCCCCCTTATTCCAATAGAAAAACAATTTGACCAGTGGATAGCAAACGTTTATATAAAAAATTATTGGTATAGTTATTGAGTGAATGTAATGTACTTTTATGGTGAGCTAAATATAAAACATCATTCCAGCTCTGTGTTGTGCTGGTATGATTTTCTTCCAGAATAGAGGTTCTTAATTGAAGTCTATGGATTGCTTGGGGATCTGTGGATTGATCTCAAGGAGTCTTGTGATTTTGGATCAGAATTTTTTTTTTTTATTTTGAGTAATTTCTAATTTGTCTTATTGATTTAATGAATTAATAAAGAAGAACATATCTATGTTACATATTTATCATTTTGAAAACTTTATTTAAGCATAATTGATTTCTTTTGTAAAACAATTTTCTTTTTTTCATTTTATAATTTGGCTACATTTTTCTGAGATGTCCATAGCCCGACTCTCAAAGAAGTCCATTACAGAGGGGTTAAGAAACTCTGCTATAGATTGTGAATAATTACTGTTCAAATGTAATAATTTCTCACCAATGTCTTTATAAAAGGGATGAAGAATTCTCGGTGTGTTCTGTTCTGGCTTCTGATGTTATCCATGCAAACCGAAAAGATATTCCCTGTATTTTTAGAGTAAGTAATTCTCTATTACAGTTGCAACACAGAGTAGAAAATAAATTGTTCTCCTTACATTCATTTTTAAAAAATTAATGGAAATTTCTCTATTTGTTATTCAGTGTGGTTTGTGTGATTTCCGTTGAAATTTCATATTTTTATTGCAGTTTCTATGATAAAATATAGGAATATCAACGAAGTCTGACTTTAATCTTTCAGAAATGGTGCAATTAATTTAATTAGCCTTCAGAGTTCTAAAAAAATGCTATACAGGTAGTTCTCAAGATATGATAGTACACTTAATGAATGTTGAAAGTTACAATAGACACTCCCAAATTGCATTAGGCTCTGTTTCAAAGTTACAACTGTGCAGCATCTTTGCAATCATTCGCCCTTACGACCGACCACAAGGATGCTGCAGCACCCCCACCTCTCTACCTCCATCCCACTCCACCATGACCCCGTAGCCCTTGGGATTGCTCCTCTCTTACCTATCACCTATTACATTTACTTTCTGAAGCTCTTCAGACCTCATGTTGGAAAAGAAGGACAGGCCATCTTTCCCTGGGGTGCATGCAGGCAACCGTCGTTTTGTCTTGCTTGTGGGCTGGGACAACATGGCAGCCGCCAGACAAACTGCTTTGTTGTCCCCTGGCTGCATGACTGAATATAGTTGCTATTTTGCTATTTTGTCCTGCTCACTTATGGACAGAGACAAAATGATAACTGCTTCATTTTGCTGCCTTAATCTGTACAAGTCTGTATAGCACTGCAGAAGCTTCTGAATTCTGCAGAAAGCTTCCATAGCACTGTGCAGACATTCTTAAGGCAAAGGGAACAAAGCAGTTTGTTCCCAGGCCATGTGGTGGCAACTCAAATATGGCTGCCATTTTATGGATAGGACAAAATGGTGGCCACTTCTAGAACTGCACCATACAGCTACACAAAGAAGTAATCCATTCCATTTCTCTGGAAGGCCTCCAGAGCTCTTCAAAGGGTAAGGATCCAGGGCGGGCGGGGGAGACAGCCCGCATGGAATTGGGGGCAGCCGGGCCGGCACGCGCGCCTGGGGGGCCTCGGGGGTTCCTGTGTCGGGGTGGCAGACAGGGGGTGGGCAGCGGGGGGCCAATTTTATTAGCACGGTGACTGGGAGAGGTAGATATGCTGGGGGTAGAGGGCCATATCCGGTAAGGGGATCGCGCTCCCGATGTTTGCAAGCGGTAGCGCGCTCCGACCCTCCTTACCCATCCTGCAGCCCTGGTTGTCCGGAATCTCAGGCCCTGAATACCCGGCTGTTGTTGTGCAATGCCAGGTCCGTGGTTAATAAGGCTCCCCTGATCCATGATCTGGTTCAGGAGGAGGCCGCGGACCTGGTAGGTGTCACCGAAACCTGGCTGGGCCCAGAGGGCGGTGTCCCTCTGGTTGAGATGTGCCCACCAGGTTTCCTTGCATTTCACCAGCCTAGGGCTCAGGGAAGGGGTGGTGGGGTAGCGGTGCTTATAAAGGAAGTCCTCTGTCCTAGGGAGGCCACTGTCCCTCAGACGGCTGGCTGTGAATCTCTATTTGTGAAGTGGGGGCAAGGGGTACAGATGGGTCTTTTGATGGCGTACCTGGCTCCCTGCCACGTCTCATCGGCCCTACCCGGACTCCTAGAGGTAATAGCCGGGCTGGCGGTTGAGACCCCTAGGCTTTTGGTCATGGGGGATTTCAACCTGCCATCGCTCGGTGAAACCTCGGGGTTGGTCCGGGAGTTCTTGGCTTCCATGACGGCCATGGACCTGACCCAGTTAGTTTCTGCCCCCACTCACATAGGAGGACACATGCTGGACCTGATTTTTGTCTCTGGGCAGTGGTTGAATGACTGTAATTGGGGGGATTTAGTTATTACACCCTTGTCATGGACAGATCATTCCCTCCTTAGGCTGGATTTCTGTTCCGCTACCCCCCACCGCAGGGAGGCGGAGCCACTTAGATGGTTCCGCCCCAGGCGCCTAATGGACCCGGAGCGGTTCCAGAGGGAGCTTGGGCCATTTCCTGAATCTCTGGCTCTCAGCTCGCCTGGAGACCTGGTGGCCACCTGGGATGGGTTGGCCGCCGGGGCTCTAGAGCGAGTTGTGCCTCTGCGACCTCTGACCCGGCACAGATCCCATTTGGCTCCATGGTATACGGAGGAGCTACGGGAGATGAAGTGCCGGAAAAGACGTCTAGAGGGCATTTGGAGGGCGAGCCGTTCTGAGTCTGACCGAACACAGGTGAGATCTCATATTAAGACTTACCTTGTGGCGATAGGGGCGGCGAAATCTTCATATTTCTCCGCCCTTATTGCATCAGCAGAAAATCGGCCTGCCGCCCTGTTTAGAGTGACCCGCTCTCTACTTGAACCGAGAGCGCGGGATGACCTCTTGCAGGGTAGGGCGGAGGAGTTTTCCCGATTTCTGCATGATAAAATCGCTCAGATTCGGGAGGGGCTCGACTCCAATTGGGTGGTCCCGGGGGAGGTGTCCGGGGCAGGTCTTGGGAGTGTTATCTGGGGGGAGTTCGATCCTGTGACCGCCGAGGGTGTGGACAGGTTGCTGGGGGGTCTGAATGCCACCACCTGTTTATTGGACCCGTGCCCTTCCTGGCTGGTTTCGGCCGCCAGGGAGACGACACGAGGCTGGCTCCAGGGGATTGTCAACGCTTCCTTGAGAGAGGGGGTGCTCCCTACCGCCTTGAAGGCGGCGGTGGTGCGCCCCCTCCTCAAGAAGCCTTCCCTGGACCCAGCTATTTTAAACAACTATCGTCCAGTCTCCAACCTTCCCTTCGTGGCGAAGGTTGTTGAGAGTGTGGTGGCACGTCAGCTCCCCCGGTACCTGGAGGAAGCTACTTACCTCGATCCGTTCCAATCGGGCTTCAGGCCTGGACATAGCACTGAGACGGCATTGGTCGCGTTGGTTGATGATCTCTGGAGGGCTCGTGACAGAGGGTTCTCCTCTGTCCTGGTCCTATTAGATCTCTCGGCGGCTTTTGATACTATCGACCATAGTATCTTATTGCGACGGTTGGGGGGGTTGGGGATTGGTGGAACCGTCCTTCGATGGTTCTCCTCCTTCCTCTCTGACCGTTCGCAATTTGTGTTGGCGGGGGGGGAGAGGTCCACCTCTAGGCCCCTGGTTTGTGGGGTGCCTCAGGGGTCGGTCCTCTCTCCCCTCCTGTTCCCCTCCTGTTTCTGTGGGGTTTTTAGATGAGCTGTTCACCGCCCTGAGTCCCTTGGGAGAAGGGCGGTATATAAATGGAATTAATAAATAAATAATAAATAAATAATAAGTGAGGAGGAGGGTGCTTGCCCTGATGGGGTGGGAATCATGCTAGAGGTCCGAAGGGACCCTGTGGAAGTAGAAAAGACTTGTGGGGCCTCGGGGGGTAGAAAGCAGAGCACAGGCATCTCAGGAGGTGGGAGAGACCTAAGGGAAGGGATCAAAGCAGGCATGCCTGACCCTGTGCTATGCCTCCATGGATCTGAGGCACCCTTTTCTCCACTTAACGACCCAAGTATTTAATGACTTATTAGGGAGAGCAGGCATTGGAGGTTGTTAGCTGAGATGCTTCACCTAACTACTATTGACTGTAACAGGCAGGCTTCATTACAGTCATATCTCAAGGACTACCTATATACAAATTAATACTTATATTTTTAAAATCAGATTTTATTCATAGCTTTATCCTGTCCATTTTGTTGTCATTATGATTGTTTACAGAGACTGATACTCATGGTTTCATCACTAGGTAAACAATGATTTGTATTGCGTCATTCACTATGCATTTTTAGTGCCTCTCTAGCTTTCAATGGTCTTTTGTAATTTATATTTGATGTTGACTTCTTAATTTATTTACTACATAAGTAGTTATATTGAAGTTATCTTTTGAATACATTGAATAAATATATTTATTCAATAAATAAATGACATTGTTATTTATCATTTTTGACTTACACATATCTGTAACATTTCCAGGTTTCAGCTTCTCAGCTATTAGCATCAAGTAATAAGTGTTCAGTCCTGATCCTAGCTGACAGTGAAAATGAAAAGAGTAAATGGGTAGGAGTCTTAAATGAATTACATAGGATTTTAAAGAAGAACAAGCTCAAAGATCGCTCAGTCTATGCTCCCAAAGAAGCATATGATAGTACCTTACCCCTTATTAAAACTAGCCAAGCAGCAGCAATTATAGGTATGTATTTTTAAAAACATTTTACAGATTTCTTGTTTTAACTATGAAGTTTTAATTCATGCTGAATTTTGAAGCAGCGTACTCACACTTGCCTGGAAGGGATTTGGCTCTGAATTTAAGAAAAAATAGGAGAATATTATAAACACAAAAATAAAGTTAATCTAGAATTACTAAATCTAGTGAAATCTGCCCCTCCTCCTAAAAAACGTGATACACGCTCAATATACACTTTCACACACACATATAGATCTTCCACAAGTCTTGTTCTAAAAAAGGCCAAAGACAAAAAAGTAAAGCCATATTAATTGAGTTAATAATGAATACAATGGTATCTTGGTACTCATCGTTAATTGGTTCCAGAAGACACGATGAGTATCAAAAATGATAGGTATCAAACAGATTTTTCCCATATGGAATAATGTAGTGAGTCACAAAGCAGCCAACACCAACAAGTTCTAATTTGTGCATTGAATACCAAACAAACAATGAATACCGGAACAAAATTTTCACGTCAAAATAAGCTGAGTACCAAATTTGATGAGTTTCAAAGCAGTTGAGTATCAGGGTACCATTGTATTAAAATGGATTGCCTGTAAAATACAATCTCTCATTTTAAAACATGATTTCCCATCTATAGTTTATATATAGAGTGGAATAAAAATAAAGATGATGAAAGATATTGGGAATTACAAAACAGTTTAATATGATAAAAAATGGAAAGCAAAATGGAAAATAATTTATGAGTCAAATGAATTCTAAAATGTCTTGAAATTGTATTTTTCTTTGATCTGTAAATGTGTACACTAGTTAAAATTGTGCATTAATTTTTGATTAGTCATTTTTACCTTTCACCTACTTTGAATTTTGAACATTTATATTCTTTAGTTATTACCAAAATCTCAAGAGATTTTTTTTTCATTTTCATTGAAAGCAAAATGAAACAATAATGGTATCATTACACTTTGTAATATTAAATTGGTTTCAACTATTCTGGCATCTGATACTTGTTTTTCCTTGTGCAATATGTATTTCAATTTTTTTTCATTATTAACTATTTCAGATCATGAACGAATAGCTTTGGGCAATGAAGAAGGGTTATTTGTTGTTCATGTTACAAAGGATGGTAAGAATATTAGATTTATATTGGAAAAGTGAAAATTCAAATAAGATATACTTTTTAATTTCATTCAGTGTAGCCTATAGTTAAGCTATTTGATTAATACTAGGGAGGCTCAGATTCAAGTCCCCATTTTTGCAGAAATTGACAAAAAAATGTTGCAAATCGCAGTCACATGACCATGGGATGCTGCACATGGCTATAAAGATGAGCCAGTTGCTGATCATTCCAAATGTAATTCCATCGCAACTTCAAAAACAAGGCATAAATACCTCTGAAGATACCTGTCATAACTTCCAGTGGTCATTAAGGAAATGGTCATAAGTTGAGGACTACCTGTACTTAAAAACTCTTCAGTCTGTGGTATTTCAGAAGATGGGAACTCTGGTTTTGCCTTTATTTGTTTATTTATTTAGTATATGTGGCCACGCATTTCAAGCTAACAAATATTTTTGCTGTTGTGTTTTTTTAATGAAGAATGGAATGGCGCTTAATATGAATATTTCATTTCTAATTGTGTTTAATTAAAATAATTAATTAGAAATGAAAAATTCAAAATGAATAGATAAAACTAAGTGTAACTTATCCAATTCTATAATAGCAGGCACAAACTTTCTAAATATAATATAGTTTTGCTTGGCAGTGGATAGATGACATAATATTAACAGGTACTATATAGAACATGGAAACACCGCATCCAGGGCCATCTTAACATTTGAACAATACATGAGGCTTGGAAAAATACAATAATACTCATTAAGCCAAACAGTTGCTGTATTTATATGATACAAAGTGCATTAAAGGGTTAACATACACATATTAGTATAGGGCCTCTATGCTTGTGGGGCCCATGTGTTAAGACAGCCCTGACAGCATCCACGAGGAAGGGAAGGGTGGCAGTGTAAAGAATGTAGAACTGACTTTGGAAAACGGAGGTACAAACTTCCTTTTTGAGGACACTTGAATAGATTCCTATTCCTATTTTTTTCTGATAGAAAAAAAGTCAAAGGTAGACTTTTGAAAATGCAAATTCTTGATTCTTAGAAGAAATTATTAGTGGAAAAAAGCAGTTTAGAAAAGCTAGTTTATATTTTTTATTCCAGATAAACCAAAATGATTTAATAAGCAAGATGAATACTATTGCCTTGAGCACACTCTTTATATTTCAAGATAATTTCTTGCAACCTTTTATTTTTTGCAGAGATAATCCGTGTTGGTGACAATAAGAAAGTTCATCAGATTGAGCTCATCCCAAATGAGCAACTTATCGCAGTGATTTCGGGACGAAACCGTCATGTGCGACTATTTCCTGTGACAGCTCTAGATGGTCGAGAGATTGATTTTTATAAATTGGCAGAAACTAAAGGTTGCCAGACCATCGTTTCTGGACAAGTGCGCCATGGAGCCCTTACTTGCCTGTGTGTAGCAATGAAAAGACAGGTCCTGTGTTACGAGTTAAATCATAGCAAAACACGCCATAAAAAAATCAAAGAAATCCAAGTAGCTGGGAATGTCCAGTGGATGGCTATCTTCAGTGAACGGCTTTGTGTTGGCTACCAGTCAGGATTCTTAAAGTACCCTTTGTATGGAGAAGGAAATCCACATAGTTTGCTTCATCCAGATGATCACACACTGTCGTTCATTACACAACAGCCAACTGATGCCATCTGTGCTGTTGAAATCTCAAATAAAGAATACCTGCTGTGTTTTAGCAGTGTAGGGATTTATGTGGACTGTCAGGGTCGAAGATCTAGACAACAAGAACTAATGTGGCCTGCAGCTCCTTCTTCTTCCTGTAAGTTTCTTCCATTCTGTTAATTAAGTAAAGGGATTGTTTTTCCTCATGGCTTGAAGGATGTCCACATAATTTGAATAACGTTGTATAATTAATCAGTTAATAACAAGAAGTTGTAGGAGATGTGATATTGAAACATAACTTTTAACTGTGCTATGATAATCCATTTGGCATAATATTGTGATGTTATATCTCGATCCCTTCTTTCCTTCTTACCCATGTACTTTTTCTCTTCATTTAGTTTTTAGCACTAATATTATCTGGCAAACCATTATGACTTTCCTTCCAAAGAAGAATCATAGATTTTGAAATAAGTCTCTTGTTTGGAGGCACCATGGTTTGCCATGCATCATGGGAAATATTATATATTGTTCCTAGAATTAACACAAGGAAGGTCCTGTTGATAGAACTAACTGTAATTACCACAGTTGAAGGTCTCAGTATAGTTAGTGACAAAAGAGCATACTTAATAAATAGGCACTAGTGGCAGGGGTATTCTGCTAATAGGAAGATGATGCTAGAAATTGCAGTATTAAATAATACTGCATTTCCTCAATTCTTCAAAAATATTCATAACCTCAGAAAAACATCCCTTTGCATATGTTTGTTTGTATGTGTGCGCATATATATGTATATATTACACATGCACATACAAACACTCCATTATTATTATGTCAGTCCACATCAGAAGAATTTGATTTATTTTGTTAACTACTCATGTCTGAATGATGATTAGTTGTAGATAAGTTCAATGTCTTGGTATTGAGAGGATATTGGATTAGCAAATATATGATTAATAGGTAATACTGTTTTATTTCTCAGCTTGGTTAATGGTTTATTTTTTCCAAAAACTTCATTTTAACCTTTAATGTGGCTAATCATATAATCTGAACATAGTAAGTGGCAGTAGGGTTCTCATTGCTTATTTTCAATAAATATTAAACACGTAAACAACAATAAAAAATTAGGTTTATTTTCAACCATAGAAAATGTACTTCTAAATCAACTACAAGAAATATATACCTTCCAGTTTGCAACCCAATCCAACGTAAGGCATTAGCCAGACACATTTCTTCATATTTCTTCCTAGGTTACAATGCACCATACCTCTCAGTTTATAGTGAAAATGCGGTTGATATATTTGATGTGAACTCAATGGAGTGGATTCAAACCATCCCCCTCAAGAAGGTAACTAGTAAATTATACAGTAAATTAAACAGTTTGGATAGATTGTTCATAATATAAATGAAAACACATATTAAGTTCCATCTGGATTAAAATATTATTCTGATAACTAGGAAGGGAGACACCCACCCACCTCCAGGTCTGCAATGGAAACTAATTAGGTATGAAGCAACTATTCATGGAAGCTGCTGACAGAGTTCTGTTTTTGTTAAAATAAAAAGAAGTAGATCTTTCAAGCACTTTGAATTTTTAAAGAAAAGACACTTTGAACAATACAATACATACATTCCTATTAAACGTTTTCAGCATTTCATCAGGAATTTGGTACATTTTTACCTAATATTCTTTATTAAAAGAATAGTTTTTTGTGAGCTGCAGTTCACTTCATCAGTAGGTAGTTAAACTGTAGGACTTCAGTTGGAGAGGTGGAGATGAGAAAAGGAAGAGAAAAAAAGTTGGTTGTGCAGAAGGAGGTTAGAGTCAGATTGCAACTATCTTATCAGTTAACAATTGTAATGTTTAAAACCCCAATGTTTTTAAGCCCACCCACCAGAGTCTTCCTGAATTTTTGCCTCCATGATATTCATGTATGATGTATTCAAATTTATACTGGTTCATATTTTCTTCACATCTTTTTATTTTATTTTTTTACATTTTACATTTTTAGGTACGTCCTTTGAACACAGAAGGGTCGCTAAATGTCCTAGGACTAGAAACTGTTAGATTAATCTATTTCAAAAATAAGATGGCAGGTAAGTAAAAAAAAAAAGACTGCTATCTACATTAATTACTGTTCATTGAGACATTAATAGAATGCTGATGCATTGAATGCAATCCAAGTAGCCCTTCCTCAGAAGCATTTCAACATTAAATTTGTAAGTGCTGCAATTCCCACAATTTTAAATATAATTGAGGAGAAACAATTGTGTTATCTAATCATGATAAACTAAAAATATTTCAATTTTTCAATAGGAAAATAGAATAAAAATATTTTCAAAATATCTCTATAATTTCAAATAGACTCCATTTAGATGTCTCATATTTCTAGCACTTCAGCATAATTGAATTTTAAGTCTCTTTCAGGGAGTCCTTGATTTATGACTGTAATGGAGTCTGGAATCATAAATTATGACAGTCAAAAATCGAGGCACTCAAGTGACCGAACATGATTTTATTATGTTTTTGCAGTGGTTGTAAGCAAATGCCACAATTGTTAAACAAGTCAATGTATTCCTATCAATGTTTTGCCAAAAACCAACAAAAAACAAATTGTAGTCATATGATCATGGAACGCTGCAGCTGGTCATAAAGGTGAGCCAGTTGCTATGAGCCCAAAATCCAATCATGTGACTGCAAGGGATTGTGCACCTGTCTGAACTTTGGAAACAGGTAATAAGTAGCTTTTGGCAAGTCCATCATTACTTCAAATTATCACGAGCAACTGGTCATAAGTTAAGGATTTTGTACTGATTTTGTTACCATTGAGATTTTTTAACAAGTTACTTCCAGTTCATCAAATATAAGATATATCAATACTTCCTAAAATTATAGATCCAGATCTTTGAAATAAATAAAACTTCTATGAATGCAATGGTTTGGAAGTTTATAGCATTGTAGAGTTCCTCTCCATTGACAGAAGGAATTCTTCTTTATAGTTGTATTTATCTGTAAAGTACTTTCAGATTAAAAATTAAGTACAGAGAATTAAATCATTGAGTCAGCATTGTGAATTCATTCTTGTTTTTTCTTGCCACTTCCCAGTAAATATGATAGGCAATGTTTCAATCAGCACCACAGACGTTACAGCAGGTAAATCTAGTAGTTAAAGGCTCTGGAAGGAATATTGCTTGAGTAAACTTTTGTGTCTCACAATCTCCTAGAAAAACTTTCCTATTTGTTTTATTTTATAATCTCTAAAAATAAACATTTCTAAAGTACCCATTTATTTTGTATAACATGCCAAATATTTTTATATTTTATTTTTATATCACATCTACTTTAAGCATAAAGTTTTTCTTAGAAGAAATTGTGAATGCAAGATTAACTCTACATTAGGTACAAACAAGAAGTAGAACGAAGCACAGAAGTGGGAAGTTTTACCTTAGCCTTACGTATTGTTCTAATGATAATTCCCATTACCACCATCACCCAGTCTTTGTCTCAGAACAAGATAATTTTGCCTCTGAACTTACAGATGTACAAGTTGCATAGTAACTATTTGGGGTGCAAAAATGATCAGTTGAGAAAAAGTCATTTCTTTCAAAGTCAGGATTCTGTTTTTTTATTTTTTTTCAAGCTTCTAAATGAATATTTGCAGATAGCATATAATTAGTATAAGCTTAGAACCATAACATTATACTGGGTATTTATATTTTTTCCATTGTTTTAGCATTGGCCCTTGTATCTAATTTAGAAAAGTTTTCTATAGCTAACCCTCTGCAATGGGGAAAAATTGATCCTGCTTGGATTTTTATGTTTCTTCTTAGAGGGTGATGAGTTGGTGGTTCCTGAGACATCAGATAACAGTCGAAAGCAAATGGTCCGAAATATTAATAATAAACGGCGCTACTCATTCCGAGTGCCTGAGGAAGAGAGAATGCAGCAGAGAAGGTCGGTATTCAACCTGTACTTGTCTTCTGTCCATGCTTGTAGGCCGTGAAGACTGTTGTGTCCCGTCGTTGTATTTTTTTTTTCTTTGTTCGGAAAAAAAGAGATTTCTGGTCAATGCGTTCAAACATTTGTCTTTTCTGTTATATAGTATGCTTTATTTATTATTATGTATAACCCAATACTTAAATTTACTTTAAATATCAATGCAAAAGAACTATTGTAAATTGGAATGCATGTCTCCAACTACTGTACATAAGTACATTTGTGTGTGCATGTGTGTATATACTGTACATATGACTGATAATAAAGTTTTACAAAAGAAATTTATATTGCTAATTATGCATATATTCTCCAGTTTTGATATTTTATTTTTTTGCACAAATCCTATCTGATTCTCTGATTCGGTGATTTTCCCAGTGCTCTGATGGTAACAATTATTTTTCAAATTTTGTGTAGTTTTCAGGCAGTAAAAGGGTCACCTTACAAGATAACATTCAGACTATATGAAAATATTCAGGAAGGATTCTGATTTTTAAGAAAACACTTTCAAGACACATGTTAATGTTTCAGCATTTCTCATGTATAGACTGTGCTGATAAAAGTTTATATACGATTATGGGAAAACAGGGAAATAATTGAACTTGCTTGTTCTCAAGTCATCCTTTTTTTTCACTACAGTTGAGGCTTTTTTAGACCTATTTATGACATAATCCATGATCAGAACCAGTTTTATGCTGTCAGGTTTTCTAAAATGCTGGAAACTCTCAAGAATTTTCCTTAGTATCCTACAACACATTGACAAATTTCTCTAAAGCTCTTTAAATTATTGTAAAAGTCAAATGCGAAGAGTAGTGCTGTATTCTTCTAATTCTTTTCTTTTCTTCTATCCTTCATTTCTGCCTCCATCTTTGCAGCATCCGATCATCACTGAGCCCACTTCTACACCTTTTCTTGAATGTTGTCTCAACTCCCTCTCGTAGTGCACTCTGAGACCCAGTAATCATTTGGACTTTTTATGAACATGGCCTGTTAAGCTTTTAAGCCAAACCTCTGTTCTTCCTGACCTTTTCCCTCCCATCAAGCTAACAGCTGAGATAGAATCAGTATCAGAATTTAAAGTATTTTTCTTTTAAAATTTAGCCAAATATTTGGCTATTTGGAATAATTTATATGACTAGTATTTGTGTTTACAAATAGCCACTTCAACATACAATATCTGAATATTTTCTTTTGCAGAGAAATGCTGCGAGATCCAGAAATGAGAAATAAATTAATTTCTCACCCAACTAACTTTAATCATATAGCACACATGGGCCCAGGAGATGGTATACAGATCCTCAAAGACCTGCCCATGGTAAGTAAGTACAGCCTGGTATATAACAAAAGTGAAATGAATTTGTCTGAAATATATAAAAAAAAAATGTATTGATTTTCTGTCCTATTCACAATCTCACAACTCTCAGCAATTTACATACATGCAAATTTTAAAACATCTGTAGTTTGAGTAAAACAACACAAATAAACAAAAATCGTAACATTAATGATCAACATAGCAATAAAATGAAAAAAACAGAAAAATAAAAAAAATACAAGGTGGCACAAAAGGAAAGCATCTTTGGCGTTATGTTCCTCCTTTCATATTTGAAGGAAGAAAATGCCATTTGCATGGTCGTTTCACCCTCAGATCAGAAGTCTCCAGTCTCGTTTCTTTTTTTCCATTGCTTCCTTACCATCACTGCTGTCACTGATGACCATTTACGTATCACAGCTTTCCCCAACCCTCTCTTAACCCTGTCGTTCTGTTTCCCCCAATTTCCCATCATCACTCTTCAGTAACCTGGCTAGGGAGGTTTGTAATTTAGCACATTCAAATCAATGGGATGGATAACTCCGGCATTTCATACGCCATTCTATCCCCGTGCTTATTCATTGGTAAACGAGTCAGTCAAGGTCTTCTTTAAATTCGAACCTGGTCAACTTGCTGTTTCTGTTTTGTATGACTTTACCTCTTAGCTGTTTCTGACTTGCCTGTCTTTGTGTTGCAGAACCTTCGGCCTCAGGAAAGTCGGGCAATGTTTAGTGGTTCTGTCAGTATCCCTTCAATCACAAAAACCCGGCCTGAGCCTGGACGCTCCATGAGTGCCAGTAGTGGCTTGGCAGCAAGTAAGTTTTCTTGGCATCAGTCTCTTTCTCTATTTTCCTTGAGAAGAGTATACTGTAACCTCTGCATTTGTCTGCTTCCTGAAGAATGTATTATGAAAGGGTCAAACATTTTGGTGGTCAAGGATGTATAACCTTAAGAGCAAGAATTTATGGATAAAATATTAGACGTTCTCTTTGGAGAGAATACAAATATGAAAGCAATGCAGATTTAATAATTTTCAAAGGCAATAACACTGATTTATGTATATATAAGAGCCACAGTGGTTGGAGCGCAGTACTGCAGGCTACCTCTGCTGATTGCCTGCAATGTGGAAGTTCGAATCCCACCAGGCTCAAGGTTGACTCAGCTTTCCATTCTTCCGAGGTCAATAAAATGAGAACCCAGATTGTTGGGGACAAGATGCTGACTCTGTAAAACCGCTTAGAGCAAGATGTAAAGCACTGTGAAGCAATATAGAAGTCTAAGTGCTATTGCTATACGTTCAGCTTTTACAGGCAGTGTATTTTTGTTCATTTCTCAGTTAACTTTTGGAACTCCCTAATATTGAGAAGACACATGCTTATGAACTGAGATCTAGCACATATTCCATATTTTAAAAAAGGGGAAATATATTTGTTTTTACCTATTTGTCATATTTCACTATTATGAAATATATCAACAGAGTACCTAGAATAAAGCCTTACAATCATAAAGAGTATTTTATTTCATCTGAATATGAAAAAGAGCTGCAGAACTAAGTACTAATTCAAATTTAATATTTTTAAAGAAATGAGTTGAGCCTGAGTCCTGATAATTACATGGCAGCGCCCAGGGAATTTTCTTGGCAACAGTAAAGAAGTGTTAGCTGTAAAACCACTTGCTACTCAGTGCATATTGCAGTAGAGAAGTATGATGAAAGTCAAAATCATAAAAATCCCACTATTTTAATGTTATATGCAGGGATTAAATTGCAAAAAGATCAATAATATTGATTGCACGTATCATGTTTAACATTCTCTACTGTTTTTATTATTGGCGTATAGCAATTATAGTACTGATGGAGGCCTAATCAGGATAGACACTAGGAAATGGGGCATTTGCACAATACTTTCAGATATATTTCAGAGCTGCTGTTCATCTGCAATGAATTGCTATAGGAGCAACATTTCCAGAAATGTTGGCAAAATATATGAGATTCGATTCAAGTGAAAGATGTTAAACCTCCCTTCCTATACTTTATCCCACCTAGCACTTTTGCCTTAACCAACACAGAGATATTAATTCAACAATGCATATAAAATTGTTTTTATTCTTGCTTCAATGGAGGCTGGGATGCAAGAGGGAGAGGAGCCTTGATAAAAAGGAATGACGATGGGAAAACAAAACTGGCAACCATCAGTAGATCAAATAATAGTAAAGAGTGACAATGATCAAATAATAGTAAAGAGTGACAATGAATACTAGGGGTTAGTTCTAATGCTTTTACATGGTATGTAGTTAAATTCTTGGGTGCATTTCTAGGAACATCTGCACAAAACGGTAGTGCTTTGCGGAGAGAATTCTCAGGAGGTAGCTATGGAGCAAAGCGTCAGCCAATGGCATCCCCTTCAGATGGTTCTTTGTCTTCTGGTGGCTTGGACCAAGGCAGTGATGCACCAGTGAGGGAGTACGAGAGAGAGGTGGGTATAAGCTCCAGTTTATACTTAAAGTGATTAAAAATAGAAACATGTAACTACTGCCCTCATCCATAATTGAAATGAAGTATTATTCTGTAAAATATGACAAAAATCCCAGTAGCATGAATTATGACAATTGTTAGCAATAGCTAAATAGCTTCCAGATCACAGCACCATCATATCAAGCCTGATTTATGAAAATTATGTACAACATAATCTATACGTCATCTGATCACAGAAGGCAATTGTTTGGTCTGGGGATCAAATAGTAAATTTCTCAAATAGGCTGAATCCCCTGTGGAAACCACCACCAGCTAAAAAATGTTTTGTTGAACAAGCAAAAAATATTCTAAGAAACAATTTGGGGAAATTCTTGTTCATACAAAGTTTTTTTTTTTTTTGTTATTGTTAAGGAATTGTTTAGGAGTATGTAACACAGTGCAGTATGAACAAAGCCACTTCAGGAAATTACGCAAATAAATATTTATATAAATGTGATTATAGCATTTGTAGGCATAGATGCGGATACAGGAAAATAAAAATTAGATCAACAAAGGTCCGTAAATGTATTAATTGCCACTGAAGTTTATAACAACTGTAGAAAAAATGTGTGCTTTTATATTTGGCAGATTGTGAATATAAACGTGTTCCACTGTATTAGTTACACTATTGCGAGGACTCAAAATGTCAAGAGCTCAAAAAGACCTTCTAGAAAGTTGTCTGTATAAATGTGCTGTTTGTTTTCATCCCTCCAAAAGTTCAGGCCAATGCGCTTGGGGAACAAAATTAGGAACATTATCTTGATAAGGTAGAATGGATATTCTTCACTGCCTATTTTGATAGGGTTGCTGGCCAGGCAAAGAAAGGAGAGATATCACTTGGCATTCCATTCCTTC
This sequence comes from Bungarus multicinctus, assembly GCA_023653725.1. Classification (NCBI taxonomy): domain Eukaryota; kingdom Metazoa; phylum Chordata; class Lepidosauria; order Squamata; family Elapidae; genus Bungarus; species Bungarus multicinctus. The sequence continues at coordinate 53,238,759 of CM042836.1, read as the reverse complement.
CTTGTCCCTTGCTTCTATAGGTTTCCAAGCCCTGTTTCCATTTGTTGCCACACTATTGTTCACTAATATGTTCTCTTCACGTGTTTTGGGCTGCAGGACTCTGACTCTCCAAGGCATTCTACAGCTTCCAACAGTTCCAACCTGAGCAGCCCTCCCAGTCCCATTTCTCCTCATAAGACCAAGAGCCTCTCCCTGGAGAGCTCGGACCACGTGAGTTGGGACTCATGAACTGCTTCGGCATTCAGATTTGACATCTCAGCAGCTTTTGGTCCCCATGATTCTCCATTTGCTCTCATTCTCATCTCCTCTCAGCTTCCCTACAAGAATCAAACTGTGGGTGGGAGGGGGAGGAAGAGAATGTATGTGCCATAATTGGCACCAGTAGCGCAATTCTCTTCCCCTCCTAATAGTAGCCAGCAAATGAAAGAAAACCTGGTGGAGGGCAGCAAGGAGTTGTTGTTATATGAGAAATATTGGTAATTTCTATTATTATCAATTTTATTTCATAGGATTATGAAATTCCATTGTATGGCATATTATGCAATACATCACACTGCAAACAAAACATGGTAGTGTAGGCTGATATACACAATATGTAACAGGAAACCAGACAGATTTGCTTTGGTACACGTAGACCCATATTATATTTTTTCAGGAATAAGTACAGCAACATCCTCCATGTTTGATAATAGGGTGAAATTTGCCCTGCTAAGGAAGTTACACATGCTTTCAGACTCTGAATGTCAGTCTGATTGCTACCAGTAAATCTTATTGATTTTGGGAAGGGCGGGGGAAATGATGCATATTTTACTATAATAGAGTTTAAGTAAATACACAAAATTAAGAGTTAGTACATATGTATATAATAAAAGGAAAAGCAGCATTGTAATGCAGCAGAAGATGGATTCCTATTTAAGAGATCCTTTAATTTAAAATTTGTGGTGTTTCTTTTTTCATACTAAATAATCTATGGATTGAGGGTGTGATCTGAATTTAGAACATGGCACTGGATAAAAAACATACAGCCTAGATGAAGACTCCATCCTCACAATTTTTCTCTGTGACATTTCCTCATCAGTAGAAAAACGAAAGCCATAAGCATCATTTTAAATTATCTCTGCCTGTTTTCCACTTTATTTTACAAGCAAAACCTATTGTTTACTAGCACACGGATGAAGTAAACTGAAGGATATCCAAACAATTATAGAATCTCCTCACCTGAAGTAAATGCAACTAGAAATGAATGAGCTTTTGGAAGATTAGGGCTAGGCTTTCAAACCCATTTTGCCTTTTAATCACCACAAGCTCTTAAGTAACTTTCTTAGTTAACTAATTACATTCACTGAATACAAGGATCATTCAGCCCAAAGTAGAAGTTCTTGAAAGTTAACATGCCACTTGTAAAGTTGTACTTTGCTAAATTATTCAAGACTTCTGAAGATTTTCATTGCGGTCATCTGCTTACCCCTCCTGGTCTAGAATTCCTATTGTCTTTGATGTAGAATTCTGGTGGTTGAATCTAATAGAAAAAGCTTAATCAGAGCACAACATTTCTGTCTGAATAGTTGAGATCCATCATCACCTAGAAATACAGTGGTAAAGACAACATGCAGATGGAGGGGAAAGGCAAACCCCTTTTTCTTCCGTGTTATTGAATAAAATGAGTACAGTTTGCATTTTCATACGAGATGAATGTGAATTTTCTTTTTAGAATTGTTGCTTCTTTAGGCTAGACTTAAGCTCAAGTGGATAAAGTATTCAGGTGGTACGTTTTAAAAAATAAGTTTCTACAAGTTTTGTAATATATCATAAATATTGTCAAACAATTACAGTTAACATCAGTGGAAAAACAACAAATCTGTAAGAATTTCCTAAGTCACCTCGGAAAAATCATCAACTACAATCACACAAAATTCTGATTTAAGTACTGGAAGATAGAGATCATTATCTCTAACCATCTAGGTGTATTCAGTCTGCTATTTCTGTGTTTGCATTTAGCTCTCTTATGCTGGGGAATAATTGCGAATAGGAGGCAAACTTACAATTTTGCTATTAAGAATGGTATCCTAAATCTGTCTGTTGAATTGAGTTTATTAAGAATCACAGAATTATGTTTTGTTATGAGTTAGAAACAACAGATTTGAATTTCAGCACTACCAGTTAAGCATAAGAATTTCCTGCAAGTCTTTTCCAAGGAATTGAGTCACAGCAACAAGAACGGCATACAAAATCTATTAGCTCTCGTCTCCTTTGACAGTCATTATTCCAAGATCCTGTTTCAACCCTTTCAGTCTTTCTTAAAATGATGCTCTTGCCATTGTCATTGCTCCATTCCATGGCGAAAAGGTTAGCGTTCCCTCCACCCCATATTCGCTGGTGTTTTTTAAAGGCTTCTGGTTCTAGCTTTAAACTGCACCTGGCTTGCAGAATTGTTGATTTTAGAAATTATATCGGAAGCCCTCAACAAGTCCTATGGCATCAAGCTATGGTTCACTTGAAGACATAGTTTGTCATACTTGCAAACAAGAGCTAATGGGACAGAATCTGCAAATTAGAAATAGTTTTGTATCAAACTATTTAATAAATGTAAACACTGTTAGGATTTGTGAACTTGCAATCCCAATACTGTTAAATCATTGGACACTTTTTCCAACTGTACCCAACACAAACACTCTTAAATCTCTAAAGAGTTAGCTGGTAAATTTGAGGTTTGCAGCGGTGCATTTCTCAGTTTTCATTCGTACATTTTTCCGTTTCTCTAGGCACTTTCAGGTGCTCTGATTGAATCCTGACTAATTTGATTAGGATCTCTTTTGTATGCAGCTTGGAGCTATGCTGGCCGTAAATCAGAAGTTTGCTTTCAACTTATTCAGGCACTTCATTCATTGCCCTGTTATATTTTAAGAGGTTCAATAAATTAGATTATAACTGAACCTCAGATGGTTCACCACGTGAGACTCTGTGTATTTAAAATAGAAACAATCTATACACAACATTCATGTTTCTTTTCAGAATATATTCCTACTGTACAATTTTATTCTGAATCGATCTTTCATTAATGACTTTGTCTAAAATTTGACTGACAGGTTACGTTGTATTCCTATTTATCTTTTTTCTTTTCTTAGAACAGCAGGGTTGGGGGGATTCACTATAACATTTATGTTAAACTCAGGTATTTGGAAACAGCAGACTAATGTTTTAATATGTACATATTAATGCAATAATGTACTTTTGGGTATGTGATTTCCCCAGAGAGACATCTTAAGTCACAAGCAAAGTTTTTGTTCCAAAGTCAAAAACTTGGAAGATAAATTAAGTTAAGGATGGTGGGTGTTAAAAATACTTGGGATTTTTCAGCTACCAGATTTCAGGGATAACATACACATGTGTAGCAGCAGCAGCAGAGATTCTTCCTTTTTCCTTGTCTGTTGTTTAATGAAAAGAAATTGGCTTGTTAGGATTATATCACAGAGTTACCTCTTTGTAACTGGAGTCCTTTATCTTGGTGCACAGTTTGGAAACCCCAGGACATGCATGTGCCTTCAGAGGAAGGCTACTGAAAGGCTTCTGGCAAAATCTAGCCCAGAGCAACAGGACTAATCAAGGCACTGCCCTGTCACTTTCAAGTGTCATCATTTGGATTTTCCTGGGAAACTAGATTTGCAATTCTTCATCTATAGGGGCCTTCAGGAATCAGTTAAAATGGAGACATTAAATTTTGGGGGACTACATTGCATGTTAAAGCGATTCCACACACACACACAAAATCACTGCTTTCCTTTCTCATTCTGCATAAAAAACATAGTCACACTGATGAGGAAGCAATTCACAACCAAAAACTGCTCTTGGTATTTAACAGAATTGTACCTGCCTTTTTATGTACGATTTCATATCATTTATTTTTTAAAAAAAGATATTTTTAGGGATTTTTTTCATTGTAATATTATTGTACAGTTTTGCATGGCCTAGATGTAATCACTTTTTTTTGTTTGTTTTTGGTTTAGAGTATAAAAGCTGACAAGTGTGTGCGTGGGAGGGGGAAGTTCCTGCTTTGGCTCTTCTCACTCAGTCTTTTTGATTCATGTCCGCAGTGTCGTAGAGGCCATTGTAAGAGATTCTCTGCTCCAGAACAATGATGTAGATTCTATTGCACAGAAATATTTAAGGTGGATCAGTCAAAGGTGTAATAAGTGGCAGACCACCAATATTTTACATTGATAACACTTAATATTAACCTACTTTGATGTATTGCAATAAAACAGGGAAACATTAGAAATTCAGATCGTTTGTCGTCTTTTCCCTTCCCCTCCCAGGTCAACTTTATGATAAGAGTGGGCCCATAAATTCAGCTATTGAGATCTTAATTTCTTACTATGCTGGGCCAGGAAACTTTAGGCAGTGGTTGCTCTCTTCCAAAGCATCTACTTAATTTAAACCATAGACTAATCATACTTCGCCATTCTGTCCTTGTTTGCTCAATGCTGCTGAGGATAAAAACATTTAAAGTCATATTTTTCTCCAGCATTTGGTTTCAAGCAATGAATCCAGGTGCATATTGAATATACTGTGAATAGAGCTTAACGAATGGCTATTTGAATGACATGCAACTTAAAATATTCATTTGCTCTTGTTTACTGATACACGTGAACAATCAAACAGAAACAGGAATTTATTGTGTTAACCCTATAGATGCAGCTTCTTAGGAAAAACAGAGCAGAACTGTTGAGGGCATTTTTTTAAAACCTTGACATCTCCACCCCAGCCCACTCCCATCATAATACTATTTGCCTAATATGCTATTTACAGTAGTTTATTTTATAAGAAACAATTAGAATGTCTGATACAGTTGCTAAATATCACAGCTCCAATGCACATTATTCCTGCACACAAACATTCCTGCCATTTCTAAAAACCCGTAACAGAAAAGCCCATGTCTTTTTCTATGGCAATTACATTGTTAAATATCCTGATGGTTCTAACACCAAACTCTGCTAGACCACTTCTATTTCTCTAGGCAAAATCAAGCATGCTTTGGCTTAAAAATAATTTGAATTCACATAACTTACATAGTATTGCTATTGTCTTTGACTGTGAAGATTTAATGACATGCAGAACTTCAGTCATGAGATGTTCAGAGAATTTAATGACATCATCGCTATACAGTGTATATTTCTGATTCGCTTTGACATAGACCTGTGTTTTACTAGAATCTCTCCCTTTGTCTGGAAAATCATTTCATAAATGATGCACGAAGCACTGTCAGGTCAGGTGAAAGCAACCAGAACGACTCGTGAATACTCCCAAACAGTCACCCATGTTACAAGAATTTCATCAGACTGACTGCATTTCCTTGGGAACAGTCAGATAAAGGCTTCAAGGATTCTGGGGGAACCTATTTTTTGTGACAAACAGGAAGAAAGTGGTTTTCTTCTCTTGGCATTAAGTTTTTTCAAATACATCAAATAGTTTATTCCTTGTAAATGAGACTGAATATTTATTTGATTAAAGGCATTTGAATAATCACATCTGGAAGAGTGGTACTTTATACAGCAATGTTAAAATTCCTCAAAAAGCAGATTCCTATTGGCAGTTAAATTTTTGGTTTAACAAGCTCCTTGTCAGCTTTTTATACTCTTAGTAATGCTCATATTCCATCTTTTCACACACTTCATCTCTCTCTGATATTGCAGCATAGAGTACAGAGTTTTAAAATGTTTCTTTCCTGTTGAATGAAATGAAGAATGTAGTGGTCTATCAGAACAATGCACCAGATTATAAATAATATGTTATCCTTTACAACAATCTATTCATTTTTCTATGAACTTAGGATTTGCAGTCCATGATATCCTTTCAATGGTATCACTTCAATGCCATTAATTTGCACTATGTGAGTAACACAGTAAACAGTTCCAAAGAAGTAAGTTAAATTTATCTAACTGCATAGAAGCATCTGCAAGATATTTTAGGCAGCAAGAGGCTTAGGACCAATGAAATAATAAAATGACCAGTAGCCACCCTTCTCAAATTCTTGCTAATATGACAATGAACTAGCATACTGAAAGGCAACAAGAGTGAATCAATAAAAAATGCTCATACTATAGATTGGTAGAAAATATGACCAATTTATGCATGTTTCCTCTTCTTCAGCAATTTGTATTTAAGTGACTGACACACAGAGAAGGAGGTAGGGATGAAGGGAGAGGGGGAGAGAATTGTCCACAAAAATCTGCTTGCTATAGTTAAACCTTTTCTCACAATCACTTCGGTGCCTTGGGAGATAAGCCAAAATTGATATAAATTGGAATAAATAATGGCAGACCTTCTGAAGCTATCATATTATTAGAAAGACAAGATTCTTTCTCCATCACTCTCTATCCTAAATTCTAGTAGGAAAATTGATTTAGGCAAGAGAAAGCGGGATGTATTGGTTATTACTTCCTTCCTGCAGGTTTTATACTTCTTTTGGTGTAGCATAAAGGTATAAATTCAATTTATTGTTAACACATTCAGCAACAGAATTAACCATCTTAAGCAGAAAGTATTAAAGGATTAGGTCAGAATTCAGCTAAAGAATGTTGCAGTTAAACTTTCTGGTTTCAAAGCAAGTGTTTATTTTGATTATTCCAGGCCATAGGGCAACTCTTACCATAATTATGTGCCATCATTTTTGACTCCTAGCAACCACATAACATATATTTTTCTCCAGGATGATCTATTCTTAACATCATCTTTCAAATCTCCCAACAGTGGCATTCATCACCATATAACTGAATCCATATTATCTTGTAGCTATTCATCCTATTCCTTTTTCCATCCACCATTCTCAGCATTAGATCTTTTTTTCCCAGAAAACTGCATCTTTGCATAATATGTCCAAATTAGTTTAATTTGATCCTGGTTATTTGTGCTTCATTTGAGAACTCTGGATTTGTTCAGTGATCCATCAGTTTGTTTTGTTGGCTGTCCTTGGTATTCTTAGGAGTCTTCAACAACAACCACGTTCAAAGGTGTCAAAACTCTTTCTAGCCTGCTTTTTTAAAATTCAACTTTCAAACTTAAAAACCCAATTTTTGCTATTTCAATTCTTATGTATGTTCAGTCAAATCTTATTCTTGGCATATAAACGGCAGTATTTTTTGACACACATTGTAGGGAAGTACCTCATTTTCTAGGTTTTGGACTTCAACTACTAGAAGCTCCAACTGCAGCAGGATCAACAGCAAGACTGTAGGAGGCACAGCCCAAGACACTTGCAGAGTGTCAGGTTGTCTACACTTCAGACTACAGCAATATATCTTTAAAGTATTGCTTTTAATAAAATAGAGTCCAGATGAAGGCTGCTCATGCATTCACATCAACACATTTTCAGAATATATAGAGGAAAAGCAGGGCTACAAGATCTTTGGCAACAATTTCCTTTCTTTGTTAAGTGAGCATTGCACATCCTCATCTGAGGCTTTAGTTATTACAACTCTTTTGGGAACTGAGTTTGACTTTGGGGTTAAATTAACAATTATTTTAGATATAGAAAGGTCAGATTTCAATTGAAAAATCAAGTTCAGATGAACACATGTATCACCGAGTCAATTAACTATACCAACACAATTAACTGCACCAACACAATATTTTGCACAAGCACCTCTTTATTGCAAATAAGTTCAAAGTTGAACAGTTACAAAATTTTTATTTTATATATATATATATATATATATATATATATATATATATATATATATATATATATATATATATATAATTATAATTTCAAGTGTGTGCAATGAGCTATTTAAATGTGTATCATGCTTTTCAATGCAATTCTGAAACATAATTGATACTGAATATACATCTCCTGTCTTCATCAAAAGTTGCACTACCAAATATGAAGACAGAGAAATTAGTTTTGCTCCTGGGCTCTTATAAATGCCACTGAGCTTTGTTTCTCTAAATCTCCATTTAACAAGTAAACCCAATTTTTGCGAGAACCTCGTTAATTACATTCCTTCTATTTATAGCTCAAAGAATCAAAGATAAGCAACCAAATGTCAAGGTAAGATGTTCTACATACACCAATGAACTGTTTGTATCAGATTCTTTAAAATCTTGTTTTGTTGAGCACCAGAGACTCCACATATATATATTTCACACTGTTCTATAAGAAAATTCCAGACATTACAGACTCCCACCAAATATCATACAAAAATAAGGTTTTGTTGTAAATATTGTTGGCATTCTATTCTTTGCAGTATGAAACTGCAGAAGCCTTTCACCTTTGAAGAAAACTGAAAAAAATATTGAAGATGGGGAAAATAACATTTAAAGAAGTACAAATAGATTTCTATGCCAACTCATTTTGACTTATGTTCCACCTCAGTATTTTTTTTCTTAAAAAAAAAGTCAACATTTAACCAATGTTAAAATATGAAAAAGATTGCCAAGATCTAGGACAGTATGAAATGCAGCTGTTCATTTTTGCCTCCACATCTTCTAAACTAGCAAACCACTATTTTTTTTATAAAACAGGAGATACACCTAAAATCTGGTGAGAATGTTGAGAAGAGGAACTGTACCCAACAAAAGCACAATTTCCTCAAAATTATTCTGCTTCCAGAAGATCACCTGTTGCATTGCTAAAGCAATTGTGGAGGCATGAGAGGGAAAAAATAGTACTGTGGTGTGCCAGAGCTTGATGATTGGGCCATATTCTTAAGACAGTAATATTCAATAGTTCTTTTGTGCCACTACTAGTTTTTGGTCTTTTTATTCCAATATTTACTGTAGGCTTCTTGAAACATATTTTTGCATGGAATTTTGGCCTTCAGCTTGGAACAGATAAGAAAAGAGCCACCCATTTTCCGATGAAGAGAATAGGTCTCTTCTGGTGGAGGGACCAACCTGTGCTTCAGCATGATTGGGATTAATCCATGTATCTTTTCAGTGGTATTTTGAGAGCCAAAATCAAAAGGTTCAGAGGAGGCAAAAGCTTCTCCAAGAATAAGGACAGCATCCAAGTGGGCATCTTCCATAGCCTGGTTAAAAACAAAGCAGAAAGTGATTATGATCGGCTACTTCAAGCAGGTCTACTGAAAAGAAAATTAAAGAATCAATAAGCACCAACATAAACCAGACAAAATGATCTGACAAATAGCAGCAGTAGTCAAAATCCAGCTCTGGAATAATAACCCACAAGCAACGATTCTTGGCTTAATATACAAAATAGACTCTGCCTTCTTAGCATAGTTAAGACAATTGTGGCTGGCAATATAGTGCAGAATAATGAATAATTGCAGTGCAAGTCTTAAAACGGCAGATACATGACATGCGTATACCCTAATCTGTTTAGATGGAATATGAACAGCCAGGGTATCATACAATTCTAATCCAGTTCCATATATTTTTATTCAAATTCAACGTATTTGTTTAATCAAAAACAGCATGGCAATTTGAAGTGAACATACACTTAGAATAGGAAATATGACTATATAACTAGAATTTTTTCCAATACACAGGCCTCAAATTATAAAGAACAGCAAAGAGAAAATTCCCTAGTTTATAAACCAGTCAGTCCCTCGTCCATTTATGTATAAAAATATTCAGCTGAAATCCTTTCCCTGTAATATAAAATGGGAAGTTGCTGCCTGTTACTAAATTGTGAGTTTTCAATATTATGTAGAAAGTTAGCACCTGCTTCTGTAAGTGTTTGATGGCTTAACTCAGATTGCGTTTTTCTATTTTAGATAGTTTCCTATAAAAAGGCTCAAGCCAAATCTGAAAAAATATCACTTGACAGTGAAGTCTCTTTTCAAAAAAAGAGACATAGATTAGCAGCTAAAGTAGTTTCTGGACTGTCAAGATTTCTTAACATGACATACTAAACTGTATGAGGGAAGAGAAAGAGGGTGATTTATGATTCAGCAGTTACAGTGATTTTCAGGTTTGGAAATATACTTTTTTTTTTTATTACCAACTTAGATTTTTGCCTGCTTGTGAGCAAGAAACCGGAACCACAGCTTAAGCCAGCCAAGGCTTCAAGATGTTTTAGCTATTTATGTGAAAGGAAGAGAAAAGCAGATGGAAGTGGTTTCTGCTGATCCCAATGGGCAACTCAATCACACATTAAAACAGAAAACACTTTTGCAACCTGTCTTATTAGATGGCAATGCAACAACTGAGTAGCTATGAAACAAACAAAACGTTAAATAAATTATACTTACGTAGCTACTTACCAAGCACATCTCAATTATATTAAAGCAACCAAAATATATTTACAATCCTCAAGGCATGTCACAACTTTTGAGCACCCCTAACATTTGGAAAGTTGAAAAATTTGACATCCTATAAAACAGACTTTTTTGTTGTGAGAAGAGATATTTGTTGCATTCTCTTCTATTGGTTGAGAAAATCAAACTCAACTCATAGCAGTGATGAAGTAGGGACTGTTTGGTTATGCAACATACCTTGTTTTCATAGCCTGTTAAAAATTTCATTTCTATTGATTTCTTTAGCACTCTCTCTCTGTCCATGTCAGCAGCTGATTTGATTAACTATAAGAGGCAAGAAATCAAAAACAAATCTAATTAGGCATTTTTTGCAGTCAAGAAAAGCATTTACTTCACAAGGAAGCAAATCACTCTTGTAATATCTTAGCAATTCCTAAAAAGTATTGGTTTTAAAAAGCAAGAGCTTCTGTTGTCTCCCAAAACATGCAAGAGAGAATTTTGAACCCAGATTTCAGGAGAAATATCTGAATATTTCTCCTGAAAGATTGGTACCAGGAAACTAAAGTAAAATTTCCAAAGGAACACCAAAAGAACTAAAAAAATAATGTGATTTTTATCACAGAAACCTATATTAGATCTGGATCCTGTAGAACAAATATCAAACAATTGTTCATATAGCTAATCAGATAGCCTTTTTCCTTCTACGGCAATTTGGTTGTAATACATATACTACAACCAAATGATCATATAGGATGGCTGGGCTATTATGTTTAAATATGAACAACTGGTACTACAATATCTATCTGGGCTGAGAAACAATATGTAAACAGGGAAAGAAAAAGAGGACATTCTTCCTCAGAAGAAAAATCTGAACTCAATTATTAAATGTTTTTGGTTCTCTTTTAAAAGGCAAAGGCAAGAAAAGTAAAATTCTGCTGGCTGAGATATGGAGTAACATATTCTCAAAGTGTAAAGTTATACATGTAGACCTTGGGTTACAACTGTTCATTCAGCAACTGTTACAATTGAGCTGAGCGAATAGTACTTACAATTATAATTGAACTGAGTGAACGGTACTTACAACCGGTCCTCAGACTTCTAGGCATCATAGCATCCCTGCAGACACAATTGGATCCAGGTGCCTGGCTCACAATTATGACATCAGTGAGCCATAGTCACGTGATCACTGTTTTTGACATTCTCTGACAGTATCCCATAAACAAGATCAATAGGGAAGCCGGCAGGAAGTTGGAATGGGAATAAGTGCCGGAATCCTCTCAGCGATCATGTGAGGCTCTTGCTTAATGATCTATGTGATAGTTGATTAAGAGTGACAACCAGGACTGCTGGAATTGCCGTTGCTAAGCAATGCAGCCACATGATGTGCTTTATGACCATGTCTCTTAGCAATGGCACCTCCAGCTCCAATTCCCACTGAACCCAAGGACTACCTGCAAATTGAATACAATTTTTAAAAAAAATCACAAAAAGTATGCAACAAAAAGCTGTTATCATCCACCTGTCACAAGCCCCACAAAGGCACTTGACTATAACAATTTAGAGACCTTACTTCTATGTAGGTATCTGTGAACTTCTCATCAAAGCCACGTGTTGCTCCAAAATCCAGAAGTGCCACCTGGAAAAAGAGATGCACAACATTTTCTGAATGAAAGCAGAACTTTCCAGGGAGTTTATTTCTAAATGAAAGGTCTGAAAGAATGCTCATACTAGTTTCTCAGAAGCTACATTCTTCATCTACTTTTCATTGGAATGGCTGAAAAATCCTAAGGTGATACCATTACACTACATTACAAAATAGTACGTCTTATAATAAGTCTACTACTAGATAAATAGAGCAATAAAATATGTAGTCCTCAACTTACAACCATTCATTTAGAGACCGTTCAAAGTTATAAAGGCAGTGAAAAGTTACTTATGAACAGTTTTCACACAACCACTGCAGCATTCAGATAATCACATGGTCAAAATCTGGGCACTTAACATCTGGCTTGTGTTTATGACAGTTAGACTATCCCTGTGTCATGTGATTTGTTATCTTCCCAGTTGGTTTCCACTGGGGAAAGCCAGATTCACTCAACTACATGATTCACTTAACAACTGCAATTATTTGCTTAACTAGTGGGGCAAAAATGGTGGTAAAATGCAGCACAACTCACTTAACTGTCTTAGCAATGTAAACTTCGGGCTCCATTGTGGTTGTAAGTCAAGGACTATCTGTAGTACAAATAGGCTATTTCATCTGGTAGAGTAATATTTTAACATTGGGTATAGAGACCAGGCTCCATTGTCTTCTCTCTGCAGTGGAAAGTTACACTTTGCCACTTCCAGATAAAGATATTCCATGATGATATTGTCGAAGGTTCTTATTAAACAACGACCAGAAGACATTGAACTTCAGCTTCATGTGCCTCCTCAGTGATCAAGACTATCAGATCCTACATGTTATTTATCTAAGTTACCCTATAGCCAGTACCAAATAGTTTTTTTCCAGATTTAATCCTCTTCCTTCTGCAATTATGGATAGCAAATAGAAAAAAAATTCTTGCAGTACTTCATGGCAACCAATAACTTGTTTTTTCTAAGATATAAGTTCAGTGAAGAACTTCGTTCCCATCTAATTCATTGTTAAATGGAAAGACTGCTCAGCCTCTTCAATCCACAGTATCTAGAAATTTTGTTAAATGATAACTGTCTGGAAATGATATTTTTAATTACCAAGTTTTGCACATTAGCCCTAAGGCTGCAGCATATTCAGACTAATAACAGAATTCCACCATAAATTAAACTATTACAATACAATAGCTTTGGATTAAAGAAGAGTTGTTTTAAGTTACATTGCATAGGCCTTGGATTATAATTTTAAAATTGTTTTTGATCTTTTCTATTCACCTTCAGAAAGTAAAAGGAAGCCAGAAAACATCGTAAAAATACTGTTCAATTTCTATACTCCAGAATTTTCATTCTCTCAAGTTTTTTCCCCAAATCTTTTTATAGGTTCCTTAATTAGGAAACCAGTGTATTTTGGCACCATCCTTCTTTTACTGAAATATGTGGATATTAGAGGGTATGAAGCTTCTTCTGAAACATAGACCCTATGGATGGCAAGATGAAAATATTGTCTGGTCTAACCATGCTTCATAAGAACTAAATATGGCTGGAATGACTCAGAAGCCTCTCCAATACTAATAGAGACCCCTCACCCCAAAACTAATATATACTTTAAAAGCAGGTGCCAACTTGTCCTATTGTAAAGTTACTGGAAATAATGTAAAAAGGCAAAAAGGAAATAAATCCTGTAGTGTGTATTTCAACTTTCAAGAGAGTTTTACCTTGTGCAATTCTGGGTCGTAGAAAAAGTTCGACCAGTTTGGATCAGTCTGCATGTACCTGAACTCAAATAGCTCCCGTAGGCACAAAACCAGTATGTTATGGCAGATCTGCAAATATAATCACAAACAAAAACAAAATGGAATATAAGTAATAAATAAAGAAATATATACTAGGAGTAAACAAATAATTGAAGATAGAGTTCAAGATTTGACGGTGCTATGGTTAGATTCCAATATATAATTCAAGATGCAAAAGCAATCTGATCTGATAAAAGATTTGCCTACTCAATAATGGAGCAGGAACAAAAAATATGTAGCAGCTTCCTCAGCAGTGACGGTAAGCCTATAGGTCATAAACCATACAAAAGTACAACTCAATAATTATAATTCTGGATAAATGAAATATTTATTTTCTTTTAAGGCAGTACTTGCATGAATGAGGGGGAAAAACAGCACTATTACTTTACAAATGTCACTGCCATCTGATCATTTTCTAGACTTTTTAGTTTTTTTAAAGGGGGGGTATCATTGCATAATAGTGATATTCTAATATTCTATGATACAATAGTCCATATTATACATAGTTTTCTAATAAGCACACCATCTCAGATACTCAAATTATTATAAAAATACTTGCTTGAAACAAGACATAGACAAGTAGCAGAAAGGAAATATGAACATAAAACATTTTTTTAACCTGGGTATGGACGGACGGACAGGAAGGAAGGAAGGAAGGAAGGGCATGAAAAGGGAGCAAAAATAACTAATAGAAGACCAAATGAGTTGCAAATGAACGAAGACTACCAAAGACCACACTAAGCTAAGTTAAGAAAAAGGTAAAATTTAAAAAAAGCAATGTATTTCAACTCTGACCCCCATCTAAAATAGAAACCCAAGCACTTTTTTTTTCATTCTGTTGCTTAACTACTTTCTAGCAAATAATGTGTGTTTTGTTATTGCAATGGTGGGCAATGGTGCTCACACAACACAGTTCTGTAGCACTACATAGTTACGTTTGTTCACACAGTAATGAAAGCCTGTACTGATAATCTTACCTGATTACTAATATTAGCACAAATACACTCTGGGCTGACAATTGGTACATGTTTATAGCTTCCTACAGGATATGTTAAAACACCATGACAACTCTGTCTGCCAATGTGGGATTGTCAGACCTAATGTTAACTCTAATCCTTGCCATATTCAATTCCAATTCCCATTTGTCCATGCTTCAACTCTCCTCTATCTCTTGTTTACTGACAGTACTTTTCCATCAGCCTTGGACAGCTAGAATTGCCCCTAACTTGGAAACCTATATTTGGGTGCTTATGCAATAAGAAGATGATGCATTTCTCATTACTTGGCCAAGGAAATAGAAGGTGAACTTTTCTGGCAAGCTTGTCGTCCTACTCACAAGGTCATAAGCTGTATGACAGGAACAGACATGAGAAAAAAAAATGTTCAGAAGCAGAGAATTGTCTGCTCAGAATATTATTTGTCCTATATTCAGAATTATCTTAAAGAGTTTTTAAGCATTTCAAATAGCTGGAAAAGAGATATATTGAAAACTTCAAAAATATACATTCATTCTTGATTAATGACTAAAATCCAACAGATAATAGCCTTCAGTTTGCAGATAACTCTCCAGATGAAATCAGTGTTTGAAATGCAGAGCTTGAAAAATCTTGAAGTACCCCAGAAAATCTTTTCACTGGAGATGCAGATTTAAAGAGTTAAATCAACAGTTGCAAAAAGACTTCTTTTTACTGGAAAACTGTTCCAAGCAAAGAACTAATCTGATTCTATAATATCATTTTCAATGAAACAAAAGGTGCTCAACCACATAATTTGATTATATCCCTTACCAGAGCTCTAACCTATAGACTTCACAGGTGTCTTTTACAAAATGTCTGAGAAAGAAGTCAGACTATGGCCATTTACAAGTCTTTTTGTCATCACTGAAGATGAAAGAGTACCTCATTCCGAATTTCCTGGCTTAGATCTTCAGCCTGATCCAGTGGAAATCCCGTCACGAGTTCTGTTGTAAGGACACGCTGACCACATAGCTCATCTACCACAGCAGGGACATAAAAGAAGGGATGGTCCTTGAGCAGCTCCCTGAATGGCAGGCAACAAATTGATGAAGATCTTAAAACTTCTGCGCAACCTGACCAGCAAATATTAAAATGTTTTACCCATGACATTCACTCTGTTTTGCAGCCTTTTCTTTTAGCTTCAGATACTTCCTACTCCCAAAGGTTACATTAAGATAAAACTGCATTCACCATTTACAGCATAAATGTTATCTTACTGTACCTCCTCAATAATGTTTCCTAAAAGAGGAAGATCATGAACGAAGAGGATCTCACCTGAACTTCTTGGCACAGGCAGCTTCTCTCTGGTAATCGCATTCCAGGGCCAGTTCTCTGCTTAGAACTTCAATCAGGTGTTCGGGGAAAAGACCTAGATGCAAAAGAAAAGGGGGAAGAAGATGGTTTAAACTGACATCTTGGCTTATATCTACTGTGAGATTAAAGCCACCCATGACATGGCATATATAGGGCAAATATGAGAAGTCATTGGTCACCATGTCCGAAACTAGAGAAAACACCACATTAAAAAAGCTGGAAGTCATTTTACCCCATCCTTCATTGTCAAAATTAAAAATACAAAATTATATTCTTTTTTCTATTGGCTGTTTGCGGCCAAGTAGAAAAAGGCTACAAACTGCCAATAGGACAAAGAATACTATATTACACAACCAGTAATCTTTTTCTCGTCTTGTATCTCTGTATTCTTAAAACTAAGCATGAATGCTGTGTTCATTCACAGATGTGGCCATTTTTCAGATATGTAAAACATAAGTACACAGAGGCTAAAGCCATAAACATGCATCTTAATTTTTATGCTAAAATTGTTTTTTGAACATTTGATATGGCTATCTAATTTCACAGTGATTATTCTGGGCAATACAAAAAAGGTTAAAACAACAATCAAATAATAGTTACATAACCAAAGTTCAGCATCAAGGAAAATTTTTCCCAATTTACTACAACCAACTAGCAGAGTTCATTAGTATCCCTATCCCAATGCCTACAGGAATAACCAGTATTTTACAGAAGGCTAACAGTGTGGGGCCCGTCCAAATCTCCTTACTCTGTTATTTGGTAGTTAACAGTGGGAAGCACTTCTCTAAAACTTAGAGACTTGCCCAATTGCCCAATCTGTTTTAGGAGTATTGCCTGCAAGAGGAAAACAGATGAAGCTTCTCATCAACTCTTTCAACGCAAACCTCTGAAACCTAACATTCCCTCCCTCTTGAACAATTTTACCTTCTGGAAGAACATTGCTCATACTCAAGACAGTCATCAGATTGCTGACATCACTGTTAATGCTATGGGCCACTCCTGGATACTGCAAGACAGAAAAAGGACAATGATGAGAAATAATTGATTCTGAGTCTTAATATCCTTTAAATTAGTGGTGGGGAATCTGTAGTGTTCCTGATAGTGCAAAGCCACAACCCAGCAGTCCCAGATAATATGTCAATAATAAAGAGAGATGTTTTTCCAAATATTTCTAAAGTCATTCTTGCTTTTTTGCCCAGTTAAATGCATCTACATAACTTAAATATCATTCTTCCCTTTTAAGTTTAAAGAATATAATAATGGTTTGCGCTCGGCATAGAAAAGAGTACAGAGGATCTTTAAGAGGCTCTTACTGTTAACTCTGATCTTTGGCCACTCTAGCTTTATAATATCTATACTGACTGCTAGCAGACATACAAATGCAAGTCTTTCCCACTATTTTCTGGAGCGGTATATGAAAGATAGTAAGATTTTTGCTTATAAATTATGTCTTCTTGGGTGAGGGTGGGGGGATGGCTTTTCATATTTAGTTATCCATTAGCAACAGATCAGCAACAAATCCTTTATAAGGACTCTTTTCCATTATGCTGTTGTATAAATAGAAATACTGTGTTTAGAAATATAACTAATCACAAAACCCTGAGGTAGAAAACACAGATAGATACATTACTATGCTGCCTTCTCTTTTTAAGGAGTAAAAAGCCACCTTCACATTTCAATATTTTTGCTCCAGCTGGTTGACTGACATACACAGTTTAAAGAACAGTTCAATTTCTTCTATCTTAACTTAGATTGCTAGATTTTAAAAAATTACTGTTGAAAAACAAGTAGCAATGTAACCACTGACAGAAATGAACTCCAAGAGAATCAAGAATTATGCCAACTACAATGCCAGGATTTTCATACACAGAATGCTTTGCATTAGTTATTCTCAGAATTAGATACAAGATGCAAATTCAGATACTCAGTTTGATTAACAGGCATGGAAACCTAATACACATGAACCAATCACTTGCATTGTTATAGCCGAAGAATAAATCTACGGTCATATCTCAATTGATCTCAAGCTGTAAAGGCATGAACTTGACATAGTCTAAGTTGCCCAATAGAGAAGCTTATCTTCTCCTTAACCCACTCTGATTTCACCATAAAAGGAAAGGCAAATTCAGTTACTATGCTCAACTGGCAACAAATAATTATTGCCTTATATACAAAGAATGTTCAACTCAATTGCTTGTTCTAAAGTTAATATTAAATATGGGACATTTTTTAATAAAGTGGTTAATTTTTTTCTTAGTTTTCAGAATGCTTTAAATGAAATAATCATCAAGTAGTACTCAGATTCTGATCATTATCAATGCATGTTTGTGTTATTTTTCTTTCAAATAAGGCAAAAATGCTTTCCTATTAACTTCATCTGAAATGTTTATTCAACTTCCCATTTCATTTACTCCTTTGGGATTTTTGGCTTAATTTATTTTATTGGAGGTTTACAGATGCCTGTCTTTTTGAATTCTGATTTCTAATATGAAATTTGTAGGGTGCTTTTCCTAAATATCAAAAGGCTAAATAGTGGCAATGCTCAGGAACACTAGAATCTCCAGCCAGTGGGCCCATCAAAAAGCTAGAAACCTTATCCCAGTAACAATATTACTGCCAAATCCCCAGTAGCAGTATTACTGCCAAACAGTAATCAGTTATCAGAAAACACAATTGGGATAAACTTGATGACACTGAAGCTACCAGCCCCACCTGGATTTTCATGGCAACTTCTTTGCCGTTACACTTCAAACGAGCTAAGTGAACTTGTCCAATAGAAGCTGCAGCAAAAGGTCTCTCTTCGAAAGACTCCAATTTATCACGCCAGTTAGGGCCAAGATCATTGTTCAACGTTTTCTAACCGCAAAATAAAAACAAAAAATTACATTATCTAAACATAAATTAGGCTTTCTTATATATTAAAAGATGGACTATTTTAAACAAACATCAACGTGTTTCAAAACCAATGGCAATTTACTTGCACAATATGCCCCACAGCTGTTCCTTACAAAGTAGAGAGCTAATCTTAAACAAAACATAGCAGATTGAGCTTTTATGGCTTCCATATAGCAAGAATAAGCCCTGTGTTTCACCTGTTTGCCTAAGAATACCAGAGTCTGAATAAGGAGGCATTGTATAAATTGTAAGGTCTGACTTCTATTTCTCACCGCTCATGTTTCTAAACCAGTGACTTACTATCATTTGCTTTAAAGGCATGAAGTCTGCACTCTGCCGAACACGTTCAAAAATCTTTTGCAGTTGGGGGTTGATAAAAGCGTCATCTATCGAGAAGAATGGAAACAAAAATCGAAACAAGAGTCAGTCATACAGTGACAAAAACATGGTGCAGCCCACAATTATAAAATGCTTTATTCCCAATATCTATTATTGCCCTCAAGTCACAGTCAAGCATTTTAACTTGTTCATTGTGTGATAGGAACATAATGTCTAATGTACATTATGGTTCTCTTATCCTCAGCACAAGTAACACCGCAGAGGATCATGCACATTCAGTGTGTTAAATCAAAATACTTAGCAAAGTTAGGAAGCCATTTTGTTATTAAGAAGGATGACCAATACAGTGTATATAAAAGGATATATTTTGCACAATTTATATTTATTCTGCTAGTCATAGTGACAGGATCCTTACTTCTGAGCTATCACTAGGTGTTATTTTATTGCATTTTCATCAAGCCGTCTGTGTGTCTTTCTGTGTGTGTCTGTGAGGTGGGCTGGGCTGAGTAACAGGTCCAAATTCACCCAGTTGGCTTTCACGCTTAAAGGGGACCCTACAGTCTCTTGTTTTCTAGGTCAGCATCTTAACTATTACACAAAATCTTTACATTCATACTTACAGCTCAAAAGGTTCACAAACATTTTGCTAAAGAAGAATTGGGTAAAGTTTCTTGGAACAGAGACTGCAATTCAGACTCATGACCTTCTGGGGGAACACAAAAGGCAATGCAATCTGATGATGTTGTGACATCCCTTAGAAGGGCTGTGGTCAATTTTTTAAATCATGGGGGGGGATTAAGGAGGAAAATAAGAGCGGGCAGTCACCCATTCCCTTAACTACCCACATTCCAAAAATGGACTCAATGTGCCCAACTAAAATTCAAACATTTTGGCACTTCCAAGCAGGAAGGCCATAAATCAGATAGTGGACATGCAGGCCAAAGAGCTGTGTGTTAAAGCAAAATTTGGGGTGCTAGATGTCGTGTATGCTATTTTTAGAAGCATAGAGAATGTAGACTGTCCCACAATATTACTGTGTCATCTGCTCTTAAGAAATAAGTTTGAAATTCTTAGTGCTGAAATCATTTATTCAGTCCCCACTGAATCGTATTAAATCAGCTTGATTAAACAGATTATTCTCATGATAACAGCTGCTTCTTAATTCTCAATATATCAATTATCTCAATTCTGTCTTTCATTCCATCCAAAAAGCAGAACGTAAATGTAACCAATGTAACCAGATATGTCTCTTTCTGGACATATCTGCCTTGCTTGCAATGTACTACAGGTCTGCCAAGAAATCATTCCCAAGTGACATGATAATCTGTACTTTCCATCTAGCAGAGGTACCCAAAACACACCTACAGCATTTGGCAATAACAAAGGTACCTATGTTGCACATTTATAATTTGTAAGAGGTGATGGAAGGTTGTGAGGAAACCATTTTAAAGACAGGAGACAGAACAGAGAGCAAATGTAGCTGGGAACTCACCTGCTAGGGTTGGTAAATCAGGAAATCAGTTGAAAGTAAGGTCACGCAAACAGAGTGAGCAATGAAGGAGAATAGATTAAGAAAATGAAGCAGAGCTACCACAAAGCATTATGCATTCCCTACCACAGCCCTCCCCAACTTGGTGGCTTCCAGATATGATGAATTAAATATTGAGTTATTCTGGCTTGTCCTCTTGTTAAACATATCTGGAGGACACTACATTGGGTAAATTTGTCCTGCATTATGTAGCACACTATTCAATCCATTTCATATTTTTCCTGTGTATCAGACATGTCCTAAAAAGACTTTTTTGAAACTACTTCAAAGCAATGCTACACCCAGCTGAAGTAAACAGGAAAAATGAATTCTCTTTTTGATATCCATCCCTTTATAAGCATGGATAATTCATAAAACTCAACTGACTCCTTTTCCCCAGTGAGCTATTAACTATATTAATCATAAAATTGAGTTAGCAGTTAGTTTTAAGGCATGAAACAACTACAAGCAGGCTGCAGCAACCCATTTATTGATTGACTGATTAATTAAATTTATATGCTGTCCATCTCACCCAGAGGTGATTCCAGGCAGCCTACAACCAATAAAGGCAAGAACTTACAATATTAAAACAATATTTATACTAGCACTGACTTAAAAATTAGCAAATATTATTACTGACAGTAGACGGAGCTAAAGGTCTGGTGTGGGCAGCCCAATTGCCTGATTTTTTTCAGAGCAAGAAAAACACAAATCTTGGCAAAAGAGTGGCAGAATTCAGAGAAAGAATACAAATAGTACATCTACAGATTCTGTTAATATTGCCTTCATTAAGTTTTGTTTACCCTTTAGAAACCCTCCAGCAACATTTGCAATGCTTTGTTAATCATAGAAAATTTAATTTTAAACAGGAAAGGCTGGGCTGGGCTGTCAGTTGTTTCTCCTGGCTTCACAATTCGGGCAACATTAATATTAACAATTCCACTTTTGCATGCTCTGGGTGCGCACAGCACAATGTATGCCTAAATTCCATTCTCTTTTACAACACACTCAGTTCCATATTTGACCACATGAAGCTGATGAATTTCTGGATTGAAATGGCATAATTTAGGTATATTTGTCACATAAGTGAAACATTTTCTAGCCCAATTTCCAGAAAGGGAGTCGTGTTAGTCTATTATATCAACTTGTTATGATGTCTTAAAAGTTAACAAATAATCCCATTAGCAACCTGGGACAATCCTCTACTTTAAAAAAAAATGGTGGTATAGGGCCAAGGACTGTATAGGATTGTGGATTCTTAGCATAAACTTTCATGGCTAACAATATCTGTGGGGCAAACGCCAGTAATTCTAGTAAAAGTTTATGTGGATATATCAACCTACCCACCTACCAAGCGGTGTCAAATAAATTCTTTATTTACAGGATCTTGGCAACAGACATCTCATATAAGCAACTATAGTGGAGAATCACAGGGCTTTGATCAGTGGTGGGATTCAAAAAATTTTACTACCGGTTCTGTGAGGGTGGCTAGATGGGTGTGGCCATGAGACTGGAGGGTGTGGGGTTTTTTGGGGGGGCAGTAACCCCTAAAAAATGAAAAATGAAAACCCACCCATTTTGGGGGCCTTCAGGGTCTCAGAGGAGCCTCTAAGTGTGGCTTTTTTGCTTCCAAAAGGCTCCTCTAGGGCTCAGGAAGAAAAAAAGACAGAGCATGCGAGGGGCACACAGCACTCCTGCACGCTCCGTTTTGGGACCTTCCTGGCCTCAGAAGAGCCTCGGGTGGGGGGGGGGTTGCTCCCAGAAGGCTCCTCTGGGGCTCAGGAAGGCAAAAAAATGGAGGAGGGGGTCTCAGCAAGGGTAATCCCAGCAGTTGATCGTATGAAAAGCTGATTGTCGGGAAAGAAAAAAAAGAAATACCTTAAGGGACCAGCTTCCGGTGGGTGGGGCAAGCGAGCCAGCGGCGACTGAGTCAGGGGCGTGGCCAGCCAAAACTTACTACTGGTTTGGTGACCCACACCAAATCCTTGCTATCACAAATCAACTATCTATATTTGGAAGTACCCCAAACCAGGTTTCAGAGCAGTAGCTCTTTCTTATCACTGTTTCCAAGAAGAGTTGCCTATGTCTGATCTTGAAAGTATAACAGCTGTCTTGGCCACTAAGCCACTCAATTCTCTATTTTATTGCTTTGAAAAATGAAATGTGTTTTCTTTTTCTTCTGAAATATAAATTATTTTGAGTTTTTTTTATTTCTCATATATATATTTTTAAAATGCAACTTTCTTTTAAATATGAAATTTCAGTTATGTTACTTTAATCAGAAGATGAATGACCAATGTTCATGTTTCTTGAAAGCCTGCATTCAGGCTAGATATTTAGCAACATCTAGGTTAAACAAGAGAAGGAAAAAGGGCTAGTATGACATCAAAATTATAAAAATTCTACTTCAATGTTGATATATTGATTGGATTCATACACTGTGCAAAGCCAAACATATGTTATGGCTTAGTGTGTGAAATAAATTCCATAATTATAATTCCCAAACATGATTTATAACTTAGCACTATATGTAAACCTTACCAACTATAGCCTATTCAGAATTCTTAGACAAACAATCCATGTTTCAGTTTGGTGTATGTACCCAGCTATTATAAACAGACATGGGATGCAACCCTACACTCAATATCCATACATTGTCTATAACTTCCACTTCCAAATTTCCTGCATTGTGGGATAAGTCTGATAAAGAATTTTAATCACATTTGAATTTGCAACCATATTCACCTTGATATTCTTACAAGTCCTTCCAGCAATTGGAAATCTAGTCCATACAGCACAGCACAGGCTAAAAGTGGATTAGATTGATTCACCATACTTTTTGGAAAAATGAGGTTAATAACTATTTATCAAATCTAACAAGGATCCAGGTAGAGATGTACAATCTAAGCAAAATCAACCTCTACTTGATTCTAGCAAGAATGAAACTTCAACAAGAAGTTTAACACCTTTAAGAGATGGGGGGAGCCTTTGAGATTTACTGAGAATGGCGTTTTCGTTGTGTACCATCTTCTCAAACTACATGTTATATGGCCTCTGGAATGATGGAGTCAGGTGGAAAATACGTAAGTTATTATCCAGTACTGTTGAATGTGCTCACCTACCCTTGCTTTTCCCAATATGTACTTCACCCTAGTAAACGTAAGAGTTTTAAAAAGGAGGGGGACCAAAAACCTAGATGAGCTATTATATTTACCTTGAATGCTCAACATTTGTCCCAACTTCAGTGCAGCACCTCGAACCTTGCATAGGGTACTCACAATTCTTTCAGCATTTGCTTCAGAGAGAAATGGGCTGGAATCCAAAACAGCCTTCTTTCCTGAGGACCAGCAGAGTAAAAGATATTTAGAAAATTAAAGGAATGGGTGCTAATACATATAATCCTCAACTTACAACCACAATTGAGCCCAACATTTATGTTGCTAAGTCAGAAATTTCTCAAGTGGGTTTTGCTCCATTTTACGACTTTTCTCATATTTGTTCAGTGAATCACTGCAATTCTTAAATTAGTAACACGGTTGTTAAGTGAATCTGGTTTCCCCATTGACTTTACTTGTCAAAAGGTCACAAAAAAGGATCACATGAGCCCAGGACACT
This sequence comes from Bungarus multicinctus, assembly GCA_023653725.1. Taxonomy (NCBI): domain Eukaryota; kingdom Metazoa; phylum Chordata; class Lepidosauria; order Squamata; family Elapidae; genus Bungarus; species Bungarus multicinctus. The sequence continues at coordinate 53,214,407 of CM042836.1, read as the reverse complement.
GCAACCATCATAAATGTGAGTCAGTTGTCAAGCATCCAAATAAAAACCATGTGACCCTTGGGATGCTGCAAAGTCATAAGTGTGAAAAAATGGTCATAAGTTACATTTTTCAGTGCCATTGTAACTTTGAAGGGTCACTAAATGAATTGTCAAGGACTATTTGTATGCAGATTTACTTTGTACTAGCACCATTAACACATCATACAAATAACTCAATCTCAGAACTCTCTGTTTTTTTAAAAAAATTAATGTGGTCACATATCCTTAGGAGTTAAAGATAAAGCTGTTTACAGCATGGGAAAGTAACAGCTCAAGCTAAATACAACTCTCCTCCTCCCTACCCCCATCGCCTTGAATTTATCTTTTCTGGTCACAAATGGATCTCCAGCAAGTAACATATTAAGGAGAAAGTTAATGATTAAAGAAGTCAAGAGTCCTTTTCTAAAATACCAAACAAATAGTATCCGTAATGTGAGAAATGAGAAAACTCAAGCATTCAGTTCTATGCAATTGTCAAAAGCCAAAATGTACACTATATAACAAGATATATATACCTTAAATCTTGTTTAAAACAATTGTTAACTACAAACAATTCTAAAACCATTCCTTTTCCCTTCCCCTGCTGGTCCTGAAAGCTGAAATTGTTGGGGGCCACTGTGCTAGGGGACCGCAAACTTTATTTTTTACATATACATATACACATTAAACCTTACAAAAACTGAAGAGAAATATTTTGACCAAGTTTGTATTTATTCACTAGGAAAGAATGGGAATGCCAGAATATAATGCTAGCTATTAAGCATAATTAGCCAATAAGAAAATCCTACTGAGATTATTTTTAGCAATGTCTACAAATTGTAAAATTACATAATTATATAATACAATAATTATAAAATTACACGATTAAATGTTATAAACAGAAAATTAAAGTTAATGAAAAATAAAGCACAAACTGATTTATTTTTATGCTATGGCTCTATATGCAGCCAAAACATTTGAAAATATTTTAGCTTATCAGGTTGAAATATGGTCAAGAAAAAGATATGCAAAGCTACACAGGCTTCCACTGCAACTCCAGGACAAATTGAAAAGTCAATCAATTGAGATATTCTGCCAGTTCTTTGGAGACTGTGATTAGAAGACACATATTTTTAATTACCTATAACCTTACCAGTGCCTACTCTGGTTCTCAACTATATTGAAAAACTCATTGCTTAATAACTCCGGTATTGTATATTTTTTCTTCAATGATTTGTAGTACATTTTTTTTCCTCCTAAAGATCAAAAAGCAAATCAAGGTTTCAAACAACCTTTCCCAATTTTACTGCCTCTAATTATGCCCTTCAATATCAGCTAGCATCAATAATTTTGGTCACTGACTTAGAGGGTGTTAACTTGGGAATAGGATCACTGAATAACGGATCACATATTTCTTGCAGGATATTTTGTGTGTCCTGTGTGTCACTCCTTTAAGGTGGACAGGTCAAGAAAAAGATTCCATGAAGAATACTGGAACTTACAAGGTATAACAACAACGGAATCTTTATAGCATTTTATATATTTCACTCATGCCGAACTGAATCAAGGCAGGACAATCTTCTGATTTTTTTTCTGCCTCCCTCCCTCCCTACCAAGGCTAAGACGTTAGCCTAATAACTATTGAATACCTTCTTCAAGGTATTTTGTTCTTTTTCTCTGTGCATGTGAGAAACTTTCTGACAGTGAGAACAATCAACCAATGGAACAGCTTGCCCTTGGAAGTTGTGGGAGCGCCATCACTTGAGACTTTCAAGAAGAGATTGGACTGCCATCTGTCAGAAATGGTGTAGAGTCTCCCACTTGGGTGGGGGGTTGAACTAAACGACTTATAAGGTTCCTTCCAACTGATTATCTGTTATCTGCATAAGTACATGTCCATGTGTGAATACACCAACATACTGAAAACACCTTACCTATGCAAAGAAGCTTGGCTGAGGAGAAAACTAAACAATTTTTCTTGGCTAATGATATTTTCAGCTTCATGCAGTAACAAAACTGCATAATCTGGGACAACATTCATCTATGCAATTTTTCTAAGTATTCTGAGGCAATATAATCTATGTTTTTCATCAAATCATAAAAACTGAACAAATGTCTACATTCTCTGGTTCAATAACCATGTATTTGTTTTTGCAATACTAAAACTTAAATCATGCCCCTGAACTTTTAATAAAGTTGACCTTCAAGTTCATTCAACCCCCAACACAAGAGGGCGTATCAAGATTGAATTTCATTTTGTATTCCTGGAAACACTGTCTTTTTACCTAATGTGGCTTGTGTATCTCCCACCAAAACCACTACAATGAGTCTGAAAGGCAAGGTTAATCAAAAAGCTTTTTTAAACATTGTTTGGTAGTACAATAATTCTCATCTGCAATTGAAATAAAGCACTTTCTTGCTTATGGTAACAGCCATTAAGCCAAAGGGTCATATATATATATATATATATATATATATATATATATATATATATATATATATATATATATATAAACCCGAAGAACCAAAGATCCACATATGTGTGTGTGTGTGTGTGTATATATATATTTAAAATTATCAGCTTAAAAACCTTACACACACACATATATATATATATATATATATACACACACACACTTCCACAAACCTATGGTTGGCAGCTTTCTATTCTATGGCAAACCACAACTTGGCATTAGCTGCAGTGAAAATAAATTCGTGTTTTTCATCAAATATTTCTGGAGAAAATAGAGAAACCACCCACAGACTGTTTACTGTCTATATTTCTGATTGTCTATATATTGTGCAGCAAAAGAAATTTGGTTGAGCATTAAAACTGTTATTGCAAAATGTTGCGAAACTAAAGAGCGTGCTTCACTGGATCAGTGATGATTAAAAATAGGGGGAGACATCTATTTAGATAAAAATATACAAAACAAAACAACTCTTCACTAAAAAGATAAATTCAATCAAAATTGGCCACCATTTATTAGTTATAATGTCATTTTAAATAAAGATACTAATATTTCCCCAGATTGGAAATATTATTTTCATCAAGATTACACACATGTATATGTTCTTCCAATTAATTTGGTCTTTTCTAAAATAAGTTCACTGGAATAGGCAGTTGTTGATTTAATGTTGCATTATTTGGATATTTGTTTGGTGTCATTTTTGTTCTGTGCCTCTTCGGTCAGGCAAAATTCTTAATAAGTATACTTCTGTCGTATAAACATGAGAATTCAGAATTTTATCACTCAACTTTCCAATTCGGTGCCCACGAGATACTATTTGAAAACTAACATTCCTAAAAAAATTACCAAGTTAAGGAAGGTTGATGGCAAAAATACGGCCTTCTCTGAAGCAAACTCTGCACTCTTTTTCAGCATCTAATTTCAGTAAAAGTTACACTGCAAGTGGATTTTCTCATTTGAAGACTGCTTTGTGGCTCTTTAACTATATACCGAGAAAAAAGTTATTAAGGAATTCAAATGGGAGGTGGCGAAGAACATATCCATTATTTTAGCCACAGGCCTGGAGCTTCTAAGTCTTGAACCAACTACAAGCACAAAATAAACCTGCTGCTCTTGTTGACAAGGTGACATCACCGTAGAGGCCGGGGGGGGGGGAGAACAACACAAAGCTCTAGTTGCAAGCTCTCTGGAATGAATGACAGAAGAGACAGGTGGAAAATCCAGCTGGGAAGACAAAAAAGAGCTAAATGGAAAAAACGTATTATTGCAATAGCACAGAGCCAAGTAGGCACAGGCCTCAAAATGGACCCTCTGATATTCACATTTGTTTCATAGTATTATGTTGTGTTATGATATGGAAACCTATAAGCTATGCATAACAGTAGCAAAAAAATTGCTGGACAAAATAGTATTTGAACCACACAAAATGTCTAAGGCTCTTATGTATTAAGGCTCTTCAAATTAGTAGGAAACAAAAGCTCTTAACAATTAATTACTCTTTTTACTTAAATTCAGAAAATAAGATCAATCTGCCCTCATTTCTCCAGTTTTAAACTGGTTAGCAGCCACAAGTTTAATTTCTTATAATTAGTTTTGTTCTGCCTGCATTCAGATCAGGGAGTGCCCAGTTAAACAAAGTACTGTTTGAAAACAGGAAAATGTAAATAGAACAATTGCACAACCAACGTCCTGGGAAAGGTCTGCTGAAACCAGGCTGCAGCAAAGAAATGCTTTCAAGGATTCTGCCAATGTTGTCAATGCACTCACACTGAATGTCTCATCTTTCTATCCATGCAGTTTACAGTACAGCATATTCTGTATTTATGAATTTGTCATGGTTTTTTAACCATTTTCAGATAGATCACAGGTAATTTTGCACCATTTTCTGAAGTTACTATTTTATTTGTGTAGAGTGAATGTCCACAGAAGTGCACAGATAATATGCATGCCTGCTTCTCAAGACTCTTTCAGATACTATGATAGTAATAAATAGTCTTTACTCTGCCCTTAGCTTATAACTATTGCCCCAGAAATCCTATTGTACAAGTTACAAACTCAGCATTTTGGACAAAAGTGACATGCGCTGTCAAATTTTAAATACCATTTTATTGCTATTAATTCAGTGTGCTTTTGTTTGATAATTAGATATTATATTGGGAGCAAACAAAGTAATACAACATTTGAAAGCTATTTATATATAGCTTTTCCTGATCCACTGACTGATCCATTAATTGTTGCTACTGTCAGGAAATTTCTCCTTAGTTCCAGGTTGTATCTCCCTCTGACAAGCTTCTCCCCTTTGCTTCTTAACCTCCTTGTCTTACAACAGTTTGTTTAGTGATCATTCAAAGTTAAACAGCACTGAAAAAAGTGACTTAGGACCATTTTTCAGTTTTGACCTTTCTCGTATCCCCATGATCATGTGATCAAAATTCAGGTGCTTGGCAACTGGTTCATATGTATGACTTTTGCTGTGTCTCAAGATTACGTGATCACTTTTTGAGACCTTCTGACAAGCAAAGTCAATGGGGAAGCCAGATTCACTTAGCAATTGGTTTACTGACTTATCAACTGCAGTGATTCACTTAACAACGGAGGCAAGAAAGGTCATAAAATGGGACAAAATTCGCTTAAATGTTTCACTTAACAACAGAATTTTGAGTTCAATTGTGGTCATAAGCCAAGGACTACCTGTAAAGATTAGTCTGTACATATTAAACATCAAGGTCTTGTCAAGGTCACATAAGACAGTAGTATTATGGAAATGTATTGTTTTCCTTCAAAGCTAAATGGCCAGATAACAGCAGAAAAAAATATTCTGGTTGGAATTTACAGTTAAGATTTCAAGCTGAGGTATAATTACAAGTTACTTATGTTATTTATATTACTCCCTATATACATTCTTCAAGAAGCTGTTGCAAAAATGACAGCTGCCCATTATTTAGTAGGTTAACACACCAACACTGAACTTGTTGTCAATGTTTGGCATAATGACACTTGGCCACTAACAATGTTAAAGTATTCTTTAGTTGAAGTAATTGAGAGTGCCAAAATATGTCTAAGCAGCCCAAAATGTGGCAACAAAATGTCTGCATGATACTCTTCTTCTCGCACAAGTAAAGGCATCTTATCTATATCTGTCAAGCATGAGTGCCTTGGACAGAATAAAGTCCAACCTACTTAACATCCCCTTAATGAACTCTAATTGGGCAAGTTCAGTTGTAAGACAGCAATATTAGTAAAATAATGTCCTCTTGCCACATATTTTTGTAATAATCCTGTTCCTTTATCTTAGATTCCTTTTAATGTAACCTTTATTTCAGCACCTGACTGTTCATAGACAAACAGTAGAGCTTTTAAAAAGAACAGCTATATTTTAAATCTATGTACACCCAAAACATAGGGCATCAACATAAACACAAATCCAAGAGGAAAAAAGTAAGTCAGTTTTCAAAATATTGTTCAAAGATCACAGTAGAACAAGACAATCCAGCATGAATATTTTGTTAAAGAAACAGGTTAGACTTCTGCATTGACCAAATCCAAGAGACAGATAATTTATTTTCCATGCCTCATTCTCAGTTCATAGGTCAGTTTTTTCCCCAATCCTTCTTAAGGGACAAGAGGCAGTCTTTGTCTTCCTTTAATGAACAGCATCATCATCACCATTATTCTTAAAATATTAAATCAAAATAAGTAAGAAATGCAGATAATTTCTGGGAAAAAGAAACTAAAAGCAAAACATATGCTGACACAATTATCCATTAATACAACTATTTCAAAGAGTTGTTATTCTCTGTGCTTGCATAACATGCCTTGATTAAAAACAAGGAGCGTTTAGAAACTGGGAGCTCTTATTAATAGCAAACAAAGAAAAACTCACCATTGCGCTCTTCAGATCTAAGACTCTTCTTTGCAACCTCTGCCAATGCTCCAATGCCAAGACCAACAGCTAAGCCTAAAATGAACAAAGAAATCAAAAAGGAGGAAGAGGAAGTAAGTTAAAATGCTATCGGCATAAGTTACATCTTCATGTATATTAATATGAATCAATTCTGAAACTCTTTCTAGGACATATAATTGAAATCTGAAACATTAATTTTCCTCATTTTTCAGTGTTCACTATTATGACTACTGGAGATATATAATCATGTCATGTTTATTAAACAACATTTACACAAAATTATAGTCAAGATTAGACTAGGTTCTAAGCATTTACTGTAGAAAATATTTATTAGCGTTTATAAGGCCACCCAATTCTACAAAGACTCTGGGTAGCACACATTTTATTTAAATTTACATTATGTATTTCAAGTGCATTTGTGCAGATATATATTGAAGATTCCAGCTGAGCATGCTCAGTTTCCAGACAATGCCTTTATTAGGCTGTTGTTTTTCCTTGGAGTTTCATAATAAAAACCTCTGTGTAGGACACTAGGTGAATGAACTGCTTCTTCTTCATTTTCTCAGGTTCAAGATAAATCCTAGCCATTTCCTTTTCATGGGAGCCAGTTTGGTATAGTTGTTAAGGCACCAAGCTATAAACCATGAAGTCTAATCCTGCCTTCAGGACAAAAGTAACTGGGTGACCTTGGACCAATCACTCTTTCTCAGAAAGGAGGCAATGGCAAACCACATCTTAAAAACCTTGCCAAGAAAAATGCAGGGATTTGTCCAGGCTGTTATCAGGAAACAAAAAATTGACTCAAAAACAAACATGCACAGACACCACATACACATACAAAGAATAATTTCAGTAGAATACTTTTCAGACAGGTAACAATATACAATACCTGCAGTATGTTTACCGTACTCCCAATACAGTATACTCTGAACCTTCTAGGTTCTAAAACATGTCACAAATTGCAATCACAGGGTTGCAGGACACTGCAACTGGTTGTAAATGCAAGCCAAGCCCCAAATTATGATCATGTGACCACAGCAGCAGACCATAACTTCTAATTTAAATTGTAACGGACTTGTTTGAAAGCCATTAATTCAAAGCATTGTTAAACCAAGAGTTGCAAGTCAAGGGCTCCCTGTATTTATTATTTCTATTAAATATGTATGCTGCCCATGTCACTATCAAGAAACTCTGGGAGGCTTACAATGTCACAAACAGCCGTACAAAACAATTAAGAGATTTAAAACATTATGTATTAAAAGTTAAAACATTAAAATTAACAACACTTATTGCCCTTAAAAGAGGATTGAGAGCATTAGCCCAGTATTCCAATGAAGACCAACTAGAATTAAGTTACCAGAAAATTAAAAACATGGCATTTGCCAAAAGGTCCAAGAATCATTCCTGGAGCGCACATGGCCACAAGATTGCACAGGTCTCCTGGGGTACTCCTTATTCATTATCTGGGGTAATCTTTCAGTAGGAAAGGCTATAGGTACTACTCTTGCTAAAAAAGCACAAATGACCTCATCTTAAATCCCTCAAATTTCTTAAGGCCAGGCATGGCCACTTGGCCATATATCTGCAGTTCTCAAATTATTTGGAGACCAAAGAATGAAAGAAAAAGTGCATGCTTAGAGAAAGATCTAATTGTTTTGACTGTATGGTTTAAAATTATTTTAAGTCTATTAATGTGTACAAAGAAAGGAATCCATTTGACTGATTTGGGTGTTTTGATGAAAGACTGAGACAATCAGTTAACAATAAAAGGATGATGAAGGATTCTCAATGAAACACAGACCATCTTTAAAAAAAAGTGAATCTTGAGAGAAAAAACTGATGGGGAGGAGTTTTAAAACCAAAGTAAAAACAGAATGAGTATAGAAATAGAATACATAACTCTTCTATGAAAAGGTTTTATAAGATTACCACCAAATAGAATGAGTGAAAAATGGGTGCAAGGGAATATGCAAACTGCTTGCATTAAGTAAGAATTCAGAGAGGCATGAGGAATTATAATGGTAGAAAATAAAGATGTTTAGTAAAATGAAAAAGAAAAGATGCTATGGATGAGAACGCACATAAAAGAATGATTGCTTCAAAATACAAAATAAAATTATCACACATTGTATAATGTGTGATATTAATTGATTGTGTGCTATCAAGTTGTTTTCAACTCCTAGTGACCGCATAAATAGGTTTTCTCCATGATGATCCGTCCCTAAACTATTCTTTCAGGTCTTCCAATGGTGCACTCAATCCCACTGAAACAGAGTCCATCCACCTTGCTGGTGACCCTTCTCTTCTTCTCTTTCCTTGTGAAATATATCCATACAACGTGTACACAGAGAAAAGGAACATTGCAAAAAATGTAAGCATAAAGAATAAGGAAAGTCCACCTTTTGAAAATGGGTGAAAAGGAATTATGAAGTCCTTAATTCTCTATGAGCTTGGATGTTTGCTTGCAGATATTTAGTTCCAGACTTAGTAACTTCAGGGCTAAACTAGTTCTCATCTGAAGCATATTACAAATATATCACAATCTTCTATATTTCTGAATCAGGTAAACTAAAGTTTTATTTGGTCCTAAAAATCTGGTCAAATAATAATTCTAAACCATTTATGTGCTATTTCCTCTCTCCAATTTGTATTGATTCAGCCAAAACAGCAGCATATGTTTTGTCTAAAGTCAGGAAAAGGAATCTATGTAAACTTAAAATTCCTTAAGACTCACCCTCATACCATAAAATCATACTGTCTGTTATAACATCTAAATGAGTCTACTTAAATTCTAAGGAAGAAAACATTTTAAAACATCCACTGATTCTCTTAAAAGGCAATCTTGGAAATATACCTTCACATCATAAAGAAAATTTGTTAAGACATAAGCAAATTTATGCTCCAAGTTTAACTAAGTTTTGTTGCCATGATGGATCTAACCCAGCAGCCCTGTGGATGAGGCTTCGCTTGTTTGCCGGACCGGTTTCTGGCATGCCACAAACCAGTGCCGGTCCACAGACTGAGGGTTGAGGACCCCTGATCTAACATATAGGGCCACTTTGTCCCACATTTCCACTCTCAGTCAAGCATGTACTGTTCAAGCCAATAACTTTGCCTGGCCTGTTCAGCATCACCTTCTGATCTTCCCATTTTAGCACATTCTTGGCCCACTTAAAAGCAATAGGTCCAACCCTCTTTTCAATCAACTGTTGTAAATACAGAAACTACATTTTAACACAACAGAGTTTCTCCATTTGAACTATGACAGCAATAGAACACAGCAGAAGTGTGGCTAAAACTTGAGAAACACATTGGCTTATAGCTTCAATGAACAAAACCATGGTAGACCCATTTCCTATTCTATCTGACAAACCCAGCTTCCAATACAAAATTGCAGAAGCCATAAAATCTTTCCACTATCATCTCATACAGCAGGAACACGACTATTAGAATTAGTAAAAACGCTTCCATATGAAGAGTGTTTCATCAATTTCAGAAGCAACAGCATGTCAAAGCACAAAAGGATTAATGTTACATTTATGTTAATATAGCCAGTCTTCTGAGGAAATTTGTTAACATCCAGTGTCTTAAAGCAGTGGTCCCCAACCTTTGCAATCCAGCCCGGGGGGGACGGGAACGGGCACAACCACTCGTATGCAGCTTGACTTGTGCCAATGGTGCACACGGCCCACCACTCAAGCTGTACTTGTGTGCATGCATGCCAGCCTGACACTCACGGAGCCCAGTTCCAAATAGGCCACCTTCTTTGCACATGCATGTATGCCACACAAAAATTGTGCCAAACACAATAGCTTTTTTAAAGTGCTAAAAGACTCCAATGGACACAGAAAGAAATAATTTCTGATGCTATATCAAACAACTACAATTTTTTACACGGCTGATTATATTCAACGAACGGGAAGTATATACAACAGGCACAAGTGGTAAGAGACAAAAATGGCACTCGTGCAGTCATTTCAACTACTGACTCAAGGAAATGTTTACTCTTTTCTATTTCATGGGATAGTATATAGTACATACAGAGGCCTGTGGTAACTTGCCTAGTAAAAGCCAAGTTCCTTATCACTCTGTTATACAAACAGAAATGTTCAAAAATATATAGAAGTAAATCTTATCTGGAGAAATGAAAATAAAGGAAAGATGCCAACTCTGGCTATAAATAGGAAAGGTCATAAAACAGAGAGGCTTCTCTTTTAACTAATATGTGCTCACTTCATATGGCTGCCAAAAAGATCTGGTGAAAGGTGACATTCCCTCTCTTCCTACCCCATGCTTCTCCAGCCTACCAATTTCCAATTTGTATTAGACAACTTTCAATTAATAGACGAAAAATCTCAGAACCTTGTCTCCTCTCTAAACATGAGTTGATATAGAAAGTATTAGTTGAAGTATTACCAATACATTATTACAACTAAAATCATCAAAAGACTGAGGATTATAAAAAAAAGATGGCCAGAAGTGATCTATTCAATTGTGTTAATAACAAAGTTCCCTTAATATTTGTGAAATTGTTTTAAACATTTCTAAAATGTAATAAGTAGCTAGCACTATTTAGTTGTTAAATTATTTTACATAGCCTTCAGAGAAGATTTTCCTGAAATTCAATTGATTCCTAAAAGAAATCTTGGGTCCTATCCGCCGGGGAATTACATCTGATGGGACTCAAAAGGCTGGTCTTCTCTGCCACAGTGCCCATCTTGTAGAAACTTTTTCACCCAGAAGTGAGATTAGCTCTATTCGTCTCAGTATTCTGTAAGCCCTTCAAAACCAGGTCATTTTGTCAGAGCTTGCAATCCCAGGAAACTGGGAAGATCTTGAAATGGCTCCCTTATTGTGGTTTATATTATATCCTCTTCTGTTTTCTATTTTTTAATACTTGTTTTAATTGGGTGTGTGTGTAAGAGAGAGAGAGAGATGTACAACACTTAATTAAATATATAACATCACTTTTATATGAGATGTGCAGCTGTGCAAAAATAAGTAAAATATTGTAAAATAAATAAAATAAAAAATAATTAAAAAATTAAAAAATTAAAAACATATTTTCATGAAGTTTCATTATTGAATGAAAGGTTTGGAACCCCAATATATTAGTTTTAATACAGTACATATTTTATCATTATATTTAAAAATGAACATTTATATTTTTATTGTTGTTGATGGTTACTTGCCATTTTTTTCTGGCTTTGAGGAACAGCTCTCTCTACTCTTCATTCCCTCATCTCTTCTGTGTTTTATCAAAGACTGTGAGAGCCAGAGCACAGGGCCATCTGTCTTTACTAACAGATGAACAACTCTTTCGCTAACTGTAACATGCAGCTCTTTGCAGAATTTCCCATTTTCAGATCCTTTTTCCCCCCCCTACATTAAAAGACTCACCTCCAAAGTTAGCAAGTCTTCCAATTCTAGTAACAGGCACTTTTCGCTCACGGGCACGTTCACTGAGCTGCAAAAAAAGCATAAACAGATGTTTGATCTGCTAATAAACAATAAAAAAATCTTTCACAAGCAGATGGTCTAAAATAGTTTTCCCACCAAATGCTAGGAATTTCTGCCACACAAATAACATTATTTCAAAATTATTTAAAGAAACACAGAGCTCCTCTCGTCTACCCGAATTTTACATCTGTTCACCAATTCATGAGACTATTAGAAACGCAGCCATTTATACAAGTACTTTGTTTCTCCTATCCTAGAGTCCTTATTTTGATGCATATTTTGTTCTGCAAAAAACAAAACAAAACGAACAAGGAATTATAATTATTTCTCTTCACTTAATCAGAATAAGCACTGATGTCAACTTCAAATCCCATTTTAATGTGTATCCAATTTTAGGCAGAACTTGGCCTTTCTTGGCTATAATTTTGCCTGCTGTACTGTAGGTCCCTTGTTGTTGTTTTTTTCTTTCCGTGGGATCAAAAATTGCATGTTCCCCCAAGTCTTCATTTCAAGAAACATCAGATGAGCATTAATATGACCAGAATCTCTGAGCACAGAGGAGAATTACTACTTAAAAGAGACTTTCCTCTAAAACTGTTCTTCATACTTCTTGTTAACTTCTTTTCCAATACAAAAATTCAGTAGAATAGTATTTTTGTTTTAAAGCAATGCATACTTGGGATCATTTCCTAAATCATCGTAATCATTCAGTCTTTGCAGTGCTATAATATGCTCTATTCAACTGTATCTTTTTAAGCTGCATTCCTTAACATAATGTGCTCCTTCTTTGGACTTACTGGACTTCAATTCCAGTGGTGGGATTCAAAATGTTTTACTACCGGTTCTGTGGGCATGGCTTGGTGGGCGTTGGCAGGGGAAGGACACTGTAAAATCTCCAGTCAGAGGTGGTATATGCCGGTTCTCCGAACAACTCAAAATTTCCACTACCAGTCAGAACCTGCTGAATGCCACCTCTGTTCAATTCCCATAATTCCAACCCAGCATAGCCAATAGAATTATAGGAACTGAATCACAATATACAGTATTTGGGGGTACAGAATAAACAGAAATTTCTTTTCTAAAAAAAAATCCAAAGCAAAAAGAATGATAAGAAAACTTTGTTGCACCTGTTTGACTTTTAATTTCATGGACAGAAAAAAAACCTAATACATCTTAGCTTCTTAACCATTCCAACAATTTAGCAAAATCTCAAATGTCCAGTAAAGGAAAGATGAACACCTGTTAAATGTTAAAAAGAAGAAGTCTATTTCTAGGGAATATCATGACCTTTCTAAACAGAAGTCTGGTTGTTAGGAAAGTTGAACTAATTTTGAGAGGACACCACATACATCTAGTTTAGAAAAGCAACACTAAATAAAATACTAGATTATCTTAAGCTCTCCCTACTCCGAGGTTTGGTTGCCAAGATTTCAAAGATAGCATTCCACAAAAACATCAATGAAAAAAATATTTTTAAAAAATCCCAATTCGAGATACATTAATCAGCTGGGTAGAGGACTTTTAATTAAAAAGAAACATTGTTAATAAGAAGCTTAAAAATGTGCATGATTCATAAGTTTAAAAAGCTAGGAAGAGAACAAAATCTGTGCACATTTATCTGAACATAACATCTCTCTACCAGTCCATTCCAGGAACATTCAATCAGAAAGAAAACAAATTCATATAAATAAGCAACAGGCAGATTCACACATTATGTTATTTCCCTAAAAAGGACAAGATACACTAGAATCCCAAGATACAAGCCAGCTAGGAATTTGTCAAATAAACTAATAGATTAATAGGACCCTTACCTTAAAGAAATAGTAAAATCGCCTACTTATACTACATGAATATAATAAAGGCGTTAGCTTTCCTCAGTATGTTTCACACTGTATGTACTGGTCTATAAGACAGGCCAAAAGTTTGGTTAATTAAAAACTATAAGAACTACCATATATGCCCCAACACAACACAGACACTAAGTGACTAGGAGTGAAACAGGGGAACTGGTCACGCATACTAGTTGCTATAACAGAAGCTTTTCCACTTCCCTGAAATAGCATACTTACCATCTGTTTGTGAGGCTTTTGCTGTGGATCTGCTTTAGCTTGCCTGGCTTTGTCAATGTCTTCAGCTGTTAATCCACTAACAGGGGAATGGTCTTGGTGAAAAGGCCGGATTTGCCCAAAGACAAAAGCAAAAGGATTTCCAGGGTCCCTAAAGCCTTCGAATAGCTTTGTATTTATTTTGGCAGAAATGGGATTCTGACTTGCAGTAGCATCTTCACTCCCACCACTTTGAACAGGTCCTTTGACATTGTAAGAATAAGATGGGCCCTCTGTACCACTGTGCTTGTAAGGCTGGTCTTGAGGAGAAGAAAAGTCCTTTGTAATGCCTCCCAGCTCTGATTCTGAAAAGTTATATTCTTTACCAAAGTCTTCACCAATATCTTTCAAGTTTTCCTGTTGTTTGCCCAGTTCCTGCAAACAAAGCACTGAAATGAATTCTCCAGTAAAACATGGTTAACTATCAAAAGAAAACAATGAACATGATACAATGAATATGAATGTGGGCAAATCTGGGAGATAGTGGAGCACGTGGCGGCCTAGTATGCTATGATCCATGGGATCACAATGAGTTGGACATGACTTAGAAACTGAACAACAATATCAAAAGTCCTCACTAACTGAAAACACAAAAATAGTATGAAATCAAATATACTGAGTTATCAGTGCTTCTTCAAAGAGGCAAAGTTGTAGTCTTCAGATAACTATTTCTGTCTCTGAAAATTTATGTTGCCTTCAGACTTACTGCCTACAGGAAATGTCTCAGCCCAAGTGAACTCTGCCAACAGCGTGCTAGAACTTTCTTGTAAGTGTGGCCAAAGTTACTTCCTTTGATGCCCTTAAGGTTTTCTGCCCCATTTGACTTTTTCTTTTGCTTTTTCACTGCTTACATAACCACTCCAGCCATTCAGTAATGAGCAAAATTTAATCGTCTCCCCCAAACCGCAATCATAACACCAAGCCTATATCCTTAAATTTTAGAGTAAAATATTTCATCAAGTAAAATATTTCACTGAATATTTTTGTCAAAAGATTGTCAATGCAAGATTATAATTCCCAGATTAGTGCAATGTAGCTATATTATTTTCAAATACTTTTTTTAAAAAAAAAATCAGTATATATTAAAAAAACTCAGGTGGTACTGAATAAAAAATTCTTATACTTTTTACATGCAAGACATGGGGGGGAAAGACAATAGCAACTATTTATCAAATAAAGGGAAAAGAGACAAGCAAAATCAAACAAACACATAGCAATAGTTTTACCTGCATTTTCCCCATAGCAGCACTGAACTGTTCCTCAGCAACCGCCTGAAAGCTTCGGGCTATGGTTAATGTGTCCCCACCAAGAATTACTTGTCTTAGCTGTCCTGCCTGTGTCTCTAGGACTGCCTTACTGAGCTTTTTCAGCCCTCGCATCATCATGATGGCATCACTTGCCATGACTGATCACCTCCAGCACTGGAAGACATAAGATAACAGTCAGGTAAAACCATGAGAGTCCATGAATACACATACACATTCTATTGATTGCTCATTGCAGGGTGATTGCAATGGAACATGGGGATAGCAGGGATAGCAGGGAAAAGATGCTGCCTAGGAAACAATCAGATAAGAGAGGACCCATACTAATGGATCAAGCAGTTAAAAGCGGGGGTGAGAAATTTTGTACTTTCAGACTTGTGAGATTCTGTTAATGTGGCTTTACAATAAAGTAGATTTAATTCACCTAGTTTTGTTTCCTATCTTACTTACCCAGGAAGACTGATAGTTATCTACTTAAAACTTTTACAGAGCTAAATGAAAAGTTCCCTTCTCAGATAAACAAAAAACTCATCATTGATGTACATGGATTCCTGTCTATGCTACACACAGATGTATAACTATCCTATTTGTCTATACAAGATCTGTACATAAATATCTGGGCTGAAAGTGATGCTATATGTTTTTTGGCTAAGAAACTAATGGCAATATTCTTCTGAGCCTGCTATCCCCAAGGTCATTCCCATGTACAGCCTTGTCTGTTGCCTGTAATTCTAAGCAATGGGAAACCCACATCACACTTTCAGCTCCTGAGCTGCTTTTTAAAAAGTTTTTAGAGCTCTACAAGGTGTTGTTGCTGAAATACAGCAGAAATTATCATTATAGAAAGGTGTGATTTTTGTGGGAAAGAAAAATACACATTGTAAAATATTTATTAATTTTAAAAATGCCATTCTCAAACTGCAAAAAATGAACCCCAAAAGGTTTATTTGACTCCAATCTCACCTCCTGCTATGACATAGTCCCCTTAGTACTTTTTTCTGCCTTGCTCACTGCCATACTTTCAGCACACTTTTTTCTTGATTTCAGCGACATAAAAGTGTTAATATAAATTTCATCCCTATCAAAATCATCTAACTATACTTGAGGATCAAATTAATTTTGAGAAACCTTTCCTTTTGACTCAGTGCACAATTAACATATAAAAACACTACAATAAAACCCCTAATTGTAAACTGCCCAGAGTCACATAGGTGAAATGGGTAGTGTAAAAATTTAATAAATAATTTTGTACAAACAATGCTTATTCGCTATTTCTATCTTAATATTTTGTTTAAATACCACAGTTATTTCACTCAACATCCTGGCCAACAGTCGAAGAAACATATAATAAATTCCTTCTTCTGAATGACTTCTGTTTTTGAAGCAGCAAAACCCATATGCCATGCACTGAACATAGTATTAGTAATATTAGCACATGCAACTTGCCAGCACTTTTGTGAAGGTCCTAGGGGCCGATGACAGTTTGAATGGTAGGGCCTTGCATTGATAATGGCCTCCCACATAATAGAACCTGAGAAACCTCCAATGGTAGAGGTAGATGGGGATGTGGAGGTAGGCCTCCGTCAGATTGATGGACGTTAGATCTCCCCCCTAAGTTGAACTGCAGAGATTGCATCTTGAATCTCTTGTATTCTAAATGAGCATTGAGCTTTTTGAGATCCAAGATCGCTCTACACCCCCACCCCCACCCCAAGGACTTGAGAACTGCAAATAGAATGGAGTAAAACCCGTGTCCTCTCTGGTCCTCTGGTACCGGCTCGATGGCCTGGATGTCCAGCAAATGCTGGACCACCGTGTCCATGAGCTTTCTCCTTATGTGGTTCTTGGAGGTTGGGCAACGGGTAAAGGTCCTCAGAGGAGTAGACAGAAAATCCAGGGTAAGACCGAATCACACTGTTTTCAGGACCCAGGAATCGGATGTGAGGGTCTCCCATCGGTCTGCAAATAGGGCCAGATGGCCGCCGATGGGAGGAAAGGTACGGCAGTCATTTGAATCATTGGTAGGGACGACCTCCTGTGCCACGAAAGGGCCATTTAGATTGAAACTGTTGTTTGTTTCTATCTCAAAATCCCGTTCTATCTGTGGGTCAATCTGATCTGGGCTGGTAAGGGGGAAGAGGCTACCCCATGAGAAGTGGCCTGAGCAATAAGGGCCTTAATATCCGCTGATAGTTCTGGGACCACTCTTATCTGCTGAGCACATCCCCGCTGCAGTTGGACTGAAAGTAGCTTCAGTATTCCAGTTCTGTCTCTGTTCTGCAAATCTGCAGGACGAGGAAGCATGCAATCAAAAAGAAATCTCTCAAGTTTGGATTTCCTCAACAGGAGGGATAAATTCCTCCTCCTATAGCCCCGGGAACTACAGGCAACTCCTGTGCTAAAGGCTGCTGGGGGAGGGATATACCTCTCCTAGTCAGCTTGCTTCTGAGCTCTGGAGAATTGCTCTTCCAATGCTCTTTGCCTCCTTTCTTCTGCTCTTGTGGGCTTTCTAGATAAAGAGCCTCTGCCTTTATCTTGTTAGCAGCCTCCTTACTTGCAGATCTGGCCTTCCTGGGACTCTGCTTGGATCACTTTGCACTCGTGGGCTCCATGCTGCCTTGGTCAGCCATGCTGCTAATGCCCAGATTGCAGGGAGGAGAGCTCTCTCAATCCTCCAATCCTGCTGCTCCAAGGGAAATTCCAGGCCTGGAAGCCTTCCCTGGCCTGTGGCAGTGGCGACCCTACCTGTCTCCTAAATAGCCTGCACAAATCACCATGTGGTCAAAATGGTCACCACCCGCTCCGAAAATCAGCTGGAGACATTGAAAACAAAAGCGGCTGCTCTGAAGCTACCCAGTTAAGCCTGGGAGCTTCACAACGCACTGGGGGTAATTGCAGCTTCAGTGCCCCCATCAGGGTGGGGAATCATTTTGAGGCTCTCCCTTGACTGCCTGGGCTGTTAGGCCTTCAATTGGTAGTTCAGGGGGGCTGCGAAAAACAGAGCAAGCAGAAGTTCCAATTGCTGCCTGTTTACAATGATTTGGATACTCTGAGGGAGTTTTTGCAAACCTTTGGGAGAATCCACACTTTAAACTGCTGCTTTCTGCTGAAGTTGTTGGAGCCAACCTTTGCCACATCTCTATAGGGCCAAGACTGAGTTGTGACTGGGGCTAGGGGACTTCCTGCCCTGACAGGAAAAGGTGTGGCAAAGATTGATGACTCAGTCTCTGGACAGAAAGGCAGATTCAACCCATATGTGTGGATTATCCCAAAGGCATGTTGGAGAACTACCAATGATCTTTTCTGCCATCCTCGCTACTCTCTGCACTGCCCTCCTGTCTGAAGCAGTAACGCTTCCAAATCAAACAGTAATGCAGTATGACAGACTCGACCATCCCTCTATAGAAAGTGGCATGGACAGGGGAAGATTTTCTCACGCAACACAGAAAACATAGGCACTGCTGAGCCCGCTTCATCAGTGTTTCAATGTTGAGTGACCAAGCTAGCCTACTCATTACCTGCACAGACAGAAACCTGATGCTGCTAACCACCTCCACAAGTGAATCATTAATATGTAGAGACGTATGGCTTTTCTGAAATCGACAATCAATATGTAGAGGTGCTGCCTTTTCTGAAATCGACAATAATCTCTTAATTTTTCCTACGTTTAAAATGAGGTGTTTTTGTTACACCAGTTCACTAAACCCTCTACCTCCTTCTAGTAAGCATCCTCGTTGTCATCTTGAATAAGGTCGACTACTGTTGTATCATCCGCGAACTTCACAATATGGTTGATGGTAAACCTAGCACAACAGTCATGTGTCAACAGGGTGAACAATAACAAACTAAGGATGTAGTCTAGTCTTAGGACTATGGTCATAAATCAAGGACTACCTGTAGAAAAATGGCTATTGAAACCAAAATTATATAGTATTTGTATTGTATTTATAATGATGTTTTATCTCAGCTACTGACTATTTACTTATAACTGTTTTTCTTCAGTTTGTTTTGGAGGATTATTGTTATTCACACAGAATCACTTGAGGTGGACAGCCACAAAAGTGAATTGAATTGAATACTTTATTTGGCCAAGTATTTTTAGACACACAAAGAATTTGTCTCCGGTACAAAAGCACTCAATTAAATAAATATATGTTATGCCCAACAGAACTTCGCAATGACAGGTATGATATAAGAACTTAACCATCCCCTAAATAAAAGGTAGTTTGGATTTGCATATCATATTTGAATTGTGCTAATGCAATGTCCACATTCTAATATTCAAATGCTAAAGGAGGAAACAAGAATACCTTCAATCTGAATAACACACATAAATAGCAGATTTCACATCTCTGCATACCAAGAATATTGGAAACATGCCTCTACACAATGATAAAGTATATATTATTCATGCAGACCTTCCCATAGTCAACACTCAGTATCATCTAGCAACATTTCAACATACTACTTGAATTGTTTGCATTCAAGCTGTAACTGTAACTTTAAACGCTTGTGGTTATGCTGTTGACCTTTCCTCTCTTCCCATATCTTTGTTGTGTTTTATATTTTTGAAATTGTAAATCTACAGAAAGGGACCATCTGACTAGTGATATTTGTAAGCTACTTGATTTTTGTTTTAGTTATAAGATCTGGACAAAGATATTTTAAATAATTAGCCATGAAAGCAGAGCTAGGAATGCTCTTTCTGCTTGAAACCAGGGAGCGCCAACGCTCAGAACAGAAAACACTAGAGAAGGTTGATGAATGATCTAACAAACTCTAAAGCTCCTTTATCCAAGACCTTGTGCCAGAATGCTCTGTTCAGCATAACAAAGTCAGGAAAGAGAAAACAAGTTAAGGAGCCAAGCAGCAAAAGGAAAGAGTCAGTCATGGTGGAACAGCCTCTTTACCACATTTTTCCAAAATAAAGTTAACGGATAAGCTATAAAGGAAACTACTGGCTCATTTATATTGCTCAACATCCACAAAATTTTAAAAAGCTAAACATATTGCATGAAGAAATAAGATCAGTTCCCTTTTGCTAATTTTACATGAAAAAGCAAATTAATTGGATCATACTTGTTATTAACAGTGTTCCACTGAAGCTCATCTATTTATGGCTCAAACTGGCTTCGAATGAAAAGGCAACGAACACAGCCATATTTTAAACGTACTTAACTACAAAATGTTGTCATTATGAAAGTTAAATCAGAACATTTAATACTAGAATGAAAGAAAAGTTAGAGTAAGTCAAGTTTTTAATATGTGAATTTAGACTCAATAATCTATTTATTCTATTACAGCTTGAAAGACACAGTGAAAGATAGAATCACACATTCTATGGTTTGATTGATTTTGATGTATCTTGAGAACTCAGAGTTATCAATTATGATTAGAATAAATAATGACTTGGTATAAAATATTTAGTAAGTATGAGACTCAGATTTAAATATATATTCAATTAATTAAATCAATTGCTATCTCCCAATTTAATCTATTTAATCTAGTAGGTTAGGAAGATAAAGCAGAGATAAAACAATGTAGAAATATATATATATTAAAGAAAAGGTAAGTTCTAACAAATGGGAACTGTAATATACATTGCAGCACAGAAGATTCACTCAGGCCTCTTCCAGGATATTCCATTTTACTACCTGTCTCACCACTTTGTTTTTCATCAGGCAATTTTCTTTTCTTCATTCTTCATCATGTCTGATTCTCAGAGGTTGCCTGAACAATTTCCTGCAGTGTTGTGGGCCAGATTTTGAAAATATTACCCAACTGACTTTGTGCCTAAAGCAGAACTAGATCCCACAGTCCCCTGATTTTTAGCCTGTCTTAACCATTATTCCAAACTGGCATCCAACATTGGCAGCTGAGGAATCTATTTTAAGACATCAGGATCAATTGAGCCAATTGAGTAGGTTTGAGAATTGTTCAGTTTAGCAGTTTTCAGTCCTTCTCAGTCTCTGATCAAGCTCAACCTATCAGATAACAGTAAGGGGAAGCATCCTGATTTAGAAGAACCGTAGTATTAATGTTAAATTTTATCCATTCCAAATAAGTCCAGCATTTTATCCAATGCCTAATTAATGTCCAACCATATTAGTCCAAATTTAATCTCTAATTTCATATAATCCTTTTATTTCCAGTTTTTCCGTTACCTTATATTTTCCTTATTCCCAGTTCGTCGCTACCATTCTTCCAAACGAGGACTCTTTCTTTCCGCTTTTTGGGGTTTTCAAAAAAAAAGTATTCAAAGTTTTATCCAGTTACACACCACTCACCACTTCCACTCTCCAGCACAAAATTTAAAGTCCCAGTGACTTCCCATCTTCAGGGCAGCCATTAAACTGCCTTTTCTCCCTGTCTTCTAGGGGAGTAAGTACCAAGACAGGGAGGGGAGATGCGGCTCCCCTCAACCCAGCTGGCGGTCTCCCACTCTTCCCCCATTCCTACAGGGTGGGTCAGATGGTTTGATCCCTCGGGGACTCCTCCAACAGGGCAAGCACGGATCAAAGCGACACACGATCGCAGTCTCTGGTCCGTCTTTGACAGAAATGCCATCGGAAGTCCATTAAATGGCTTTCTGACAGTCATTGATTGCTTATGATACAAAAGGGCTGTATGTAGGTTGAGTAACAATTTGGATCTGTCCAGAACTGAGCACCTTGTAATTAATGAGTGGTGGTGACAGCTAACTTCTTTGAAATATTCCTTTTTTTTACAGATTCAGATTTTTCTCTTCTTAAGGAAGTATGTCATTTTGTGTACATACAATTCTCAGTATCAGAAGAACAAATGGTAATATTGAAAAATAAAAGAACTTTACTAAATTAAAATATTAAAGGGAGGTATAACCAATATACTAAGAATTTCTTAAGATATTTTAAAGCAAGAAATTTTTAAAACTTTACCTAAACAAATATAGTAAAATAAACTGGCAATCTTATCCCCTTGGCTCTCTGAAGCAGCAGTATCTTCCATCCTTTATTTCTCCGTCCTTTCCCCCCGCTCTATTGAAAGCTTTCCGGTCACCTGCTGGGGAGGTGCTAGGACATCTGCTGCTGAAAAGCATGCCAAACATCAGTTCTGTTTGAATGAGCTGGAAGATGGCGGCTGTGCTAGAAAGGCTGAGGTCGGCAGCCACGTTGTTTCAGCGGCTATGGCGATTGGACCGGGGAAGCCAGTTTAATCATTGTGGCAGCTGTGCCGATTGGACCAGGGAAACCAGCTGATTCACTGTGCCGGCTGTGCCGGCCTAGCTGGGGAAGACTTGCGTTCGCTGTTTGTGATTGGGTTTCAAGAAAATCCAAAGAATTTAACTCTGCCTGTTTGCTCTGTGGAGCTCTTGCTAAACCAATTTTCTTTTCTCTGAAATACGGCTAGAGGCTTTTGATTTGAATGGGGGTGGATTTGTTGGAGCCCTGACACGCGTCTCTCTTGGGCTAAGACTGAGTCAAAATTGGGACACGCTCAAGAGAGGCATGGCTACAAAGTTTAAAACGACTCAAGTCTTTGGGCAGAAAGGTGGAGTTAACCCATTCTTTGGATTCTCTTGTCAACACACTGGAGAATTGCAAGATTTATTGAGTTCACAAGATTTTTCTATTGGTGTGTGGGGTGTGTTTTTGTGCGTGTGTATGTGTGCACATGCAATTATGAGAATTCAAATTTGTTTTAAAGAAAAGCTAAACTTTCAAGCTGCATAGAAAAATTGTACTAGAGTTTCAACTTCAAAGTTGCTACAATCTAACTGAATTCTTAGAACACCATCCCTTTCTATGCTATGGTATATGGATCAAGTCTACAAGTGCTATATACTAGAATTTTACTCCTTAAGGAAATATATAAACTAAAACAGCAGCTGATAGTTTTAAAAATACCCCTTTGGCTTACAGAATTGTTTTGGCAATTCAATCTTTATGTGGGTAGAAAATAACTAATATTGTTGAATCTGACCAACTGATCATATTTATAAGAGGGAAGACTGTGTTTCTTCCTACTCAATAGCAAGGGGGAGGAGTTCCAAGCATAGGCTGACCTTTTCCCCTCCCACACTTACGTGGGCAATGTACATTTCACATCTTAAAGCAATTCTAAAAATGCTTCCCTTATCTCAGTTTAAATGAACAGAGATTACAAGAGACAGATGTGAACTGGCACCAAGTTCTGAACAAAGCAATTATTTTTGGTTTTGAAAATATTAGCATCCAGAGAAGCAGCAATTTTATCCTCCTAGCAATATCTTCTATTTCAAGGCTGACTGAAACAATGTGGGCTAGATTAAACAATACAGAAAGAAGGAATGGCTTTGATTCACAGGAGCCACTGAGCAGGCAAGTATGCTGCAACCTTTTAAGTTTACCTTACTGAAAGCCAAGGTGATACCTGCTTTTTCATACCTGAAGTACTGGTAGTTTCAAAACCAGAGTTCCACTGAAAGAGAGAGCTTTTATAAAATCAATTTTTCATCCTTAATTTATTTTCATAAGTGCTTACTACAAATCATTTAATTAAAACCAAAATAAGGGAAGAGTTTCTGCACAAATAGATATGTCCATTTCCCAAGCCTGATCATTCATACCATAATCAGATGTTTAGAGCAGGGATCTCCAACCTTGGCAACTTTAAGACTTGTGGACTTCAACTCCCAGAATTCCTCAGCCAACTTTGTGGCTGAGGAATTCTGGGAGTTGAAGTCCACAAGTCTTAAAGTGGCCAAGGTTGGAGATCCCTGCTTTAGAGGGAGTGTATCTGAAAGACAGACTAAGAAATGTAAGAAAAGATAGGGAAAACACTATATGTATCCAAAGGCTTTACACAACAAACATGAGCTGAGAATAATGGAATGAATGAAAAATAGAAAATCATGCACGAAAGCAATAAAGGTAACAGAATGGAAGATCCAATAAAGAAGCAAGACATAACACAAAGAGATATAGGAAAAAAGAATTATTCACAGACTGGGAATTGTAAGGAAGACATGCTCTTCAACATATTTTTTTAAAAGGTTGTATATGCAAGTCTCTAGGGAGGGAAAGTACTACTGAACATAAATTATAGAAAGAATTCCTACTATTTTATAAAATAAAAGCACAGTGGTCGCTTTAAAAAAGTTTGAACACAAAATGTCTAAAAACCTCAACAAAAAACCTGAAGGTTCAAGCTGCAAAGCCAAATTCCTATAGCAAAACTAAAGAGCTCAGGAGCAGAAACCATTCCCACTCATTGTATAAACATTTAGCTATAAACTGAGATGAAAAGATATACAAGACCAAAAAAAAGAGTACTAACAGTTCAGATACATAGCTGCATGTTTTCGAACTACAATTTTTCATTGTTTCCTGTGATTAAATAATCATTTGACATAAGACTATGATAGCATTGCATTAAAACCATATATTTCCTTCTTTTTCAGAAAAAAACCTGGAAATATGTGTTATTCCTACTATAATGAATTATGTGTTTTAAGATTACATGTTATTGGTTTTTTTCTACTGACAAAATGTGCTCCTTTATAATATATACTGTATGGTGCTGGTGCGTGTGTGTGTATGTGTACACTACAAAGTAAGAAAACCAGATGCCAAATTAGTATTTCTGGAAAGACCAAAATTGAAAAATCAACATTGAAAAATCCCTATAACCTGGGATACATAGGATGATGTGAATTTTAGTCAATACATTTAGACAGCATTGTTGGTGGACAGATTATTATACTGTACAGTGTTTTGGGATACAAGAAAATTCATGAATAAGTCAAGCAAGCCTGATAAAATATATTTGTTAAATCAAACACAAGGAAAAACTGCACTAGGGAGTAAGGAGCTATCACCACAAATGTAAATACTTGGTCAGATGGCTCCAAACTGAAATGATGAATCCCACTTCTTACTTCAATTCTTTCATACATAAAACACTACAATGTAACTTTATATTGAAGCTGCTTAAATGACAATTATTTTTCCACTGCTAAAATGTCAGGCTAGAAAGACTGCACCACTTGCTCCTTAAAAAAAATTTCAAGAAGCAAAAATCAAGGGTAACATTCCAATTTTGATCAAGTCTGACAGCTCTTTTATTTTAAGCAGAGACATATCAGCAAATTAACTATAGAAGTTCTATCCTGACAATTCTATTTATGTCAGTCTGACTTGGGTTAGACATAGTCTGGGTACATGAAAAATTCTAGCCATCAACTGCATCTCTGGAATTAATGTACCTTCATTTATGATGGTCAGGGCTTAGAATAATTCATATTCATTTATTAAACTTGTATGCTGCCCATCTCACCAGAATTTATCCAAGTAAATTCATTATTATTAAAAACTGTTATTACTATTAAAAAATTATTATTTAAATAAATATTATTATTTATTATTATTTTAAAAAGTATTAATTACATGCTACTAATTCCAGACAGCAACTTTTGTATTGCCAACAAGGATAATGTTTACAAACCAATTATTGCTCAGTTTTTTTCTCCAAAACATTGGCTGCATTTTGATATGAATGGCGAACTAACGTAAAAATATTTGTGGTCCAAAAACTGACAATTTAGAATACTATTAGGAGACAGGAATGGGCAGTTAGAATTTAATCTAAAAACTGAGAGTAGGATAACAGATCTATAAATCAGCTATTCCTTTCATCTGACAGGTGCTGAGTTGCAATATCCTGCAGCCAATGAGGAAATAGACTAGGTTAGCAGCCCCTTTTCATATAGGAATCAAGATTCAAAGCCCCTTTATCTTGCACTTCCTCTTACATCTAAACCACTGGAAATTTAAAAGGGAGACCACTAGATGATTAGGTCTGCAACTTCAGGATAACTAGATAAGGATTGTACCCCTAATCTATTAAAGGATGGCAACTTGTGCTGGACTGATCTAAATTACTTATTATCAATCACTTAAGGTTAATAAGGAGAGCAACTTAGTTTTTACTGTGGTTATTTATTTATTTTTCCATGTTGCTCAACTGTTTTTGTAACTTTGGAGATAGCAATAAATACCTAAGTTTACAGTTTGCGTAGATCATGATCTTGTCAATTGCTGGAGAAAAAAGTAATTTCTACAGACAGGTATATCAATTTATCTCAAAGATGCAATTAAATATATTTTAAGACAAGCTTAAGTTATTCATCTAAGAAATTATAAGAGACTAACAACAACTTTCAAAACCACAAATACTTAATAGTTTTAATATATATTGTTCCACAAAATTGCAAATAATTAATTCATATAAGGTTTCAGTTCTTCCTCAATGCCAAATAAAGCTCAATTATTTGCAGAAAATGTGTGACACTATATAGTGGACCAGAAGCCCCTAACTGGTGGTCCGCGAAAAATTTTTTGTGGTCCATGATGCACCCAGGGTGGAGCAGCTGCTCCGGGGTGAGCAATGGGCCAGTCCTGTGATTAAAGCTCTGGATTAAGGGACTGGCCAGGCAGCTCGTGGTGGGGCTGGAAATCTCCGCCGTAGAGGGAGGCACATGCAACTTGCAACTTTGCAGGAGATGCAAGGAGCAAGGAGCAGCACAGCTCTCGCCGGCTAGAACAAGATAATTAGTGCTGTTGCGGCAAGAGAGGGTGGGGGTAGCAGCACAGGCAGTCCGAAGCAACAGCTGTTGGCAACCTGTGGCTCTGTCTTCCCCCTGCTGTGGCTTACTGTTGGCTGAATCTACCACTGGCTGGCCCCAGCCCTCACCCAGCCCTCCCACTCACTCCTCGCCTGGCCTGAAAAGGAAAGGGCAGGGGATGAAGATTTGCTCCATATTCCATAGTGGGAGCGAAGCTTCATCTCTTGCTGGGTCTCGCGGGTGTTTCTTCCAGCCCTTTTTGGTGCTGCGTGACTGAAAGACACGGACTTCCTCTCCACTCCAAAACACTGGCTGGCCCAGCTGAGAGAGAGAGGTGAGAGAGAGGAGAGAGATATGAGAGAGATGAGAGGTGAGAGAGATGAAAGAGGTCTGAGAGAAGTGAGAGAGAGAGATGAGAGAGACAAAGAGAAAGAGGTGAGAGGGAGAAAGAAAGATGAGAGATACTGAGAGAAAGAGCTGAGAGCTGAGAGAGAGGTGAAAGATGAGAGATACTGAAAGAGGTGAGAAAGGTGAGAGAGAAAAAGAGAGATGAGAGAGATAAAGACAAAAAAGAGAAAGAGAAAGAGAGAGAGTCAGAGTCGAGTCCTCGGTATTTTGTTTTCTGTGGAAAACGTGTCCAAATGGCTCTTTGAGGTTGCAGAAACAGACAGCCAAGCTAAGTGCCTGAAGGACCCCTCCCGGCACTGGGAGTCCAGGTGCTTCAGCCAGCGGTGGGCTGAATTCATAATAGTGGTCCACGGGATTTAAAATTATGAATTTAGTGGTCCCTAAAGTCCAAAAGGTCAGGGACCCCTGCAGTACACAACACTCATTACAGAGCATTTCATTTTTTACAGACTACAAACACAAGTGTTTTATAAAAATAGGCAGCATACATTTTTCTACTCTCACTATAGTATGGTTAGGATTATGGCCATAGTGCTAAAGCCCAGGGAGAATATTTAACACAGCCAAACAATGCATTAAAACTCCACAGTTGTTTCATATTGTTGGTGGGTGCTTTATATTTTCTTTAAAGTTCTCACAGGCAATGTCATCACTGAAACCATTACAATATATTCTAAAACCTGGAATATAACAATATTTGCTCATGGACACTGGTATTTCTAGACAAATGATAAAATGTATAACTCTGAGACTATCACCAAATGTTTAACCATCAAAACAAACTGTCAAATCCAGTTAATTAGCAACCAAAATGCCATACATCTGATGAAATGAGCTGTTTATGAAAACTTATGCCTTTTATTAAAATTAAGTCTGGAAAAAAACCAGCCAGACTCCTATGTTTGGCTACCATAGACTAAAAAAATTATCCTCCTGCAGAAATTCTTAATCTATCCAACAATACTTTATGTACTGCTATCCCAGTTTTTGGCTGCTAATAACTCTAGATGTATAGAACATTGTAAAATCATACATATTTAAATTCTGCTTCATTCTCAAAAATTGTTTGCTCCCTTAGCAGCAATTCTGCAAAGTTTCAAGGACATTTGCAAAAAGCTTTAAGCAAATTATTTTGTGTGGGTCATTTCATTTACCAAGTCATATATACTAGCCTTCAATCCTTTGAAAGACAGATGGAAATCACAAGTGCACCTGCCATAATGCAATGGGTATGTCTTTTAAGCCATGAAAATGATTCAATACTATGTCAGCTGTTTTCATGTGCTCTCTGTCCACTTTTCTGACCTTAATGACTGAAGAAGGTACTTGTTGCCAAAGCACTGATCTATTTTCTGGTTAAAGTAATGCAACAGCATTGTGGCAGCTGCTTTTATCACTACGAGAGAGACTACTGGCATCTCTTAAAAGAGTAACATTCTATTTTTGTTAGGAGGCAAGGAACAGTGCTCTTGGGTTTATATGTATTTCTCTTTTGTGCTATAAGAAACACAAGAATGCCCGGTTAAAATGACATTTATACACCATCATTCTACCACAGGAATGAGGAAAATGGGAACAGCATAAAATTTAGGCCTATTTTCATCACTTAAGTATTTGTTATTCTGAAATATATTGTATATGCCAGAAGATGGTTTGGTGGGGTTTTTGCTGAAGCTTGGTTTCAGATAAAGCAATTCCATATTCATCAATATCTTTTATATTTTGCCACTGGCTCCTCAAATATGGGTTATTTTAATGTATACATATCAGGGGAAATTATCTGCCTCTATACAAACAATAAATAAGCCCTCGGAGGAATTTGTTAGGTTTGTCTAATGGCAATACTGTGAGAGGACATACCTAAACTCATCAACAGAAGTCATCTAAACAATGCAGATTGTGTTCCTATTAAACACTTAGAAAGAAAAGATTTTACTTTCTGCTGTATTCCAGGTTGAATACATAAATCCACATTAGCAGAAAACAAAGCAAAACAGAAACCAGAGAACTAGACAAAATGAACTTGAGCATTTCCTGAACTAATTCAGCATCCTACAGAACATTTAATCTGATTTAAACACAATTAACTGGCAGAAGATACCAAACTTACTATTCTTCCTAAACAGCTAAGGAGATAATCAACAGGAGAGAAACAGTCAGCATATTTTCATAATCTAATAGAAAAGTACATATTTTATTCTTCAAATTTGAATGTTACCATTGATATGTCATAAAGCAAAATACTACATATATTTTTCTCCTTTCGCCAAAGCTGTGAATTCAGTCCAAGCATATTTTGCTTCCTTCCTAATTTAGGCAGCTTGCACCAAAAATGCCATATACCTATCTGAATTAACTTGGACGATAGTCTGTGACTACAGCTACAGTCCCTTCTAGAGAACCAGTAACAGAAAAGGTGCTACATGTTCAGTGGCAAGATATATCACATTTTGTTTTCTCTTCCAGGCAGTAAATGTCTGCATGCAAATGCTAGTGGAAATAATTCAGAACTTTGGGCACAAACATTCTAAATATGCCTATGACATTCAATTTTACCATCCATTTACTTTTCCCAGGGACAGTAAAATTTTTGAACTCAGGGAGACATAAGGGGAGAGACTAGAACAAGCTGTATATTTCTCAAGAACTGCCTATCCTTTTTCTAACATTTCAGTGACAGAAGCAAGGGGTAAGTTAACCCTAGAATTAAGACAGATACATAATTTAACCAGCTACAAGTTTAACCAAAATAAATTGCACTTTAAGTTTAGTTATTATAACCACTCTATCAAACATATTGTTCAGTCACAGGAAAACTGATAGGTAATTGAAAATGGATGCATGTCCTACAGAATCTAAACTGGAATGCTCTTAATTCCAGTTTCACATGAGTCAGTCACATGAAATTGTCTCCTGTGAGTTAATTATCAAGGTCCCTCTACTCATTTTTATATTTAAATGACAAACTGGGATATTCCATTAGAACTACATGAAGAAGCAGGCAAGTTAAAGTGGATTCTTAGAGCCCACTAAAAGTATTTTCTCTCAACTGCACCTAAACATCATTTTTTTTCTCTTTATGTTAAGTTCTTCTCAGCTACTTTGAATCTTAGTATTTGAGGGAAAGCTCTTCCATAAATATATCTACCCCAAATATGAGGAAATGCCAAGGGGGCTCTTCACTCCCTCTACTGGAAACACTATATTATGTGAGACGTGACCGAAAGCCTTCTCAGCTATGGCACACAGATTACAGAATGTCCTTACATTACAGGCAAGGGTGACATTAACTTTGGTTGTTTCAGAATGAGAAGTTGCTGGATGTCGGTGTCAGTAGCCTGATCTGTATTTTTGGTTTACCTAAATCATTTATATTATACTTTATTTTTCAAGCATCCCACCCTGATATTGGGAAGGCTATGAAGATTTAAATAAATAATGATCTCTAAAGTTTTGCAAATAAAATTAACACAGGGATTTTTATTAGTATAAACATTAACTACATTTAATCACTGATAAAAAAATAACATGAAAGTGCTTACACACTGTCATTATTAGCTATTTTCTACAGCTAGTCAAAGCATGAACAGATTTATAGAATAAGCTTATTAGTCAGCAAAACTCAGGAAAGAGAACAGGAAATTATCTTTAAAAAACACTTCCATATTTTGTTTTTATTCTTTACAATTCTTAACAGGGCTAAAAAAATGAAGTCTCCCCTTCTTTATACTGCCATGATATGAAAATATATTCCATCACTATCTGCAGGTATACAACTGTTCTTGGAAAGGAGAAGTCCTCCCTCCCCCAAATATCATACTTTTGTTTTTAAGAGCTTTCCAAGGTCATGTTTTTCTTAATTCATGTATAATATCAGTGTTAAGATAAAGTTTGGCAGATATGATTTATTTTAGTTTTCAAAGTCACAAGGATCATTGCTCTCAATGCTGGTGAGTCAAATGAAGATGGTCCATGTTTGTACTGATTAAGTCTTCATTACATTCATCCTTTGCTAATTTGTAAATAAATACAAATTGCAGCATTAAAGCCATGTATGTCAAGCCGTTATATCTTTTTCTTGCAATGACATTTTTATTCCCCTATACTTTTTGAATTATTTTGCTGTATTAAAAATAATAAAACTCTATCAATGTTCCATCTTCAATGGCAGCTAGCCAATAACTTGCTGTGGAAAATAACAATACAAAATGAATATTTGTCCCAACATGTAGTATTGAGATATAAGTCTATGATGAACATAAGGGATATTATTTGGCTATCTTAGCTAATAAATGAATATCTAAGTTAGAAACAACAAAAGTTTGAATCCTTGAATTTGATTTTGTTAAGATCAGGTGTTAATGTTCAACAAGATTAACAAACTTTTTTTAATTTTAATGAAAGCTAAAAACTTACACAGCTACTTGTAAGAGCATGTGTGGCTCTTATATTTAAGATTAAGGATGCCATATATTTCTGAAAGTTGGTACCTATGTCAGGGAGGTGTCTTTTCCTAGAAAACAATAACCAAGCTCCTTTTTCCATGTGACTTTTTTTCCATTAATATATTAAATCAAAAGCTAGCACACTATACAAAGAAAAGTAAAACCTTCAACGTATTTACTTCCAAAAAATACTGTTAGAAAATAAAACTGGTGGCATTCTAATGGCCCAGTGCTTTGTTTTGTAAATTATCCAACTTCAAGGAAAAAAGCAAATATAAACTCCCAAAGACCATCTTCAACCAGCCTGCCCATCTGGTAAATGAGTGCTTTGTAACTAGTTTGTCATGCCCTTTGTGATATTCATTTTGTGAATGAAACACCTGGGCAACCATTAGCCTTTCTAAAAGAATATTCACAGCATGCTCTTACAATTCTAAATCTGCCCACTGGACCAAAGCTAGAGATCTTGTTCCAGAGACTGTTAAGTCAAAGCAAATGAATAAGTGGGTAAGATGAGCAGGCGTTACCTTGATTCCAAATCTCAAATTGCATAAATATACAGAAATCTTTCAGGGGACTACAAAAGGACTCCAACTAGGCAGGTCTCTATAGGCTACAATTTGGATGTAAGAGGCACTTACAATTTTTTTACCCTAACCAACAAAGTTACTCAAGCATTTAAATCTGTGCTGGAACTTTTAATAATTTAATAATTTATGTTTCCTTGTATAACCGGAGTCCGGGATTTAGTGTTTCTAATAAGCAGTCACCTGGTGTTAAACTAATTATAGTAACTCTATAATATTTAATTTTATCATTCACTGCTAGCTTTTATTAATACAATTTATTACAGTGACTTAATTCAGGAGGGACCAGTCTGCAATCCTAGAACTCCTCTGTGACCAAAGCAACAACATTCAAGAACAGAATTGCAACACCTTTTCTATTAAGAGTTACATTTATGAGCACTAAATGGAAAGATTAAGAATTTGGAGCACTGATTTCACCCATCATTCAGCAGTTGGGTGTGAACAATTGTGCAATAAGACTGTTATTAGGTTTTTTTAAAAGTAAAAATTTCAACCCTCTACAAAATAGAAAACCAATCTCTGCAAAGTAGCCTTATTTCACTGGGTATCTGTGCCCTGCCCACAATTTGTGTTTCCATGCCACAAAACATTAAGTTTTATTCAAATATCGCCCATTGATCTTAAATGACAAATTACAACTTAACTTTTTTTGAAAAAGTTTTTGTTTTTAGACTAAATTCATGGCAGAAATCTAAATGCTATTTCATTTTTTTTAGAATTTACTTTTTTGACAAACCAATAATATTCTGGGATGTTGCTCTTTTGGAAACTACATAGCCTCAAGACCAATGAGATAGACCGAAAAGAGAGCTATTACAATGGCACAAATAGCACAGCTTACACTATTCTAGGCACATCAAGGCAGATTCCACACAAAATCATTTCATGCAAAATGTCTTTAAATAATATTCACATGATCAGAAGAAAAAAAAAATTACATATCAACATAAAATGTGAAAGATCAATCCAAAATGGGAAATACACACACACACATTTTTTTTTTCCATTTAGATAATTTGCCCTATAGTGTGGGGCTTAAAAAAACCCTTATTTTCAAAAGTTTCCCAGTGCATATTTCCCACCAATCTAATTTATTGGTACAACCGCTCAAAATCTAGTCACTGCCTTTTTTTTTTTCACCTCTGCCAATTCTTAGAGTTCACTTATTAACATATCATGCTGAAACAGGATTTCCTATCAATCCTTTTTATTTCCTATGGAAGCAAAGTATACCAATATCAAACATTTTACATTAAAATTTAGCAGAGGTCGTGAGCAAGCAAGCTTGGAGTAGTGGGCATGAATAAAATATAAGGCAGGGAGCGAAAAACAGAAATGCAATTGCCGCCCAAGCAAACACACACAGAGACACGAAGGCTTATCACGCTTCCCCCTTCTGCTGTAGCTTCTCACCGCAGAACCAGCTCTGACTTTGCTGCCCCATGGTAATTAACCACGAATAATCACGTTGTTGAACTCAAAAACGTGGAATAGGTGGAAAGCTTGTCAATTCGAACCTGCGATTAACACTGCGCCTTAGACAACTCTTACGGGCCAGTGTGCGGCCTTACCCACCCAGCGCCCTCCAGACGGATTATACTAGAACTTTCCCAGCAGGCTCAAAACGGCTGGGGTCGATGGGACTTAAGAATCCAACGCATCTCAAGGGCCGTTAAAAGGTTCGCCCCAAGCTGAGCTTGCTTTCAAGCGATGGTCTCAGCCCGGAACCCCCACTCGTCTCTTTCTCATGCATAGCGCCACAGAAGCAGCAATTTAGGGGTGTTTTTTTATCCCCCCGCACCCGCCTCCCCAGCAAGGCATAGCTGGCAGCTCTCTCCGCGAGTGCCAGCACGTGGCACAACGTCTGGGAAAACACACTCTTCCCAGCGCGCGACCGCGGCCAAAAATCTCTCTTTCCCCACTCATGGGGACACCATTTTCCCCTTGGCCGAATACATCAGGCCGCTACAGGACCGATGCGCTGTAGTCTAACGGGAGGCGGGCAGAGATTACAGGCCTTCCCAGCTCCTCCATATGGGAACCAGGGCCGCGCCGTGTGTCTCCAACGCTTAGCTCACCTCGGCCCGCACGGCGCCGCTCCCAACCCCGACTGCCTGCTCCCCGACACCCGCCCCGTGGCACCACGAGGCGCGGAGCTTGTTTACCAACTCGCCCCTGCCCTCTTGGTTTGAGGCCCGGCCCCAGGCTCCGCCCCCTCCCGCTATCATTGGCTCTTCAAAAGCCGCCTCCTTTCCGTCGCCCAGAGATTAGCGCGAGAACGGAGGTGTCAGCTTGAGGAGAGCGTGCTCGACTCGTGGAGTTCGCGTTCCCTCCAATGAACAGCCGAGGCGGAAAAAGTTTCCGCCAATAGGAAGGCGGCGCTGTCTTCACCCATCCATGTTGCGCTGGTAGCTTCTGAGAGCTTTTCGCATGGTGACAGGAGGCCCATGGGTGGAAGTGGACGTAGACTAGCCTTTGGGGGCGGGGAAAGCAGCAGGCCTGGTGCATGTGCGGGTGGGCACGTTCAGGCTTCCTCACAAAGCCCGAGGGCTCTACTGTGCCCTTCCTTTGGATGATTAGGCAAAACTGGGATTTTCTCTTTCAAAGGACGCCTTCCCATAAGGTGGGCTGCTGAATCTGAGTTACGTGCCTTCCTGCACATTTACGGCAGCAACTTATGGGGCGATGCTTATGTTGCTAGGGAGAACAGGGATGCTTAGACACTTTCTCATGAACACGTCCTTCCTTATTGATTGAATTTAAAAAATGGTTGTTAAGCTGGGAAAGAAAATTATAGAGGGCAGTATTGTAATCTTGTAAATTAAATTAGTAATTTATTTAGTGCATTTTTTCCGGATCTCTTAGTTCCTTTTGAAACTCAAACCACTAATCACTTGAAGTATATAAATTATATAAAATATTCATTTCATTCAACGGCCTTGCTATTATATCAAAACAAAAAACCCTCACATTTCCCAGCTCTAGTATCCAGTTGTCACTGACCACATTGCATTATTGTGGCTTGTTCCCTTGACCTTAGAATTCCCTGTTCTCTTGTAACATGATTATTTACCCACAGCTGAAGAAAAGCCAATATAAATTAAACTGGAGATTTAACATTGGTACTTGAAAAACTCCCGCATTTGAAACTATATTTAAAATAGAAACATGTGACTTCCTATTGCAACATTTAAGTAAAAAATGTAAACTAATTTTTATTTATATTGTAACATCATTCCTAGGGAATTTGGGGACCAAGAATAATTTTGCTTTGTTTTGTTTTAAATTTTAACATTCCCATTTTTACATCTTTTCAGGTGGCTGGGAGTATTTGATGTTATGATCCAATATATTAGGACGATACAAGACTGGGGAAGATAGGAATTTGTCCCATGGACTACAGTATAGAATTAAGATGTCCACTTATTTGACACTCCATTTTATTCAAGATATATTTCTGATGATAAGATTGTTGTTGTTGACTGTACTCTTGTACCCATTTACCTGAGAGTTAGGCCCGTTGAACTCAGTAATTAGACTCTAGGTAAGGATTGTACTCATCCAACCTATACAATAATAGTTCAGATTAAATTATTTGGAGCTGCAATTAAATTGTAGCAGGAAAAATATAGCAGAAAAAAATGTGTCATCTTGAACACTAATGTACTTATGATATGAACTTTGGTTTAAGCCACTGTGTTTATTTATTATTAACCAAATTTATAGAGCTGCCCATCAATAAAAAATGTAGGGAGTAAACAAAAGATAAAAACACAATAAATGAACTAAATCAGCCAACAGAATTTAGCAGAGGCCCTAATAAAAAAAATCACCCTAACCACATTAACAGCTCCATTAACATCCCAGCCCTAGGGGAAAACTCAGGTCAAGATCTTTCAAAAAGTTTCTGTTGGGGCTGAAACTCAGGCTAGAGTTTGTTTCATAAGGCAGACACCATGACAGAGAACGCATGCTTTTTCTGCCCTATTAGATAATGCTGCTATACTCAGGAGATCCTGAATATGTCCATTCTATCAGATTTGGTGGGACAGACACACACCAAACACAAGCAGTCCTATGTGCCTTATAGGACTTTCAGGATAACCACCAGTGCCATTAATTCAGTGGTGAGATTCAAATTTTTTTACTACCAGTTCTGTGGGCATGGCTTGGTGGGCATGGCAGGGGAAGGATATTGTAAAATCTGCATTTCCATCCCATTCCAGGGGAAGGATACTGTAAAATCTCCATTCCTTCCCTACTCCTGGGAAAAGGTTACGGCAAAATCCCATTCCCTCCCCACCCCACTAACCAGATATCCAATTCTGTTGTCCTGTGCAGGGCAACAAAAGAAGACCCAGCTGATCAGCTGGGACTTGAGAGGCAGAGAATAAATGGGGTCAGGGCCAGTCAGAGGTGGCATTTGCTGGTTCTCCAAACTCAAAACTTTTGCTACCGGTTCTCCAGAACTGGTCAAACTAAGCCACTCATGTAGCAGCAATGTCATTTATATTTATTAAACTTATTTTATTTATTAAATTTACTTGTCACCCATTTCTTTTTGAAATAATTCAGGATGGTTTACAGTAGTACATGGGTAAATTGTGGTGCTCTGAATATTGAGCATGCTGTCATATTCTGAACTACCTTCTAAATGCTCCTCAAGAGTAGAGCGATGTAGACAGTATTTATTTATTTAGTTCATATCCATCATATGGCTAATAATAAAAACATCATTAACAAAAACACTAAATAACAAAGCAGCTGAGGTAAAATCAGTCAGCATACTTAGCACACCTAGGGTCCCAGTCTCATCAAGAACAGAAGTCAAAAAAGACGAATTCTGATATTCATAATCCTTTGTCTTTTCAGTAGATTGCAAGCATTCTGTTATTAAAATAAAACCGTTTTGCAACCTACTTGCAGTTAATTAGGTCTTATCCTTCTATCATTATAGTTTGTGTTAAATTCTCTGTATGAGTTTTGAATGATGATTGGTTGTCAAGGAACCCATTGTTCTATTGTGCCAAGAGGATGCAAATAATTTAAACTTGATAGAACATACAGTACTTTTTCGCCAGCTGCCTTCTTAAATGTATATATAGATTTGTTAGTACTGTGCTTAACATGATTGAGAGGAAG
This sequence comes from Bungarus multicinctus, assembly GCA_023653725.1. Lineage (NCBI taxonomy): Eukaryota > Metazoa > Chordata > Lepidosauria > Squamata > Elapidae > Bungarus > Bungarus multicinctus. Next base: position 53,177,015 of record CM042836.1, on the reverse strand, counting down.
GTCTTGAATTATATGCCATTAAGACAATGTCAACTCTTAGCAACATAGTAACAACTCTTAGTAACATAGATTTACAGTATATTGTTCAGCCATATGATTTTCTTGATAAAATACAGAGTGGTTTACCATTGACTTTTCCTGCACAACATGAAATTATCCATTACTGTTGTTATTAAACAGGTCTCTTACTTCCAGCATCTTCCTCTATCACAAGCTGCCAATGTCTGCTTGTTTTAGCTAGACAGCTGGGATGACAGTCATGCCTTGGATAACTCTGCTGGGATTATATATTTGGATGACCCTGTTGGGATTATATGCTCTTAGATTATATCTTGAGTATGTTGGGCCATTAGCCTAATAAAGTGCCAGATAAAGAATTAGGTACATCAGCCAATTAGTATATATTTTTGTGGATAATAACCTCAAAAAGCAATCTTATATATAATAATTATATTTTAGGCACCATTTACTATTACTAACTATGCATATATTAAACTTACTGGTACTCAGCTGTTTCTTCTAAAGAAACAACAGTATGTGTCTCATTTGCATAGCATAAATAAAACTACTTCTCCTAAATGACTGCTTGAGTGGATTATGTTTCAAACTATTATGAAAACTTAATAGAGTTTCATGAGAGACTAAAACCAATACATACTCACATCTCTTCACATAGACACAACCAATTTTCTATTGCCTATTTATCAAGGCTTCTGGGATTTTTTTTCTTTATTAATTAACAAGTTCTATGTACTGAAAAAGCTTGAAAATCCTACTGTATTCTCTTTACCTGTCTGGTTTAGAGATATTTGTAATATTAAGATTCCAAACTAATGTAAAATTATTGTGATAATGGCACTGGAAAGGTAAAAGCTGACATCTAAATATAGTTTTATTTCATTCAGGTCGTCTACTCCAAACTTTTTTTTGTTCAAATTTATTTTATTTTTTTACAAATACATGAGATAAAAGCAACTGGTAAAATTATAAAATATATCTTAAAATTCATTTGGAAAGTATCAATAATGGAATGCCATTACTATATATAAGGATAATTATATAAGGATAATATAATGAGATTCAAGGATGTTTACTCCCAAATACTCATATAATATATAGTAATCCTATTATTTTAACAGAGCTCATTCTGAAAGCCAAAAAAAGCATGCGGTGGCTCAGTGGTAAGACACTGAGTTTGTCAATCAGAAAGGTTGGCAGTTCGAATCCCTAGCACTGCGTAACGGAATGAGCTTCCGTCACTTGTCCCAGCTTCTGCCAACCTAGCAGTTCGAAAGCATGCAAAAATACAAGTAGAAAAATAGGGATCACTTTGGTGGGAAGATAACAGCGTTCCGTGTGCCTTTGACATTTATGCCGGCCACATGACCACGGAGACGTCTTCGGACAGCACTGGCTCTTTGGCTTTGTAACTGAGATGAGCACTGCCCACTAGAGCCAGAAACAACTAACACATTTGTGCAAGGGGAACCTTTACCTTTACCTTAAAAATAATAATAATTAGAGGTATCATGTTAAAATAAAACAGCTTCAGTTATGGAACTGTAAAAAGTTCTCTCTGTTACATGCATGTGTTGTGATGCTATCTGGCATTTATAAGATGGACAGCTGCTGTATACATCCTCTTACCTCAGGAAAAATATTTCTGAAGAGAGATCCTTACTTTAGTACAAAGTTCTCATACACTTGATGATTCTCTAGGTAGGATTCCCCCCCCCCACCCACACACACACTTTTGGGATACTGTAGATGGTTCTCTGGCAGGAGTCAAAGATGGGAAAGGGAAAGAGAGAGCTAAGATTCTTTCCAAAGTTCTGATTAAACTTGGAGTTTGTAGCAAGAGAAGAATTTCAGGTAGTAAATTGACATAGAAATAACATCAGTCCCAGGAGCTATCTTTCTTTAGTGTCAGGGGTCAAAGTCTCTCAGTAGTAGAGGGAACAACGCTGAAATCTCACCCTTTTGTATTTATATGTACATACAAAAAAAGTGAGGTTTTCAATTTAAAAAGGAATTTTTAGGATTCTTGTTAGACCACAATATGTATGACATATTTGTAGATAACAAGGTCACTAATAAAAAGTGTCATTAAAAATATTAACTTTTTCATTGTGTTATTTTATGTGTAAATTTATATAATTTTAATCTGAAGTGGATTTCAGTATTTTCTATAGCAGAAAGTTTTTTTTTCCTCCACTCGGAATAAATATTATTCAGATAGCTTCTTTTACATCAGTATTTTTATTAGCCATCTGATTTGTTTGAACTGGCCTTCAGCTTTGTATGGCCTAAGATAATTTACACTGACAATTATGTTTTAATGATGGGATCTTTGGCCTGTACTGAATGGCTTCTGACCAATAAAATAACTGTATTACCACACACTGTAAATTTCTCTACTTTCTTTTTGGTGCTTTTTTTCCCAGATTTACTTAGCAGTTTTGAAGGTTTTTTTGTCACAAATTTTGAAAGGAGTAGGTTGAGGTGGGAAAGAATCTCCCTGAATAAATAATATTGGGTGCGGCTTTCTTCCTTTTTAATTAATTAAGGTATTTATTAACAGACTTAACAGCCACCCAATTCACACAGTGACTTTAAAATATATATGAACTTGAGATTCTTAAAGTGAAACCATAAATTTTTTCAGGATTAATATCCACATTATGTTCTTTGAAAAGTACCTCTTTCATACATCTTTCTTGAAAAATAGTTATACCAATTCATGAAGCCTTTGTTTTTGCAAAAAAGAAAGAATTTTCTTACATGTAAACAATCAGGTTTGATTGTTTGAACTCAATACCAGAAATGTTCCAAAGCAGGTCACACACAAAAAAAAAATCAGGAGAATGAATCTAAGTGCACCCAGATAAAAACACAACTTTTTTTTTCTCCACTATCCAGTCAGAGCTGAAGAAGCTTCTTGGATAAGAAGCAAAATGTCTTCACAGGGGAAAAAAAAACCAGAAAGTCCAATTGCCTCTTGAAAAAGCACCTTTGGGACAAGTGGTTGACATAATAGCAATGGAAGAAAATGGCTGAAGAAAATCTAGCTGATTATGTATTCTATTACTATCATTTCTGAACAAAAATAAATTTTTCATTCTGTTTAGAACGAGATGACTAGGACTACCATATGTGAGCTGCAAAAATCCCCACAAAGAAGGTGCTTGTATTGTAGTAATATAACATGTTGCATATTTGCATGAGTGTCTTTCTGCTCTTGCCTCATGTTGCATGTTTATATGTATGTGTACACTAGAAGCACAAGCTGAGCTGTGTATACTCCATAAAAGGTTATGTGACCAAGAGGGAAAGGCTTGGAATGGAGCAACCTGTATTGTTCTCAGCTGCTGCTCAACTGTCATTCTCATGGAGAAGCATTGCAGGGAGAATTTTCTTTGAAATGATGTTCTACACCACCTCTCCCTTGATCCGAGCAATTTTCAACCTTTCTTTTTCTGGCTTCTTTCCCCATATCAAATTTGATCCCGTTCTTTTAAGTTTGGAATGTTATCCTGCTGACATACAAATAGTTACAACCATTTTTAAATAAGTATTTCTTAATATTCTGTTGATTTGCCAGAAATTATAATTTGAAACCATTTTGGAAGTATTCTGGATGCTACATCTGAGGTCTAGTGAGAGACAAGAGAGACAAGTTATGCCGCCCCACAGATTATTTCATTTAATCTGCCTTCACAATTTATGATAGCAAATAATGTTCAGCTATTGACAATAATGGGATTTTATTATGTCAAACTAATCACATGGGGAACGGTATAAGAATCTTGGATGAGCAAGCTAAATAATATTTTAGCACAGCTTGGTGGGGGGGCGTTATGAACTCATCCAGACAACTAATTGAATGTGTTTTCCTTCCCTGAGATCATACACAAATATAAAAGCAGCAGCGTGTTCTCTCACCCTATAGTCAGTTTCTATTTAGCTTCAGCAATAAGCCAGAGCATGTGGGGCAAGTTAAGGAACAGTAATTGGTGAATGCATCTCCCTCCCACGAGCAGTTCTGCCATAGGGCAGAAAGAAGAGCCAGTAACATCTCTCCTTACGATATGGTGGGCTGGACCTAAGTTATGGGAGATTGCAAATCACAGGCCTGGCACTCTTCTTCCATTGCCAGTGAATCTCATGTCGACTGCTTGACCATCATAATTGCCATCTTTTAGGTAACTGTAGTGATCTCTCCCTATTTATCTATCTATCTATTTATCTATCATCTGTCATCTATATTTATTACTTTATTACCCTCTCTAGGGTTTTTGCTTCTGCTACACCATTCCTGGTGCTCCTCTCCAGCAGCATAAACCAACGTGTACACTGTAACTAGAAGCAGTCAATAGAAGCTAGGCAAATTGGAGCCATACCACTAATGAAGCCCCTGGAATATCACACCCCTAGAAAACTTGTGTCAAGAGGATTTGGAAGTAATCCTTTTAACATCAGAACAAATGAACACAAAGTTAGGGGTCTTCAATTATATCCTGGGAATGGGAGAAACCATCATCATGTCCTATCTTTAAAGAACAATTCTTCAATTTCTAATTGGCGGCACAGATGAATAAACTTTATGACTCATAGAATAGGGCTTGCTTCTAAGAAACATACATTGATATCTCAGGATTGTTTATGCCTTGGGCTAGTTGTGCTTTTATATTTGTATACAGAAAGAAGAGTCACATGAAACATCTTGGAAAAAAATAAATTGTAACAGGCTTTTATTTTGAGCCAGCAAGAAGAGAATGCTTCAAATTCTGATGAGGAAGGCCCTTGATGTGAGGAACACTGTGGCTGCATTCACATGGCTGTTGAATCAATCCATTTTTTAGTTTGCACAATGCCCTGAAGTCTAAATAAACTAAATAGGCTAGATTTAGTGCTAAAAGCAAGACTTAAAACTATATTTAACATGATTTGATTTGTCAATCGCTTACAAGATAATAGGTATAAATATAAACATAATTATGAATACATGAAATGGATACATATAAGAAAAATAAAAGAAACAATAGGACAGGGATGGTAGGCATGTTGGTGCGCTTATGCACGCCCCCTACAGACCTCTTAGGAAAGGGGTGAGGTCAATAGTAGACAGACTAAGGTTAAAGTTTTTGGGGGTTGGGGAAGAAACCACAGAGTTAGGTAGAGTATTCCAGACATTGCCCATTCTGTTGCTGAAGTCGTATTTCATGCAATCAAGTTTGGTGCGGTTAACCTTGATTTTCTATCTATTGTGTGCTCTTGTATGGTTATAGTTGAAGCTGAAGTATTCATTGACAGGTAGGACATTGCAATATATGATTTTATATACTATACTTAGATCGGACCGAAGACGGCGTAGTTCTAGGTTTTCTAGGTCTAGAATTTCAGGTCTGGTGGCATAAGGTATTCTGCAACTAGTAGAGGAGTGTAGAACTCTTCTTGTGAAATATTTCTGGACTTTCTCAACTGTGTTAATATCAGATGTGTAATGTGGGTTCCAGACTGATGAGCTGTATTCGAGTATTGGTCTAGCAAATGTTTTGTATGCTCTAGTTAGTAGTGTGATATTACCAGAGAAAAAGCTACGTAGGATTAGGTTAACAACTGTTAATGCCTTTTTGGCTATGTAGTTACAGTGGGCTCTAGCACTTAGATCATTAGAGATGAGTATTCCAAGGTCCTTGAAAGAGTTTGGATCATCAACAAAGTCTTGACTAGTCAGCTTGTATTTTATTTTCTGATTTTTTTTGCTAATATGTAAGACAGAGCATTTATTTGTTGAGATTTGAAGTTGCCATTTGTTTGAGCATTCTGATACATAGTCAAGGTCTTTTTGTAGTGTAGCAGTATTGTCTGTGGTGTTGAATAGCTTTACATCAGCGAAGAGAACGCAGTTGCTCTTAATATGATCACAGAGGTCATTTATGTAGAGTATGAAAAGAGTTGGTCCTAGAACACTGCCTTGGGGGATGCCACTGTTGACTGGTACAGAATTTGATAGGACACTCCCAATTTTGACCATTTGTTGTCTGTTTGACAGGAATGCTTCTATCCAGTTATGCAGTTGTCCAGAGATACCATAAGATTTTAGTTTTAGTAGTAGTTTGCCGTGTACCACTGAATCAAAGACTTTATAGAAGTCTATGCAGATTGCGTCTATTGCTTTGCCTTGATCGAGTTGTGTAGTCCATATGTTTTTGCAGTGTAAGAGTTGCAGATTATAGGATAGTTTTTTTGCTGAAATCAAATTGTTTATTAGAGAGTAGGTTGTTCGTCTCTAAGTGGAGGATAATGGATTGGTTAATAATTGATTCCATGACTTTACAGGTGACTCAGCTTAAAGAGATTGGTCTGTAATTTTCAACTAGGCTGTGGTCTCCCTTTTTGAAGATGGAGATGACCATACTTGTGATCATAAGTTAGGCAAGGAGCTGGTCCTGAAAGATTTTTCAAAGATTATGCTTAGAGGTTCGGCTATGGCAGTGGGTAGCTTTTTTAAGAAGTAGGCGCATATTCCATCTGGTCCAATAGATAGAGATGGTTTTAGATTGCATAGTGCTTTTTCAATATTGTCTTCTGTAAAATCGATATGTATTAGATCATTGTAGTTGTCTGTGGTTCGACTAGAAATACTGGGCATGATCCATTGCTGTTTACAAATACTGAGCCAAAGAATGTGTTAAAGAGGTTGGCTTTAATGGTGTCGTCGTTGCAGTCTTTACCATTAGGTCCTTTCAGGGGTGGGATGAGTCTTTTAATTTGTTTACAAAATTGTAGAAAGTGCGGGTGGAATTGGTGTGTAGAAGGTTTTCCTCTTGTTTAATGTGATAATTGGTGCATTTAGTCTTTATCTGGTGCCATAAATTTTTGTATCAGCTTTTGAAATTGGCAATGTGACCAGTTTTTTCAGCCAAAGTGATCTCTTTTTGGATTGAAGTTTCCTTATTGTTAAGTCACATGCTGTGTGACTGCCAGTTGTTTCCTTGAGTGATTATGCATTTGGTGTGAAATTAGCCACAAATGCCTGATGACTATCACATCTCTGTACTCCCCTCCTCTCTCACCCAATGATTGGAACAGAAGTAGCCATATCTCAATAACATGTCTGTAGAAACAGACAAGGATTTTAAAATTCCATCCTTCTCAGGGTGTCAAACTGGCGGACCGCAGGCCAGATGCATCATGCACAGATCATGCACACCCTAGGTGAAAAACATTGTGAAATGTCACATGACAGCAACGCGATGCCACGAGTTTGACACCCATGATGTATATGATAGGGGCCCATACTTCCCTATGTGTGATTGTGCACCTATTTTATAAGTACAATATCAAAATAGATTTATACTGCATTAGGCAGTCAAAAGGGGATCAAAGAAACATAAAGTTGCAGATCTTTCCCCCAACCTCACTCCCATCACTGAATCTGTTGACTCAAACAGAGCAAGAAGCAATAAACTTGTTCTTACCTTCTGCTGAATCTGATCTATATGTTGTGAAGGACCATTTTGCAAGAGGCGTATTGTATAACTATTACCGGTACTAATATGTATTATGGCCATTTCTGTTTACTTAAAAGTTTCACCTTTTGATCCTTCCAACATGTTCTGCAAGCTAACTAATAAAACAGCTAAACAATAACATGATCAATTAAAGTGACTCTTGGATTAGAATCAGGAAGTAATACTATCTCTCAGCCTATTTATTACAGCAAAGTTATTGAGATAAATTAGAAGAGTTATGTGAATGCAACCTTCAGAGAGATGGGGATATAGCTGGTAATTCTTTTAAATCAATTTATATTAAAGTTATGCAATATTATTTAATAAATCTTTATTACTTAACTTTATTGCAGTCATTAACCATCACAAGAGAATTGGTATTAAAATATCCAAAACTAAATTGATAGTGTCAGGATGGTTAAGAAAAGTATAGTCATAAAAAAAATGGGTAAAACAGAGCATTAAATCAAAATATGCTAAAGGGTTTGCTCAGGCTACTTACTGTATATGCAACAAGAAGAAAAATTAAAATTAGCTATTTGGATAATATAAACTTTGAAATGGTATAAAATAGAAATACAATACAAATACATACATACATTTCAAATACATATATTTGAAAATAAAAACTAAAATTACCCAAAAGGGATTTAAGAATTATAATTTTTCTTACAGACCCCTGTCATATCTATGAAAAATATAGTACAATTGCTGACACGGCACATATATCCTGAGGCTAATTGTTTATGCTCAGCCTAAGCCACTTCTGGCTACTGTATCCATTACTCAGACAGGTTCAATTGCTCTTAATTATTCTTTACCTGGTTTTGCATGCCGCCACACAAAACCTGGCAACCAGGTTTGTTATCTCAGGGTTGATGTCAGAAAATAGAAATTGCTTATACTGTTCATTGTTGTATCCTGTTTTGGAATGGGATAATTAGGGTGTTTCAAGGTTCCGTATGAAACTGGCAATAGTTTCTGTAGTATTTACAGAGTCGTAAGGATATACTGGTAATGAGTTTGACAGAGTTCTTTTGTATCTTCCAGCCAAAGTGCTGAAGGAAAGCTTATTAACTGGGCTAAGGTAAAGATCCTTCTCTGATTTGGGATTTTAAGCTCTACGAGATACATACCGTAGTTGGTGCCAGAATGTATCTCTGACTGTCTGCCATGGTGTTTAATAAATCAATGAAACCAAGACATTAAAACAAGAGCAGCAGCTAAAAGTGCCCTTCACAATGCATAGAAGGCATTCAAAAGTTAAGTGGAATATTATTTAAAAAATGCAGGATTATTTTATAAGCCCATAGATAATTGCTCTGAGAGCAACAGAGGGAGAGCCACCACAGCACAAGGTTTGTACACATCTGATGGCTGTCATTCATGGCCAGTATGGCTCCCAGTATGGAATTTTCAGCTTTCAAACCCCACGATGTTTAGGGACCAGTCCAATACCAGCAATATAAATTAGGCAAGAAAATAACCCCAATTTGGTTTACAATATCTCCTAGTTTTGCCCTCCAGTGCAGGCAGTCTAGACATTTGACAAAAACATGCCAGAAAATAGGGTTGCGTGGACCTGGAAAGAGAGAACATGAGCTTATTGACAACATATTCCTCTTTCTGCTGAAAACCAACAGCCCTGTGAGGATGGAAATGAATAAGTTTTTTTTTTTTTCAGATGACCTGAAGTACTGCTGGGTTTAGCCATTAAAACAGGCAGTTTCTTTTGCCTGGGCAAACCCAATGAGCAGTACCTTTTTCTTGGTTTCATTTCTTTGGAAGTCTAATCATGTACTCTGTACCAGTGGTCGCCAACCACTGGCCCGGGGACCACTGGTGGTCCAGGAGAAAATTTTGATAGTCCACAGAGAAATGTCACCCCCAAAGCACTCCCCCAAAGCAAATAATCCAGGCTGTGCGGGAACACAAATCTGCGCTGCCCACATGGCCCATGGGAACACAAGGCGTGCGTCACTTGCATCACATGAGGTAGAGAGGGGAGGGGGGAAAGGGCGGAGGGGGAGGAACTTGTCCCACTTGCCTGGCCACTGGGCTGCTTCTTTCCACTACTTCTTTCTTCTTCTGCTTTTGGCTGCAAGGTAAGCAGCAAAAGTCTTTCTTTCTCTCCCCCAAACGCCACCAGAAATGAGTCTTTGGGACCCTGCAAGAATCCTGCTCCAAGAGGCTGTGCCGGCGCAACAAATCTCACAAAGACTCATTTCTGGCAGAGTTTGGGGGAGAAAAAGAAAGACTTCTGCTGCTTCTGCTGCTTTCCTTGCATGAAGCCAAAAGTCTCTCTATCTCTATCTCTCCATCTGAGAACGGAGCTGGAGATGGTATCCTGCAATCCCAAATAAAGAATGATAGATCAGTAGGAAAAGAGGGTGGGGAATTTTCGTGCAGACTTTTTTGGGGATTTTCCCAGGATCTCTGGTCTGCAGGATTTAAAATTATGAGTTTGGTGGTCCCTGAGGTCCAAAAGGTTGGTGACCCCTGCTCTGTACAACAAGCACAGTTTAGGTGTAATATGCAAAAATCCTTTTGAATTGAGAACATTACAAACATCCATGTTATCCATCTTATCTTACTGATATATTCTTGCTTTCTTTTTCATTGTTTATTGTTCTATTGTTTTATTTCAGTTTTGCTTGTACTCTTCATTTCTTCCTTTTCATTGTTCTAAGTAGCCCAGAGCAGCCCCATGGTAAAGTAAGTGGCAAATAAATTTAACAAATAAATAAATAAATTCCATTCTAGAGGAAAACATTGCAAATATTACTGAAATAATGCATGTCTTGCCCAGAAAAGGATACAGATGATAAATATAATGTAAGACTCACTACACATCATTTTTCCCCAAACTGTATAATCTTAGAAAGCTTTTAAAGAAATACTCCAGGACCTAAGAAAATATGGCGGGGGAGGGGGGTGTTAATGCAATGAGAAAATTATTTTTTTTTCAAAAGCAAACAACACCAAAATGTTTAAAAGATATTTGGAAAAGGCAAGGGGACCTGGAGAGTGTCCTAATTCTCAGAAGATGCTCTGGAGATATTTGAAAGAGAGGATAGGGCAAAAAGAAGAAGTCAGACTTTATCATCTTTCCCATGGATATTTATCTAGTTGTGCTGTTGTATTATTGTATGATGGTTTCATTTATCTGTTAATTGATTTTAATTTTAAAAAAATTACCACATAATTTAAATACATTTATATTTTAAAACTTGAATGGATATTTTAATTTTGTGTAGTATGAACACTTTAATTGTGTGTGCACCTTATGTTGTTAATACTAGGAGCCCTTGTAGATGAAAGCAGATTAAGTTCAGAGCAGACACAGACTATTTACAAAGGATTGTGAAAAAATATGGGATAATCATAATTACTATATTAATGACATGATCTTCATTGTAGTACGGTGTGCACCATGATGCTATATTATTTTGTAATATTCTATTAGTCTGTTTACACAACACTTTAAAGCGTTCCATCTAATTAATGTGAGAACATATTGGTATATTTGGCTGCCTGTTGCAGGCTTCTTCTATTCAGTCACTCCTTTAATTAAGTGTAATATATGAATGGCAAATTACTTCTGTTTCTAGTTAATACTAATAAGAATTTGGATTCAGTTAATACAGGTGATTTAAAATTCCACATATTAAATAGAAGAAACAGTTGATCCACTTTCACTAAACACATTTAACAAGAGAAGCCACCAATCAGAATTAAGGTGCTACATATGGGGACCAAATAATTAAACTTTAATCTTTACGTGGACATAGATGTTGGAATTTGACCTCAGGATGCAAGTAGGAAAATCTGCAGTTTGCATCATGATATCATGGCACACATTTCATAAGTTTCAAGAAATCAGAGTTTGTACCCAATGCCTATTATCGGCAGTAATAAGGCAATGCATTTTACATTAGCCCAGTGCTGAAGATATAAGAATGTGCCCATTATTAAATGCTATCATTTGTTTGAAAAAAGCTTAAGTCTTTCCATCATGCTAAAGTTTTCCAGGCTGCTTACATTTTCCAATCTGAAAAATCCAATGGAAATAATTCCCCCCTTTTCTGAATGAGAAGAACTGAGAAGCCACATATGCTGCAGAGAGCTGGAGAAATCATTGCAAAATGAAAAACAGAGCATCCTTTTGGTTATCTTCTAATTACATTGTGCAAAAAAATATCACATTACACTTACAAACATTTATCAATATTCCCTTCTGAAAAAAAAGAAAGCTGAAAATTTTTTATTCAACAAAATGAAAGAGAATGGGTAATGAAAGCTGGAGGAGAATTTTTTTAATGGCATTTGTTCCAATCTCCAGTTAGCCATTGACCTTTGGGCCAATTATTCTCTCTCAGCCTAAACTACCTCATTGGGTTGTTATTGTAAACATAACATGAGGGAAAGGGTAGTGCTTCAAAGCTACTTCAGGTTCTTGGAGGCCAGGCAGGATTTCAAATAAAAATTCTATGTCATCTCTTTTTGTTTTGAAGCCTCCTAACAGAAACTATTTGATTTTATTGATGGCAAATCAACTCTGTTTTAGGAGACTTTTTGGGGAAGACAGCTGTAGAACTCTGATTTTTTAAAAAAAATATAGTAATAACTCTTCTCCATTATCTCATAAGAATAACTGGACATAACAAAGAAAATTTATTACTTAATAGTTGAAATGCTTTCCTCTCCTCATTTGCTTTGCAGAAGCTCTAGGCAAGTATAACCTGTGATTTCAAAATACCACATTCTAAGGTGAGGTTTTATTAATACTCGTATTTTTCCAGTTTGTGCATGGGAATTCCTACAAGCAACTCTTAACTGTGCATATTGACAACTTTGAGGGAGGCAGTCAACATTGTTCTGCAGAACTCAGATAAGCCTGGTGCTACTCCTCCCTTAGAAACACTGAGGAACATTGTGTATATAGTAAGTTAGGTGCAAAACAAAAGTAGCTTTGAGGGCTGAATCAATGCACCTGTTCAAACTGAAAGGATAGCTTTGGAATAAACGACAAAATAAAACATTTGACTGGAACTAAGAAGGTATTTGCTAATGAAGTCCTAACATTCAGATTGTGATCAGAATTTTTCCTCAGCGAGAAACAATAATTAAATATATACAGCAAGAGAAGAAGGGTAAGGGTAAAAGAAGAAAGGAAGGAAAAGGTAGAAAAACAGTAAATGATTGTGATGCTCAGCAACTTCACCCATGCTTCCTGAATTACTACCTACAGGCAGTTCACTTATGCTGTGCATGAAATGTGACTTCAGAAATGTGCTCAGATTTTCAAACAAGGGTGCTAGACTGAGAAAGCTGCAGTAGACAATTTAAGGCAACCAATCCCCCCCCCAAATTGATCCATACAGATAAGTCTTGTTTTATACCAATGTTGGCAACTTTAAGCCGTGTGGCTTTCAACTCCCAGAATTCCTCATATCTCATTTGACATTATGTTCCAGTCAGCTTTCATTTAAAATGTTTCCAATCTGCTCTGTGCTATCTCTCTTTCTTACAGCTATGAAGGTTGCAAGTGTGAAGTCCATTTATATAATAAAATAGATCTCAGTAGATCAAAGCAAACAGTACAATGGCATCTGCTCTTTCCTTTTCCTTCGGGATGTCTGAACTTTATTAATACTGTTATGCCACCATTTAAGTTAGGCGGGGGGGGAGGGGAAGTTGTAGGAAAAAATAATATAATCTTTACTGAAAGAGGATCTTGGTGTCAAACATCGAACCATTATAAACACCCTAGAGTTGCTGATGAAAATATTTGGGCAGTTAAAGATTCTTTGCCTTGCCAATAGTAATGTGGAAGAGAGATAAGAACCCATAGATGGATTACATTAAGGCGGTTGACATTAGTTGGAAGAAATAAGCACCAACATTTGTTATGAAAAAAGAGAACAACAGCTATGGAGACACTCAATTTTTCTGGAATGTGCTAACTCCTCTTGAGTGCAGATGCTCTTCCAACCTGTTTCCAGGATCTCTTTTACAGCTCCTTCTCTCAGCTTGGTCCCCTTAATAAACAAAAAAGCCTGTGCAGGATGCACTTGGTATTTTCCAAGGGCTGTACCTTCTCAGTATGTTTTATAGATAAGTTAATGATTTGCCCAATCTTTTATCCAACATCAACTAAATAATAGGTGGACTTAAGCCCAGAGCGTCTGACCCACCGACTTTCTGAGAAGAAAGTAAGTTTAGCCATCCTGGGAAGAGCGAGTAATGACCCAAAAGTTGATTAATGTGTTGGCTTCTTACTTCTTATTCTGACTTCGTTCAAAGTTTACTCATTTCTAATATTTGGACAGTGGTATTTACACTGCATATACACACGTGTACATACACAAACAAATTAGGAGGAATTCTTCAATTCACACAGTTTGTGCCAGAAGTAAATCTTGTTTGCAATACAAGGATTGAGTAAAAAAAATTCTGCTGCCTCCAAAAATAAAATCTTTATTTAGATGAGTCATCTCAGATAAGGAGATGATGACTAGGAAAAAGGGAGTTTTCAGGAGCACTCTACCGAAAATAGTCTGCAGAGACATTAGCCTGGCACTTTGTTTGTCTAAAAAGATAACAATTGGGCTCTGTCTTATTTACCAAAGCTTTCAGGAAGTGGATAATATAGAAAGGGGGAAATTGTGGTGACAATCTTCTTTCCTTCCCCCCCCCCCTCCTAAACACCGGCCATTCTATTGCAGGTTGAGTCAAGTCAGCAACACGCAACAATATTTGCCTGTTGCTGACTTGACTCAGCCAACCCAGATTCCTTTGCTCGTTTCAATCCATTGGGAAAGTCCAGTGACTGAAGAGGCAACTGCGCTTAATCACTCGAACAAGCTGTGTACCTGCTTCATTCTGTTCATGTAATGTCTATTAAAACTGTCACTACTGCATTGCAACATTTTGAGTGGGTTGGAAGCAGGTGCCAGGCAGACCAGTGAGCATACAGCAGCGAAGTGTTGAAAGATTAAGTGATGTGTATCAGATAAATTACCTTATTCACCATAAATTATTCCGCTGCCCTCTAGTGCAGGGGAAGATATCATCTCATCACTAGTATTGAAATAAGATTTATAGCTTTTCCATACAGTATCATTGGTTTTCCCCAGTTCCTCCAAACTGTTTTGAAGCTACCAACGTAGTTCTCTTTATTCCTCTTGACATTGGAATAGAGATTTGACAGGAAACACCTCAAACCAGTCAGTGCTCTCCCTCCAAGGTATCAAAGGAGAATGCAAAAAATGTTATTCAGCCATACTTTGCCTCAAACTTCTGCCAGTCCTGTCAAAGGAGTAGGTTTCTCACTCTTTCATTATAAATTAAAAAGTAATAGTAATAAATTGCAAGGCTCCCACCCCATATTCCTCAATATGGATTTCTGGGTTGTTTGCAATGAACATCTCCCATCCACCACATGCAACTTCTAAAAAAGAGGGATTGCAAAACTAACTGCATAGTGCAGCCATTCTTTGGAGGGGGGGGGAGGTTATATTCCTGTGATGAATTACAACAGCTAGCAAAATAGTATGGCAGTTATTTTGCAACCACACCTCCCCCTCCACAAAGCAAGGAAAAACAACAACTAGCACACTGGTGCTTTGCATTTTTGCTCCTCCTAGTAAAGAAAAGAGGGAAGCAGAAGTGTTTGTTAGTTTCACTCAGCTCTCTTGAATTATGCTACTGTACAATACAGGTAACCATTGCAAGGAACTGTGATGGGATAATACAACCCAGCTCAATTCAAACGATGTTATAAGTTAGGATTGGCAATGATAGGCTTAGTACTAGCTGTGTTGACACCTCTCAAGTCATCTGTATTCTTTAATGACATGTGAATTAAATGCAGTATCTGCTAAAGCCCTAGAGCCACAAAATAGGCTGAAGCAGGAGTCTGGCCTCAGAAGCTATGCAAAATATTATTGACTTTTTAGGTATAACACAAGTAATTCAGAAATGAATCAATTCAACTGCTGAAGACAGACAGCGTAAGAATACAGATCTGGAGGTAATTCTGAGCAGGACAAAGAAATAGTAGTTGTAGTAATTTTATTTAGTATATTTATAACTAAGCTGAGTACAAATGGAAGTGCCTTTCCTTACCAATTATAAATCCAAGTGGTACCTGCGTTGAGTGGAGTTAGGTGGGGTAGCATCTAATCCTTCTTCACCCCAGGCAGAAAAATTTCTCAGAGTGGAAAAATTTAATTACTTTCTTCTGCTTTTTAGTGTAGCTTATTTGTGGTTGCATTCATACACCATCCTTACGCTGACTTGAAGACATCCCATTTATATTGGAGAAGGATGTATTGTCATAATAGACCATTTTGTGACCAGCTTAGATTGATGCAGGTAAAGGCTGGACCAAACATAGTGGCAGAAAATTGAGTGTTTTCCCTGATAAAAAGGAAGAAAATCAGTGATGAGATTCAAAAAATTTTACTACCAGTTTTGTGGGCGTGGCTTGGTGGGCATGGTAGGGGAAGGTTACTGCAAAATCCCATTCCCTCCCTACCCCACTAACTTGCTATTCAGCTGTTCTTCTGTGCAGGACAACAAAGCTTATTTGTGCTTATTTGATCAACTGGGACTTGGGAAGCAAAGAATAGGTGGGGTTGGGGGCAGTCAGAGGTGGTAATCCAAACTACTCAAAATTTCCGCTACCGGTTCTCCAGAGCTGGTCAGAACCTGCTGAATACCACTCCTGAAGAAAACCTATATGAACATTCTAGAGTGCATGGAAGTGGAATCTTTGAGCTTTAGGGCGCCAACAGGCCTGTTGCAGAACCATCCCTTTCTATCTAGCTGCTTGCCTCTGGGTCTTGGGTGGTAATTTTTGGTTTGGCTGCTGGAGAGACCAGATAATTGCCCAGCAACATTTTATTTTTTTATTTGCTTATTCAGGAATATCAGGCTTGAGGAAAGGCTTCTATTAGGTTAATGCTACTGTTGATATGTTCCTAGCAAGGATGCACTGAGTATATAGGAAATGATTAACTTTGGGGGATTGCTATCCAAATTGTGATTCTTCAGTATGTAGATGCACTGCCCATTGTATAATCTTTCCAAGCTGTGCCTTTTATTCCTAGTACTCTAGGCAAAGCAATGTATAAGGCTATATAATTGATTAGTTTTTGGAGCTTTCCATATCCTGATGCTTAGCAAATGAGGAAAGGGGTATCTAAAAAAGCTAATGTACAGCATGTAATCATTTAAAGCAAAGGTGTCAAACTCACATCATCACGGCGGCTTCACATGACGTATCCGGACTTTTTTCCCCTTCGCTAAACCGGGCATGGGTATGGCCAGCACGTGACGCATAGGTTCTAAAGTGTAACGGTCTGCATTCTGTTCTAAGTACAGTACAGGATTTGAAGAGTCACAATAAGGACAAATGTATGTATTGTCTCCTGATGGTGGATCCCCTATTGTTATACATAGAAGCTCAGAGCATTGCTTATGACCTTACTTACTTTTGGGCTGATTTCTCCTTAACTTGGATTGTTCATGTGAGGATCCATTTTGTTCTTTATCCTAAAACCTGTAAGCTCAAAGAAAATGCCAGTACAACTGTCTCTCAGGCTGAAAACGTCCTCAATCGCCATCACTTCAGAGCCTCTGGTTATTTATATCTTTCTACATAATTCCAGAAATAGTGCAGGGCATTGATACTCCTGGAAAGGCCGGTACCCTGCCTCTCATTTGTGCTAGCTTTGTTGTTATCAGCAAGATTGGTATGTAGTAGGAGATAAGTCCACGCAGTGATGTGGTGCTGAGGGTTATTTCAGTTGCAGCTGCCTCCCGCACTCTGGGGAAGAGATATAACAGATGACCCCAAATAACTTTGGTAACCAAAATTATGTGAACACTGGAAAGAGAGGGCAATTGGGAAGACAAGTAGCTTTTGTATGAAGCTGGTTTTCATCAGATTATGTACAAGTACTTACCTTCCCTGGGTAGTGGGGCTTTTCAGAACAACATGCTTGAAAGGAACACTGTATGGTCACACAGAATACAAGTGTGATTCTCCTCCCCCCCTTGTGAATCTTGTTTTGAAATTCTCAACTGACTCAGCAAAAAAACCATGTATACACAGGGATTATAAAAATAACTTGGTAAGTAACAGAATATCAGAATAACAAAGGGACCTTGGAGGTCTTCTAATCCAACTCCCTGCTCAAGCAGGAATCCTATACCATTTCAGATAAATAAAGTAAATAAGCAAGCCATTTACTATGGTAGATAATACTATTCTCCCCGTTGCAATAGTTACTTTCCTAAAGTTATTGCTGATCGGTTAGTGCAGGGATAGGCAACATGGTGTCAGAGATACATTGGACTAATTCCCACATAAGCTCCAACCAGTACAGTCTATGGCCAATCTTCCAAAAACAACCAGAGGGCATCAGGTTATCTTTTCTTATTTTAACCCAAAGTCCTTCTTTCTGCCAGTATCAGCTGATAAAGTACAATCTCTTTTAGTAAGTGTGTCAGTCTTCAGTCATGGTATGTCACCCACTCACCCACCCGCTCACCTTCATCCTGCTTGTCACCTTTTTAAACTTAGCCAACAATTTTGCTGCAAGTTTTTGTTCATTGAAACTGAACCCATAATTAGCCAGTGAGATCATGTATGAGTTCAGGTCAGAGGCTGAGCATGGCTTTGTGCATTAGATACTGAGCATGGAACAGAAATGTCATAAACAAAGTACTATGGACGCTCTATAAAAGGAACTGCAGGCTTCCCCTGCAGGAGCACATTGTGCTCTTTTCACACCTTCCTCTTGGGCTTGACATGTTTCACCGCTTAAGAGCAGACTGTAACTTGAAACTGCCCATATTAAAACCACTTCGTGTTTGGGAAGGACATTGTTATTTTTTACAGGTTTAATACAATCCTCCCAATCCAAGGATAACGGGGTTACAGTCCAACATTTCTCAAGGACACCATGTCCTCTAGACATGGACTAGAAGAGCAATCGGCTTCTTGTTTAGGCAGTAGCTTGATTGATGGTGAAAACTTGCACTTTTTACATAATGAGAGGAGCTGTTATTTGTTGTGCTTTCCTCTTACAATGCTGAGCCTGTTCTGCTTCATTTGTTAGCATATGCTCAGGGCTGGAATGTTTTTTCAGCAGTCTATCTTAAAAATGCTTCCTGCACAGAACAGGAATAGTTTTTTTCCCCATCATTCTGTTTGAATTGTTACCTTCCATCACTCCTATGCTTTATTTTGCTACTAATGTGAAGACAATAGCAACTTAACTAAAAAAGTAAAGGTTTTAGAGATCTCATACAACTCCAAAGGCAGAGTTGGAATCTTCTTAAAAGAGAGAAGTTACTCTATTGCCACACTGCTCCCTGGTGGCAGATGGAACTTTCTAAAGAGCAGGAAAAAATAGTTATAAGATGGATGGCCATATAAATGTAAAATACATATTTGCGCATTAAAAGAATGCACTAAATTAGCATTCTCTAGCCCTCAACAACAGACAAAATGCACAATGTTTCACAATACTTCATTTCGCTGATTTTTCTAACGAAGGGCATTTCTAAAAAAGAGGAAATCAGCCACTCTTCCCTAAGGTGGAGGTAGCCATTACAACAGGGGTCCCCAACTCCCCAGTCTGTGGACTGGCACCAGGCGCAGCATGCCAGAAACTGGGCCGTGCAAACAAGTGAAACGCCATCCACAGGATGCAGGCACCATGTGAAACCAATGCCCCCTCTGCTCCATGGAAAAACCTCTCTCCACAGAACCAGGCCATGCCGCCCAAAAGGTTGAAACAATTTGCATCTTATCATATACTGAGAACAGATGGCTAGAGTGTGGCTAGCTTATTGTAGTTTAATTTAATAATGTGTATTTAGTGTAGTGTATTTAGTGTAGTTTTCTTTTAGACAATATCCAATTTTGGAAGTTAACACTAAGTACAGAAAATGATTTAGCTTCCATTGCTAAAATTGGCATACTATGCGAACAATGCTATTTAGTTTCCTGAACTTTGGTTGTGGAAATAACCTATAAAATCCAATGCAGAGGAAAATGTTCGCATCTGGAAAAAATGGAATGATTTTGGAATTTTGATTCTTTCTTCAAGTTAATGGGAAAAAAAGTTTTATTTATTTTTTATTTATTTTATTTGGTTTGTCAATTGCTTACAAGATAATAGGTATAAGTAAAAACATAGTTATGAATACATGGATACATATAAGAAAAATAAAAGAAACAATAGGACAGGGACAGTAGGCACGTTGATGCGCTCATGCACGCCTCCTACAGACCTCTTTGGAAAGGGGTGAGGTCAATAGTAGAAAGTCTTAAGGTTAAAGTTTTTGGGGTTTGGGGAAGAAACCACGTCAGGTAGAATATTCCAGACATTGATCACTCTGTTTTCATGATCATTTCAAGTTATCTATTGATTTTTTTTCTATGTCAAAATAAATATGTAAATAAAACTTGCTACTTCTGTTTCTAGTTACTAAAAAAGAGTATCTCAATTAAATAATGAATTGTAATTGAATAGGGAAACTATTTTTTTCTTGCTTCATCACCTTCCTGGTAGAGTGGCGCAACTGGTACAATCTAAATCGCCTTAAATAAATCCAATTTGCATGCCTGTTAGCTGTTCCCACCAGACTAACTCCAGGATACAAATCAGTAGTGCTTAGTAGTTATTTCATCACTTTATTATATTTATTATATTTTCAATAATCATATTTTAAGAATAATTTCCTGTACATATACTGTGTATTTGCACTGTCCCTGCACACATACTATGTCCATCATAAGAACCCAGCAAATTAGAAATGCATTCAATTCAAACAGATTTTTGGTTGGTTCTATTATCCAGGCTTTACTTATTTATGCAAAATTAATATATTATAAAACATTGTTATTAAGCACATTCTATTTTTCTTCCATTGTGGAACATACATACATATGTATATATAGGGAGAGAGAGACTTTCCTAGTTATTTCTCACCCAGTCATTGACTAAGCCCACACTTACTTTTAAGCAAAAGGTTGCACTGGATGATTCAAATTCTGCCCTATACTAAAGTCATTCTAAAGGGAAAAAATGAGGCATGTATTTCAACAAAGATTTCAAAATGGTTAAGAATAACCCTTTTAACACATTTTAAAAAGCATTGCTGAATGAATGTATCAGGAAGTGAGCATGATATAAAGCATCTATGTGTTTATATTATATTTAATATGTATATACTGGACTTCTGGTCATTTTCTCGAGGCCAGCAAAGACTTGCACAAAGATCCCAGGTCTATTGAGAAGCAGCTAATATTTATATTAAACTGGTGCAGCTTTATGAACAAGGAACAAGAAAAGACCTAGATCATGGATGGGCAACCTTTGATGATCCTAGGGCCAGGCCATGCATTGTAAGCTGCATTTGCAGAAAATAAAACACACATGCTTAGATTTACCTGTGCCCTCAAATATTTGCACACGCTGGCCAAGTGTAAAGTCCCCTCAGCAAAAAGATGACACATCTTAATTCTGCTTGCATTGGCAATAAGAACTTGCAGGGATTTTAAGTGCAATATTCATTTGATTGATTTGTTATTTGGAACTGCATAGGACAGTCAAAGAGAATGTGACTGGTTGGAACTAGATTTGAAACATTCCTTGTACAACTAAATATTGCTACACAAGGAATATCCTTCTGGTTTAGGTTGCTGGAATTATTTCAACATCTTAAAGATCTAAATTCTCCAATCCCGGCCCTGGATGGAAGTACTGGTAGTCCTCAACTTACATCAGTTCATTTAGTGACCGTTCAAAATTACAACACTGAAAAAAGTGACTTATCACTATTTTTCACATGACCGTCGCAGCATCCCCATGGTCATGTGATCAAAATTCGGACCATTGGCAACTGACTCATATTTATGACAGTTACAGTGTCCCTTAACAACCGTGATGATTCACTCACGAACTGTGTCAAGAAAGGTCGTAAAATGGGGCAAAAGTCACTTAATAAATGTCTCACTTAAGAAATTTTGGGTTCAATTGTGGTCGTAAATCAAGGACTATCTGTATTTAGCTAGGTATGAATTGTTTTGTACCATATAATTCTGATTAAACTGCTATAGGATTATAGAATTAAATATGATACTGTATATGCTAATCACTGTTGGCCAAGTGTACAGCAAATCAGATATGGTTCAAGGAGCACATTTCACATTTACTAACTGGTGCCCTAGAGATGTGCTTGGGTACACTTCTCATTAGCCCTAGTCAGTGTTGTTAATGGTAATGGAATTCTTCTGAGTATGTAAAATAAATTAAGACATAAAATAATAGGATGTACTATTGGGTTTTTCTATCTTGGGCTGGCCCCAAATCTAATTTATTACCTGTAAAATATTCAGGAAATATATATTCAAGGTCAACTAATTATTCCTTTGCACTTAAATCAGGAATTTTTTTCTCAAAAAGTAACATTTGAAAGAGGGGGGAACCCTCAGGTTTCCAATAAAACAAGCATAAAGCACCAATAAGCAAATCCTACAATGATACATATACCTAGAAAGAAGCTTGAATTAACTTTTTCTTATTTAGACTAATTTTTATAATAAACCTAATGTGACCTTTCAATGTTATTATGAACTATAATAGTTCCAAAATAATTCACTTTTAAATTAAAATATTCTTAAAAACATTTCTAAAGTGACCTTCTCTTCCCAACACAACTTACTGGAAAGCCAAAGCGAAGTTATTTTTATTAAGAAAATCCAAAGTGGAAGTGAAGTTCTAAGCTTTAGAGCTTTAGCATTTTTTTTTCAGGTTGAACAGATTAAATAATTATGCAATTATTTTATCTAAAAAAAATAAAATATCTACATCTCCCTGAAGCAACGAACCCAAGTGGAGCTAGGCAAGGATCTCCTTTTTTAGGCTCCAATGTGCCCAGCATTAGCTCCATGTGTTACTACTAAGGTTAAGAAATAATCTGACCGTAGGTGGGCAAAATGGCTGTCTTCCCCTAAAATAAGTACTTTGTCTATGCAAAGAGATATCTAAATGCACTGACTTGTCAGAAAGGAATCTGTAGGGTAGAAATGCAGGAATATGAATTGCAAGGAATAAAAAATAAGCACACAATAAGTTAATAGAGACAGTGTACTGATCTTCGCTTACAGTTCACGTCATAATAGCTATGTAACGTTTCTATCTAATAAGAAACCACTGAAAATGAACTGCAATTTACTTTAATGTATCAAATCTTTTTTTATAACTTTCAATATCGTTGAAACTCCTCTGGCGGGACTGCTTAGAAAAATGGAATGGAATGGAATTGGTCTAATAAAAAGTGTGGCAAAACAATAGTTCTGATGCAACAAAATATTAAGAGACTTGGTAGGAGAAATCAAGGAACTGAAACGAAAATATTACTTTTGCAACCAATACTATTTTCAGCAAGAACCTAATTTTGAGAACTATAACAAGCTAATCTTTCATTTCCCCCTTTATTTTTTTTCTCTGGTGGTAATGGAGTATTGATCTGGAGGGAAATTATATTTTTTAATTAAAAAGATGTTGTTACATAGCATATACAGTATTTACATGTACTATTGTATGTACCACTATATATACTTCAGCCTACTTTACATGTGCTCTTGTTTTACTTTGGAGAAAATATAGTGAACTAGACCTGCTTTATGCATAAAATCCTCTAAATGTAGGACTTTCTGAAGATCAGAAACCAGGACAAAACAAACTGTCCGTACTTCCAGAATTCTTACTGCTAGCAAAACCCAATCTAGCTTTATTAACAGATATAAAAAGTCATTGTTTGATGAAGTACAAGATAAGTCTCCAGAGGATTCATGATTAAGGAATAAAGCAGTCCCAACTTACTCCACTGATCAAGTTTCAACTCTTTATTGAATGACTTCTTGGTCACACACTAATGCTACCCAATCTAGGAAGAGAAGGAAAAAGAACCTTCTTGCCATTACTTATGGGGTCATTCAATAATAGAATTATAACTATACCATGAGTTCTCTTTTCCTTGGGTCATTTTTCTTACATGAGCAATGCCAAATAAATTATTTGAGTGGGCAAATGAGATTGACAGTATAATATGGTTTCACACATTATTATATATTCATAATGTAATTTATTTGAATTTTGCATAGTATATTATGTGAACCCAGTTTAAGGTCCACATTAATCTTTGTGAGCTGTGGTACATTTAGAACTTTGAGAAGAGTTTATAGGTGTTCCCACAAATGGTTGAAATGGTAAACACAGATAGTCATTTAACAGAAGGCTAAGAGGCAAGATTGTGTCCCATCGCTATAAAAACCTACACAGTCGTGCTCTGCATCATTTTACTTCTTGTTTTGTTTTTAATTGAAAGGATATTGAAAGCAAATAAAATCAGGGCTAACATGCAACATGAAGTTGCTAAGTATGTTGAACCCATAAATATCAATCTTAATTCGTGGCTTAATTAATAACATGAATCCAGCCAATTATTCAGCAAATCATAGTTACATGAAATCTGGCTATGAATGACATGGGAACATAGCCAGAGACACAAATACCTTCATTTACAGCAGGAGCATCAAACTCATGTCGTCACGGCAGCGTCATGTGATGTATCAGGACCTTTTTCCCTCTTCACTAAACCGGGCGTGCACAGTGTATGACGCATCTGGCCCGTGGGCCGGGAGTTTGACCTGATTTAGGAGCAGCCCTGATTTAGGGTACCTGGAAGGTAAGCTAATCTACGTCAGCATCAAGACTCCCATTGGAACAAACAAAGGATCACTAAAACAACTCTGCTGTTTGCAATTTGCTTCCTGCTGATTTTACTGTGGAAACCAGGAATATCAAAAGTTCTATGATAGCCCAGGGTTAGCTGTTATATTAGAGATTTGAACAGCCCACTTTCAGTGGGATAGTTGTAGAAACCACAACTCCCTATACTCTGCTTTCCTTTCAGACAGTTCCTGTATTTGAATTGTATTTCTCTCAAAGAGTGCTTTCTCAACGTTAAAAAAATACCCTGTATTATTATTACTGTGATATTATATAAAGTGGACTTTAAACTTCTCAATACCAATACTCTCTCAAGACAGATTCTTCATTGTACTTTAAGGTAATGCAATCAATCTACCTTCTACACAAAATAAAAAATTAATATATGAAAAATATGAAGAGGAAGGTCATCAATAATAATTCTATGCTCCAAATGATCTAGGTGAACTCAGCTCTGAATATCTGCAAGTGGGTTCAGCTGCATAGATCCTGATACCTGCAGCATTGATAGTCTGTAGAATCAGCTGTGAAGTTCCAGAAGAAACTAGCAAAACTGGGTTGTTGGGTTTTTTTAGTGTTTCCTGTGAAAAAGGTATCGAGTTAAGTGTAAAATTCACAAGGTTTTATCCACTAAAAATTGGCCTGCTGCCCATGGAAGCTCTTAAATAGGATCGCCATTATTCTTAGATATATAACTGATGAGCTGCAAGGGTGTCCATGAAAGGTTGCACGAGATAATCTGTTGAGAAGTAGAAGATCAGGCCAAAGGTGATAGAGATGGGAAGAGCAGGTAGTGCCTTCTTAAAGACTGCAAGCAATAGAAGAGTTAAGCACAGACCCTAAGAGAAAGAAAAGGAACATGATCAGCAGAAATATACCTAGCTGGGATATTTTTCTTACAGATAAATATTAAAAATATGAAAATCCTGTGATACTTTCGGGGCTTTGCTCAGAAAGGTACAAGAAGAAATGAATTAGAAATTATTTCCTGAAGATAGTGACTCGTGTCTTTGTTATTAACTCTGCTGGATTCCTGCAAATTGACCTACATGGTCAGCTACCCCATGAAGATGATCCAAAGTATACAGCTGGCACAAATTGTAGTTGTTGGTTTGCTGATCTGTAGAAATGGGTTTAACAAAACAAAATGGGTTTAATTTCTCCTCCTGTTATAGCAGCTGCACTGGTCACAATTCAAGGTGCTGTTTATTAGCGACAGGATCTTTTGGATTGGGTCCAGGTTACCCTGAAACTGTTTACTAAATCTCCCCTGGTATGTGTTAGCAAGAAAATAGTCTTGGAAAGTTTCCACCTTTCCAGAAGAAGTAGAAAACAGGGGGTTGGAGAATGGCCTTCTCAGTTGCAGCGCTCTCCCTATGGAATATCTTGTTCTCTGAGACCAGGATGGTCCCTACCATATTAGCTTATCTTTTACTGCTTAACTAGGTGGGAGAAAAATAAAATAAGGGTTTGCCCTGCTGCATTATTAATGTTGTACCCTACTTCAGTCTCCTAAACATGCTTCAGCTGCCTAGAGGTAAACTTAATTAACTTGAGTTAGAATATGGATGCTGACATTTTTCTAGGTTTGCTTAAGAGTACAAATGAATATATATTCCTGAACTGTGCATTCTTCTATTCTTGCTTCTGTTGGGGCATTTTTAATATCTGGTTATGCACCAAATATTTTAATAAACATTTAAACCAGTGTTAAATGTGGATTTAAAAAATGGCTGGCTGGAAAATTTGGGAACCAGAGGCCCATACATCTTAAGAGTTGCTAAGGTTTTGAAACGTTTATTGAAATAGCGAAAAAAAAAAATAATATTTTGGTTATCATCACCTTTCAGATCTTAATACTAGAAGCTAAACAGAATGTCGTATCACCTTAAAGATTCAAACTGATCATGTTAAAAAACACACTCGTTATCATTTGAGTAAGCTCTCCCAATCAAGTGTGATCCCAACTGTATTGGGACTCACTCTTCAGTCTCTTGTGTCTAGGACCCAATGCTGATAATCCATGCTGCTAACCTTGTTTTGTAGTATGTCAAAAGACAAAGCAGAAGAACGGGTTTTTAAATCATTTCTGTCTTTTCTCCCATGCAAAAAAATAATCCCAGAACTGGTCACAACTCTGAGATAATTTTTATCCTCAGGTTTACACTCAAAAGGAAGCACAACAGGGAAAGAAGCCGAAAGCACAATGGTACTGCCTTATTGTGTTAATTTTACTTACTATGAGGATGGCTACAAAACAAGCCAATGTTGTATTCCAGTCCCCACTAGCAGTGGCAGCTGCCTTGCCGACAAGTACGCTATAGAATATAAAGTCTCCTAGACCCAGCTTGACTCCTCCTATTAGAAGTAAAAATAATTCCATCAGATAGTTGCACCTGTCTTCCAACACATATTTTAAGTTAGGTCTAAGGAAACATGACATTTATGAACATCAAGGGATATCAGAAACTTTCCTTTGCACCCCAAATTTTCTGACTTTTAAAAATAAGACTTTTATTTTTATAGGTGCTGATTATCACTTGTAAAAATCTACATAGTATAGGATCAGTCTATTTGTGGGACCACCTGTCCCCCATTGTTTATTCCCCCATACCAAATCTAGCAGAAAGGGCATGCTCTGTGTTCCCTCCATCAAATAGTACCATTTTCTTGGTACGCTGGAGACATGCTTTCTCTGTGCTGCATCCAGCTTGTACAAAACCATCACTCCAAAGATTCTGAAGACCCCAACATTTTAGTCTTTCATAAGGCTCTGAAAACCTGGTTGTTCCTCCAGAATTTTGTCCAGGAAGATTGGACAATCTCTGTGGGGTTCTCAGTGCTCTCTTAGCTTGGTCATTTTCTTGCAGACATTTCATTATTCAACCAGGTAGCCTAATCAGTGCTAAAAATGAGTGGTGCTGGATCTCTGATGGGAAACTGATCATCTACACCAAGCTAAGTTCAAAAACATTAGGGAATTCCTGGAAGTCTGGCACTCAGACAAATCAGCCATCAACAAGCACAAACAACATCTACATTCAAAAGAGACTATCAAAAAGCTAAAAAGGAAACAAAAAGGTCAAAATACCTCTTTGCCAGCAATCAATCAACACCCAGATAAGCAAAGACTAACACCAAGATAAATACTAGGCTGACAATCAAGTAGTAAACAATTCCTCAATCAAGGAACCATTCAGACAAACAATCACATAGTAAACTAATCAAGGAATCATCAGGAGCATTTCCACCAATGCTGACAGGGCAAGCCACTTATTTATTTATTTATTAAATTTATATACCGCCCCCTCTCTCAAAGGGACTCGGGGCGATGAACAGCCAGAGTAAAAATACATATATAAAACATATATACAATATCACAATATTAAAAATTAAAAGAATTAGATATGTTTGGCTCTATGAAAATTTAAAACAAAGGAATTAAGAAAAATAAAAACCAGATTAAAATTTAAAACCCTTAGGCCAGTCCGGCTTGTCAAAATAAATAAGTTTTTAGCACACGACGGAAGGTCATGAGATCAGGGACGGCCCTCATCTCCGGGGGTAATTCATTCCAGAGAGGGGGTGCTCCCAATGAGAAGGCCCGCATCCTCGGGGTTGCCAGCCATCCAGCCGGCAGCACCCCGAGGAGGCCGACTCTATGGGAGCGTATCGGTTGGTGGGAGGCCGATAATAGCAGGAGGCGGTCTCGCAGATATCCCGGTCCCGAGCCATGGAGCGCTTTAAAGATAATAACCAAGACTCTGAAGCGCATCCGGAGGGCCACCGGGAGCCAATGCAGCTCGCGCAGAAGTGGCTTAACGTGGGAGCCCCGAGGAGCCCCCAGTACCACCCTCGCAGCTGCATTCTGCGCCAGCTGGAGCCTCCAGATGCTCTTCAAAGGCAGCCCCATGTAGAGAGCATGGGCATAGTCTAGGCGGGAGGTCACCAGAGCGGAGGTGACCGACTTATAACATAGAGCAAATCCCACTCCCTTGTAGCACTGATGATATTATCTAGTTGGATAATGAAACATCTGCAAGAAAATAATCAAGCTCAGATAATCCCAAAAGGACTCCAGTTCAGCCCTGATTTACAAATATTTCTTCCATTGGTAGGCAGTATCTGTTTATGATGTGATTTTATTTGGGAATTACTAAGTAACCAGGACTTAATGAGTTTATACAGTTATATTGTTAAAATATTGCATTATAGTATTTTAATGTTTGCATGTTATCCAGAGTCATTGCTACGAGATGGGCGGCTCTATAAATCATTTAAATAAAATAAATAAATACATTTGCATCAATCTGATTTGGTCTTAAGGCTCTCTCTAGATTGATACAGGATGCCTGAAGTACTTGCTGAAAAATGGGTGACCTCCATAATCACGGTTGTGAGTATGGAGGTCACCCATTTGTGACCTCCATACTCACTGTTGTGGCCAAATCTAACACTAAATGATCTTAAGATTGAAATGAGTCCTCATCCCAAAAAGATTACATACCTCATGTTACAAAGTAATATTTTAGTTATTTCCTACATGCAGAATAGCATTTCTTTGTGGCCCTCACTTAAGGCCACCAAAGCATATGAAATGGCCAACATTTGATTTCTACCTTAATGTAAGGAAGCACCCAATGTTCCTGCATTTTGTAACTACAGCCACAAAGTAAATTCAGGGCCAAAATAAATGAATCCACAGAACCAATCTCAAACAGATTTGCTGTAATCCAGGACCTCCCTAGGATTTTTCACAGATGGTGTATGTCATAAAGAAAACAATGATGGAAATACTCTTTCATGCTCAAAATCCTTGCTCCTTCTCTGAAATCTACAAATAATTGCAATACTTCTTTTAAAGATAGCTGCTCCTATTTTAATGGTGAATTTTTAATTTGCTTAAGTGACAACACCTTACTTTCTTCCTCCTCCTGGCTTTCCTCAAAGTTGCGGGCAATTTGACCAAGTTGTTGGCCAGTTTGATCAATAGTTGAGTTTCTCATTTCTGGAACTTCAGGCTCAGCATGTGAAGAATTGCCATGTGTCTCTGCTTCTTCAGCCAATTTGAGGCATAACAATGAGAGAAAGACAAGCAAAAACAAGAAAAAAAAATCAATGTATTACAGTAAAATTTAAGAAAAAAATTGTTAGAATAAAAGTTCCTTCTGTTATAACAAGACTGTGCAATAATACTGATTTAACCTAGTTGTCATGGAGAAGATAACTGATTTGTTCTCTGTTATCACAGAGCCACGGTGTAGAATTTATAGTTTTCCTAATGTTGTTTACAAGGTTCACAAATTCATATGATTGGTCATGCTGGATCTGAATCTTACAACCAACCTATTCTCAAATAAAAAAAATCTTGTTTTCTGTGCATAAATTGTCAAAGGATTCAGAACCATTCTTCAGTCAGTAATTGAATTAACTCTTTCAATGCAGAGATTTCTAATGCAGTTTCCAATACAAATCTTTCCGAAACTTCCCTTTATAATTAGCTTGCAATAAGCAAGAAATCCATAATAAATATAATATATAGCAGAATTATAATAAATATCAGATTCCATTTAAATTCCATTTAATAACAAAAGAATGACTCTTGTTGTATCAAATGTATCAATTACCTGGATCCCATATCTCTTGAGAAGACCTTCTTTGTGCATTGTCTGGCTTTGCCATTCCTATTGTCCACATCATAGCAGCTGAAGGAAAGCGCAAACAATATACAACTTATGAAACAAGTTTCCTTCCTAAATTTAAACATTTAATAGAGAAAATTTGTAACATCAAAAAAAATCTGGAACCTGGGTGCCAGGCTCATACTTGCAAATCTAACTTTGCAAGGCCAGAAACTTTCCTTTAAAAAAAAATGCTGAGATAATCAGGAAGTTGAATTTTATATATTTCACAATCTGCAAATATCCAACAATATTTCTGAACAGAAGAGAATCAGGAGAGAATTTCAATTTCCATTTTTATTCTGAGATAATATTTTCAATTTACAAGATACCACTAGTTGCTACAACAGTGGTAATTCTATAAAGGCCAGTCACATAAAAGAAGCATGTATTTTACTCACAGGAATAAATAAGTGCAGGAAATATTGGCTCATTTCTCTCTTGTGCTGTTTCCACCAACATTCGGAGAGGTCCCTTTGGACATAAAACTGCTATCAAGTCTGTGGACAGAAAAAAAATGTCTATTTAATCCCAAGTAGCATTCTGAACATCTAATTTTCCTGCTGATACATGGCAGGGAGTTCTCAAAAGGTACTTATAGCTTTACTAAATCATGATAATAGCAGTAAAATAGAGTACAATATACAAATAAAACATTCTGAATCTTGGAGAGCTTCCTTTTTGAAATGAGAGAGGAGATAAACGCAATTTCAGAACATCAAACCAGGGAAAGAGGAATTCAGGGAATAAAACACCCATATAATGTAAGCAATTCCAGGAAAACAAAACCACCAAACTTTATATGGCACATAGAATCTAACTCTTATTGACAAACACAGTCCAACCTTACCATTAGTCAAAGCAAGGTACTGGACTTATGAATTAATTTTGATATCACTGAAGAGATGGCAAACAATCTCTTACTTCATTTACATCCAGATGCAAATTCTTCTTGAGTCTCTTAATTACCCCTCCTTTACAATGAAAATATTGTGAAGAAATGTAGCTAATATAATAATTGAAAGAGCAAAAGTGACAATTGGAATGAAACTAAGAATTAGAGAAATATTTAAGTAGAAACATGTTTTTAGACTGTACAGAATTAATTTTGAGAAGCATTTTTTGTATTCAGGTAGACCTCAACTTACAACCACAACTGAATCCAAAATTTCTGTTATTGAGCGAGACAATTGTCAAGTGAGTTTTGCCCCATTTTACAACCTTTCTTGCCACAGTTGTTACGTGAATCACTGCAGCTGATAAATGAGTAACCCAGTTGCTAAGTAAATCTGGTTTCCCATTGACTTTGCTTGTCAGAAGGTTGCAAAAAGATGATCACATAACCTTGGGACACAGCAATGTTCATAAGTATGAACCAGTTGCCAAGCACCTGAATTTTGATCATATGATCATGGGAATGCTACGAAGGTTATAACTGATAAATTACCATAAGTCACTTTTTTCAGTGCAGTTGTAACTTTGAATTGTCATTAAATGAACTATTGTAAGTTGAGGACTATCTGTAGCATTTAAAATTGGCCAGTCTCTTAACATGTATTTTAGAACAATTATTGGATTTAAAAAAAATCCCTTTAAAGTGGTTGTAGTTTCAATGCATATGACTCCAGGCTACATTACAATGTTATAATGAATGATTATAATCGATTACCACAGTTTGCTCTCCTTGTCTATCCACGGGCTACACAGAACAATTTTTGACAAACTATGGCTTGTCAGGTTTGAAAAGCATTAGTGACTGTTATCAGAGTGGAGCTTGCAATCAGATTAGAGTATACGCAAACCCAGCTTGGAGAAGACCATAATGAATCAAGGTTTATTGCAATATTTGAATGCAACCTTCTGAATATAGGTTTCAAAGCTGAAATAATCTCTCTGAAGTGAAATGCAAACATTTAATATTTATCATTCTTTATGATTTCTAGGTATTAACTTAGTCTCCTCACAAAAGACACACTCAGTTTGCAGAGGATGGATCACCTTACAAATCCTTCTGTTGTAGACATACCATAAACAGAGATGCCTCCCAGGATGACCCAAGCTGACCACTCTGGCAAGTACTTAATGAAAACTAAAGCCATCAAGGCACTGATCATAATGAGATAGGCTTGCTGAAGTTTCAAAGGCCCCTTCCAGTGGATGCAAATCATCCCAACTGCTCCAAAATTCCAGATGACAAAGAACAGGGTAGGGTAATCCATAGCCACATTGTAAGTCTTGAGTACTTCGCTATCAGACAAAAAAACAAAAACAAAACAAATAGTTCACTGCCATGATGTAGTAACTGTGAACTAACAGCACAAGATGACTCTGTACTATATAGGAGACAGGAAGAACAGGGAAATTGCTGGTGACCAAAATTGTGCACTGTGTAACTGAGCTTCCAAGGCTCATGGGGTCAAAATAGGATCAAAATACCTGATCCCATGTCACATTACAGTATGTATCAATCTAGCCAAGCAGATTCTAATCTAATCACAGCTCTTCAGGATCAGCATTTTTTTTCCAGTAAGTTATTATGTGATGTCAAAGAGAAGACAACAACCACATTAGAGATGTTGTGCAACTACTTATCCGATAAGCCATTGTCCCTACTACAGGTTCCTTGGAAGTGGGTGGGAAAGCTGTTATTTTAATTCAGAATACAAAATACATAGGACCAACTAGATTAGGAAGGGGATATTACACATCGCCCAATAACTAACTCAACCTAATTTTAAAAGCTAACAAATAAGAGACAAGAGCCACCTACTCTTATCTATCATATTTCAAATGCTATCTGAAATTTTGCTAACACAGCCAACCTAGGTTCCACACAATTATACAAATGCCATTTAATGACCTGGCATAGTTACTAAGCAGTGACTGCTTTATCAGATTATAAGAAATATGAGAATGAAAGTTGGAGAAAGCTCCAACAGACTAGTCCCCTTCTTTAATCATATAAAGACACTCATTATTTAAGAATGATCATTCCTCTTTAAGGAACTTGTTTTTTTCCTCTTCCCTGCTCATGCTGTTCTCTTTTGGTGGCATGTTGTTTCATCTTTTTTCATGGATCATATACGCTTTCCTGTTATTCTTCAAAAATCTGAATGAAAAACCCTTGCAAATAATTTAGCAATCCCTCGTTAGGATTTACACTAGCCTATATCTATCCTTGTTTAAAGGAATACAAAGTGATTTAGGATTCACAGTTCTCACTTACCCAAGGTAGATGTAAGTGAAGAGAAATAAAAGCATCAGCGATGAAAGAATCAGCCACCCATGTATGAACTGCAAAAGATGACAGTATGCTATTTAGGTGTCTTTCTTGCACATTCCGAAGATAACTAGATTGACCTGGTTTTGCTATAGGTCTCTCTTCAATTCTCTTCATAGTTAAAGGAAGCCTTCCCAGCACATGCTAGTATATCTGGAAAGAGAGGGGAAGGCTTCCTTAGGAAGACAAAGAAGAGTAAAGCAGACTTCGAACTCTAAATGACAGTCAAAAAATTCATAGGAAGTTAGAAAAAAGGTTTTTACTGTAAAATACCAAAAGTTTTTCAGGGAAAAATTACTTCAGAGGGACCATGTATTTCTGTGCAGCTCTGACAAGAGAAAACCTTGATTTCCCCTTCATTTATTTTGCCAACTAATTGATCTTTAAAGTTACCCTGTCAAACAGTCCTCTGTCCCAAATGTCAAATACATTCTCCTTCTCTATACCTGCCCCTCTCTAAAACATCTGGTTTTTGAATATTCTCTGATCACGATATCAGCCTCTTATTTAATGATAAAACTATAAAAAGATCTTGTTTACAGTTTGAATAATTTAAAATATTGAAAAAAAACACTGAGGTTCTTCTAAATCCTGCAAAATTCTTTAAAATATTACTTTTCCACAGTCATTTTTTAAAGATTTATTTATTTATTTATTTATTAATTACATTTATATACCGCCCTTCTCCCAAGGGACTCAGGGCGGTGAACAGCTCATCTAAAAACCCCACAAAAATACAAAAGTTAAAAAGTAATTAAATATTTAAATCAGCTGCAGACTAAAATTAGGAAACCCCCCCCCACCCTTAAAAACCCAATTTAAAGTTAAAAATGGAGATCAAATTTAAAATCATTATCTCAGCCCAGGCCGGCCTGCTCAAAGAGCCAGGTCTTTAACGCGCGCCTGAAGGCCCTCAGGTCTGTGCCGGTACGAAGTTCCGGTGGCAGAGTATTCCAGAGGGCGGGGGCACCCACAGAGAAGGCCCTACTCCTTGGCGCCGCCAGACGACACATAGCGGCCGACGGCACCCGGAGCAGACCCTCCCTGTGGGAACGCACCGGCCTGTTGGAGAACGTTGGCAGAATGCGGTCCTGAAGGTAACCTGGTCCCATGCCATGGGTCGCCCTAAAGGTCAAAACTAGAACCTTAAAGCGAACCCGGAGAGCCATCGGCAACCAATGCAGCTCGCGCAGGAGAGGCGTCACATGGGCGCTACGCGACGCCCCCATAATCACCCTCGCGGCTGCATTTTGCACCAACTGGAGTCTCCGGATGCTCCCCGCAGGGAGCCCCATGTAGAGGGCATTACAATAGTCCAGGCGAGAGGTGACAAGGGCCTGAGTGACCGTGCGCAAGGCGTCCCGATCCAGAAAGGGCCGCAACCGGTAGATCCGATGGATCTGATGAAACGCCCCCCTGGAGACGGCCGCGATGTGATGTTCAAGCGACAGCCGTACATCCAGGAGGACTCCCAGGTTGCGAGCCCTCTCTGTGGGGGGCAGAACTTCCCCCCCAATAGCCAGCGAAGGTGTCAGCTGGCTATATCGGGGCGCCGGAAACCACAGCCACTCGGTCTTGGATGGGTTGAGCCGAAGCCTGTTCCCGCCCATCCAGTCCCGCACGGCCTCCAGGCACCTAGACATAGCCCCCACAGCATCGTTGGGGTGGTCCGGAGTGGAGATGTACAGCTGGGTGTCATCTGCATACAGATGACACCTCACTCCAAGACCACGGATGATCTCGCCCAGCGGCTTCATGTAAATGTTGAACAGGAGGGGAGAAAGGACCGACCCCTGAGGCACCCCACAAACCAGGGGCCTAGAGGTGGACCTCTCCCCCCCCCGCCAACACGAATTGCGAACGGTCAGAGAGGAAGGAGGAGAACCATCGAAGGACGGTTCCACCAATCCCCAACCCCTCCAACCGTCGCAATAAGATACTATGGTCGATAGTATCAAAAGCCGCCGAGAGATCTAATAGGACCAGGACAGAGGAGAACCCTCTGTCACGAGCCCTCCAGAGATCATCAACCAACGCGACCAATGCCGTCTCAGTGCTATGTCCAGGCCTGAAGCCCGATTGGAACGGATCGAGGTAAGTTGCTTCCTCCAGGTACTGGGGGAGCTGACGTGCCACCACACTCTCAACAACCTTCGCCACGAAGGGAAGGTTGGAGACTGGACGATAGTTGTTTAAAATAGCTGGGTCCAGGGAAGGCTTCTTGAGGAGGGGGCGCACCACCGCCGCCTTCAGGGCGGTAGGGAGCACCCCCTCTCTCAAGGAAGCATTGACAATCCCCTGGAGCCAGCCTCGTGTCGTCTCCCTGGCGGCCGAAACCAACCAGGAAGGACACGGGTCCAATAAACAGGTGGTGGCATTCAGACCCCCCAGCAACCTGTCCACACCCTCAGCGGTCACAGGATCGAACTCCCCCCAGATAACACTCTCAAGACCTGCCCCGGACACCTCCCCCGGGACCACCCAATTGGAGTCGAGCCCCTCCCGAATCTGAGCGATTTTATCATGCAGAAATCGGGAAAACTCCTCTGCTCTACCCTGCAAGATGTGACAATAACACTTCTAAATATTTCCAATCCATGAAAAAATGCAGACTAATTGTCTACAATGACGTGGCAAATGTATACTATAAGAATCACTGAGGATCAAGCATAAAGAATGTTGATAACCGTGAAGTAAAAGTATCTGACAGAATTAACTAAAAGGCTTTTATAATTTGATGCCTTTGACTAGCATATTCAAAGCCTTGCCTTATAGCAACGATATTTGTACAGCAAAACCAAAAAGATGGTCATCACTAGAATAACACTGATCATGATGATGGTATTCAACACAGAACTCAGGAGACGCTGGCCCACATAGGGGGTATCTTCACTGAATGGGGTATAAATCCTGAAAGAAAAGGCAAAATATCTTAATAGAAGAAGCTCACTGACTATCAAGTCAAAACCCAATTCCCTCCAAAACGTATGTATTACAAAATGCCAATCCTTAGCTTAAACACAGAGGCAATAGAAACAAGACGTTTATAAAATAGGAAAGGTAGCTTTTGGATTTATTGTATCTTTAGCTACAGTACCATCTCCCAATCAAGGGATGTTGGGCTTCCACTCATTAATTTCCATCCAGTATGGCCAAAGGGATTTGAACACCAAACATCTGAATGATTCCAGGTTGGAAAAAAATTGAGCAACTTGCTATGCGCAGATGATTATGGAAATATCGTTGAGGTACACAGATTTTCAATTTGTGAAATCCAGTGATGTTTTTATTTATGTATATATCTGATTTCATGTGGACTTACAACAAAGCAGAATGCGTTAAAAATGTTAAGAGCCTTTTAAAACTTGACTTCTGGATATCTCCATGCTTTACCACAAATTTACTATTTCCACTTAGGAATTATGGGAGTTTGCAATTCAAACACCCCTGGAAAAAACTAAATAATAGAAAATAATCTTAATGTAAATAATGCATTCATTGTCTATGAAGATTCTCAATCATCTAGGTCACAGTTGTCCCAGAAGTGTTTTTTCAAGAGGCAACTGGACTTTCTTCATTTTTCTTTGAAGACATTTCGCTTCTCATCCAAGAAACTTCTTCTTCCTCAGAGCTGAAGAAGCTTCTTGAATGAGAAGTGAAACGTCTTCAAAGAAACACAAAGAAAGTCCAGTTGCCTCTTGAAAAAGCACTTCTGGGACAATGCATTCATTGTTTTAGAGTCTGTGAGGAATCACTTACAGTTGCCCATTCTTCTCAGTGTAGAAACGGACTGACTTAATGGTTGCAACAACTACAACCATGCACAGTGTTACAGGCACAAACAGCATGATCACATGTTTTGCTCCATATTTTAAGGTCAACTCTTCTTCCTCATTATCCAGCACAATATGTCCTTTTGCTGCTCTTTCTGGATCAGGCTCATGTCCCTCTGCTTTATTGGAGCTGCCAGTGCTGCCAGTAAGTCTATTCTGCAAAAACAATGAACAGAAAGAGTTAGCAACTGTTGTGCAGATCTGCTTTCCCAACAGAGTTCTTTCTGACTGCTTAATGCCTTCAAAAGCTCTTGCCAAAAGTGGTCATTTCAGAACATCTGGAAACTGAGAAGACTAAAATATTGTGCATTTATTACCTTTATTGTCAGAGTACAACATGTGTACAATGAGATTGGCTGAGCCTCCCTCCGTGAACCCCCACACACATAACTCATAGTGAGGACAGAAGTCCCTAACCCAGACCCTGTCTTATTACCCTGTGTGACCTTGTTGCACAACGCGCTGGCCCCACAAGGCTGTTATACTATGTTGACATGAAGTTATTTTCTGTTCAGAAGTCTGACAGCCCCTGGTTAGAAACTGTTCTTCAGCTATTAGTGCAGCTGGCTATGCTTCTATATCTCCTACCTGATGGTAGGAGAGTGAAGAAGTGCTGACCAGGGTGTGAGTCATCCCTGAGAATTTTCCTATTGTAGGAAACTGAGTAATAAAAGAGTCCGAAGTCCAAGAAGTTGCCATTTTCAGGGGCTAAGGAATATGCCCAGCAACCATAATGCCTCAGCTTACACAATGTGACAGAAGGATGCATGAAATAACCCAGTTCAATACTACCTTCTTTCCCCATCTTTTATCACCACAATCACATTTTGAAAATACAATAAGAATCCTTACAATTACATGATTGTACTTACTAACTGCTAAAATCTGCCAACTTCTCTCATGAATTGTAAAAACTAGAGCTTATAGTAATTATACAGAATCTATATAAATATAGTTACTACATAGAATCTATAGAGTCTATAGCCAATTAATCTAAGGCAGGACTAGAACTCATGGTCTCTTAACCCATGAGTTCTAGTTCTGCCTTTGGCACAACGCTAGCTTGGTGGTCTTGGGCCAGCCACTTTCTGTTGGTCAAGGAAGGAGACAATGGAAAATCACATCTGAAAAACCTTGAGAAGAAAATTGAAGGAAAATTTACAAGAGAAATCCAGGCAGTCTCAAAAAATCAGACACAATTAAAAGAAAAAGAGAGAGAGCACAATTGATGGCACACAGATATATTTCCTCAGTGAGAGCATATCTTCATTTGTGCAATCTTGCAATGTGAGGCTATGGTAGGAGTGAGGGTCTTTGGTTTATTAGCCATTGGCTGATTTTAAAAATAGTGAAGTCCTGGTGGTAAGAAGGTGGCTGAGGTTCAAATACTTTAACACAGCCAGCCCAATGCTGGATGATTAATAGTCCTACTTGGTTAGTACATAGTCCAATATATCTGTGATGGGGAAACAACGGGGAAACTACCCTAATGTACTTGAACGTCTGAAACTACCATTCTAGCCCTTTTGAAAGATACAAAAGAAGGACTCACAGAAAATGACCTCACACAGAGAACATGATCACCATTATATACTATAACTGGATGCTACTCAGACAAAGGAGCAGATTTTTTTTTCTGTTAGTGCGTGGAAGTCTGATTCTAACTAAATTTAGAAGTTTCCCAATACGGTTCAGCATTAGAACTGCCTTGGGATATAGTGAGTTCCCTTTTGCTTGAGCTATTTAAGTAGAGGTTGAATAGCCATCAGTCAAGGACATTGTAATGCAGGTAGGTACTGCATTGAGCAGGAAGTGATGTCCATTAGGGACCTTTTATGGGGCTCAGAGAAAACCTGATTTCATTTAAATGCCATAAAATTAATTTTCATTAAAAATTAAACACAATGAATACTAATATCTCATATGGTATGTATAAATGATTTTAGACTCTTTCCATCCTAAAGATTATTGAACAACAACTTTTTGAGAGAGTCTAGTCCTAAGGTGACTAAATGACTTCTATCATCCCTGTCAATTCTAAGCAAAGCTACACATTCCATGCCAAAGACTCCTACCTTGTGGGAAAGTGTTTCTGCAACTTCAGATGCTTGTGCTTCATCATGATAAGAAGGCAGAAGGGGACTTTCAGCTGACATCAATGGTGTCTTTTCATTGCAAGGTTCCTCTTCACTGTCAGAATTGTTCATGAAGGCAATCATGCTTCCTTCTTCATGGAGAATCTTAATCACACTCCAGATGCTGTAGAAATAAGTAATGTAGAAGAATAAAAGCAAAACAAACTGCCCAGAATAATTACAAAATTAAAAAGTCTTCCAAAACTGATTTTTTTTCTGAAATAACTAATATTCCAGAACCATTAAAAAATATTTCACCTTTATTTAAAGCTGATTTTTTTTGATGCTATGGAATGTGTGTGTGTGTTTTTTTAAAAAAAGTATTGGAATCTAATTTTTAAAAGGCTAATACTGTTTTTCTAGGACTCTCAAAACCAATACCTTCTAGTTGACTTAGGTTACATTTTGGGTAATCCCAACCACTTATTTAATTGCCGCTAAATTTGAAGACAATCAGGTTGGGAAAGGCTACTGTTGTATACCAATTCTACCCAACATAGAAAGAGATTTAAATGCCATATGTTACCAATAACAGATTTTTATTATCTAGTCGTCTAGTCACAGTCTCCCCCACAAAAGTGAAAGATGCAGTGTATTTCTTTTTCAACTACACTACAAAAACTCAGCTGTTCGTTTGAAATCTTCAAATTGGGCAAAATGGTACATCGTAGGGCAACAAATTTTGAATCAACATTCCTCAACTAGACTAATCTAAAGAATGCATCCAAAATCCAGGACCCATTTCCTCCCTTGGGATTGAAATTTGGCAAAGTTTTAGTAATGTTGTACTTACTCCCTGCCAGCTTCCCACAAAGGTAATCAATGGGAAACACAGCAGGAAATCAGAAGCTATTATTGCTCTCACAGCTTTTCTGCCTGGTTATTTGATTTCTCTGTTTAGGTACTGAAGTGTCTCTGAAACAACAACCCAATGGTTCATGAGTTTTCCAGTTACCCCTAAATACAGTATACTGCATGCACAATTCATGCAAAATTGCATTCTTTTAAGACATTCTTTTCATGGTGCATTTTCCCTTTCCCCTTCTGAGTTACGGTATGTGAAAGTTATACACCATGAATGATACATATTAACATATTAACCGAGCCATGGTGGTGCAGTGATTAGAACATAATACTGCAGGCTAATTCACTGTTCATTCCAGGAGTTTGATTCTGAACGGCTCAAGGCTGACTCAGCCTTTTATCTTTCCAGGGTCGGTAAAATGAGGACCCAGATTGTTGGGAGCAATTTACTGACTCTATAAACCCCCTAGAGAGAGCTGTAAAGCACTAATAAGCAATATGTAAGCCTAAGTGCTACTGTTATTGCTATTAATATCAAAAAGACCCTCAAATGTGAAGAACAAAACAGGAAAAATTAGCATGTATATAGTCATACAAAACTCCTGAGAAAATCTGTTTTTGCTGCTCTACATTGTCCATAAGTATTGCCAACATATTGCAATGGAGTTTGAACAAGACAAATGTGCCATTCTCACATCAACAAGAGAAAAATAGTGAATATTGAAAGAATCAAGATGCCCTATGGAAATAACATCAAGAGTCTGGATAAAGATTATCACTACAAATACCTCAGCATCCTTCAGGCTGACAACATCAAGCAGACAGAAATCAGGAAGAAGGTTGGAAGTGAATACATTATGAGAGTGTACAAGATCTTAAAGTCTAAACTCAGTGGAAGAAATACCTTTAAGGCAATTAATATTTGGCTAATTCCAGTCATTACATACATAGTATGTATGTATAGTTGAAATAATGACCTGGATTCAAGCAGAACTAAAGGCTCTGGATAAGAAGATCAGGAAAATAATGATAATGAATCATGACCTTCATCCTCGCAGCAACGTTGTCAGACTGTACTTACCAAGGAAAATAGCTAGACATGGAAAGTTGTAAGTACACAGACAGTTAGGGGGAAAAGGGCATTGGAAGAGTATCTGAAAGACAGTGGAAAGAGACTAAACTGGTCTACAAGAAAGGCCTAATGAAGAGTAGAAAAGAGACGTGGCAGGCAAAGTATGACATAGCCAGTACAGAAAAAAACATAGCAGGCAAAGCAAATAACAAAAAGACTAAGAGCAGGAAAAAAAAAGGGCTAATTCCAGTTACATAAGACAAACCTTAAAAACAAATGCATATATAGCCAGAATTGAAAAAAATAGGAGGAGATAGCAAATGCAAACTCTGAAAAGAAGGTGACGAAATAGTGGAGCACTTAGTTAGCTGTTGCAAGAAGATTCAACAGACTACCTACAAGTAACAGAATGATAAAGTAGCAATAATGGTGCATTGGAATATCTGCAAGAAATACCACTAGCACTACTTGAATACTAGCATTGATAAAATCATTATCAGCTAATTGCAAAAAGAAACTTTTGCTTGGAATAGCTTACATTCTATGACAAAACCACATCTTCATAAATAACTTAAAGAAAGGATGACACAAAGTCAGGGGAAATTTCTAAGACGTCAGAAATAAACTCAAAAGTCAGAAAGATCTTGACAGAAGTAAACATGGGGCCCTATCCACCTAGATGCAGTTCAGTGCCAAAAAAATAGAAGTCCTGTGCTTAGCTGGAAAAAGTCAGGTAAACAGTACAGGATAGGATCAACAGTAGTGCCTATGAGAGCATTCAAGGTGTCCTGGTGGACCATTGCTTGAAAATGAATCAGTAGCCAACTCAGTCCTAGGCTGCATTAATAGAGGTTAGTATCAAGATCAAGAGAAGTATAGTACCACTCTATACCAGATCGGTGAGACCATATTTGGAATACTGTGTCTAGTTTTGGTCACCACAATACAAAAATAGATGCTGATGTCCTACAAATATTACAAAGAAGAGCAACAAAGATGATAAGATGTCTGGAAACTATGAAGAACTATGTTGAGCTTCATGAAGATAAGACTTAGATGAGACATACTAGCAGTCTTCTAATACTTGAAAGGCTGCCACAGGGAAGAGAGCATTGATTTATTGTCTATAATATTTGAGGATAGGATAAGAAAAAATGAGTGGAAGCTTGTCAGTGGGAGATCCAATCTGGAAATACAGAGGAATTTCCTGACAGCAAGAACTATTAAGCAGTGGAACAGCATGTTTCCCATAGTTGTGGGTGTTCCATTGCTGGAGGTTTCAATAAAAGTTTATATCAGCATTTATCCAAACTGGTATGAGGACTCCTGCCTTGAGCAAGAAACTGGACTAGAGGACCTCCAAGGTCCCTTCCAGCCATATGATTCAAACACCATCAAACAACATCTACTTATCCCAGGTCTTTGAGAAGAATTCAATACTTCAGGGCTGTCAAACTCCTGGCCCGTTGGGCTGGATGCATCAAACATTGACCACTGCCTATGCCCAGTTTAGCAAAGGGGGGAAAAGTCCCAATATGTCATGTGACACTGCCATGACAACGTGAGTTTGACACCTCTGCAACAGTGGATAAAAATGCAAAATCTAATCTAAATATGTGGCTGAATATGCAACCAACAATTATTATTTTATTTAGGCCAGGGGTTGCCAAACTTTTGGACCTCAGGGACCACCGAACTCATAATTTTAAATCCCAGGGACCACTAACCAGTTCTGTGGGCATGGCCTAATTTGTGGGTGTGGCTTGGTGGTTATGTGACTGGCTGGGCATGGCTTATGTGTACATATTATAAATATTTATATAAATATTGAATTTTTTATTTATAAAAAGAGCAACTTTTACCCAAATCAGGCAAAGCAGGCAAGCAGATTGAGTTGCTCACAGAATCATTCAGTGAACTATCTATCTGCCATCAGCTAGCTCAGTCTGTCACATAAAATTTGCTTGCCATGAGTCTGCACTGAATAATAGAACTTTCAGTCCTAAGAGAGGTTCAGCTGTGCTTAAAAGCAGAGCTGAAGATCTAAAGACTAGCTAGAAAGCAAGAAATCCAACCATTTCCTGCTTCCTAGCTAATCTAAATCTCCTGGCACAGCAGAACAGATGATGGTCGGAAAAAGGAAAAATAGCAACTTAGCAGGCAAGTTTGTCTGGTAAGGAGTGAGTGGGCGGGGAGGGTTCCCGTGGGCTATGTGGGCGGTGCAGCCTTGTGTTTCTGCGCAGCCTGGATTCATTGCT
The DNA here is from genome assembly GCA_023653725.1 of Bungarus multicinctus. Lineage (NCBI taxonomy): Eukaryota > Metazoa > Chordata > Lepidosauria > Squamata > Elapidae > Bungarus > Bungarus multicinctus. Next base: position 53,133,615 of record CM042836.1, on the reverse strand, counting down.
TTGGGTGGGGGTGCTCTGGGGGCGAGATTTCTCTGCGGCCCATCAAAATTTTCCTGCAGCTCACCAGTGGACCACAGCCCACCAGTTGGCGACCACTGATTTAGGCATTGCCTGATTCCAAGACACTCTGGAAGTGTCTTTTATTCTTTAAAAAAAGAATAAAAATAGGATACAATACTTTTTTATTTGGGGGGGAAAAAAGAAAATATAGCCTAGCTCCAGGTTTTGAATTGAAAAATTGTTCATAACATACAGCAGATATCTAGTTCCACCAATATACTTGCTTTTTCACCTGGTTCTAGTATACCTGATTTAAATCAGGTAGAAAAAAGTATTAGTGGGTATTGCCAGAAGCCAAATTACTATTGAAAATATACTGGTCTCATAAGAATAAAATATTACATGAAATTAAAAAAAGCATTTAGAGTGAACAGACCTGAACAGATCCAGTGTATCTATTTAAAAATACAACAGATCTTCTCTGCTTGCAAAGATAAACCACATCCTTCCTCTGTAGAGGTATTTTCCATTGGCTTTAAATTCCAATATACCGGGGGCCTTTTCTGAGCCAAGAATAATGTCAAGCTTGAAAGAAAACTTTTTTTTTTTTAAAAAAGCAAAACTAATAAATGTTAAGATTGCAAATCTTATATTTAATTCATGTTTATTTTAAGTGGAAAGATAAAGCCTAATATCAACACCCAGAGATGAGTATTTGAAAGTAAATATTATTACTTTCAACAAAGCTTATGCCACAGTTGGTGCATACAATTAAAGAACTTGCATGGCTTGCAGTCAATGTGCCTGCCAGATTCCTGGTCCCACTTAATTTTGTACTTTTCCAAGAAACAAATCTAGTTAAAATGGGAAGATAACCTGTGGCAAATTTCAATATTATTATTATGCAAAATGCCTTGAGTCACAAATATGATTTTACACCTTCCTTAAGATTATAGAAATGTTGTTTCCCAAGGATATTTGAAAATTTACCCCACCTATTGAGAAATAGCATAATTGTAATAAACATCCTTCAGAAAAGTAGGTAGAGAAGGTAGCAGATAATATTCAAATTTGTATTTGTTAGCTTATTTCACATATGTCAGCCATTTTGTGAATTCAGGCTAGTTCCAGTAATGTTTTAATATATCCAAAATGTGTCAAAATTCCAAATGTTGCCACTAATCACCAAGGGATGAGGAACACGATTACACTGGCCTATTACCTGAAAAGGGTCCTTCCTATGATTCTGTTAAAGAATCATCCACCAATCTTTCTGCCATCAGAAAACCACACCAGAATAAAGCCTGCTACTTCCACTGTCAATCTGTATCCTGCTAAAGGAAGTGTCCCACCTAATGATGATGCCCTTATTTATTGTGTGCAGGGCATATTAAGGAAATGGTGGATCCCCTGGTTTTGCTTTCCTCTCTCCTCAATAAATGTCACCAACTGGCAGGAAAATATCTACCAATTATTCTCCTTAATCATGAATGGAACTGTAGAAGAAAGCAGAGTTTGACTAGACCTGTTCAGGCATCTTCAAAACTTCCTTAAAGCTTTGAGAAGCTCCAGACAATTGATGTTCAGGCTGGAAGAGTAGGCATGATACAAAAGCAGATGGGTTACTTCAGTGTTTCATTATTTGGTGGGTAAAGAGTTTATTTATTTATTTATTAATTCAATTTATATACCACCCCTTCTCCCAATCGGGACTCGGGGCGGTGTACAGCCAGATAAAAACCACATACACAGATATACAATATTAAAAAGGAATTAAAATGAATTAAATTAATGCTAATAAGACTAAAAGATACGTATTAAAAAGTAAAACCCAATCAAAAGTCAATTAAAACTCCACAAGTAAAAACCTAGGCCAGACCCGCTTGATGTAACAGATGGGTCTTTAGCGTGCGCCGGAAGGTCTGGAGGTCAGGGATGGTCCTCATCTCCGGGGATAGTTCGTTCCAAAGGGAGGGTGCTCCCACAGAGAAGGCCCGCATCCTCAGGGCTGCCAGCTGGCATCGCCCAGCCGGCTGTATTCCCCTCTGCCACTGCTTCCTCTTTTGGACCTTAAACTGTTATATTTGACTGGTGGGGGGGCTGCATGGTGGACACACCCTGGGGCCTGACATCAGACTATGCTATACCATTTCAGACAAGTTTTAAACATGGGTTTTCTATTCTTCTGAAAGAACATTGCACCTATGTTTTACCATAACTCAATTGACCAACCACATGGGAGTGATTCCATAGCGTCATTGTCTTTCTTATTTCCAGGGCTTGTCATCTTTTAGTAGGTGTAATTCCTCTTTCAAAGTCAGTTCTGTAAGTTTGGGATCAGCTCAGGTATCTACAGAGTCAAGGGTTAGAGGTTTGAAGGACCCAGACCCCCATATTACTGAAACCAGAATGGCTCTGGAAGAGAGGAGGCCTGCCTATACCAGCTATAAGCAATGTTTTGTCAAACTTAGCAATTTTAAGATATACTCTATGGACTTCAGCTGCCAGAATTCCCAGTCACACAATTACAATGAATACTAAATGATGAGCCTCATAACCTTTATTTTCTAACCAAACTAATTTCTTGCAAAACTAATTGCACTTGATAATTGTTTCACACAATACAAATTCTTTACAGAGATGGTATCTCTTGGAAAGAATATGTGAACATATATTGCACGTATAACAGAATGCAACATGATCTATCCTGGGAAAGCATGTACAGGAAACATCACTGAAAATTCTGCAGGGCAACAGCAATTAAGCTTTTTTTTTCACATTTCCCTGAATGAAAACCCACCATTTCCCCAATAAAGCACATCTAGATATTTGATCTAGCTAAAAAAAGCTTTTCCCTACCCACTTCCTGCTTCTTCAGCCATACAAAAAGGGAAACAAACTGAAGAAGTTTTAACTGCTCTTTTAAACATTAAAACTGCTAATTGGGCAGTTATTCACTGGAGGCTGAGGAAAAGAAAGAGGTATTAAGGCACCAGGATGGCTGCCGGGGTCACTTTGAGCAAAAGAGGGAATCTGACTACATATCCCCCATATATTTACTTTGAAAGCAGTCCATTCAATTCAATTCAGAATAGAGCTGGGAGGGATCTTAAGAGGCCTTCTAGTCCAACCCCCTGTTCAAGCAGAGACTCATACCATTTCAGACGAGTGGTGGCTGTCCAGTCTCTTCTTAAAAACCTCCAGTGATGACCCACCCACAACTTCTGAAGACAAGCTAGTTAATTGTTCTGTTAAGAAGTTTCTCCTTAGTAACAGTGAGAATTGCTTCCAGTCCGAGACTTCAACTACTGTCACTTCCGAGGGCTTGCAGCCTTAATCTTATCTACTTCCTAAAGGCAGGCCCCCATTAAGGATGCTCGCAGGACTCATCTTCCTGAACGAAGACCCTTTCCTACCGAGATCATACCGCATGCGCCCGAAAGGCGGCAACTTTGCACTCATTCAGACAAGGTGCCGAAATGCAAAACGTCCCAAGCCAAGGTCTCCCAGAAACCGGCCCAGGAAGTAGATGCCTTCGAAAGAGGCCGGGCTGCTTTTCTAACGAAGCGCGCGCCCGACACCCGCTCCTAAGCATCTTCTCACCTGAGTGCTTCAACGCTGCTCGCTGCCCGGGAGCGATTCCGCTGGAATGCAAATCCCGGATTATTGGGGCTCGTTGTTTACCAATTCCTCCCTATGGAAACCGCGACAACTTGACGCCCTTCATTAGTTTCAGCACGACCTATTTCGGAAGGGTGAGTTTGGATGAGCGCAGCGTATTATTGCTCCAGCCGGCTGTCACTCACGAAAACGCCTCCTTTAAGCAATTCCTCATCCAATGAAGAAGAACGGCCGGAGGAGCAATTTGCCAATGGAGAATGAGCGCTCTCAAGCAGAAGCTGAAGGGGAGATCGGGATTAAATCAAGCCGGGAGGATCAGTGGCTTGAGGGTTTTGCTGCGATGGAGGAAAATTATTATTATTTTTTTTTGCTGCAGTACTTAAAAAGCTGGAAGAATTGCGATGTACCCCTTTTGCTGTTCTTATCAACTAGCTTGTTATTATGTGTGTACTTTTGAGATTTTGTGTAATTATCTGTCATATTTGCTTTGTTAGAGAAACACATATCTGATACTAGGGTACCATTAAATATGACTAATGCAGTGTGTAAATATGTAGTTACTAATATATATATAATATTGTATGGCTGAGCTGAATACTGAAAGGAAAGGAAGGAAATCGGTATAGGGTTTCTTGTGATATTATCTTATTTGGAAGAGATGTTTATTAACAGTCCAAAATAAAAAAAAATTACATAGTTATTCAGCTTGTGTGATTTTGATTCCAGGCAGCATATATCAATATTATGTTTCAGCCAAATCATAAACCCTGAAAAAAAAATTACACGTTGTTGAAGAAAGTTAGCAAACATGTATCTCTACTCTTTCTCATACTAAATATATTCCGTTACAGCAAAAGTTTTTAACCGATGATAAAATGGATACTTGATTTCAGTTCCTTATCTGCCCTAAAATGAAATGTTTTCAGCTGTGCAATTTTTGCTTTTGTTTTTTTTCAGGGAAAAAAAAAACCAATATGGCAGCTTAGAACTTTTTATATCTTTAACAGCTGTTTAAATGTTTGCAAGCTTTGCATGCTATTTACTATCACACGTTAAACATCTGACCCTAGAGGAAACTTAATTACTGTTTCTAGCTATTCTGATTTGTATTGCCGAGTATCTTGGGAGAATATATTGTTGACGTGAATCCAGAATATTTGACTTAACATCTTAACAACTTCATTTGCAGAGCAGAGAATGTCAAGGAAGGAATGAGGATCTTTTGCCTTTGCTATATGTTTACTTTTTTAAAATATGCATAGCTTCTATGCATACATACAGGTAATCCTTGACTTACAATTATTCAGTGACCATACGAAGTTACAATTGCACTAAAAGGGTGTTATAGCCATTTTTGACACTTATGACCGTTGCAGCATTTTCATGGTTACATCAGGGGTGTCAAACTCGTGTCATCACAGGGTCGTTGTGATTTATCGGAACTTTTTCCCCCTTCGCTAAACTGGGTGTAGCCGTGGCCAGCTCATGACACATCCAGCCCATGAGCCACAATTTTGGCAACACTGGGTTACATGATCAAAATTTGGATGTTTGGCAATTGACCTGTATTAATGATAGTTGTAGTATCCCAGGATCATGTGATTTTGCAACTTTCTGACAAGCAAAGTCAATGGGGAAGCCAGATTCTCTTAACAACCATGTTACTAATTTAACAACTGCAGTGATTCACTTAACAACTGTCATAAAATGGACAACATTCAACAACTGTTTTGTTTAGCAACAAAACATTTGAGCTAAATTATGATCACAAGTCAAGGAATACCTGTAGTTTCTGTTTATATTTCTCTTTTTATTAGACAGCCAGACTAGAAACCAGGTGACTCAGTTGTAAGCTCACTTTAGGCCAGATGAGTGACTTTGGGCCAGTTATCTCTCTCAGCCCAACCTGCTTCACAGGTTTATTATTGTGGGGAAAATAGAACAAGGAAGGAATATTAGGTATGTATCTTGAGTTATTTATAAAAGTACTAAAAGTGGGAAATAAATAGCTACTCAGATTCCAAGTGGCTTGCTTCTGAACTTCTTCACCAATCTATAAAATTCTGCTATATAGTTTAGATGAGCATCACAGATTGGACTAAGCTAAAAAAAAAAAGATCATTTGGCTTTAGCTTAGTCTGCTGTATCAGTTACTATGATCTGTAAACCATGAATTATGGCTTAATATATTGTTTAAGATTGTGAATTGAATTGAGAAGTGTTCAATAAATTGTGGCTAAGCAAAATATAGTTATTGGTTTGCAATTAACTAAGACTGATATCAAAACCTTGGTCTATGATTATATTAATGTGCCTACTCATTAAAACCATTCTTAGTGGTATCAGCAAGTTTTCTATTTATAGGCTTTTATACAGGCCTAAAGACCAATTTATTCTCGGTAATTTTTCTTTTGTTTAATTAGCTAAGGATTTGATTGTATTGTGTGCTAGATTTCAATGTTATTTGATATGAATGCTTGTATAGGTGGTTTATATTAAGTATAATTGGTTTATTATAATGCTTTTTGGAAGGAACTTAAAATATATAGTATTCCCCTCTCACAAAGTCCCATCACACCAAGGACAAAGAGTATTCATTGGCCATGGAACACAGAGCAATTGTTGGAAAAAAGAATAAAAGGAACTTGCAATGAAGTATTTTGGAAGATATTATATCTGGCACATGGGAATACTGAATAGTACACTAGCATGTTACATTTTATTAAGCTGTTGGATGTCAAACTCTTTGTTGAAGCAGTTCTGAGTTCAGGGAAATTGTAGATTATTGGCCTCAGTGAATGGAATGCGCATTTCTCTATAATACTTCTAGCAAAAAAGTTGGCATATTACTTCCTTATCTGCTTTTCTATTGTAGTAGATAATATTTGAAGTGACACGTTTAAAAGTGGGAATCTATTGTGGCTTTTTAATTAAAAAAAATATTTCTGATTAATGGTTGGAGAAAAAATTATTCTATACTATCTGAGTAATAACTGTACAAACTAGGAAAATTCAAAACTTTAAAGAGTTGCAGACATGCCTATTGCCTTTGAACCGGAAGGTCTGCACAATCCTAATATATACAATAACTCTTTCATATATTTGTTACATTTATTGCCTGCCAGGCTTCAGAAAGCTAAAGGCAGTGTATATTGTCCTTCTTCCTCTTTGTGAAGGATGGATTGAGTTACGATAGTGGCTAGCCTAAAGGCTGAGAATGGACTCGAATTTGACAGTTCCTGGGTATGGTTCAGTATCTTAAGCCAGGGCTTCTCAAATTTTGCAGTGTCATGACCACCTATGATTTGTAAATTAATTGTGTGTCATCCTTCTCCCCATGAATAAAATTATTTTCTTTGCATTGAATTTGGGCAGGAACAAACACACATAATGTCATGTGAATCATTCAGTTGGAAGAAGCTCAGAAGTCATCTAATCCAACTGTCTGCTTGGTACAAGACAGAACCCTGCAACTTTAGAAAGCTTATTTTCTTTGGAAATAATCATCAAATTTAAAACCATATGGCAAGGATGAGCTTGCTTAGTTTTAATAATTCTTGAATTCTGAGTTTTACTTCCAAGAAAGCCATTTTCACTTCTCATTACTTCTTTATTTTTTATTTATAATTGTTTACAGAGACAGAATAGGAACAGTGATCCAACTGTGATGCACATCCATGAGACTTGAACAGGCAAAGGCAAAAGCTTGTCAAATCATACTCCAAAGTGTACTGTATACCTAGTAACTAGTTTAGCCTTAACCAGTACGTTACACTTGTTATTCATAATCCATTTGCCATATATTCCCTGTAGCACCAAAATGCTGAATTTAAGGATTCTCTGTTCCAATATATTGGAGCACTTGTATTTTTATAAAATGGCATCGAGACCCTTTTGAGGAGGTTGAAGTATGATGGGGAGGGAGGGATGGCTTTCTGAAACCAAGTAGAATTTCCATGAAACAAAACAAAATATGCCTTGGAATAAATATTAAAACATATATATTAAAGGAGATAAACTAAGTATAAGCTTGAACATGTATAACACCGGCTGGAACCTACATCCAGTTAAGGCTACAGTCTTGTACAGCTTGCAGTAAGTTGTAATGAAATCAGTAGGATCAGATTCAATTTTTATAGAACAAGCATTCTTTGTGTTTTCTAACTGATAACTCCTCTGTTTTTAAACTAAGATTAAAAATAAACCTTGTGATTTTGGCATTGAACCAGTTTTCTCACTAAAAAGTCAGCTGGACACTCTTTGGGGTCACATTTGGAAAAGTTCAATTTAATTACTTTATGGATATTAAAGATCTTGAAAACAATGAGCTTAATTTAACACCTGGTGACTTTTGCTTTCTTTTGATTTAAAAAAAATTAAACAGTAATTTAAGACTTTAAAATAACAATTGACAAAAATAAAAACAATTTGATTTAATTAAGTTTTAATAGATGTGGAGACCAGATAAATTTGGAATATTTTGCCACAGTATATTTATTTATTTATTAATCAGATTTCTATACTGCTCCCTCTCCCAAAAAGGGACTATAAGTGTATTAATTAAATAACATACTTGTGTGATATGACTCAAACAGAACTAAACGCATATGAGAAACTGAGGCATGGAAGTTGCAAATGGACACTGGAGAGGAACTAAAGAACCAGGCAGAAAATTTTTTAAAATGGCTAAGCTGACTATGATTTTTGCTTACCCTAAAAAGTTTCTTTATTATAACTGGACTGTGATATTAATATTTCTGATATATAAACTAAAGAAAGAAAGAATACATATTTCAATGGATAAATATATACAAGATTGATGAAAAAAACTTTTACCTGACAGACATTATAGAGTTTGAAGGCATATTAGGTAGCATAATTGAGATTGTCAAACTGAGAATACAAAAGACATATCAAAAAAAGATATGTGGAACAGCTGTGATAAGTACCAGTAATTGGTAATTCTGGCCAATGCCTCTTTATGGGATTTACGAAGTACACTACCAGAAGCTTTGAAGACCACTCTTGAACACAAAAAATTGATGAAAGATCAAATCCTGTGATGCTATTAATATAAAGATTAAGATAGAGAAGCATACAAAGAAGGACTATAAGGTTGGACTATTTGATCAGGGATAAATTATTTGTTTGATATTTCTGGTAATTCTTAATGGATTTTTTGCATGGACTGAAAAAAGGATTATTTCTGAAGTGCATATAGATAAAACTAATGTTTTATTATATGTTCTATAAAATCTAAAGAAAGAATTGTTTTATATATACTTTTAAGAAGGGCAAAACATCATATTAGCTTATGCTCTATGTGATGCTGCTTATTTATTATTGTCTTTGTTGCCCCTTTCTTTTTCTATTCTTTTAAAAAAATTTCTGTTCTATTTAGCAACAGCAACAGCACTTAGACTGATATACCGCTTCACAGTGCTTTACAGCCCTAAGTAGTTTCCAGAATCAGCATATTGCCCCCAACAATTTGGGTCCTCATTTTACCGACCTCGGAAGGATAGAAGGTTGAGTCTACCTTGAGCTTGGTAAGATTTGAACTACCAAACTGAGGCAGCCGGCAATCAGCAGAAGTAGTCTGCAGTACTGTACTCTAACCACTGTGCCATCGTGGCTATTTAGTTTGTATTGGCTTTTACTAGGTTTATTAACAACTTCAATAAAATTATTTTAAAACAGAATAATCATTCCTTTCTCTCTTTCTCTCCCCCCTCCCACCCCTTATTGTAGCAGTAAGATTGCGGTATTATCTGAATTGTATTTGAATCTACTTTCCCCAGAAAAAAATGGAGATTTTAGAAATTCAAATAACAAAGTAATACCTGGTCCAGCCTTTCTTAGACTGTTGCTATCAGATATTTCGGGATTCTAATTTTAAGAATTCTTACCAGCAGGTCAAGCATCTGGCTGGAAACTGTAATTCCAATTTGAAATATTAGGAAGCTAACAAGTTTTCAGATGACAGATCTAACTAAGTGGTCTGTTGTTTTCTGCCCCCATAAATGGAAATCCTAAGAATGTAACACTAGGGGGTGAAAGCCTTCTGTATAATTGTGTTTTAGTGCAAAATGGGACATCGGGGAGTATACAATGCCTTCTGTAATTCAAGTTTGAGTTGTGCTGCTTAAAAATAGAATATTACTGCCTGACTGAATTGTCCAGAAATAGTTTGGAAACTGGTGTGTTTTCATCTTAACGGGATAATTGTTACTAATGGCACCTAAGTATCCCAGCAGACCTTGTAAATGACAGATTATTTAAAACATGGTGTTCTCTCTTTATGGATGTGGATTTGCTTTCTTGATAGCTTCCTGCTGATACTGCACTTCTGTTCAGATTAATTTATGGGGGGTTGGTGGTACAGAAATTGGATTTGAACAAAGCTGAAGAATTTGGTTGTTTCTTCTTCCCCACCCTTGATATAATGCTTTGCATTGAACTGTTTTATGATAAAGACCATTTCCTGAAAAATTCAAAGCGCTTGGAAATTTCTTAGCAATGAAAGGGTGCATGAGGCTCATCAGAAATCCATGAATAAAACAAATAATAAGAAGGGCTTCAACCATACCTCTCACCTTTACATGGGCAAGACAAAGCTATGAAGAATGGTTCACAATTAGAGTCACTATTTCCTACTCAACATCTTTCTGAAGTACAGGTTTAGCTCCAGGATATGTAGTTTTCTTAAGGCTCTGCCATACACTAATAGCGAATATACAAGCCTCTACTCCTAAAGCAGGGGTGTCAAACTCATGTCATCATGGCAGCGGCATGAGACATATCAGGACTTTTTCCCCCTTCACTAAACCAGGCGTGAGCGTGGCTAGTATGTGACACATCCGGCCCGCGGGCTGAGAGTTTGACAACCCTGTCCTAGAGCCATAGCATGGAAAATATCCAAGCAAGAATCATAGCCTCTTACCTAATTGTGAAGGAATTATGCTAATTGCTTCCCAACTATCCCAAGAGTTGTCTCTACTAACATATACCAATGACAATCTGCCCAATGTCAGGGAGATGCTAACTGCCTTTGAGGCTGGATCTAGAGCATGGGCTCTCATAAGCAAGAGATGTAATTTCACTAATACTAACACATCAACAACTGCCTAAAATTGATTCCAACAGCAGTTGGAATCACCATCCCACATAACTACAAAAGAACCATTGTAACTGGAATCACTCTGGGAAAGGTATGGATAAAGCTGCCCTTCAAATACCCTGAAATAATTTATTAGCTGAGGCAGAATAGAGAGGCATGTTGACCTCTCTTGATTTTGACAGTGTACTTCTTTGACAGTCAGTATAGCATGTGATGTAAATGCATCACACTGTTTGCTCATGTTCAGCTTGTGATCTACTAAGCTATTAGAGATCTTTTCTGCGTTTACATCTTTCCAATCTAAGCCTTTAATTTTTCCTACTCAAATATAAAAATGTTTATATATTATTATTCTTTTTTAAGCTTTAAGCTCTCTAGAGTCAATGGGAATCTAAACTCAATAAAACAGATAAAATAAAAAGGGAGAGACTAATTAACAGATACTTAGCATCTACATAATTATATCATGATCATCCAGAGTTTTTTTTCCCCAACTTTAGTTTCCATTAACCACTTTATTAGGTACTTTGTCATAGAAGCCATAAAATAAAGAATCTAATGTTCCCATCATCCCTTCGTCATCTAAAACCCTGGAAAGTTTAAGGAAGCAGGAAAATCCATCTCTAGCAGTAGAACTGTGTTGATACTTAGATCCAGACCCTGTTCTAGTTTAGCTTGGGGAAAAAAGACTTTCTTAATTTATTGTAATGTTTTATATGGCTGTTTTGATTAATAAATGAAGCATTATTGTATTTCACTGTAGTTCTGCCATTTCAAACAGGGCAGATGAAACCTGCAGACCTGAATTTATTAAATCAGATTAGTTTGCATATTATAATAAATCAGGACTGACTTAACTATGAGTAGAATGAACAATTGGCTGGGAACATAGAACATGCTGTGTCATACAAATCATATAAACTATATGATGGCTTAGAATAGCAATTGTAACCTAAGTGATAGTAGTATTTGTAGTAAGTTATCCAAAACAGGTGAAAATTGGCATTTTTTTTGGTATACATTTTAATGAAAGTAGAGATGGAGGTTAAAGAAAGTGCTATATTTTCTGGGTCTGCTTTTCTTTCTTGAATGAAATGCCCCCTGCTGTCTGGAGTGGGTTGAATAATGAATCTTCCCATCGAGTGTAAGAGAAATCTATTTTCTGCTACAGGGATTACTGCCAGCCATGGCCATTGTGCTGCTAAGATTTCCATAGGCAATGTGCAGTAACGGCAGAGGTCCCAAGTCTTGGCATTTGAGCTTCGACGAGCAATTACAATAACATCACATTTACGTTGTGTTTTTACAAGGACAAGCATTCACTATGTAAGGGCACACAACTTCAGATGGAAAGTTAGAAACAAAACAAACACGTCTAACCGATGGAAACTAATTTGAATTAGGGTCAGCTATTTGCTATTATAGTACATGTGTAACTCCTCATTCTGACTTTTTGACCACTGAAACCAAAAAGAAGCAAGCGTTAGGGAGAGGAGTTCACAGCACTGATCAGTGGTTAACTGTTTTTGAATTGTCTCTTCTCAGAGAAGCTTGTCCACAATCTCAGAGTAGAGGTAATAAACTGGTTCTAGGTAGTTGTTTAATGTCATCATTCTGGCATACAACCATTTTCTGTAGTGCTAAGTGCTGTCCAGATATATTCATCTTCAATATGCATCATCTTAAGCTGGTTATACCAGTCTTCTCTAATCTGGTGCTGGCTAGGGATGTTAGAAATTCAAATACAATACAACCAGAGAGCACCAGGTTAAACGAAGAGCGATGTAAAGACATCAATGTATACTAATCATTGCACGAATGTGGAAATTGGCTTATCTAATAAGATATGTGGTTTTCAGTGTTCACTTGAATGAACTGGATACATTTCATCAGAGAAGCCAGATGAAGAGTGTTTCTCCCTCAAACAATATGGTGAGACATACATACAGAAACCCATACCACATCAATTGCCACTTAGGCCAATTAAAAACTATGCTAGATGTTGAAGTTCCTGGATATCTGATGACAAGTGAACTATAAGACTCAGGCCTGTTGGCTGAGAACCAGGACCGGTAGCTGTGGAACTATTGTAAGAAAATATATAAAGACTGAAAACAAATAAATATCACCAGCATAAGCCCTTTGGTAATTCTGCAGGAATTACTAGAATGAATTAGATGGCCAGAACTGCCAAAGTTCATGCCATTTATAGATAGGACAAGACATTACACATTGTTGGCAGAACAAATTGGCTCCCAAAGGGAAAGCAACCTGTGCAGTTACAGTCTGTCTGAACAGGAGGCAGGCATCTGCCTTTGCTTCCTTCTTAGGATATTAGAAAGCAATGGGTGAGTGGGTGGGGTAGAGTGGGGTGTTCCTTGCTGGCAGAATAACTTGTTATGCCCGACAAAATGGTAACCAAAGCAACTGCATTCGGGATTAGGCAACCATCCATTTTGAATTAGCTAACAGAAGCATCTCTTTCTCTGGAAGAAATTAAACATTCTTTAAATGTAACAGGTTATTTCATCTTTCTTTCTCCCTTTTAATGATAAACTTGTGTCACTTTGAAAAAGTCAGAATAAGAACAACAATGGTACGAAAGATAGTGGAACAGAATGTTCCTAAGTCTGGCTTTCTTTTGTAGGTGATTAGAAGTCTATTGAAGCTTTGCAGTTATTTAATATATTTAAAATAACTGGGTTGAGCTAGGATGCTATTTGAGCCTGTTTTAATTAAGGGTTGTGTTAGTGTCCCTGGATTGGTATGTTTTATTGCTTCCTTTCTTACTATGATTAAACAGTGATTAAGAAACCTTTGATAGCTGTCCAGCCATGAGGTTGTAATATTACAACTGAGTGAAAACGGATTATTGCAGTATACAAACTCACAGAGGTTTACAACGTTTAGATTCTGTAAAAACAAATATGAAAATTCCTTCCCACAAAAACCCCCATCTAAGCAACCCTGGTAAGAGAGTAGTTTCTTTATAATTCACCCTCAAATGCCCTGCAAAGGAACAGCATACTGCTGTCCTAACTTGACAGCAAGAGTGGAATCAAGATGTTCCATACAAGAGGCACATAACATAAAAAATCACCTTCCCCCACTCTTATCTCATTTGAGGGCTGAATTCATTGGATGGGATGCTTCTCTTAAAGTAGGCAGGCCTGTAGAAATCTAGATGCCAAGTCATAAATGCTCTATAAATTATAACTAGCACTTTGAATTGTACTTAGACTCCTATTGGCGACAAGCAATTCTGGAGTTTGTAGCATTGGTAGCTTCTCCCATCAGTAAGTGGGCTGTTTTTTATTTATTTATTTTTGTCAATTGCTTACAAGATGGTATAAGTAAAAACATAGTTATGAATGCATGGATACATATAAGAAAAATAAAAAAAGAAAAGAAACAATAGGACAGGGATGGTAGGCATGTTGGTGCGCTTATGCACGCCCCCTACAAACCTCTTAGGTCAATAGTAGACAATTGCATTCTTGAACTGCAGCTTCTGAGTGGTCTTCAAAGGTAGCCCCATAAAAAGTGTATAACTATAGTTCAAACCAAAACTTGCCAGATTTTCCAAGAAGAACTATCATTGGTGTGTTAGCTGAAGCTGGGCAAAAACTCCCCAAGCCATACCTTTCATTTGTTTATCTGGCAATCGACAGCAATCTAGGAGGACCTTCAGATCACAATGGAAATATTTCCCCACCCAGCATTAACACTGGGAATGATTTCCTAATTCCAACTCCACAATAATGAGTATGTTAGGCTGCTGAAACAGAGTCCATGAATGCAGTAAGTGAGCCTGGTTTACTCTCCTTCTCCCCCTCATCACCATGGTATAGGCTTAAACATGAACATTTATTCATGTCTAGACAATTCACTGCTATTCTTCCTGGAGCACTGCAGATATGGATGTGTACGGTTTTATGGTTAGTTTGTCTTGTGAAAACATCGATTTTAGAAATAGAAAGGTCTATTTCAAGGTTATGAAACCGTAAGACTTTATTATAATAGTGACAATGGCTGTGTTCATACACTGTGATCTGCTAACATTATATATCATATTAGGCTTTGTACAATGCCTGAACTCAACTGATGTGTCTTTATGTATTTATTAAATAAAAGAGTTGAAACAAATAAGGATCATCTGTTTTAATAAGTGTGCATGGAGGCAAATTCCTTATGTGTTCAGTCACATTTGGCCAATAAAGAATATTCTATTCTGTTCAGTTCTACTCTATTTCTATTCTACTCTATTCTATTCTTCTAATTACTGATAAGATTCTGAAGAAAAAAACAAAGCAAAGAACCAGCAAAGTCTTTTGCCCATCCTTTTGAACACTATGAAATTCAATATTCCAATATTAGCTATTCCAAACACATACATTCTAGCTGGCAATTGTGGAAACTATCATTTGAATCCATCTTGAGAGCAGCAAGTTTAGGAGGACCTCATCTGTACTGATACAAACTTTAAAAGTCCTGTGAAACTTCAGTGCTTATACCAGGAGTGCATTAAATTCAACTTGAGTAAGTCACTTTAATGTCTGCAATTATTGTTTTTGCATTTAGTGGACAAATTGCAGTTGCATTTTGTTCTTAGATTTATAGCTTAGATTTAGAAAGCTTAGATTTATAAAATACAAAGGGAGAAAGGGGATGGCCTGGAAAAAGACTATTTTTCCAAGGCAACATTCCAGTTATATAGAATATTTCATTTTTAAGCTTTTTTTTTTGTCTTTAACAATAAGCGTTCAGAACATTCAGTGCATCCCATGACATTTCTAAAGATGGCACCTTTATGACATTTTTCCATTAAAGGTTTGGAAAGAGAAGGGTACATAATGTTCCTTAGAGGTCTTTCCAGGACCACACTGCACTGCTGGTGCTTCGTTTTCTGTCATAATTTCCTCTAATTTTGATTAGCAAGCTCACCCTAACTTTGGATCTTGTACTGTAGATGTGGGAGGATTACATTTGAAATTAAAAGAAGAAAATGTCATGCAATTGGCTGGTCATGTACATTTTTTCCCAAATAAAATTTCCAAAAAGTCAAATCCCTAATCTGTCTTTAACATTCTGCCTGCTCTTTTTCTGAACAGGACTTCTTTTCTGCTTGTGTTCTACAGACTTTGCTTAAAACAGCCTCCCTCAGTCTGGAGATATCCAGATGTGTTAGGATCATAGCTCTTAGGACTCCTAGCCAACCTGGCCAATGTAACTCTATTGCCACAGCTTGCAGATCTGTCAAAAATACATCTGTTGGCAAGATATCCTTTTGAGACAGAAGTTGTTCTGATTGGTTTCCCAAGTAAATAAAATCAACAAATAAAGCAACAGATTTATTACATCCATTACGTCTCTCAGGAATTGATGATTCTAGTGAACAGTGGGGCCCCATTTCAGGCGTCAGTCAATCAGTTGTATGTTTTCCAGAAGTAATTCTTAATGTTTTTATTGGAAAGCACAAGGAAATGCACATGGGACTGATTCATTAAAAAGCAAACAGTTCTTTAAAACCTTGTCCAACATTGTCAAGGATGTTATATGTATAACTACCTGAATAACTAATGTTATTAATTTATGGGATATTTCTATATTCCACCTCAAAGCAGCAGATGGGAATTTTTCATTTAATGTAAATCCTGAGGATCGAAATCTGTTAAAAGGCAATCTTCTTTCAAAACCTTACATTTATATCAGATGTAAGATATATGTGTGTGTCGTACTTGTGATATGATGCACTGCTGAAATTATTAACTGGACACAAACTAAACTGGATAATTTTGGTCAACAAACAAGAAAACTGATGTCTATTCGTTATGCATTAAATCATCATAGTGTTATTGATAGATTATACATCTGTAAAAATGATTGTGTACCAGTAATGAAAAATTGGTAAGGATCTAGAGTTGAAAAAGGAGGCGAATGAGCAGCTTAAAATATTTTGGGATTTTTGAAGATACTGACATAGTTTTGGCTCATAACACACCAGATATAACTGTGGCTGAAAAGAGGAAAGTGTGGATAATTGATATAGCAATACCAAGGTATAATAGAATAGATGACGAAGAATTGGAAGCGATCATAAAGTATCAAAATCTGGAAACTGAAATTGAAAGATTATGTCATAAAGTGGCCATAATAGTTAACCAGTAGTGGCATACTGAGTGCCATACCAAAAAATCTTGCATGTCTCTTTAAAAAAATATTGCATAGATTTATCTGCATAGATTTGCATAATTTACTTGTGATTTATGGAAATGACCTTGGGAGACAGAAGGAAGACTGCAAACTAGACACAGTCAGACAAGTAGCAGTTGAGTCTGCAGAAGGAATATGTGTATGGCAAACTTTTTTGAAGGAACCCTTTCTATTTTTTAGGACTATAAAGTTGGAAGAGGAAAGATGTACGTTCAGACTTGAAAGGTTTTATTAATGTAATCTTACAATAAGGTTAGAACTAATACTTTGGGATGAGTTTCTTGTCTGGACTACCTCTCTCACCAGGCTGACAGTACCTGCAGTCTAGCAGTTTTCGGAAGTAGCCCAAAAAAAGGAAAGAAAAAACCCACCAAACTCAAGTTGGGACAGTAGACCATCCTGGGAGCCAGAAGGGTGATAGAGAAAAAATTGCTTGCAAAAGAAAATTATTTTGCAGCCATTTTCTGAAAATGAGTACAGCTGTCATTTTATGAATGTAATGACAGTACATTTTTAGTATGTCTTGTCATGAGATTGTGTGGCCAATGGATAGTTGTGCTATCCCAGAAAAAGATGCAGCTCCTTTAAGGAATTGCAAGCAGATTCCTGGGGTCGCTCAAATCTCCTTTTCCCTTTTTATCTGAAGCAATGTACATCCTGGTACCCATCCCTTGGTGTATATTATTCATTTTTATATTTATTGAGAAGAGGGGGGCTGTTGAATTGTGTAAGTTTCAGATATTTCTTTCAGGTGATAACACAACAAAATACTAAAATCATTTAAGCCGTGCAACTCTGTGAGCTCTGTTTCTGGACAAGGTAATTGGTTGAAGAGCTCACAACTCTACTCTGTCAGAGGGATGGAAGTCATCAGACATGCTGACACAACATGTGAAGCCTTTCCAAATGGCTAACGTGCTGCCTTAGCATCCTCTTTAGCTACAGTTGGCAGCTCTTTTGCGGTTAAGAGTAATCTGCAAATGCCATAATCATTTCAAGTTAGCACTACCCACAAAGTAAAACCTACAAATAATTATGGTTTCAAATTCTGATTAATGTTAACTGAAGGTACGAGCTGCTTTGTTGCGCTTAATCCTAGAAGGGCTGTGACAATTAAATATCCATGTAAGACAAGAGGAAGATGATGATGCAGATGTTTACATTAAGTACACATCTGAATATTTATCATGGTGCTTAGACATCAGAGATGGTGGAAGACAATGTCATCTGGCCTATAAGAGCCTTAAATATTGATAATCCTTCTGTGAAAAAATAGCTAGAACTTACTTGTATCAGAATCCTTTGTTAGATCCAAACTCAAAGCAATGAAGCTATTTTCCTTCTGTTACACTGATTTTGATAAAGCTTATAAAGAAATAAATGAATGTAGTCAAGCGGACAGTCATTCCATATTATTCTGATAGCTCATCTCATTGCAGTATTGTATTGGAAATTCTAAACCTTTGTAGGAAATAAAATTGCATAGAGAATTATATTATTAGAAAATTGATAGTCTGTCTGACTAACACTAGAACCAGCAAACATTGGCTCTGAGAATATGTAAATTTCCTACTTCTCCTTACCCAATCTCAAAATAATGTGATTTATTAGGTTGTATTCTGTATAAACAAAATTGATAGCAACCCTATCCAATGTATCTACAGTAGCCTCAGTTTTGCTTTTTTTTGTTAGTAATCCAACAGAGAGAAAGCACTGAATGAAGGAATAACTTCCTAAGAACATATTAGGGACCCAGTGCATCAAAAAGAAAATACAATAATTATATTTGTAAACTTGTATGTACATGTGAGGTTCTATATTAGCTTGTATGGATGCATTTGTTGGACTCCAAATATTCAGTGTAGCTGTGGCTTGTTTCAAAAGTATAAATCCTAGCAGTAGTTCTCCTAGAAAATTTTCCATATACACATACAAGCATAACAATCATTAGAAGATATAGTAGTCAAAAGGTCTCTGACAAACAAAGCATCCACGCCAGCACAGAGCAGCTCAATTTATAAAATATTCTAGCCTCATAGGAAAGAGATGCTGACTATAATGCACCCCAAAACACCTTTTTTTTTACAGCATCAGAGGCCTTTTGGAATATGCCTAGCCCTGGATGTCCTGTTAACCATGTCTCTTTTAAAGTATGTTCATTTTACCAAAACAGTCTAGTCTGAAATTAACCATGGGTAAACCAATGAGTTCCATAACATCTAGCAACAGTTTACTGGTTAAACTGCCATTTTTGGCCAGTAAGTATTTTGCAGGATCCAGCGAACATTATTTGTAGACAGGATTTTCCTCAGCTTCAGTGAAAAAAATAAAGAACAGTTGCTACCATGTCACTAAAACTTTAATTTTTATGGCTGTTTCAACCTTCTATCCCTGGCTCTAGAATTTATTTATTTAAGAAATTTTATATGGCCACTCAACTCACAATGACTCCTGATTATAAGATTTGCCTAGAAACATGCCTGGAAAAGAACAAGAAATAATTCTCTTGGACTCAGATTAATAAGCATTAGAGAAAATGCTGAAGCGCTATTTTAAATATTTGGCAAGTAATTTCGCATTTAGAAATTGAATTTACTTATAAGCTATTAAAAGCCACTAACCTTGGAATTCTTCTACCTCAGCTTTTGGTTTCAGTTGAGACAACACCAATCTTTTCAAGCCGGCAAGGCAGTTTGACCTTATGTTTTGCTTACATAACGGTTCCAAGTTTTATTGTTAGTATAAGAATTTCTCTTACAAGTTGGACTGTTTCTGTCTGAAAGACAATCAGAAATAATGTTCTTCATGACATAGCATTCTTTCCAAAAGGGGCTAAAGTTCCCTAAAAACAATTTAGTCCATGATGTGATCCAGAAACTATTATCTAATAATTATCTAGACATAGCCACAAGGTGGCTTGGTTTATTGCGTGTACAAGCAGTCAGAATTCTCTACAGAGCCATTGTTGATTCTGTAGCTGCCATCTCATGTGGAGGCAGTGGGGAATGCATTGTGGGGTTGCCAAGGAATATGATAAAATCTACTGATTAGAAAGTTCTGAAGTAGAATATTGTATGATGGTTCTCCAGGTGATGACTCCTTCTTGGAACTTTTCCTCAATCTAATCCAATGTATCTATGGTTGGCTGAGGAATTTTGGGAATAGAAGTCCACACAGCTTAAAGTTGCCAAGGTTGAGAAACATTGCTCTAACCTAACAAATATTAAAATTAAACATCATGTCACACACAAACATTATCCTTTTGCTGCTTATTGCACTATCCAAAAATTGGGGATTCCAGTTTGGAATTTAACAATTTATTAAAAATGGAGAAAGTAGCTGCAGCAAATGAATATGGGTACTCAGTTTCCATGAATGTTTTTCTAGCTCATATATTTTGAAGTAGATAAAATGTGTAGTTTTTCATAATATATTTCCAAGATGATCTTCTCTTCAAATTCTGTTTTTCTCTTTACTTGTAATCTTGTGTATATTGGGATTGCTGTCAGGCATATCAAGAAGAGAAATGATGGAAAATTTGCTCCTCAGCATACAGTTGAGTAGGCTATACAGTTTTTATCATGCTGTGTTCTCATCCTAAATCACATTCTTAACTAGCTAAAGTGATATTTTCTTCCTTTCCTTCCTCTGACTTGATTATTCTTGTGTTATTATTCCTATCAAGTTAAAATCTCTTTTGAGTCATATGTTGATTCCTGGTGACCACAGGGACACCGTCACATAATTTTCCTGGCAACAGCACAGTATAAAACTCATCTGTTGTTCAGGGGTAGGTTTCTACCGGTTCTGTCTACCTCTGTAGAACCGGTAGCTCTGAAGAGCAGCAGACATAGAACTGATTCTATGTCTGCTGATGTTTTTGTCCACCCGCTCATCCGTGCTCTTACCTGATCTTTATTTCCTGATTTTTCAACTTCAACTGTTGAACGAGGCACAGCTGCAGTTAAAAAAAGCAGGAAAAGAGAGGCTGTTTCAAAGGCAGCTGCAGATGATGATTTACAGGCGCGCGGCTCGCAGCAGTGCAGAGAAGCTCGTAAATCCCGAACACCGTTAACCCTGTCATATCCCACCCCTGCTGTTGTTGCCATCTTCTGTTATTTTTGTTTAATAAGTTAGCTTATTGTTTGTTTGTTAAACAAATTTATATAGCCATCCAATTCACATAAAGGTAACTTGGGGCAGTTTAAAAGTAAAGGTAAATGTTCCCCTCGCAACTATGTGCTAGTTGTTTCCAGCTCTAGGGGACGGTGCTCATTTCCGTTACAAAGCCGAAGAGCCAGCGCTATCTGAAGATGTCTCATGGTCATGTGGCCAGCATGACTAAATGCTGAAGGCATACAGAACACTGTTATCTTCCCACCAAAGTGGTCCCTATTTTTTTACTTGCATATTTACATGCGTTTGAACTGCTAGGTTGGCAGAAGCTGGGACAAGTAACAGGAGCTCACTCTGTTATGTGGTGCTAGGGATTCGAACTGCCAAACTGCCAACCTTTCTGACTGACAAGCTCAGCGTCTTAGCTACTGAGCCATCACGTCCTATGGGGCAGCTTACAACATTTTAAAAATCCATGTAAAAAACCCATTTTTAAAAAGCATCTCCACCCCTCCATAGCAATACTACCACTATTAAATCAGCCACTTGATTGGCTCCATCTCCATTCATAGTCCCCAGGCCTGTTGACAAAACCATGTTTTTTAGTATCTTTCAGAAGAATAACAGGGGAGGGAATGATGTTCTATAGGGAAGGAGCCATTACAAGAAGGCCCTTTTTCATGGTCCCATTGGATCAGAGGTGGTATTCAGCAGGTTCTGACCAGTTCTGGAGAACTGATAGCGGAAATTTTGAGTAGTTCGGAGAACCAGCAAATACCACTTCTGACTGGAGATTTTACAGTATCCTTCCCCTACCACACCACCAAGCCATGCCCACAGAACTGGTAGTAAAAAAGTTTTTGAATCTCACCACTGCATTGGATGTACAGCCCTAATCAATGGGGCTCATAATATGCCCTTCCTTCCCATTCAGGTGGATGTAATAGGGGAGAGGCAATCCTTCAAATAGCCTTCAAGTCTAAACTGCAGCCTTGCAGTTTTCTAATGATTGTCTATTTAGCCTTGTTTTCAAAAATCAACCAGTGAGATGCTGTTATCATATAACCAATGATTACTCTTACATTTTTGTGCTGTCATCTAGATGATTTACAATGCAAATATGGAACAATTAAATATATTAGACAGGGATCATGGAGAATGTGCTTTGATCATCTTTCTCCAATATTTCTAAGAGATAATTAATTTAAAGTAATCTCAGAGTGTCTTGAGCTCAAACCTCCCAAAGACCAGATGGCAGTTATGGCCAAGATCTTCACCCACTGCCATCTGGTGCACCAGTCAAACACATCATGGATTGTCCTAGTGACCTCACAGCTTGATTACAGCAGTGTGTTCATGAAAACCATTCAGAAGGAATAACTTGTCCAAAATCAATGGCACCAGCAGTGATGAACATACCTTGGTATGGCCCTACTGTGAAAACTGCACTGGTTGCCAGTATTTATTAATCAAATAGACACTACCCATCTTAGCAGGGGTGGGATTCTACAGGTTCGCACCTATTCTCTAGAATCGGTTGTTAACATTCTAAGCAGTTCGGAGAATCGGTTGTTAGAAGAAATTACTGGCCTAATCCTGTAAGGAAGGTAGGAAGGAAACATTCTGGTGTTGCTTACAGAAACTGCCTGTCCGTTAACCCTTATTACATTCTTGGCAGGACTAGACTTCCTGTCTCTGGAACGTCTCTGGAGTTTTTTCCCCTCCTTTGCTGGTACTTTTCTTGTGTTGAGTGACCATTCAAAGTTATAATGGCACTGAAAAAAGTGACTTATGACCATTTTTCACACTTACGACTGTTGCAGCATCCCCACAGTCATGAGAGGCCAGGAGAGGAGATGCGTGCCTCAGTGTGAGTGATATTGAGTTGCCCACACCCAGCCAATAACATGACCACCAAGCCATGTCCACCCAGTCACATGACCACCAAGCCACGCCCACCACCTAAGCCACGCCCACAGAACCGGTTGTTACAAATTTTGAATCCCACCCCTGCATCTTAGTATCCAAGTAATTCTGGACAGTTAACAAATACAAACAATAAAAGCATATAAAAGGCATATAATTAGAAAGTTTGAAGAATAAAATAGGGACAAAGTTAAAAGACAAATTAAAAAGGCAGAAGGACTACCCTCAAATCACCAGCCAACCACACCATTGTGTGCCCCTCTTCAATCCCTATGCCAGTTGGCAAAGCCAGATCTTCACATTCTTCTAGAAGGACCCAAAGAATGGGAGCAAACCTCATCTTCAGGAGCAGGATGTTCTATAGGACAGAGGCAACAGCAGAGAAGGGTCTTTTCCTTGACCTCATCTATGCTTCCAGATGGAATTCAAGATGCTGATTACGACCTATAAAGCCTTACATTGCATAAGGCCAAATGATTTGAGAGATCATCTTTCTCCTGTGATTTCTGCCTGATCAGTATCTGGTGGTAGTTAGCACACTCGGGATTCCTTCGATTAAACAGTGCCATCTCAGGAAACATGCCTTCTCTGTCATGGTGCTTGCCCTCTGGAATGAGATCTCTCTTGAAATCCTTATGGCTGTATTGTGTTGGCACTTCAAAATGCTTCAAATAGGTGGTTTACTTTGGAGACCTTGGATTAAGATGGATGGAGTCTCTTGTTAGATGTGTTTTGTCTATGTTTTTGTATAGAGCAACAGATTTTGTTTTGTATTTTGTTATTGTGGTTTATTATATTATAAGCTACTAAACTCGCTTTGGAGTCAGTCAGTGCCTGAAATTAATAGAATAAGAAATAATAGAAAGGAATAAAATAACTTTCCAAATATCACCCTTTCTGAGAGATTCTCATAACTATTGCTTTTAAACTTATGAGCTAGACTTTGTTTATGAAAAAAAAAATTGTCATTACCAGTTAGTGTATTTTCATATTTTTTTGTTTTTAACTTTACAAAATTAGCAGTATCATATGTATAAACTTATTAATATTTGCCATATGATTTCAGAATGATCTTTCCCATTGATAACATTAAAAACTTATTGTATTGTTAAGTCATCACCACATATGGCAAATTATATTCATTTATATATAATACACAATGCAGTTTGAAATCTTGGGTATATGAAGTTTCCACCATCCCATTTTTTTACAGAGTGATTCCTTTCCCTCACAAGCCCACAATACCTTATTATTTTTCTACAAAATAAGCTGCTGACAATGGAAACTTTCAAACTTTCATACTGTTTCCTGTAATTTCCAGCTCATGTCATCCATAAAAGGTGCTGTGGATTATTTCAGCAATGGCACAAAATATACATATATCATGAGCTACAAAGCCGAAGGAGAGAAGAAAAGTGCCAAAGAAGGGAAAAGAAAAAAATGATTTTCTGGGATATATTGTAGATTCTCCCTCTCCCTTTTTTATACTGTAATAATTATTTGTCCAAACACAATCTTAAGAAAAAAAAAGTATGCTAAGTTAACAAAGGAAACTTCCTCTGCATGTTTTAATTGTGAATCTAAACAGCTGCCATCTTTTCCTCTGATTGCAAGAGCAGATTTGTTCAATCACAGTGCAGTTCAGCCAGCAGCCCCTCCCCCTCCCCATTTTTCCTTGCTCTCCCCAAATCTGTTTAGAGGTTAGAGAATGAGATACAGGAAGTACAGAGA
Source organism: Bungarus multicinctus (assembly GCA_023653725.1). Classification (NCBI taxonomy): domain Eukaryota; kingdom Metazoa; phylum Chordata; class Lepidosauria; order Squamata; family Elapidae; genus Bungarus; species Bungarus multicinctus. The sequence continues at coordinate 53,108,888 of CM042836.1, read as the reverse complement.
AAGATAGAATAAGGGAAGTCCTGTTGCAGGACGAAAAATCCATTTGCATTACTTTGATGTAATTTTCAATTCCAGTATCCTGTTTCCAAAAATGGATAACCAGATGTCTATGGGAAACTCACGAGCAGGACAGAAACAATCAGTTCTCTCTTTCTTCACCCAGCAATTAGCATCAATGGCATAGCAATTCTAAAGATGAAAGTTTACACAGTAATAGTGGTGAACTTGATTGATTGATTTATTTTAATTTACTTATGGCAAACTATTATCTAGGATGTAATGTTTTATTTTGGCTAATTGAAGGAAAACATTCTAAATGTTATAAATAAGTAAATGTGCAACATGTTTTAACCTGATATATATATTTGTTTTTGTAGATTTTCATGGATACAGGTATTCAGGTCTTAGCGTGTTCGGGTCTTTTCCCATGTAAGATTGAGAGTATCTTGGCAACGTTTCGACGAGATCTTCAGCACCAGCCTGAAGATGGCGAGTGAGATCTCGTTGAAACGTTGCCAAGATACTCTCAATCTTACACGGGAAAAGACCCGAACACGCCAAGACCTGCATATATATATATATATATATATATGTATGTATGTATGTGTATGTATATGTATGTATATGTATGTATATATATATACACACACACACACACACACAGACACACAGACACATATACACAAAATTAATAACAACATAATATATTAAAACATGCTATTATTTAAACTATCCTGGCAAAACACTGTAATGTGCATTATTAAATGTATTATGAAAAGATTTGTGTTTATTATGAAAAGAAGAAAAAAAGAAAAAAGATGTGTATTATGAAAAGGACTAGGGATGACATGATAGCAGTATTTCAGTATTTGAGAGATTGCCGCAAAGAAGAGAGAGTCACTTTATTTTCCAAAGCACTAGAAGGCAAGACAAAAACATTGGATAGAAACTAATGAAGGAGAGAAACAACCTGGAACTAAGGAGAAACTTCCTAATGGTTTGAACAATTACCTAGTGGAATGGTTTGCTTTCAGAAATTGTGGGTGCTCCATCACTGGAGACTTTTAATAAGAGACTGGGCAGCCATTTGTCTGAAATGGTACAGGGTCTCGTGCTTGAGCAGGACTAGAAGACCTCTTAAGATCCCTTCCAGCTATATTCTGATTAGATTAGTATTAGTATTCAGACACTTCCAAACTGAAAGTCTTTTTGAACTCAATGGTCTTACGCCAAGTGAACTTGCATTAGGATGGCAAAGTTACACTAGGATATGTGCATGTTTGGGTAAATGCTTAAAAATGCAATATTGGCTTTTTAAAATGCTTCTGAAAATTAGTTATTTTATAATATAATTGCTTCGCCTTTACAATCCAGAGCAGATAACAACTAAAATACTGGAAAGCAATGGAAAACTCTTACTCTCCAAGACTATCTGTTTGCTCTTTGTTTTATTTCCAACCAGCTACATGGGCACAAAACATCCTTGGAAAAAGAATAGCTGCTGAAATTTCTTTTCCTATAATATTTCACTTACAGCAAAGTTTTCATCTTTCAGCTGTGAAATCCACGATATTTTAGGATAATAAAGATTAGATGTGCTGTCCCACACAAATACCATCACAAGTAAAAAAAAAAAAAGTCATATTAAGAGTCAACCATCTAAATAAAGAATGCATGGTTCAAAACAAAACATTGGTACATCTAAATAACTCTTCAACAGAATGCTCAACCACAGATACAGACAAGCAAATTCCCTGGGTGTAAGGCTTGTACTGAGGAGGATCCCTTGATAATTACAAATAAGCAGAGACTGAGCACGTCTTCTATTTCCTGTTTTTATGTTTCCAGTATAATCTGTTGTCTGCTAATCATGCATATTGCTTTCAGATTATGGCTGCAAAACTCCAACTGGCCACTAAATGGCATGAACTATACGTATATAGTACAAGTGGTCCTTGACTTTCAACAGTAATGGAGCCTGCCTATTATCTCATAAGTCATGTAGTCTTAAAGCAGGTCACCCAAGTGACCGACCCAATTTTATGACTTTTTTTCCATCAGTTGTAAAGCAAATCCATGGTTCGCTATAAGGTGTGTTTTTGCCGAAAACCAGAAGTAAATGCTCGTTTTCAGCAAAAATGTTGTAAAACTAAGTGTCTGACATGCAGCCATGTGAGTGGGGGGGAGGGGGATAGGCAGCCATCAGAACTTCAGAATTGGATCTTAAGTACCTTTGGGGCAGGTGCGTCTGTGTAACTTGGAACGGTTGCTAAGCGAGTGATTGTAATTTGAGGACCACTTTTACTGTACTACTTTATTTTTGTTCTGTCATTCAGGATTCATTACGAGTTTTGCGGTCCAGATCTGGTAGTTCTAATGATGCAGGGTCTGTTGTGTGAATGAGCCTTTACATCAAAGGGCATGCGTGCATGCACACAGAACCCAAAATGGAAATAGAGACAGGATAACTGTTAAGTAAATATTTTATTCTTGTATTTTTAGCATATCCTTCCTTTAAAGAGATTAAGGGTTCCTCTGTTCGATTTGTTATTCTCATAAAAAACTCATGAGGTAGGTTTGCTGAGCGAAAAAAATAGAAATGAAATGATAATATGTGACCTTCATGACTGTGGCTAATGTTGAATTCTATTCTAACTACTAAACAATAGTGTCCTTTCTATATAAGGACACTGATTTCACTTCAATTTCTCCATTGCTTTGTTCTGTTTGCTTATTCTTATACTACGATTTTAATTTCCTTTTATTGGCTGTTTTGTTCATTGTTGTGTGCTACCCAGAGTCCCCTTTGGGAGAAGATGGATCACCATATAAATTTGATTAATAAATAATATTATTTTCAATCTTTTCTTTTCCTCTGTTCAGCTCTACTTACAATTGCATACACAGAGCCTCTAAAACTAAAGTGTTGCTTTCAACCATTATCATTTTTGAAGCAATAGAGTTGAACAGACTCTAAAAAGTAGATTGGTAATACCCATATGGTTATTCAGAAGAGACTGCACATAACAGATTGCAGTCCAAGAGCAAGCAGGAGGATACTGATTTATGACAGATCGATATTGCTCAGTATATTCCCCAGACTTTTTAATTTGAATTTTTTAAAATGTCAGGTCTGACTGTTTTTGGCATTGCCTTTTTTGATGCAAACTGTTTTCCTGGATCTTATCAGCTAATGTAAACTGCACTGGAAATGTGGAATTGAAAGACAATTTCAACAGAAAGGCACTGTTTCAACAAAAACAACTTAACTGTGCTTAATGTGGTTCTGATTCTGCAAAGAGCGGCTTACTAGTCATTGCAGATCCATTACAGAAAAACAACAGTAAATCACATGATATTCAGGACAGACTTTATGACACACATTTCACCAGTTACAATTCATTTCCCTAACCTAATGCATAACTCTGGCATGCCAGACTAGTTATAATGGAAGCAAATTTCTGAGTTCTGGATGATCAATCATCTAACTGTGCTTTGAAAAGAGATAAGGTTTCAATCATGAATTTATTAAATAAGAAATGTTCAAAACTTGGTGTCTGGTGTGGCTAAAATAACATCCCCTATTGAATAATACATACATGCATGCACGCACACACGCATATACTTTGAATTAATGGATTTCAAATATAATGAAAATAATTCCTATTGCATTTGTCACTATGCAGGTGATGTGAAATGAGGCATTATGGCTGACACATTCTGATTTAACCAACATTTATTAATAATAGAATGCCTCCCCCAATCAATAATTAAAATGAAATGAAGGGGGGGGTGTGTGTGTGCGTGTGTGCAGACATACAGTATATGTAAGTATGTGTATATCAAAGAAGTGTAGCTTGTAGCACCTTGAAGACAAAATATTACAGACTATTTGAAAGGTTGGAGAACCTGCAGTCCTCCAAGTGTTATTGAACTGCAGCAGTTTTACCCCAGCAGTCCCAAGTTATAACAGCCACACTATCCCTCTGGATGTATAATTACTTTTAACATTATTTTTGATGTTATTATAATGTGTCAGAGACCAATTTTTTTACTTACCAGTTCAGATCTTGAGAGATAAACATTACCACATTTTATGTAATAACCTGGAGATCTAGGGCATCTTTCTTACTTCTTTTTAGCTGAGAAGACGGGTTTTATAATTTTAGGTTTGGGATTACTTTGCAATGTATGCCATGTTGCACATATGTGTATATGATTTCACCAACAGTTTCTGATTTGATTTATACATTCTTGGGAGATCCATAAAATTAAATGCCATATGGAGATCATTCCATGTCAAATTGAAGTTTTTTCTAAGCAAAGCTGCTCAAAAGGGTTTCTAATATCTCTTTTCTTTCCCTGAAATAGGAAGGTGAAATAGTTTCTAACAGAAGAATCAGAAATACATATTGTGGAGCAAGCTCCCATTACTTAGATTCCGTAAACAAAAGTATATGTCACACTAGCCTAAGCATATTTGACCTGAAGCGAATCATACGGATAGGATTTTAAGATTTATATGTTTAATTTCTGACTTTTAAATTAATAATAATTCAAATGTGAAAAATGCCTCTTGTTGAGGTAATTGTAGAATTCCAGCTGCAGACCGAACAGGGGAATACCTGGAAACATATTTATCTATTTCTTAGACTTATACCTTGCCTTTTGTGTAGGAGCTCATTGTTTGACACTTCATCCTCCTGTTTTGCCCCAGAATAAGAACCCAGTGAATTAGGTTGGGCTAAGGATGTGTAACTGGCCTCCTCAGTGTTTAGTTTTATTCAAACGTATTTGGAATCTCCTTCGGCCCAGTATTTGACTGGTTTAAACAGAGTTGACATATTCTTAAAGGGCTACTTTCCCTTTTAAATGTGTAACAGTATGACTATACCTCTCTCATAATAATTAAAATTAGTCTGAAAAGTTAAGATAAAACTAAAGGGAAACCTTAGGCTCCTAACAGATTTACAGATATATAATCACTATACCTGAAAAATATCCGTGATCTCACATGGGTCAGAGTTTTTCACTTGCTCTCTGAAGGCCTTTGGAAGGGAGATCCGGTCTGCAGAGCAGTAACCCCAGCATCTCATCTTGTTCCTGAAAAAGCTGGAGCATTTAAAAGGTTTTAAATAGCTGAAGCAAGTTATACATAGTAAGGAGGAACAAGGAGTGGAAAAAAAAATGGACGGTGTATCTTTAACCCACAAAGGGTGGAGCAGATTTTTGAGCTCGCTAACAATGGAAACTTTTTTTTTAATGTTTCTCTCCATCAGTCCTGCCAAGCAATAGGAAAAAAAGAAAAAAGAAAGAAACTTGTTCCGCTGAGTTCAACCCCAGACAGGCTCACAACTTCCTTCCTGCTTTCCGACCCCCTCCCCTCCCTACTCTCGCTCCCGCACATTCAACACACACTGAAGAAACAGCCAATGACAAGGGTGATGTTGGAAAAGACGAGTAACGATCACGGCGGCTGAACAGTTGAAAAATAATAGCAGTAATAAAGTTACAGATCCAGCCGACAATAGAATTTGCTCGCTTTTTTCAGTTAACGCGCCTCAGGCGGGGACAAGAGAGACGTCTAAACATCTTGACCAGGAGGAAGGTATTATTTCTAGAGCAATTTTCAAGTCCGTGCGTCTTCATGGCTAGAGTTTTTTCCGAGGCAATTGGATAGTCAAAGGTGCCAATCTCTCCTGGACAGGTATGGTCAACCTCTCCGATTTCACTTTCTTAAACTTTGCTCATTTCTCAGTGCATCCTAATCCTTGCGTATTTCTCTTTCTTTCCTGAGCTCCAACTCTTGCTTCAATGCGATCGCCTTTTCTGGAGATGGGGTCGGAGGGAAAAACAAAACAAAACCCCGATTTAGGCTGGGATCAGTAGCGGGCGAGAAATCAGGTTTTAGGGGCATGGATCAGTAGCGAAAAACGAGCTTCAAACCGCTCCTACTTCTGAAAAATGCCAAACTCAAATGGGCAATGAACTTTCGTTATTGAGGACTATCTTAAACCGCTTCGTTTGGCTGGGCGCTTCTGGCAAGCTATCTTTTTCGGACAAGTTCCACCGGTGCCGGAGTTTAGAATACACACACATTCACACACACACCCCGAAACTATCCTGGAAACAAATTATATTCAGCTGTCTTCCGTAGAAAGAGAAGCACTTCAGCCAAATCGACTCTTGTTGCAGAGAACAGCGAAAGGAGCCCTGATCTTCGGGTCTCCATAGAGATTGCCATCATTTGTTTCCTCCATATAATATGAGGGCAAGACACGCATCACAGGGTTCAGCTTGCACACAAATACACATAGCCGCGTCCAGCAAGTTTACAAAATATTTATCTCACGCCACTGCCTTCCCGCTTTGATACTGGACACACGATTTTTACAAACTTAGTGTAATTTTAAGAATCATTTAGGGACAGAGGTCCAGAATTTGCCCAGTATGCAAGAGTTGAACATGATTGCTACTTCTTCCAGTAGATAAGTAACTGCCCTAATAAAGAGCTACCAGACTTCCTATTTACTAGATCCACAAATTACTTTGTGCACTATTATCTGCACAGAAATGGCAACTGTTGGAATTGTGAGAAAGTGTTATTTAAAACATGAATAAAAGGTAATAAAGACTCCCAAGATAATGAACCTTTTTCAGAAATTCAAGAAAATGTTTTAAAAATCGGTTAGAGTAAAGTTGAAGACATATGCATGAAACTATAAATATAATTGTGCTTGCTATACAATTGTAAAACATTGTCTGAAGGCATATAATTATCGATTTTCCAAGAAGCAATATCATAGAAACCTGTTGAAACAAGCATAGTTTTGGTTCAAAGAACAAGTTTACAAACTCAGATGTAGCTGAACAAGATTACTCAATAGGATCAAAGCACTGAATTAAAGTAGCAAAATAATCCAGCTGATAGCTAAAAGAAAGGGGCTACTTTTTTAAAGTTCATTCCCAATTAGCGTACTATATAAAAGGCCTGGACAAGCCACACCCAGCGTTAGAAATATTAAGAGTAACACTAACAATGCTATGCCAATGCTATGGATTTTGTAATATTTCTAATTCTAATTCTGTAATGTTTCTAAGATTTAGTATAATCTTAGCATTTAAAAAAATCTTATATGGTTGATAGTAAATGATATATTGTTACTTGAGATGGATCAAAAAAATCAAGGAAAGAATATCATATTTATTGCGGCCTATATCCACTGATAAGAAGCCAAATTCAAAAAAATACTGGAGTCCAATTACTTTGGTCTTCAAGAGTTGTTAATTATAGCAATGAAGTTATTGTAAGCTGCTGCCTAGAGTCATTCAGGATAGGGGGACAGGAAGTATATAAATTAGACCAACAAACAGATAAATAAATGGAGTAAGGCAATTTCAGTCAGGACCATAGGGCAGGATGAGATGCTATTAAACCTGTTTATCTTTCCTATTTAAATTGAATACCATATTAGTTTCTTCATGGAATACTGATTGGGAACTGAAAAAAACCAATATAAACAGGAAATGTTAAATACTGTCCTAGCACCTTTACCTTATTTAGAATAATCTTCCACTATAGCCAGCATAACAGCCATTAAGATTTAAAAACAAAAACTTAAAAAGTATACATTTCCATATCTACCTTGACCACCAAGGGCAGAGAACATGATTTTTCATGTTTCTGATAAAAATGTATTCTGACCCATGTATTTATCAAATGTCCTTCCAAATGTCTATGGAGATTGTCAAGTCATTCAGGTCATGATTATCCCAAAGGTGCATTTTCAAGAGGCGACTGGACTTTCTTTAAAGACATTTTGCTTCTCACCCAAGAAGCTTATTCAGCTTTGACTGGATGGTCGGGAATGGAAGGATTTATATTCCTTGCAGACACTGGACAGAATGAAAATGACCAAATCCTTCCATTCCCCATTATCCCCATCATCCCCACCAGTCAGAGCTGAAGAAGCTTCTTAGATGAGATGTGAAATGTCTTCAAAGAAAAACAAGGAAGTCCACTCACCTCTTGAAAAAGCACCTTTGGGAGTCCCCTTTCAAGTACTACAGGGCTCTTGGTTGAAAAATTCAGTGTGGATTAGAAGATAAAGTAATAACGATAGTATATTTTACACATTATGTTGTTTTATTTAATCAAACATGATTTCTCAAAATTATCAGGTTCCTTACTCTCATTATGGTTTATTCTTGCCAGCAATTTTGGTGTGCACATTATATAATTCTACTTCAGTTTCAACAGCATAGACACCTAAATATTCAAAGCAGAGTAAATAATTAGGCAAACCTATTAGGAAGTAAAAAAAAATCTATACTTTATTCTTGTATGCAGATAGATGGATAAGTTCCAAAGATTCATACAGAAGACTAACACATGGAATGACAGATAAACAATTATATTTGCCACAGCAGGAAGGGCATTAAGTTACACTAGAATCAAAATGCTTAATATATAACTGATACAAAAATAAGAGGTGCAGTTTCATTTGGAGAAGCAGTACTACACAGATGCATATTATGCGTAAGGTTATACATGTCTATACTACCGTACTACATTACACAAATAGCATAGCACACATATACATGCACGCTTAAATATGTAATATTAATAAAACTATATATCCTTACAGCAGGAAATAATTATATTTTGTATTTTCTCAGATTTTAGAAATAAATCCCGCTCAGTTCAGTAGAATTTACTCTAATACAGGTACTTTTTGACTTGCAAATAATTGAGCATGGAATTACTATTATAAATCATGCCAGTCATTACATGAGTCATCATGTGACCATGCCTGATTTTACAACCTTTTTTGCGGTAGTCATTAAGTGAACTTAATGCAAATTCTGTAGTTGTTAAGCAAAAACTACAGTCATTAAGAATTCCTTTGTCTGTAATGGATGTTTTTTGCTGGAAACCAAAAGTAAACACCTATTTCAGGTGACCATGTGACTTCAGTACACATCAGATGGTCATAAATGCAGGCCAGGTGCTGGGTGTCCAAAATACAATCACGTGACCCTGGAGGGAGCCCAACTGTATCAGGTCGTAAGTACTCTAACTTCGATAGTAAGTCAAGGGCTACCTGTATAATCCCAACAACTTCAGTAAAGAGACAATTTACTGACAGTTTGAAAAATCAGTTAACCCAACAAGACAGTAATGTGTCTTCTGACTTTCAAGCTGATTCCAATTTCCATCACACTCCATCAGTATGGCTACTAGGAATGATGGGAGATGGTGCTATAATAGCAAGAAGGCTACACATTTTGTAGCTTCCCATTAGGCAATACTGTATAATGAGTAAAAATGAGCACAGGTACAGTTTAAACTGGTGTAATAAGAAATTAAGTAAAAGAGCAAAGTGTTGCTGCACAATACTGTTCCACCACAGGAAAAAAATGAATTCAGAGGAAAAGCTACAACTCTGCTTCCTTTAGTCTTGTGGTGGCTTCTGACTGTATGTTTCAAATATTTATGAATACTATTGTTTTAATTATAATGTTATTTTAATTTTAGTTTCCTCAAATTCAATTTCTAGAGCATATAATGATGAGCCTTCCAGCATTCCTTCTCATAACTTCCCAAGCCAGCATTTAAGGCCTTCCACTATTCCTTTCTGTAGTTACTTTTGTTTTAAAAAGAAAAAAAATCTGTGTAGTGAGTTTTGGTTTTCCTAAGTCCCATGATTTCTCCCTCCCCACTCCCAGGAGAAAACCCACATTTAGTCCTGACTTGCTCCTTTATTTTCATGGAACATCTTCTGATACTTTCTTCCTATCTGTTGTTTTCTTTCTGACATGGCCAGAATGTGGGTGATTGGCAACACTAACTACTAATTTACGATAATATACCATCTCAAGCTTTTCCATTTCTTGACCTTCTCAGTGTCTTCTTGGGGCTTTGCGTGAGAAGCAGAACTTATAGCTTTAGCAGTACTTTTATCCTTTTGTGAAACAAATGTGAATTTAAGGCCAACTTAAGGAGACCAAGAAGACCAATCTTCTTGCCATTAAGCTTTTTTTAATGATAGGGAATATTGATTGTGAGATCGAATTTGGGTCAGTCACCGGGACCAGAGATTTACTCTTCCAAACTTTGGGACTCATGCTGGAGCCCATCTTCAGGGAATTATAGGAGCCAAGGGCTTGGCAGCACAAAGAAACGACAGCCAATCGCCAGTCCTTAACATACCAATCAGCCAATAGGAAGGCAGCACATAAACATGACTCACAGAACAGCCCAAAGTATTCCAGTAAAGAGAAATTCCCTGAAGATGGGCTCCACATTGAGTCCAAAAGCTTGGAACAATAAATCTCAGGTTGACTCACCCAAATTTAATTTTGCATCACTACCCCGAGACATGTATATTTGCTTTTAATATTGATTGTGATTGCTGAGATTTATTTATTTTTTTTTGCACACATTTAGAGGCATTCTTCTAATTCACCTATCACTTTTGCTATTTGCTTATTTAATCTACTGGAAAATAGATGTTAAGCCTTGGCTTCTAATTTATGTTGCCATAGCCTTCACAGGCCTGTTCTCTCTCTGTTTTTTCTTTTCTTCCTCCTGTCATTCCTTTAACTATAGAAAACGTTAACAAGCTTATTTACCTCTAAATGGATGTAAAACAGTTTACTTCAAGGTTGATAAGGTTCTCGTTTTGGGGCCAAGGGTTGCATTGGGCGAAGTTTAGAATATTTCACCAAAGCGGGTGGGGTCACGCTTCCGAAACGTGATGTTTTTCTCAACGTTAAAGCGACGAGAAACTGTACTGTCACTTTTTAGCAGGCATGATCAAACGGGGTCTGTCTGCTTCCTAAAGCAAAGGTCTCCAACCTTGGCAACTTTAAGCCTGGCGGACTTCAACTCCCAGAATGTCCCAGCCAGCAGCCACTTAAAGTTGCCAAGGTTGGAGACCTTTGTCCTAAAGGGTCCTTGGGGCAATCCGGGGATCATGGGTTTTCGATCCTTGCTGTACTACTCACATAAAGGATCCTTCTTTATTATCCGCGCATTCTGGGACTGAAACTTGGCATTGAAGTTAGAATCTGGATTATGTAAAGATTCAGGTTAATATGCTATTTCTTTGATCAACGTAATGAACTTTTTAAAAGAGGCGGAGCTGGACTCTGCTGAACCTTTGCGGCTAAACTCACGTCTTTCTCGCAGCCGGGCTCCAGAGGCGAGAGCTTTGCAGCCATTGGCCGAACTCTTGTCTCCCGCAGCCAATCGACAGGGCCGGTTTGAGCTGTCTCTGTTTTCGCGCGCTCACAGTCGCTACTCTCTCCCCTCCCTCTCTTCTCTTTCCATCCAGTTTGCGTGTTTATGGAGCTGTGGACCGGGGTCCGCTCATCGCCCCTGCGCGTCTCCCGTTCTCTGGGCAATGCTGCAGCCGCTGCCGCCGCCGCCGCCCCCTCCTAAGAGGACGTGGGCTGTTCGGCAGAAACTGACCTGGGTGAAGGAGGAGGAGGAGGAGGAAGCGGAACCTGTCCCCCGGCGGCCGGACCCATTACTATGGCCGTGTTCTGCTATGCGCTCAACAGCCTAGTGATCATGAAGAAGAGCGGCGAGGAAGAGGAGAAGAGCCGGGGCTGCAGAGGAGGCAGGAGCAAGACCCCGCCTGCCACGCGCAGACAAGGGCCACCTGGAGTCGTCCGGGGAAGCGAGAGGCATAGCAGCTATTGCCCTTTGCCTCTGGGCAGCAGCGGCAGTTCCAGCGGCTCCCCCACTGCATTCCTCTTCCCTCCAGCCGAGCCGTCGCGGGCCACGGAGATGGCTCCCGTTCTCAAGTCCCCTGGAGAGCTCAGCAGCCCTCTCTGGACGAGCCCCCAGAGCCGCTCTCCTTCGCCCGGCTGGAAAGAGGCTTGCAGAACATCGCGGGTCCTCCAGCGGGAGCTGCAAAATGTGCAGGTGGTTGAGAAAGTGGGGCTGTTCGAGGCGCACATACAGGCGCACAGTTCGGGGGGCGCCGCTTTCCCCCTAAAGAGTCCCCGCCTGCCCAGGAGAAAGTCGCCTTCTTCGCCAAGCCGACCTCGCTCCTTGCAGCTGGTGGAGGATGCCCCGTCGAGGCAACGAGAGATTGAGGAGGGAATCAAGGAACTCGATAAACTCTGGTTCCGACTGGAAACCACAGGGAAGGCGTTAGAGAAGGAGGCAGAGAAGGGTTCTGGGGACACCTTCCTATTACAAGCGGCGGGCAAGGGAATAAAGGAAGGTGCGTCTCCCTCTACTGAGAAAGAAAACGGACTCTTCCGAGAGCAGGGCCCACCGCACTCGGCCAAAGAGACCTTTGGAGCACAAGATTTGGAAGAGGTGGAGAGCAGGAGCCAAACTGGGATGTGGAGGTCAGATCCAATGGATAAAGGATGTGCATTGTTGAAAGGGCCCAATTCTAACCAGATGGGGAGGGTGAATGGGATTTCCAGGGCACAGGAGTCCAGGCAGATGGAAACGGGACAGTGGCCTATTGGGAGGCAGGGCTTTGAGGTCAGATGTGAGCCTCTGGAAGAAAAAGACTCCAAAGAGGTGGAGAGCAGGAGAAGCTGTGAGGAAACTCTGAGGGGCTCTGATGAGATGAGCATCAGGATGCAGCCAGATGAAGGCAAGGCACCACTTTTGGAGGGGTCAAGCAAGGTGAGCAGTTGCTGTGAGAATCAAAGCTTCATAGAACTTGAGCTCTGGAGGAGGGACTTTTCTGGAGGGCAGGGCTCAGCAGCCGTAGAGATGCCCCTTGGAGAGCTGCTCCCTCCAGGAGACCCGCCTTGCCTTGCCAGAACTGACAGCAAGGAGGGTAGCAGCAGCCTGTTCGCTTTGACATTCTCTGAGAAGCAGTCTTGGACTGAGATTATGGCTGAAGCCCATGCTGTTGGGCTGCAGGAACAGCAGCTTCCATCAGGGACCTCTGCAGCTTTACCACAACCGAGGTCTTCCCTAATGGAAGTGGGGAGCTGCTGTGGAGGTGCAACCATTCCTGCTGTTATTGTGACAGACCTGGATGCTGAGGAGGAAGATAAAACAGGAGCAACTCCCCCAAAGGACCTGCCAATTAGGAAGCTGTCTTCTTCCTCAGCTTCTTCCACTGGCTTTTCCTCATCCTGGGAAGAGTCTGAAGAAGATATCTCCAGTGATCCTGAGCGATCCTTGGACCAGAGTCCAGCCTTCCTGCAGACCCTGGATAAACCCAGAGTGGTAAGTTCTGAGTAAGCGATGTCTCAAATGATTAGGGGAGCCAGATATCTTCTCAAGGTGATAACATTTCTCTGATCATCTTTAATGGAGATAGAATACCCTTAACATTTTTTAAAGGAATGGTCTTTTAAAAATGAGTTTCTGTAATATTAACTTTCCCTGCATTTTAGTTGTTCTGCTGATCTTACTTTGTTAAAAAGGAAAAAGAGTCTGCAAACTGAGCCATAAAATTTGTATCTCAATTCCAGGTGACTTTAAGGGACCATTCCATCAATTATGGAATCCAGAAACTGGCATTGAATTTATTGATGGGAAGAACTACAGCATAATTAAATTATGGGCCCAGTGGGATTTATTCCTAAATAAGTGTGTAATAGATCTAAACAGAATCATAAACTTCAAACGCACCCCAGAGATCATCAAGACTCACCCCACCCATTGCAGAATCTGTTTAAGAAAATTAACTAATCATAATTTAAATCCCTAAAGTTAAAGAATTACTGATCTAAATCAAAATTCCTTGACATTCTTGACCTAATTCTTCCAAACAAGCACGCATGCTGACTGGTCTAACAAAGCATAGCACTATGCAAGCAAAAATATGATTTAAAAAATTCACATATACTGCAGAAGTCTATTTAGACATTAGATACCTACTTCCATTGTCATTATCTGTACATAAGTTGGATGGCTTATTTGAAGACTAAGATTGCAATGTAGATTTCCATTTGAAGAACAAATTTATATTAGGGAAAAGAGTGATTTAAACCTACTGTCAGTATACAATAGTAGTTTTGTATTAATCTCACTACAGTGCTGAAAAGACAGATGAGATGGTGCACTATTGTTTGCAATGAGTGTGATGGTTTTGAAACTCATGTAGGCCTATAATTGTTGTAGGTTCAGCTTTTTATAATCAAATATCACATGGGTTGAACAAAAAATGAGGACAGATAATCATATTATATTAGTAATTTGCTTAGAGCAGAGAGTTTCAGCTGTTAACATTTATCCCAAATGAATCGGAAAAATGACTTATTTGTCACTTTTTTAAAAGTTGCCAATTTGCCACAATTTTATTTCATAATTGAAAAATGTATCAGCTGTTATTAATTGGGGGTGTTTCATGCTGTAACTCTGAAATAAAAAGTCAGAACAAGTGTCTGGCATTATCCAGTTCTTTTAGCTGTGGCTTTTTATGAACGGTTATAAGTAGCATATAACTTGGACATCTTGTGATGTAAGTCATCTAATAAATAGAGGAAATGATGATGTTAACTTTTTTCATTCTGAAATATGTATATATGTCTAAAGCAGCATCAATATAGTTAGGTAACTTCCAGTGTTTTGCGCTGTGGGACAAAGAAATACATATAGTCCAACATTCTATGTGACAAAGTAAAATATATATGTGTATAGGGAAACTTAAGTCTTCAAAGCTATCTGAGCCTACTACACATGCGCATTGTATGATTGTGTTTAACCTAATTTCAATCTTTGTGTATTTTATGTCATTGCAAGGGTTTCTTTTCAAATGAGGGGGGCAGCCTGTCAAGCCCGAAATTGACATGTGTAGCTATTTTAGTTAGATGTAGTATATATTCTTTTTCTTATTTTTTCTTTGGTGGTCATGGGGGAAGGGTTTCGGGTTTGCCACATATATACCAATTTATCTGGAACTCATCACGTTTGAGAAAGCTATGTTGTAGTTTGTTTTTAGTGTGTATTGATAGGCAAATCATACTAATTTAGCTAACACGCCCATTAAGATAATAAATCTTATATATGTTCTCCCTTATTGGCAATCTTTATTTGAACAGACAGTCCATAATTCCTTATTAAGCTATTTTCTGTACTATTGGTGTTTTTTTTAATTTATTTTACAGTACTGAATGTTAACATTTAACTCTGGTTTATTCCCTTGCTTTTCTAGTCATAATCAAACATTCTTATGTGCAGAAAATATGCTCTAATATCCTCAACTTGCTTCCTGATTTCTGGTTTGTACCAGGAGCATATAGTATATAAATAAAATAGACAGGTTTTCAAAATACACATTGTTAAAATTCAACTTCTAAAACAGATTCCTGGATTTCTGATTTGAGCACAACTCAGTACATCAGATTTCCACTTTAATATATTTCCAATTTCTACTACAAATAAACAAAAATATTGTCTCTGTGCTCACAATTAATGGATACACAATTAATGGATTACATATTATACTTAACTATAATACCCCTCATTTATCATACTAAATACATGATCTTGTGACTTAATTTGTGTGAACTACAAAGATAGGCGTTATTGTCAAGGTAGAAGCTGCTTTTTTCTTAGGCATATAATTCCCTAGTTTAAACCATTAAATTTATATTCTGGATGCTTTAAAAAGAGCATGATCAGATGAGGATATATATAATATTTTTAAGATCCCACAGACTTCTTATTTCTGTAGTGAAGGTACTGTAATTCACCATTTGGTGTTTTGGGGAAATTGCATAACATATATCTGAGACAACATGTTAACAAAATATAGTTACCTCACAGCTTCAGGAAATTCCTGTTGCAAGCATACAAACATACTGTGAAAGCATGTGAGATTTCCCCAAATATATATGAGAAATTTGCTAATATCATTTTTCATCTGGTCAGATATTAGTCTATCAATATGTGGTAGAATATACCGCATTTGAGATTTGCCACTTTTTTGCAGTTTATAGAATGAAATCAAAGTAGAAGTTTTTTTTTTAATTTCAGAGGGAAGAATCTAGTCATTATCCTATGGGTAAGAGAAAAAAGCTAAGAAAATTAGACAATTGGACATTTTAAAAAACAAATACAAGGATATTGGATTGCATACTCCTTGATACCTCTATTTCTTAGTGCAGAGCATCACCCACTTATTACAAGAATTAATGGGTTCACACTTCTAAGTAAGCCATAACTAATTCACATGGTTTCTTGGTTTTGGTTTAGAGTGCTTTGTAAATCTAGCAAGTAAAATTTGTTATAAACTATGATTTATGATTCAGTACGTATTCAGTATATATTGAAAGATCCGGTTGTGATTGATTCTGTAAACCACGGTTAACCATTTAACCATGGTTAAATCATAACACAACATAATATTTGAAATCTGGTGAGAGGAAAATAGATTAAGATTGCTCTGAGAAAGAAGCTTTCTAATGGGCTTCTTAAATTAGAATCCAACCTGACAATCTATGATATCACGAATAGTGTAAGAATTTCTTTTTTATACAGTGATTGCAGCAAGGGATATTATTCAAAATTTAATCTCTAAAAGGTACTATGGAGCTGAAGAAGTGCAGCTAGTTAAGCAGACAAATATTGTACTTGTGCTCCTTTACAGCTTGAAGCACGTTTTAGAGCTTGAATCCATGTGCTCTGCAATAGTATTAAACAAGTTTTTCCTAAATTGGAAAATGTTCTGGTTATGCTGAGATTATAATTTCTACAATTCCTATACAGAATAGCTAACAGGTAGCTGAGAATTCTGAATTTTGCCATTCGAACACACCTGGAAAGTGCCAGACTGAAGAAAGCTTAAAGTTATGGGAAAATTAAACTTGCAATCTAATCCATTCAACTAATCCCATCCAGTCTTTTTATATGGCTAAGCATAATGTCTGAGACACAGTTTTGATGATAGTTTGATATACATTCCACAAATCTGCTGACTAACTATATTCTGCAGCTATATTTTAATGCTTGAAAAATCAGGAATGTTTCCAGGCAAACCAATCTTATGTCTCAATGTATGAAAACACAAAGTATAAAAGGGACTGAAAATTGTTCCAATTTTACGTCAGTATTCTGCCCCCTTGGCCTATTCAGTATAAAGAATCTTTAATATATTCATCAGTATTTTCATGATTAAGAAGCTACCTGATTAATTATCTTCTAGAAATAATTTCATGCATCCAGATCCTGAGAACAATTTATACATTATAGTCTATACAGAAATATAGTGATCTCCCAATTGGACTATTGCAACACACTCTACATGGGCCTACCCTTGAAAAGTATTCGGAAGCTGCAGATGGTGCAGGGTACAGCAGCGCAAGCCATACTGGGTGCCCAAAGAAGAGCATATATAACACTTTTCAAATTGCACTGGATACTAGTTTGTTTACAGATCCAGTTCAAGGTGTTGGTCATCGCCTATAAAGCCCTACATGGGACAGGAAACCCCAATTATCTTGGTCTTCTGCAAAGGTCTAAATTTGGCTCTGCAGTCTTACATGGGGGACACAGAGCACAACATAATCATGGGGTTGGCTAGTCCCCTGAGAGCATCCCCATCTGTTATTCTCCAACATTAATTGACCATCTTAGGATTTTTTTCCCTTTTGATATTTAATTGTCATTTTATCATTTAAATTTTAACCTTAATTCCATTTTTAATTTTAATGTTAATTTTATACTTTTTTATTTATCGGTTATATTATATTTCACATTGCCCAGAGTTTCTCTTTGAGGGATCTAGGCAGTTTAGAAATATGAAATAAAAATAAATGCATAAATAAATATAAACTAACCAAAAAATGTCTTTTTAAAATTCCTAGATTATCGTTTCCAATTAGCTTTTTTAAAACTAATGTGTCCAAATATAACCTTTGCTTTATAATTTTCCCCTATAATCAGCACATGTACTAAAACTTTCATTCAATGTAGGAATGAAATATTTGTCTTTTTGTTACTCAACTGAACGTCCTAATAAGGACATAGAATAAATGATGACTTAAAGTAGGATACACCTTATTGAAATACTCATAACTGAAGGCTCTGGTGATCATTCTTTTCTTAATCAACACCGAATGATGAGGAAATCTTTCAGAAACATCTGCTTGTCTATTGTAACTCATATTTTTTGTGGGTAAGTTTCTGCATTGATGTCTCAACACAATATTACTTCAATATGTTTTTCAATCCATAGTTGCTATTTAAAGCAGAAAGTTTTAGATTAAAATTAATATATTTTTATTCTGAAAAAGAAAGACACTCTGAAGTAAGTCTCATCTTACTGTTTTAGTACTGTACCAAAATGTACTAAATCACTATCTTTAAAAAGGTTCTTCTTAAATTGCGTACAATACCATATTAGATGCCCTATGTAACTAGTCCTTGTCTAGATAAGAACACCAAGCAACACCATGTTCTATGCCAGTAGAGTCTGCAGAGCATTTCAGTTACTTTCAACAAGGCTTCTGTACTTTCTAATATCCTGTCATAGGGTAATGTCCTGTAACTCAGTGGTTCTAGTTCGCATATCACACTAAGGAATAATAATGCTTGTGGTTTTAATTTAATGTATTATGTGAATCAGATGTGGTTTAAGATTTAATATGTTGTACATATTCAGCTTTTTGATGAAGCAAATCATAGCTTATTGCTTGTTGCAAATTACTATCAGCATATACTTGGAAAGGAGTCAGTTGCAATTTTAACATCATAATTTTGCTATGTATTTTGGGTGAAATTGCAAGACTTTTCATCATTTGACTTAGTGTTGCCCTGGGTCAATGAAGTTTAGTCATTCGTTTGAAGTATGTCACATGCTATTTTTCTCTATTCTAGAATCTAGATCACATTCTGTTTTGCACTGAATATTCTACTTCAGTTAGACAAACTGCCAGCACAGATGTCATTTAGATTCTGTACCTATGAGAGAATCATTTTCAATTCATTCTCATAGACTCACAATTTGTTTCTTCAGATTAAAAACAGATTTTGCACAAAAAATCTAATGGATTAGTATAAAAATATGTCAGATATCCATTTGTAAACACAGATATAAAAGAAATGATATAAAGTCAAGTTATTTTAACAACTAATGTATAAACATGGAAAAACCAGAATGTTTACTGAAAAATAGATTAATTTTCACAAGTACCACAGAATGGGATTATTAAAAATTCATAATAAATAAGGGAATAGGCATCATATCTATCATATACTACATTATACTCTTGAAAGTTCCATAATTTCAATGCAGTGAGAATTAAGATTTAATGGCTGAAGTTGTTGATAATAGGCTCTAGAAAAGACCAAAATCCATTTAATAAAGATATTTTGTAGAATTACATATCACAAGATAAGGTAATGTAAAAAGTTTTAGAAGATTACGAGCGAAGAAAATAAACATGTCAATAGCTATTTAATATAATAGACAAGAATGGAATATCATATGTTTAAAATCAGTAAATATATAAATATAGGATGTCCAGAATAATTAGATGGTTGTCATCATTATGTTTTGCAGAAATATCTTACTGGCTAGTTTTCAAGTTAGATTTCTGAACTATATGAATGAATGTTGTGATCTATCAAGCTGGTTTTAAGTTCTTACCCCACACAGCATGGAATTCATGGAATGTAATATTACTCTGAAATTTTCAGCTTTCACTTGTTTTTAACAAATCACGTGTCGTTTCACTTAACTAAAGCTGTTACTAAAGTATAGAACTCTGATGAAAAGACTTAAATACTTTCAGCTTTCTGGGCAGTGTTGACTCCTAATAATCCACAAAGTGCATCTGTGTTGTTTATTCTTAGTGTGATGTGTGTCTTTTCTCATTTTGGATATGAAGCAATTAATAAAACTTTGAATTTGCTTTGAATTTATGACCATAAATGCATGTTTTTAAAACTTAGTCAGTTTTAAGTTCTATTGCAGTCACTCCATTTTTTTTTTTTAGTCCTCATCAGTTGGGAAAAAATTCATGATTGATCTGAGTCCAGAACTTTCCTAATAATGAGATTAACTATGTCATGTATTTCATACTTCATTCTGTTTTAATTCTATAATCTTTTGTTATAGAAAATGATTATAGAATACAAGAATCATTTGTCCCTGAAAATGTAATTGTAATGTTGGTCCAGGCTTGTTCTAAAATATTTTTGAGAGGAAGCTTCTCATACTATAAATTCAAGGCCCCAAACAAAGCATGCAAGAACTTAGTATCTAGAAATATTTATCATAATGGTACATGTCAAATGATTTTAAAAAAATACAGATTCCTGTTTCAAAAATTGTATTTATAATAGAACATGTGTTTTAGGTTAAGCATTACAATTGTTTTAGGTTAAAGCATTACAAACAATATGTTTGTTTTTGAAGGAAGATCCATATATAGCAACATTTCAACAACAGCTTCAGAATTTGCAAGGTTTCCCCAGAGACAGTTAAGAATGTTAACTTTCAGTTCAATTACGTATGTGATTTTGAGAGTACGCTTTTGTAAAAACAATGAAAAAAGCTTTTTATGAAATAAGAATATACATTTGTGTTATATAAAGCCTATGATAACCCCTAATTGGGAAAATTAATGATATTGATGGCATATTTTACTTTTAGTTGTTCTCTCTTTCTTTTCACAATAGTATATTCACAGTTTTCCAGTTCTTGTGAGAATAACCTATTCTCTTTTTGGCAAAACAAGCAAAAGCCCAGCACTTTTAAAGTACTTTTTTCTGATTTTAAATACAATAAGAACATTAAGGAGGATTCCTTTAGAATAAAAAGTGGTAAACGTGCCTATTTTTGACTGAAAAGTCTGTGCATAGTTGCTGCCCAAATATTGCTATTCTCCTGTTCAACATAGAAGGCTATTTTGCTTGCTGAGGTTAGTTAGGCCATGAAAGCGAACCTCTCATCTCCAAACTGATAACCTCTAGATATACTAAAATTTTAATTTCCAGATTATCTAATATCCAGATTATCAAACCAATATACCTCTTTATGAAGGAAGATTTCCCTAACTTTGAAACATTTAGAAGGTCTATCTTAATAACTGCTACTAGAATCCTAATATAAAAATTGTATTAGAGCAAAGTATCAGTGACCTCCAAAATATTATGACAGCGGACGGATTTGTGGTAAACTATTTGTTACATAGTCACAACAGTTCTTGAATGCTGTATTTGTAATAAAAATATTTTGAAAAGTTTTACTGATCTATCACTTTCAGATCTCTTGGACTGAGAGCTTGTTTAGTTTCTCCAATTGGCACAGTGTGATAGCTCCAGGTAGAATGAAAAGTAGAAAAAAGGGTTATGTGTTACTGTTTAATTGCCTCATATTGTAAGGTCAATTACTGAAAAACGTTTCTTAGTACTGAAATAGAACAATCACTTCTATATTTCTGCTTCCCAGGACAAGCAAAGGACAAAGCATTCTAAAATTGTTGCCTACTTTGAATAAAAAACATTGTTAACATAAGCAAAAGATTGAGAAGTGTTGCAAGTGTTTGGTATTGAAATAAAAAGCTTACTCATTTCTTTGATTGGCAGTTCATGAGAAATAATGTTGAAATGTGCTTACTGTAGTTTATAATGATATATTTTATTCAAGCAATATGCATAGCCCTTGGTTTTGTTTTTCCTGAGGAGTTCAAAAGTACTGAATTACAACAGCAATGACAAAAATGATTAATTTCCTATATAAAGCCACTCTTATTTCTTCTCTAGGAACTTGGGAGTGGGAAAACAAATAATTATTTGGCAATAGCTAGTTGTTGTAAAAGAAAAACAGAAACTAGAATTAAATACAGTACATATATAAACAGCATGTTGTTCACTTTCAGAGTAAGCAACATTATATAAAGTGCAGAAAAGGAGTAAGAAGTAGTAAATGAAAGAAATTAAAGTCACAAAATAAGTTAAGGAAACATATCTAAAACTAGTTTACATAAAACATCTTTGCATCAATTATGTCCATGAATAGTTTTCTAAATCACTTTTGTTCTTTAAATTTCTCAGGATTTTTTTGTGAACTTAATCCGCTGCAGGCAACCATTACTGTTTGATTTGTCAGTATTCTCCAAACTTTTTATTTCTTTCATAAATTTTATTTGTTATTTGATTCTCATTCATTTTTTTCTATATGTCCAAACTATAAGTATGTCTTCCACACTGATCACCTGTCTTTGTATTCACTACATATTAGTTCAATATTCATTCATTCTTGATCTTGTACTTCTTAAATATCACATTTCTGTTACATTAAACTGATATTTATGTTTTCACTGACATACTCAATGTCTACTTCTACATACAGGTAGTCTTCAACTTGCAACAGTTCACTTAGTGACCGTTACAACACCACTAATAAAAGTAACATGACCATTTTTCACATTTATGACCATTGAAGCATCACCATGGTCACATGATTTACATTTGGATGCTTGACAACTGACTCACATTTATGACAGTTGCAGTGTCCCTGTATCATACAATCCCTTTTTTCAGACTTCTAACAAGCAATGTCAATGGGGAAACCAGATTCATTTAACAAATGTGGCAAGAAAAATAGTAAAATGAGGCAAATCCACTTAACAAATTTTTCACTTAGCAATATAAATTTTGGGCTCAATTGTGGTGGTTTATTGAGGACTACCTGCAGTGAGTAGAAGCATGCACTTATACATAACCACTTTTACTTCTTTTACTGAACATTCCTTCCATGCTGCAGACCACAAGTAACCACTTATAGCCAGGGATGGGATCCGACTGGTATAACTACCAGTTCGGTCTATTAGTGACACTTGTGCGATTCGCGCGACTCACACGAGTGCAATTTACAACCTGTTGAGCTGTCTGGACAGCTGAGCAGCTCTGCGTGTAAGTGCACAGCGGTTGGAAAAGCCCTTTTTTCCTGCTTTTTCAATTGCAGCTGTGTCGTGCAAAGCAGCTGCAGTTGAAAAAGCAGGAAATAAAGGTCAGGTAAGAGCCCAGGTGGGCGGGAGGGCCACAACAGCAGCAGACATAGAATCGGTTCTATGTCTGCTGCTCTTTGGAGCAACCGGTTCTACAGAGGTGGACAGAACCGGTAGAAACTCACCCCTGCTTATATCTGTTAGTATTTGCACGTCTTAAAATTTCTGTTTTCTCACATTTAGTAAGCATTTTTACCCCCCAAAAATACAAATTCTTCTACTTGGTTTAGTTTTCACTATTTGTGTATCATTTTCAATAATTTCCAGGTCAAACTCAATTGCCTTGCTCCTTGGTAAATTAATTTTCAGATCCATACTCCATCTTGCAATGTATTAGGTATCTAATATTTGTTGCAAATAATTTGGGTTATCAATCAGTAACATGAAAATATTTGTATATAAAAATGTATATGTAGTCATATGCTTAAGTCATACACCTTGGTATCACCACAAATATTGCTTATGTATTTAGCATTAAATACATTAAATAGTCAAAACAGTTTTGCCTTATTCCCATTTTAATGTTGAAGTTTTTGCTGGAATACTAGTCAAAAGATGCCAAGTAACAATGAAAAAAATCAAACATACTTTCTGGAGCATCTATGCAAACCTGGCTAATAATATGGTTGCTGAGAGTGGTTAGTTATTTACTTAAGTAACCCAGCACATTCTAAGTATCAAAATAGAATTCAGTTTGTAGTCCTTCCACCAAATAATTTATTCCTAATACCGTATTTTCCGGCGTATAAGACGACCGGGCATATAAGACGACCCCCTAATTTTATAGTTAAAACATAGGTTTAGGCCTATATTCGCTGTATAAGACTACCCCCCCACTTCCGAGGCAACACCAGTTCTTTTTTAATTAAATTTTTAATGAACATACCGTAACATACCGTACATTGATACGATAAATGGAAGGTCTCTTCACAAATGGCAATGCCATGAACATTGTATAATTTGCATGCATAAAAAGCCTGCTTGGATTGGCTGAGTTAGAGAGGCGGTCCGAGCAGCCTTGCAGTGATTGGTGCAGGATCGAGTTGGAAAATTCGTTTCGTGGCAATATCCAGACGATTTTCGTTTAGCGGCATATCGAAATGTTTTTCGGAATATACTCGGCGTATAAGACGACCCCTGATTTTCGGTTGACTTTTTTTCGTTTCAAAAGTCGTCTTATACGCCGGAAAATACGGTAACTAGATCATCCTCAGTTGCTTCTGGTTCTGTGAGTTAGAAATATTTCTGAAGAAGAGACTGCAGATCAACTACAAATAGAGATCTACAAGTAGATAACATTTATATTTTCTTCAGCAGTCTGAAACTCAGGTCATGATTTTACCTGAAACTGACTTTATACAGTAGGTCCCAAGGCTGCATTGAAGAATTTGGCTTTCTGGAGCTGCCAACCCAGTTCATATTAAAAGGAGTTCCAATCAGAATTTCTAAGCAAAATTTTTTAGAGGGGCAGTTCAGCAATTGAAAAAGCAAGTGTTCATTAATTTAGATTTTTTTTATCTTATTTAAATCTTCCATTAAAATACTTGGTGCAGATAGTCCTTAGGTTACGGTCATTTGTTCAGCAATTATTCCAAATAATAATGGTGCTGAACAAGGAGAATTTTATACATTTCCTGTTGGGTTCCCACAACAAAATAATGCAGAAGCCAACAAAAAATCACAAGTTACTCCTGCCATACATACATACATATATACTCTACGTACCACTTTTATTATTTTTATAAATAACTCAAGTAGGAAATACAAAACTCCTACCTCCTCCCATTTTCACTGCAACAACCATCCTGTGAAATGGATTGGACTGAGAGACGCAGGCTAGTCCAAGGTTATCCAGCCAGCTTTCATGCCCAAGGCAGGACTGATTCCTTAACCACTAAACCAAACTGGCTCTACATATTCTCAAATTTACATACTCACATAAGGCATACTTTTTTTAAAAAAAATTGCTTGCTTTAATTTTGATAAATAAGTTCTAAAATTATAGGCTATTTTAAATTGCCATCTAAATACTTACTAATCTTTTAAAGATAGTAACATATCTATGTCATTAGAGAACATGGTATAATTTTTCCCATGTTTTCACTATTATTTGACATCTTGACTTAGAGTCAATCTAAGTTTAATTAAAATATGAGCTCAATAGTAATCTTTAAACATTGTGTAGCACTGAAGTCACATTTCCATTTATGTTAATACCTGTATAGTATAAACACCATAGTGACTAAATCTAGCCTTCCATAACATTCAAAGTTCATGTTTATGTTTCAGAAAGTGAATATACCCAATTATTTTGAGTAGGTTTAGAAGGAGAGAGCCAAAGCAACATTTCATGTCATATATTTTTAGAATTCTGTAATCAATATGTGGAAATTAAGTATTCTCAGAAATCATTACATAATTTTAATGGGTTTTTCCTCTGAATAACAAATATTAACAAAGGTGAATGTTAGAAGGAAGCCTGTACCTACCAAAAATGGGATCCTGACATAAAAGTTAATAAAATATGTTTAAGTACAATGTTCAGATTGTCAAAAGTACAGTTGCTTTATTTTACATCCTTGTTAGTTTTTGTCAGCCATTTGGGGTAGACAAGGTCCAGAAGCAGGCACAGCAAGGATTTGATGAACTCTCCTTAGTGCTATAAGACAGAATATATGACAAAATACAGGTAGTCCTCAACTTACGACCACAATTGAGCCCAACATGTTCAGTTGTTAAGTGAGACATTTGTCAAGTGAATTTTGTCATCTTTCTTGCCTAATTTGTTAAATGAATCACTGCAGTTGATAAGTTAGTAACCGGGTTACTAAGTGAATCTGGCTTGGCCATTGACTTTGCTTGCCAAAAGGTTGCAAAAGATGATCAGATGACATTGGGACATTGCAAATATAAATATGAACCAGTTGCCAAACATCTGAATTTTGATCACATGATCATGGGGATATCAAAGGTTATAATTGTGAAAAATGTAAATATTATGGTGTTGGGTAGATGTTTTACTTGCATATCCACCTACTGTTACTGGTGTAATAACGCCTGAGAAACTTGTTCCACTGAGAGAAGGAAACTTGAAAGATCTGGTACTATATATTGGGTTTAAAAGATAAGGTCCAATCTCTTTTGAGAAAATAGTGAGAGTAGTGAGACTCTCAAGATTGTTCATATAACTCTTTGAGATAGACAGCTTCAGTGAGGTTTTCTGGAATTCTCTTTCTTGTTGTACAGTAGAATAGTAGAACCTGGAAACCTAGAGTTCTTCGATTATAAACTTATGCCATACTGAATCAAAATGGAATTTATTGATTTTTTCCTCACACTTTCCTCTTTTTTAAGGCTGAGTAATCTTTTCTAAAACAGTCCCCTTTAGAGTTTGCTCATTCCTCCCTCATTCTTTCTTCCTTCATCATTCAAGGCCAGTTCTACATTTTTCATACTTTTGGTACCATTAAAACTACTTATTACAATGTATTGGGTTCTGTATTTGATATAAATGGGTTCTCAGTGACAGCTCTATGGTTTATTCAGCCATAAAGCAGAATCTAATATAAGATGGAAAGTTCAGGATTGTGTAGTAGCAGTACATAAAATAATAGCCTTTATTGAAACATGACCCTAAACATTGTAGAAATAATATATTTTTTGTGCTGGGACAATATTGTATAGTGTACTATAGTCTACACACCTGCAGAATTTATACTTTGCATATTGTATCATTAGGTTTTAGTGTTTATTTGTTTATACCAAACAAATAGAATGACTCTGGGCAGCATGAAAATAAATAGGTATAGCAGATAGGCATCCATTAGAAGCTATGGATATCACAATGACATCATATAAATGACCTGAGTTTGCATCCTTTGTGAGATATTGTCATGACACACAGGATGTCAGTTTTACTTGTTGCCCTTCACATACCATAGTTCAGAATGTTACAGGGATCTAGCTGTTTCTGTCAGCTATGGACAAATCTTTGCACTGTATGATGCCTGTATCCATTTTTTACATTCTGTTTTCTCAGCTTCTATGATTTTCTTCAAGACTTTCTAGCATGACAGGAAAATATCTGAATTATTTTAGAAATATTCATTATTATTATAGATATGAATAATACCCATAATATGTATTACTTTTTCTCTCCCAAGAGTAATATTCAGTGTTTTTTTCATGTATAATATGGAAATCATAATGAGCAACTCTTTAGGTTACAAGCACTAGTGCTGTAAACGTCAAAAATATTTTCAATAATCAAAATATAATGAAAGTACAAATCTCACATGATTTCAGTATACTTTTTTGAACAGGGGTTTGACTGTTCTTGCCCAGAAATGTTGGTGTTTGAGCACTGAAAGCTCACTGCCAATCTTTGGTGTACATAAATACATATTTCGGATAAGTATTCATCAAAATCCTGTCGAAAGAAAAATTGTGTAGAATGACTTTTCTTTATTGGTAAGATGGTGCAAATTCTATAAAAATACTTGCAAGTCCTTTTTTTAAAAAAACACAGCCTTTCCCAGCCAGGTGTTTTCCAAATATACTGAGCTGGCAGCTTATAGGACTATAAACAATCAATATGGCTACACATCCAGGAAGTCTATTTTCTCTGTTGAAAAAAAAACCTAACTCTCCAATACATCACATTTTGGTGATTCCTGTACTGAGGCTATACTAAGAAATAATTAAAGTTGCTTAAGGATAAGGAAAGATTTAAAAGTTGTATCTTAATACAATATTTATAAAAGACAATTTGAAAATAACTTTGGTTATACTGTAACTTATATAAAGAATGAAGAAGTCTATTTTCATCTTGAAAATATGTTTGTGGCTAAATTCTCAATATGTTGATTTCAAAGATAGCTTGCTGCTTTGAAAACTTTTTACCCTACAGATGCTTTTAGACTTTTAATGCATTTCTTTTTTGGCCATATGTAGTTATTTACAAATCATTATCCATGCTTATATTCTATCATGCAAAACCATAAACATCTTAAATTCTCCGTGTTGCAATCAACAAGAAAATCTTGAAAATAGCACGTGTCTCTTAACCTCCATGTTGCTCACGTGAAACACATGTGACAGTTCATGAAAACAAAAAACACTCTAGTGGCCGAGGATGAATCCTTTAGCCATTCTGTAATAGGAGACCAAGGGATAAAAACAGAATACTTCCGGTTTCTCTTGAAGTCTGTGTCTCCTATTCCAAAGAAAACAATGATTGAAAAGGTTATTTTAATTGCATTATTATATTTCTTGAAAATGGCTAGGCATATTGTAAACTAAAAGCATGACTGATTACAGATTAATTGGATTCTGTTATTGCGATTTACAGGCTGTTCCATTTCTATATGTTAATAGATAACTACCATACTAATAGTAGTAGTGATTAGTTAAATTTCACATAGACATTCTATAATTTATCCTTATTGGAAGCTTTGTAAGCACTAAACTTTTGTAAATAGTTATGATGTTGCTTCTATAATAGGATGGTTTGTTGAGTAGTTTCCACCAAACACATTGTCTTTGTGTTTGAATCCATAGTGCTAGGAAAGCAATTTCCAAATAGGGGAGATTTGCTTCTATGATCTGGAAATTAAAGAGCCAAGTCTGCAATGTTTTGGTCTGCTTGCACAGCTTGATTTTCTTATGTTAAAGCACAGTGCTACTATACCCATATGCAACTCACATAAAATGTTTTTCCAATTTTAGTAACATTCTTTCCAGGCACAACTACATTTGTTTTTATCTTTATCTATGGCAACTTGATGACTTCAATCACACAACAATTTATTCTATAAGATCTTTATGTATTTCTTCCACAGCTGGAGTTGAATTAGGTTGCCTAATCCAATAAGACTCTGTAGTGTTCTGTGCTTTTTAAAATAATGAAAACTCAGCAGTGTTTTCATATTGAAAGCAATTATTTTAACAGGCTTAATGGTAATAATTTAAGAAGCTGCTCGAGTAATGATTCTGTTTTCCATCGCCTTCGTGCTACCACCAGAACAGTAAACAAGAAAGATAAATGATCTAAACAATATAATCCTTTAATATCTTCACATGGAAATAACTGTTTTGGTACTGGTCTACAAAGAGAAACAATAATCCTGATTTATAAAAATGATCTATAAAAATGTGTAAATACTAATATATTATTTTAAACTGAAGAGGTCTCCAAAGTTTCTTCCACACAAGAGCTATTTTGTTCTAACGAAGCACCACTTTTTCATATAATTGCTGAGGGAATTAGTAATCAAAGTCTGCATCTATCTTTTTCACAAATAGGAATTAACAAAAATGCTGTTCAGTGGAGAACTAGTGATTTGCTCATCAGAATTATGTATACAAATATTTTGTATTGTATTACACTTCTTTTAATTTAGTCCACATTAAAACAGTTTTTATTTGCCATTATCAGTATATGCTTGTAACAGTTGTGGAAAACGTTTCTAACGTTAAAAGGCTTAAAGTGAAGAAGCCTCTTAAAGTTCGTAATAAAAAATAATAGCCTTAACTTTCCACTTGTGATAATAACATGGTAATTCAGTGTGGTATATTACATGTTTGGTATATCCTTAATAGCAGAATTAAAGAGTTAATGACTAATGCATTTATGCTTTGGATGCATGAGTTTAGCTGTTGCAGATCTATAAGAATTAGAAATCTAATGTTCCTATTTGTGTCATTTTCAACATAACTCAGTTCAGTTTATTGAATTAATATTGAGATCCTATGACAAATGTCCAGATACAAAAGTAAAATATACAACAATTAAAATGGATTCTTTCATCAACATCTGAAAAAGATGTTAGCAGGGGCGCGATTTGCAGGTTCTCCAAACTGGGCAGAATCATAACAACCAGTTCTATAGAACCAGTCGGACCAGGTAGAATCCCATCCCTCAACTTGACCCTCTAAAAATACACTGAACTGCAGCCCTCTGCAGCTCCAGCCAGTAGGAATTTGTGCTAGGATTTGTGGTTTCATTTGGGGGGGGGGGGGACCCAGGATGACAAAGGAAAACCAGTTCTTCAGCCAAACACCTCATAATTTTATATGTCAGGATAATAGTTAGGTTTCAGATTTATTTACTCGCATTTTAACCCATTACTTTTTATTTTTGTTGTATTAATTGAATGCTTTAGTTTTTTTCAAGTTTTCATAGTTTTCATAGTTTTGTTGAGTTTTATTAAGCAACAGAAGTGAGGGTCCAGGAATACTAGCATGCCTGGTAGATGTTAAGAACAGCAGTGTGACAAAGGCAACATAAAAGAGAATCAAAATATGCCTACCAAAACAATAGAGGAAGTTTGGAACGTTCAGACTAAAGAGATTCCTCTAGTATCTGGGAAGGAAAATGTAATAGGAAAGGAGAGAAGTGGAAAGTTGGTAGAAACAAACAGAAGAAGACCCAACACTGATGAAAAATTTATTATCTAACTAATTCACGAGAATACCATCACATACACTAACTCTGGATGATGGCAAGAATGTTTAGACAACAGTGGGGCTCAATTGTTATTAAAAGAAATTATAAATTTCTCTCCACAATCTGATGGTTGCTTGGTCTTAATAATCACTCCAATGTTAGGGCAGTGGTCCTCAACCTTTCCAACATGGCAGCCTAGTGTGGGGACAGAGGGATAGTCCTGTATGAATGGTAGGTTGCATATGCAGCTCCATTTGTGCAAGTGGTGGACGGACACGTCCACCGCTCACACGGCCCGGGGGTTGGGGATCCCTGTCGTAGTCAGTAAATTTAAGATTCCCATGACCCAATTGGATTGCAAAGTAATCATCACAACTTTTTTTTTAAATACTGTATTTTCTGGCGTATAAGACTACTTTTGAAACGAAAAAAAGTCAACCAAAAATCGGGGGTTGTCTTATACGCCGAGTATAATTTTCCAACTCGATCCTGCACCCATCACTGCAAGGCTGCTCGGACCGCCTCTCTAACTCAGCCAATCCAAGCAGGCTTTTTAATTAAAAAAGAACTGGTGTTGCCTCGGAAGTGGGGGGGTAGTCTTATACAGCGAATATAGGCCTAAACCTATGTTTTAACTATAAAATTAGGGGGTCGTCTTATACGCCAGTCGTCTTATACGCCGGAAAATACGGGTAATACATCTAATGTTTAAAAAATGGAGGACCAAGTTTTCAGGAATCAAGGAGATGTTTGAATCTTATACTGAGCGCGCAGGATGCATTTGTCCTGATCAGAATAAGTTGAAATTGCTCCATACTATTCAGGTTTGGACTTTACCCTAAACTAGAACATAGCCCTAATGTAATGTCTTAGTATTCCAATGCATCCCATAAAAAGGTTTTTTTATGATTATTTGTGACTACATGATGATATGGAATGGTAGTATAAGTTTTATTGAAATACTTACACTATGCAGGGATGGGATTCTATCAGTTCACACCTATTCGCTAGAACCAGTTGTTAACATTCTAAGCAGTTCAGAGAACCGGTTGTTAGAAGAAATTACTGGCCTAATCCTGTAAGGAAGGCAGGAAGGAAACATTCTGGTATTGCTTACAGAAACTGCCTCTCCGTTAACCCTTATTACATTCTTGGCAGGACAAGACTTCCTGTCTCAGGAACTTCTCTGGAATTTTTTTCCTTCCTTTGCTGGTACTTTGCTTGTGTGGAATGACCATTGAAAAAGTGACTTACGACCATTTTTCACACTTACGACTGTTGCAGCATCCCCACAGTCATGAGAGGCCAGGTGAAGAGATGCGTGCCTCGATGTGAGTGATATTGAGTTAGCCACACCCAGCCAATAACATGACCACCAAGCATGTCCACCCAGTCATATGACCACCAAGTTACGCCCACCACCTAAGCCTCACCCACAGAACCAGTTGTTAAAAATTTGAATCGTACCCCTGACACTATGCCATTTGTTGCCCTAGTGTAGATTTTTGGATTTAAGTTGTATTTGAGAGAAATTCTAGGGCACAGAGATTATTAGAGAAAGTAGTTAATTTTGGAAGAGACAACACAATCTATTTACCATATAATGTGATGTGGAAGTTCAGGATCTAAGCAGAAGGCATCAAATATACCCTGAGAAATGTTACTGAGGATTGAAGAATATAATGGGAACTCATAGAAAAAGGAGGAAATTATTGTAAGCTTGGATTCAGTAGTTTTGGGGAGCCATCAAATTGTGCCACTTCAGATTATATCTTTGTAATGGAAAAAGCCCAAAGATACAGATATCTTTTGTGTTACCCAGAATTTATCTATGGCAGAATGTGCTGTAACTAAAAATAAGCTCAAATCATATTCTAATTATGTATGAATAATAAATAAAACTGTTACTACTATTAGAGCTACAACCTTACCATGTTGGTTATCATTTAAACTCAAATAGCACAGTATCAAATAAAAAAGCTGTAACTCAGGAAAAACTAACACATTTGGATATTTTTAGCAGCTTTTAGAGAAACTGAATTGCAGTTCTGGAAATTTCCAAGGTCTTAATATATATATAGGCAGAAGGTAGCTGTTAATTCTTCCAGATATTTAACAGTCATGCTATTCAACTGGTTTGCTAAATGGAATGCCAGACAGTCAGCCAATGCTTCATTATAAGCAAACAACATCCGTTATAGTTATAAGGAGGGCAGGAAACAGGGAGGGAGACTGAAAGTATTTTGTGCAATCTAGCTTTATTAAAAATCTCATCCAATATCTTCATATTTGAATTTATGGGTAGCTTTTTAATTGGATTCTGTGAACACACTATTGGGAAATGTTATAAAAGAATCCACACGGGTTGTCCAAAAATATTGCTGAGATGTTTTAACAAGAATTAAGAATTTAACTCATGAACACCCTTCTGTGAATTAGAATATAGTGTTAATGTTATGTTTTTAATATTTCCATAGATTTAAAAATTCATCAGACAAGATGCACATTTATTACATTTTGCTTTTTCAGGCCACTGGGAGGAAACGGCTGACAAAACATGTAGGGATGAGTAAAATAAAGTTTGTCTTCATATGTGCTCATGATCTAGAAAGGAAAACTTGACCAAATAAACTACTCTAATAGCTGTATGGAAACAAATCTTTTACATAGTTTCACCTTGTGAATAACAGCATGTTATGACAGATCCACAAAGAATGCAGGAAGGACAAGCAACAAACAAATCCTAGATCCTTGTCTATCTGGCTATTCGTAATATGCTACTATTCTTTAGTCCTAATTCTTTGATACTAGAATGGGAAATACATTTTGAAAATTCAAAATAAAAAGTGGGAGGAAAGCCGGCTGTGTTTATATTCTTATAAAACTATCATGTGCCTCTTTCTAAAACAGGCATATGATAGATGCCTGTCACTTATAACCTGAGAGTCATATTATTTCATTATGTGCTGCCTATAATTCAGTGTCAGCATAATGCAGTCACTTGGCTCTGTTGAATTGAAAATGTGCTTCAAGGCATGATTCAATAATTTTGACTTATTAATAGGGTTACCAGGGTTTGTTTGTTTTTTTGTATTTTGACAAATGGAACAACAGGGTAACAAGGATAAATTTAAAAAGCTAAGCATTTTTTCTGCTTGGAGAAAAGCCCAGAGTCTTTTTTCAGGTGAAAATGATAGCAATTCTTCCTCTTTTTTTAGATGACAGTTACATGTTGTAGCATAATCACAAGTGGCAGGAAATTGTCTCAACTTTATGGCAGTTCCTTTGTTTGCAATAATCTATTATAGAGTTGGTCAGGAGAACAGCTTGACAAGATCACTAACTAAGCTTATCATATGGAAAAATCTCTATATACATACATGCCCTCCAGGCTTTTAACAAACAGGCAGTGATTACAATATATGTGAAACATATTACTGCAGTCCCAAAGGTGCTGTTTCAAGAGGCAACTGGTCTTTCAGGTTTTTCTTTGAAGATGTTTAGCTTCTGATCCAAAAAGCTTCTTTAACTCTGCAGTCTACTCTTGGCAATAGTTTATGTTATACTTCAGGCTTCACAAAGGAGTTATTTTCCATACCCTTCATTATATTGGGTATTGGTCAACCCAGCCTTCCCTGCTTTATGGCTTTATCTTCTGACTCAAGAATGCAAAGTCAGTGTAGGGATATGACATTCTGAGCATGAAGTAGCTCTGTTTTTCCTTGTGACAGTTCTGCTTTCATTTAATAAACATGTGATATATAATATGTAATAAATTCAGTGTCAGTTGACCTTTGATAATTGGTCTCTGACATATTCAGCTCATTTTATTAGCAGTTGACAAAATGATCATGTGCATGGTACTGATCTCTGTGTTTATCAACAGGATGATTTAAATTTAACATATATTAATGAATACAAAAATTTACTATTTAGTACAATTCATCTACCAACTCTGCCAACAGTCATTGCACAGTCAGCAAATTCTTTTAAAAATATAACACTTATATCTCCCCTCACTCCTTTCAAACAATACATACACAGTGGTTGATCAAAGAATAATATTTCTCACAAATAATCTAGCTATTTTGGTGTATACTTTTATTTGATTTATTTGATTAATTATCCTTGATGCTCTTGATTAGTATTCTTGATATCCAGTGATGATGCTACCAATGTATATCATGGACTCTGAAAATGTTGTAGATCATTGTAATTTCCTTTGATTTCTTCTATACAAAACTCTGTTGTCATTTTACAAAAATGTAATTTGCCTTATTACAATTCTTTATTATTCCAGAATTTGCCTCCTCACTCTCCAACATTCTTACTCTATCACTGACACTGACATTTTTGGAGCCATTTTTTTAAAACAGAATTTTAAGAACAGGAATGGAAACTGGAGGTAGCCTTCCAATCCCATTTTTGGTTAATAATGTTCCATAAAGTTGATATAGACTCTTAGAGATCACATCAATAGATTTTCTTCATGACAATTTGAACCTAACCTGGTCTTTCAGATCTTCCAATAGTGCACTCATCACCACTATAATTCAGTTGAACAACGTAAGAGGACAAACCCATCAGGACAAGATTAAGCAGTCCATCTGCATTTAAAAGATAAAGGCCACTCCTTTGAAGACAGCAAAGTTCACATTTTGGACAGAGAGGACCACTGGCTTGAAAGAGGGTCAAAGAGGCCAAATAAGTCAATGTCTGTATCAACATTGAAAAGCCCTCTCTCAACAGAGGGGGAGGGCAGGATATGACATCATCTATCTCCAGCCTACAACAAAATTCTTTCAGCAGTTCTAAGAAAGTTCCATATCTATTTGCACTACTCAGATGACCTTGAGGGCACAGATAAACCTCCAAGTGGCTTAAGTGAGACTCTAAAAGAATGCAAATGACCAGCTATCTGCAAGGAATATAAACCCTTCCATTCCCCACCATCCAGTCAGAGCTGAAGAAGCTCCTAGGATAAGAAGTGACATGTCTTCAAAGAGGTTTCGCTTCTCAAAGTCTAGTTGCCTCTTGAAAAAGCATCTTTGAGACAACCATGACCTGGATGACTGAGAATCTCCATAGACATTGTATTAATTGCCTTATTTGAACAATACTTACTTAAATAAAAGGTGGCTTGGTACTGCCACTTAGTTGGGCATATTAAACTTAATTCTGATGATTTTTGTCATACAGTTTTCTCAGGAACATCAGGAAGTGTCTTACCATTGTCTTCTTGGTTTGGGGTGGGTAGGTTATTTTTTTAATTCCCAGGCTAGAAAACAACCCTGAATTTCCTGAGTTCTTCCCTATTCAAGTACCATGTTTTTACTGCAGAGAAAAGTTTACTAACTGATAATGATGAGAAATTGGATCTAGTCCACAAATAAGCACTAATACACAGGTACATGTGTATTTGGGGATTCTGGATCTAAAAATTCTTGCCATAGGCTTATTTATATATGTTCTTACATTCTTCAAATCAGGTAATTTTTATGTATAGACTTAATTTTAGAAGCAAAAGCATAAATGGTTTCTTCGAGCTATTTCTTTTTGTTGAATTCAGATTTGTAATTATTGTATGATGTTGAATAAACTATAAGCTTCAGGACACACAATGGAAAAATGGTTTTAGGATTTCTCATAATGATGAACTAATATATTATTTTGTAACTTTTGCACTTACCAACAGGAAAAAATGCTTGTGTACTTTGTAATACCATTAACACCGATTAATCACAGAGTAGCCATTATAAGACTGGTATGTTAAGAGGTTATTAGAAGAGTATTGGAACATAATTATATTTTTAATACTGTATCCTGCTTTTTATTCTGAATAGCAATGTAGTTAGAAACAGTTTGAGGAAATGGGGAATTCTTTAAGGAGAAGAATTACACTTATCTTTTACTATCCTCATCATGCTGTCTCTCATTTTATGAGAATCAAAAGGCAATATTCAGGAGTCAAGTTAAGAAATGAGATTTTTGTTGTTTGGTGCAGTAGTGTAGGCATCAGGTTAGAAACCAGGAGACCATAAGCTCTAGTCCCATGCTAAGCACAAAGCCAGCTGGGTGACCTTGGGACAGTCATTTCTCTAAGTCATAGGAAGGAGGCAATGGCAAGCCACTTTTGAAAGACCTTGCCAAGAAAACCACAGAGGCTTGTCCAGGCAGTCTCCAAGAATAGGATGTAAATGGAAGAAAAAAATGCTGTCTCTCATCTTGTGAGAACCAACAAGCTCTATCACCAATCAAATAAATCCAAATCCAACCATTTTGGAATAGTTTCCGGTTTAGGTTTTGGGATGATGAATAAACCATGGATTACTGATGATTGTAAATCTTATCATACAATTCCTCTATAAAATTAGAGGCTTCTTATATAGTAATACATATGCTTCTTTTTGTAAGAGAGAAAGAATTTTAAAAGATGGATTGTATGGTCTTCAGTTGCAAGTATAAGATTTTATTTTATTTTATTTTCTATACTTATTGATGCTGCTCACATCGTTCTCATTCTAGTGTTGTGCCTTTCCTTCGCTCCAACCTCAGTGTCACTGTCAAAATTCTAAGGATTGTGCCCCAATGGATCAAAGGGGCTGTCTGTCAAATTTTTCTACTTATTGAGTTGCTCCTACAGTAAAATTGAGCAACTTTAGAGCAGGCATGCCTAAAGCTGTGCAAGAACATTCTGCATGTGCTAAACTGAAGTAACTGTGAAACAATCTGCCTATCACCATGCTTATTGAAGTGGAATTTTCTGCATTGAGGGGTTTTCTCAAAGTAAATCATTCCAGTGAATGCAGCAACAGTGGATCTGTAAATAGTGCTAATTAGCATTGCTCTAATTTTTACAGTTTGATCAGAAAGATTGTAATATTTGTGATAATTGAGGATTAGAATGGGGGAAATCAGACTATGACTGAATAAAGTCAATTTCTATTTAACACATGTTGTGAGCATGTCTGCCTCATCCAAACACTTTCACCAGATTATAGCTGATAGAAGGGAAGTGTGTGGGTGCATTTGGTTAGGAGCAAGTGTGCATATTTGGTTGGGCCTTTTAAATGTGTGGGTGTACATTTAAATCAATGATATAGTACAAGATTTGAGTATAAACATATTCAGAGAATAAGGATAAGAGAATGAAAGAATGAAGAAAGTCTAGGATTACAATTATCACAATAGATGTAGTTTATTCTTTGTAAGCAGATCATAACTGGAATTTGAAACATGTATAAATACAAATTTAATCCCTCTTTTTATATAAATGTTATATAGGAAGGAGTTCAGGTGTGTCATGGCTTAAATATGAGAGGTTGGAGCAAATCTATCCAGCCTCCTTGCTTCAGCATAAAGATGGCCCACTATGCATTTCTAGAAGATATGTCTACATGCTACACAAACCTTACTGTATATCTGCAGCTTGGTTTTAGATGATCCACCCTGCAAATAATATTTTGTCCTTACTCCAGATATTATGTGAAGGCAGTGTAGGACCACTGCTGATGTGCACATGTTTATGTACATGCATTAAGCAGCCTCAAATGCTATATGCTAGCAAACTCATGATTGCAATGATGTCTGCCAGTTTCCCCTAGAGAACCTTGGCTCTTTTATCACTTATGGACTTCAACTCCCAGAATTCCTGAGTGAGCCATAAAAGGTTCCCCATCCCTGGCCTACTGGTTTTTCAGTTGTGGGGGAAATCAATTTTTGACTGGAATGGGACTGTTTAATATAGAAATGTAGGACATATTCTTTATATATTCTTTATATGTCCTACATTTGTATATCAAACAATCCCATTCCAGTCAAAAATTGATTTCCCCCACAACTGAAAAACCAGTAGGCCAGGGATAGGGAACCTTTTATAGCTCACTCAGGGATTCTGGGAGTTGAAGTCCATAAGTGATAAAAGAGCCAAGGTTCCCTACCCCTGCCCTAGAAGAACTTTCTTCCATGTATCCCTGTTCTGTTCTGTTTTTTTTTTTTTTTTAGGGAGGGAAGGGGTTTGGTCCTCAATCCTCTTTTGGCCATGAGGGAAAACAGAATTCCAGCATCCAAATTCTTTAAAAAATGTTTTAAAGAGGCTAGTGACGGAGAGAATACAATGCCCTGAAAGTTCAATCAATATCAATTCCATAGGAATAAATAAAGGAAAAAATACAGAACCTTGTGCACATTAACTGGAGAGTGCTTTTCATGTAGTTGATTATTGTACCAGGTCTAGTTGAGGAAATTCACTAATGGCCCTTAGAATTTTGTGTGTTAAAGCTGATTCCCTGCTGGCTATGAAATGGGAGCAGGACAAAATAGCTATGTGAATCCCATCTAGGATTTTATGCACAGAAGACTAAGAAGAAGAAAAAATCACACTAAAAAGCTCCCAGCTAAAATATAGAAATAACGCCAGATAATAGTAAGGAGGATGGAATTTATTTCATTAACTTACATTATTTGTGTATTTAATTTGATAAACCATAACCATCACTCCCTTAAATATTTTAACATAAGGTAAGAAGAAACACTGGAGGACAACGCATAAAGCAAGGCTATGCAATTATCTTTAAAAATGTGCCTAAAATTAGCAGTCTGATATATCAATTTACATTATTGTACATATCAATTGGATAATATTTTTAGAAAGCTGATCCATTTGCACAAGCTTAATTTACATACTAAAACATCCGAGAAAGGAAAAAAAAACCTGCTGTAGTTTGCATATTTGACCCATCTCTGGTCCTAAGAAAATGATCCTCTGGTATCATTTGGGATTAAAGAGTCAAGTTACTTGCAAATTTATGAAGTTTTTTTGTTCCATCAATACTTAACACATGGCAGATTGAACTAGAATATTGTTAAAATATTTTCCAGGTTATCAGGATTTGAAGAGTTGGATAGAATATGTTTTACTAAACATTATGCTCAAAGTTAAATTATGTTTCAGGATTTGTCTAAAAATCATTATGATTTTCATATAATAAGAAAAAACTGTGCATGGTGAAAAAGAATACAGAAATACTTGCATTTCCCATGATATTCAACAATTCCAGATGATGGCATGCATGATCAGAAAACTTTTAGAAACACTAAAATTATGAGAATTATATTTTTAAAATTTCTAGCTGCATGCCATAGTTAGTATATTGTTGCAGCAATTTGTAGAATGAAGAGTAACATTTTTCAGTCAGAGACCACTGCAAAATGTAGATTGGACTAGGACAAACAAGTGGTAAGACCAAGAAAAATACATTTTATTTTATTTACATTAAATAAATATTTTAAATTAAGTATTATTTCTATTTTTCTACCTATTGTGTGGAACAATTTTCTTGTTTGCCATAATAAAAAATTAAATTTGTTATTAAAGTGTTATGGGGTTTGCATCTAAGCCTGTCAAGAGTTGTATGTAATGTTGGGTTTCCTATAAGTTTGTGGATTTATAAGAAAAAAATGCTCTTTCATTTGAAATATATGATGGCTTAAAGTGGTGCCATGTTGCATTTGCAAATAATATTAATTGAATGCTAACTGTTAAAAAGCAAAAATGTATTTTGCGAACACTAGCAAGTCAGTTTTACTGTGTGTCACAAAAGCTTTTTGTTTTCCATATGCCTTCTAATAGAAATCAGAATTATGACTTTCAGATGTGGGGAGGGTGATCCTGCCAATTCATTATAGTATGTTAGTTCAGTGATGTGTAGATACATTATTAGTTAATTCTTTTTTTCTAAAAGTATATCATTTCTTTTCACTACTTTTAAGAACTTTCATTCATACAAATTAATAAGATTAAATAATTCCTACTAAGAAGAATTTAGTAAATTTCAGTGATCCTGTGTAAAGAGTAAATAGTTTATATGTCATCTCGTGTATGGTTGCTTTCTTCCTATCATTCTATTTTCATAATAAAAATAAATCAAGTAAATTATTTTGGAATGGTAGGTCATGAGAAAATAAAAAAAAATGGATTTTGTTTTTCTATTGCTAAATACCGGTAGATTTAGTTAAGCATATAATGTTATGATATACATTATTACAAAATAATAAGTAAAATTAGGAAAAATGTTCCATTTATCTATTAATGGATGTAATGAAAAACTTGAATGCAAAGATATAGCACTCTGTATATTACACCAAATTATTAACTTTGTTTACTGGAAAGTAAGTTATGTATACAGACAAAATTAGACATTTTCATTTTATCTTTATTGCAAAACATTAGGTGTAACATAACTGGATTGTGAAAACTATGCATCTGTTTATTAAGACAGGGCAAACCATTTGAGGAAACCACATCTTTTTGAAGAATTATGATGGCCACTGAGACTGTTTCCTCTACCTCTGAACATGTGTTGTGCATGCCCAGAAGGTCCTTTCAACAGGATTAGACATACTACTTTTTATATATTTATTCATATAAAAGAGATGGACAAGCTAGTCAAACTTCTGATTTTCTGGTATATGCTTATATATTACCAATGAAAATAGAACACATTCATATTCAAAATTATTTGCATGCTCTTTCTGTGTTTTTATATTCTTTGCATATATGATAGTACAGGTAGATCTTGACAATAGCAATTCAGACTGGAATTTCCATGACTAAGCAATGAGGTCATAAAATGTGATGGCAATGAGGTCATAAAATTTGATGGCATTGTTTAGCAATGGCTATCCCTGCAGTTTTAGTTGCTCTTGTTAACTGATAGCAAGTCTTCCTCTCATGATTGCTAAATAAAGCAACTTTCTGTCAGCTTTCAGCAACCACAGTCAGTGTGTATCCATTCCTCAACTCCTGGATCTCGGATCGCAGCAGCCAGAGAAGGGAGACCCTGATTGTCAGCCCATAGCCACTTCTATATTTGATACCATGACTCTGCTTCAATCCAGGGCCTGGAGTTCCTTGCTTTACCAACTCATCTTGGAAGTCAACTTCTTTCTGAATTAGTCGGAAAGGGTTACCTCTTTCCATCCAACATCTCCAGCCAACAGTTTAAAATCTGAAATGGACAACTTTACTGTCCATGTAACAAAGTATCAGATATTAATTTTGCCATTATTTAATTATCTTCATTATGTTCATTTCAAATTCAAAAGTTTAATGTGCAAGTTCTAAAATCAAGATGATATCCTACCATGAACTAGCATATATTGTTTTTAATTTGTTTTTATGTTTTATGATGTACATCAACCAGAGTCACTTGTGCAGATGGGCAGCTATAGAAATCAAATAAATAAATAGTCTATAGAATTAAGCCTTTTTAAAAAAATGAGATTTATTAACTGTTTGGATTTTTGTTAGTTAGATACTAAAGAAATGTAAGCCACAACTTATTTTCTTAGTTGAAGTGATTTTGGAAATTTGTTGACAATAAACAAAGGATATTATGGAAAATGTGATGAGTATTCGATTCAGATCCTTATATGTTTTTTTTAGTTAGAACAGATGTAATAAAACATAGACTTTATACTGTATTTTAGTAAAGTGTCATGAAAAATTAAAAGACAAAACTATACTTAGAAAGCAAATGTTTTACTTTATGTATTCTGTAATCAGAATAGTTAAGGCTAGCCATTCTTTAAACATTTTAAAATGCTATTGTTATTTGTAAATATTGTTACTTTTCATGAATTTCAATTGATTTGATTTGCTCTTTCATGTTTCAAGAGAGAAAGATAACCAAATTATTATGATTTCTTTGTTGTTTTTTATGAAATAACTAAAATGATAGATACAGTGGCTATCCCCATTTGCCACCAATTTCTGCAGGCTTATTATGTGCATAATTTAATATCATAGTCATTGGAATTGGAGGAGACCGTAGACCCATCTACATGGCATTAAGCAGAGCAGAACTCATCATTTCATATGCCAGCCTATTCTGATGGTGGCAGTTCATATTGTCCTTTTTCCTTGTAATTTTGGCCCTCTGGTTCTGGTTCTTGTCCTATTCTCTGGGGCAACAGAAAATAAGTTCCCTCCCTCTTCTATGTATCAATCATTCAGATATTTGAAGACTGTTATCATATCTCCCTCAGTGGTCTTTTCTGTAGGCTAAATATGCCCACATCCTTTCATTCTTCTTCATAGAACATGGTTTCCAGATACTCCACCATTTTTGAAATGTTGTCCATTTCTAAATGGAAATGTCCTGAAATAACACTTCAAATGGACCAGAACAGAGTAGAGTTGATAGAAAGTATTATTTCTATAAACTAAACATTATGAGCCAATATTCTTGCTATATTGGCAAGAAGTTGCTAAAATATTAGTATTTGAAAAGGTCATAGCATCTAGACGAGATGGATAGCACACAAATCAAATAAATAAATAAATAAAATTACTGTTTGCACACTCTTCAAAATGGTAATAATAGTTGATACAATCCTAATCTAGAATTCCTTTCTTAATCAAAACATCCAGTAGTTGAAAGTGATTTCTATAAAATACCATTTGCCTTTTTTATTATTTGTAAAGCTTATATATATGTGCGCGCACATATGCATACGGACACACACACACAGATTCTGCAATAGATCATTAAGAGTGCCATGAAGAAATCATGAAGAAAACACACTCTATATACAATATTTTTTATGCAAGAGTTCTTCCCTGAAAAAAAAAAAAGTTTGGCTCCAAAAGCTTAAAAACAGTAATGTGTACTCTATTTGCCAGAAACCTCATTTTTTGTTGTTGCAACCATTGCATTTTGAGATGATCTTCATAGATTTCTGGGATTCCTTACTAGTTCTGTTTGTCTTATCATTGTTTTTATATGGCTTTAAGTTTGTTTCTGTCAGGAAGGAAGGAAATAGGAAGTGTTTTATTTGAATTGGAGTAAATAGTTTACAGGAACCATTTGCTATCTAGTACAGTATGTGCTGTGAAGTAACCTTGGCACAAATTGGAATGAAAAAAATTGATTAGCAGCAATAGCCAATTGCTATGCAGTTGAGATGGGAAATCTCTGTGATGGATTGGCTGGAGTGTTGTTCAAGTAACAAAATCACTTTGAGAAATATTAAGAACAAGAAAGAGCTAAATATAGTGCTGGCACTATTTACTTTGATCATGCACTATATTCTCAGAGAAAAAATAATTTACGAAGGTTGAATGGCAATGTCAGGGGTTCCAAAGTGGGACAGCCACGATGGGCAAGTCCTATTTCCCAAAAGCATTTTA
Organism: Bungarus multicinctus; assembly: GCA_023653725.1. Taxonomy (NCBI): domain Eukaryota; kingdom Metazoa; phylum Chordata; class Lepidosauria; order Squamata; family Elapidae; genus Bungarus; species Bungarus multicinctus. The sequence goes on along the minus strand of CM042836.1, from coordinate 53,065,299 downwards.
TCTAAGGTAAGGAAATAGCCTCTTCAATTAATGAGACTGCAATTTTTTCTTAGCAAACAAGACAGATAAATTAATACCGTACAACTGTGTTAATAGAACATATGTTTCAATAATTATACATAGCAACCCTTCAAAAAAGGATATTGCCTGCTTCAAAATGTTTGAGTACCACTGAAGTATTATTGTAACACAGGGTTGTATTCTGAGATAAAGAGAACAATATAATCACTGAAGGGAGATCGTTACCAAATAGTTATGAATGCTTATACAAGGTAAATAGTTTGCTATAGTCTTATAGCTTCTGTTCACATATCACATTGAGCCATAATATGGTTTTTATGGTTTTGGAGTGAACTAAGCCATTGTGATTTCTAAACCATAGTTTAAGGCTTCATGGTCTATCTAAATACAGACATTGTGGCTTTTTCATTAAACTATAATTTTAAAGGGCACATGAAAACCAGCCAGTGAGTAAATAGGATCTTTCAGATATAAGATGGTTCTTCCCAATTTGAGTCAACTTTCTGAAGGAAAAAAAACATTGCAATGATTGCAAATTTATGAAACTCTGCTAAAGTAATGAGGATGTTTCTCAGGTTGTGGATATAACACCATCATACTAAAAATATAATGTAACTGTTAGCTTTTGCAGTACCTTGCAAAGAACAGCCCTGCAGCTATTTTTCCTACCATTGCTAAAGTTTTAGTTTTAGTATTATTTTCACTTATTTTAAGTGTTAGACATACATTATATCTAAATTATTGGCATTGTTTTTTCCTCATGAGCTGTTGTGCCAATAAATGATTATTTAGGGTAGAGCATGAAGTCACGAGCTGTTTGCACTATGAACTTAATTGTGTAGAAATGGGCTTTCTGTTCTTAAGCAGAAGAGTAGCTATGTTATATCTGCAGTTTATTTATATGATGGAATATAATAAAATGACAATCTTGAACTCCAGATACTTTGTTATGATTATTTTCAAGAGTTGATGGTTTAAGCAAACATAGGTGACTCCAGCTTGCAACATTTAAATGATTAATAATTTCCTGGGTCTACACATGTACCTGTATCTTAGCATATCTTTGCATTTGCAATTTTTTCCTCTGCCCAGAAAGCCTCCTGACTGCCTTTCACATGTCAGAAAAATCCTGTATCCACCCTGTCTATAGAATCATAATTTATATAGAGCTTAATAAGGTTAAGGCTGCAATTATACTAGATTCTACAAATCATAAAATAAGGTGGTAAGTGATTGTCTAGATCATGTTCATTTTTTTTGATATCTAGGCGCTGTAAATACTATATTTATAAGATGATAAAGGACTGTAGAGGGTATTCAAGGGACATGGCCACATCAGGTTTGCAAATTAGCTAGGATTTTCCTTCATTTCCCCAAGGATTTGTTTGTTTTTTTGTTTGTTGTTGTTTTGGTAGCAGAGGGAAGGTTGCATTTAATGAAATTAAATTTAAATTTACTACAGTGGCAAATATTAATGTAAAGATAATCTACCCAAATGAAAATGATTTTATCCAAATATTCTGTTTTTAAAAATGTCCTTTTTAGAGTAGCTGCATCTTGGTATTTATTTCTATCTTCAGAACAGTTAACCACATCTGCTAACTATTTTTGCTTATTATTCTCTAGATCTCATTTCAGCAAGACATTGGGGCATATCATGTTAATTAAGGAAGTAGTATATTAAATTGTAACCTTTTCTACTGAAACGACTAATGGTGCTTAAATGTGCTATCACATGCATGAATGCATTTCCTAAGTTTGTTTGTTTCAGTTACAGATGTATCCACCTGGTTTATTTCTATTTGGAAGGATGCTTGGATATGTATGTTTGTGTGTCTTGAAGAAGACAGATAAGCAGTGAATATAACATTCAACTACTTCTCTTGAATATGAATGAGACCACTGTCTAAAATAAGTAAGCTATTAAGTATTTTCCCATTTGTGTAGGGTTATATGAGAAGAAGGTATTGAAAAGAAGTGACATTTTGGAACCTTTCTAGGTTACAATTCTTAAACAATATTGTCTTTAATATAGTTATTTAAATTATAGTTGCTGTATCTATCTTTTCCAGTGGACATGCCTATTTCTTTTTTATGAATGTGAATTAGCACTGAGTCAGGGAATTTTTCCTAGGCTTTTTAAAAAATATAAAATATAAAGAAACAGTTGTGTGCACAGGTGAAAAAGATCTATTCAAAACTGTGTTTTACAAAACAACCCTCTCAATTGCAACTTCAGATTTGGTATATTTATTTTTTAATACGATGGTAAGAACTTTTCTTAAAACATCTTCAGTAGGTGACCCTTCAAAGTCTACTTTAATAATGAGTTGTGATTAATTTTTGTTGAAATTCCCTTTCTTATAATTTGACCCTATTGGACATGGATTCTATTTTCTAGAGTGAAATAAAATGTATTTATATCAATATGTGGGTAATATATTCAGATTATTTGAAGATCACTATTGTATAACCTTTTGATACATCCTTTAGCTTCACTTCCTAAGACATGGTTCATAGGTAAACCCCTCCCTTCTCCCTTGTCAAGAACTTGAAATTTATTTATCTTCCAAAGTGTCAAGTAGCCCCCCTTCCAATTAGGTGTTTTGATACTTGAATTTTTGATTGCACAACAGAATAGTTTTGATTATGCATGTATCATGTTCAATTTATTTTTGTGACTGTACCTGGAGAATATATACTTCCCATTCACATAATTTTAGCGTGTATCTATTTAAGAAGACATTTGAACAGTATAAACAAAATAGACAAGGAACAGATTTCTCAAGTGAAGCTGTGATTCATCTCTACATTCATTTGGAAAGTCAAGCCCAAAATACAAAACCAGACAAACCTCTCTGTGAAGCATTTTTTTCCTATACACAATTTTTTTTAAAAAAATAGTCACAATTTTAATGACTTCACACTCTGCACTAAGATATAATGTGGTGGGTTTTTTTTTACATGACATGTGAATCCAAACTGTGATTTAAAGTATACTGCTTCAAATCAGATGGGAAGACAGACAGCTCTGTTCTTTTATGTTTCACACATTCCCATGGTATAAATTTTGTGCAAGTCCATCAACACATCTGTTGTCATACTATATTCACATATAATGTAATGAGTTTGAGTTTGAGTTCAATTTCCTTATAAGACTTACATTATTTTAATCTGTATAAAGTTGACTTGTTTGAGGGACATCTCAGATTCAGGCTGGTTAGCCTAACTGAGGAGAATGTAATGGAAAAATGTAGACACAAGCTCTGTATGTACGTCATGTGGTAACTTAGCAACCAACCACTGTGCTGCACTTCTTCTTAATAGTCAGACTTGCCTTTCAGTTTCTGCGCAAGCTTTGAAGTGCAATTTGTGTTCCCCACCATCCCCCAACTGAGTGAGATGCTGAAGAACAGGGAAATACCAGAACTTCCTGGTGTCACTGCAACTAGTACTGTGCCAACAGAAAGATACTTTGTGAGCTATGCCAAGAATTTAACTGGCTTTCTAAACACAGCAGAAAATGTTCAGCCATTGGTTATTGGTTCAGAGAAGTTAAGCCTCTTCAAACTACAGTAGCATTTCCTGTTGCTAGTGAATCATGATCATCTTAACAGCTAAGAGCTGTTTAAGTTGCTGTGCAGTAAACATTTATTATTAGGGACCTGGAAACAATTTGAGAATTCACTGGCGTCAGGAAAAGATACAATTCTGCATACAGTGTTTGATCTACATAAAATATTTTGTCTCAACTAAGAGATGTAGCAATTAGGAAAAAGGCAAATTCCATATTTTGTTCATTAAGAAATGAATTGAAAAGGAAAATGACAGCATTGTAATGCCTTTTGCTCTTCTGTAGAATATCTGCATCTGGCATAAAGGTATAGTTCCGGTTGTTGCATATTGAAAATAACAATAGTCAAAAAGGGATATATCTATATTTCCTGTTTGTGAGCATGTTGGAAGTAGTTGGTTGGCTATGAAAATCCAACACTATTATGGATAAAGTTGCCTTAGGATGGACTTTTGTCTGATATTGTAGGGATATTCTTATGTTCAGTCTGCTTTGTTTAGATTTATAAAAATGACACAGGAGCAAAAGTGTCTGCAATAAAGTACACTGGCATTGTAATATACCTTCAACTTATATACTTACATTCCGATACCTGGTGTAAGTTCAACATTTGTGTGAGATCATCATATCACAATTTATTAAACTTGTATGCTGCATCCTGCAGACCCTGAAAAAGTTTCTTCATTCTGCATTTATGAGATTCTTATATAGGCATCTTTACATAGTACATGATTAAGGGTGTAAAGTAATATAAGGGCTGTTACTCAAAAAAGAGTCTTCTAAGAGACATGGACATGGATTCCATTTACAAGCCATGAACCCTTTGGAGGAAGCCCAGATAAGAATGTAATCGCTTTGTGTGATATGTATTGTAAATGACAATGGACACATCCTGCCCAGAGTAATTGATTTTGCAAGAATTGTTTCTGGTCTGTTATCTCAGCATTGTTCTTTTGGATTTGCAAGCATGTGCATGTCTTTTAAATGCTGCTTCATAATTAATGTTAAAACATTCCACTTTCCTGTTTCCAATTACTGTTTCCTTTTTAGTTTAGAAGATATTTCTTTACCTTATACAATGAATAAGTTTTAGGGTTCTACAGCATCTGAAAATGCAGTTTTAAGCCTTCATGTTGTTTTTCAAAAAAACTTAAATGTACAAAAATGCAATTGATTCCCTAACATTTAAATTGACACCATGAACACTCCTTTTATTAAAACTATAATTCTGTGTTACCTGAAAAAAATAAACTCTTTAAAGCAGTTATGTTCTCAGATTATCCTAGAGATACATTGCTTTAAGCCTTCTGTTTGATTTCTGTAGAACTGCTTATTGAGGAGCTCATTAGCCCTCTTACCAACATTCAGTTTCAGGTCCAATGTCTGCAAAACAATAACATTACAAATAGAGTTTTAAATTACTAAATGGTGGCCTAAACACTGATGTAGCTAATGACAAAGGTAAACCAGAAGCTATTAAGAGGGGCTGAAAGGAATGAAAATGTCAGGATTGTTCAGCAGTATTTATTTGGTTTTAAAAACTGTAGTTTGTTAAACATGATACATTTTAAATAAGTTGGTTAGAGTAACTTATGTTATTAAAAACTGAGCTGTGTTTTAGAATTTGTTTTTCGAAATGAATTTTGAAGAATAAATAATTGCTCACAGATCTGTATTTTTAAAGGAAACTGTTAAATCACTAAACTTTATTAGCAGATTTGCATCGGTTTCTTAGAGCTATAGCTTAATTTACCCCATTGGAAACTGTGTTCCTCTTTACTATATTCCAAATATTACTTAGTACATAGGTTCTTACATAAATCATAATACGGTCATAAAATGACCCTATCATGACACCATATAGTATTAAAACAAGTAAATATATCCCAAGCTCCTATACAACCTCCTTCCACATTGGTTCCCAAATGCAGAATGAAATAACTTTTCAATCACAATAGTTCCGCGAATTAGTGTGTAAATTTAAAAATCATAGATTGCCCTGGGTGCTGCCAAAAATCTGATGTTCACTCCATTTTTATACACCTGTTTCTTTTTAAAAGGTCTATTTATCTATTATCCATTCTCTAAATACCAATTGCTAGATGAAAAATGACAAAGTAAATATTTTACATTAATCAGAATTTTTAGTTACAGTTGGGAAGTTTAGAATTGAAACTTAGATAGTAAGAAAAATAGGAAAATAAATCTGAGGATAAGAGGTAATTTTATTTATTCAGTCACCTATTCACCTATTTTCAGTTGCTTTTCAATGCCACTGTTTTTCAAAAATATCTTAGGTGCCATTCAACCAGATCCAAGTCTTGGGTGACTGGGTAGACAGGTAATTGCTGCCTCAATCTCTGACTTGTATTGATTTGCAGCTCTTCCAAGGAAAGATTTTTTCCATAATTTCTTTGATCCCACCTATCCTCCTTATCTATTATTTCTCTCTTTTACTGTTTCCCTCAACCCTGCCAAGCATAACCATTTTTTTCAATCCATCATCCCCTCATGCTGCATGCCAAGTATGTGACTTTTTGCTCGTTGATCATCACTTCAAGTCATTATTTAGTCCAAGACTGACTGATTGGCTCTTTTTGGAAAAACACTCTCTTAAAAGCAACAACATATAGGTGCAACTTATGCCTTGCTCAATATACTTTTACAGGTTGGCAACTTGTCCTAGGGAGGTCCTATTTCAAGTATTATCCAACTTCACAGTTTGTAGCAGGACTATAGATAGGACTTCCAAAATTGATTTTGGAATCCAAGCAAGTTTATATATGGATACTCAAATAAACTGGACCCCAAATATGGGCACTTTGTAAATAAACAATAAACAGTACCCCGACTATGTTTAAATACAGATTGACAACTAATACAGCTATTTTAGAGTTGGTGTAATAGGATCTGACTTTCAAGTACCAGCAGGCTCAAAATAATTTTATTCCACACTAGCTGAAGTTTTCAAAAACAGTAGCACATAATGAAGTCTTTGGATGTGACTAGAGCACTCACAACTAACCAAAATGGATTTTCTGTAAATGAAAATGTCTCTATGTATTCTCTGAGAATTCCAAATGTCTGAAATAGCTGTGCTTTGGTGTAAGCCATTCAACCAGATGTTTCTACCTGCCAAGGCTTGCAAACAGACGAGTCCACTGTTTCTTGTCCAAAATAGACTTCTGTATTGCGTACAGGAAGAGGGAATGTATTTGTTTTTCCTGTATTTTTTTTTAAAACCTCTCTCATTCTTTAAAAACTGTCCAGCTCTCTGTAAGGGTGAAAGTTTTGTTTACTACCAAGATGTACCATTTCTTGACTATTTACACTATAAGCTTTAAAAAATGACTTATTTGGCAGCAAGCACCTTTCCTTCTTTAAATTCTTTTGACTATTCTTAGAATTCATTACTGTTACACAAAAGAAAGAAAGCTGTGTTTGCACAGCAAAATGCTGTTTCCAGTCTTTACATGTTGCTCCATATACCTGGGCCAATATCTTAAGTTAGCTTCTGTTTTTCCTCACTTTCTTTTGAAAAAGAAATACAAATTGAGAAAATTTGACAGAATACCATTCCTTATCTGCTGAATATGAATTTATTTAGAAGGATAGACAAATAAAATAATATTTTCATAGAAGGCAACCAAAGTTTTCACATTCAAAATTCAGATTTTTGCCTATTTAAGAGATATTTGCTACTAGAACAAAAAGCAGATAGATTGATACTTTTTCTTCTGAGAATTATCTTATGCCAGTTCCTTTCCAACCTTGGCTAAAAAAATGGTAGTAAAAATTAGTCATAACCAGTGACTTTCCTTCCCAATGTTCTGTAGTAAATGAGAATGCAATATCAACACATATGCAAAACCTTGGATTGCTATTCCACCTAATTCAGAAATGAAACCAGGTAAAATAAAACCACAAAAACACTGAAAAATCAATGAACTTCTTGAGCACAAACATATTTATAAGAAAACACACTGGATTACTTAAGTCAATTTTAAATTCAAAATCTTGTTGCGCTTATTTGAAATTCTTAGTCTCTATTTAGATAGATACCATGATTTTTATAAAAAAGACCAGCTGCTGAGTAGGCAAAGCCTACTCTTACCAATCCACTACTTCAATATCAGTGCCTGCCACTCAGTGAAGACCGTATATGATCTTCAATAGAGGTGCATATTATGAAAAAGTTAATTTTTCTTATGCTCAGGCTACTTAAAAATCCTTCCCAGTTTCAGCAGTTTATGTTGAAATGTTAGTGCTGAAGGACTTATGTGGGTTTTTTTTTTCTTCCATTCAATTGTGTCCAAGTCTTGGAGTGTTTCTTTGGCAAGGTTTCTCAGGAGGGATTTGCCATTGCCTCCTTCCTAGGGCTGAGAGTATGTGACTGGTGCAGCACAGAAGTGAAGTCTCTCAGCTGGCTTTAAGACTAAGGCAGACTGGAACTCATGATTCAGTCTGGTGCCTTAACTGGTGCCATCAACTTGACTGTCTGTGTATTGTCTTATATAAGTGAATTGCGTCTATATTCCAGAGAAACAAGTATTGATAGGTATGCATCTTTCACACATTAATAGGCAATGCATAGATAAAGATTCCCTAAAATAATACGTTTTCACATGTGGCATGAAAGGGAAGACTTTGTCAGCACATGAGAATTAGTTTTTTGTTCCCCTTAGTACATGGCATAAAATATATGTTGCATTGCTAGAAACTTAAGCTTACCTTCCAAAAAGCATGTATTATTGGAGTTAATAGTAATGTTACACCTTCACCTAGGAACAAGAAATCACATTTACAGATATAGGACAGAGAGCAGCTGACTTGTTAATCATACTTGGAAATATCACAAGTATATCACAACTAAATGTGAATCACTAATTTTAGGCTCTATCCATAGTTTATTTTCCAAATTATAGGAAATAATAGTTCTACTATTTTGTATTGGTCAGACCCAAAATACTATGTTTAGTTCGAAGCTCTTTCAGAAAGTTTCAGAGAAATTTGACCAGATACAGAGAAAGTCAACAAATGTAGTTGGTAAATTAAGTTTTAGGAAGAGAGCCTGGGGGGAGTACAGTACGCTTAGTCTTGAAAAAGGATAACTGAATCAGGATATGAAAGCATTTTTCCAGCACCTGAAAAGAAGATTAAAGAGTTCAACACACAGAACAATGAGGGAGGGGGAAAGAGAGAGAAACTAATAGAAAGTAGGAAAGAAAAAAGAAAAAGCAAAAAGTACAAGGAAAGAAAATACAAATTTAGAAGGAAAATAGAAAATAGAAATTAGTGGCTTCTGATTTTATTTACAGCAGCACAAGTACAAATATATCTTGACCTCTTTCTAAAGTTACATCATACTACTCTTCTTTCTATAATCTAACATGTCTAAAGTTATCAAAACTGTAAGTCACAATTTTTTTTCATTTTTATACCAAAAGTCCATAACAAGCTTCCAGTCAGCAGAACTGTTGACAACATATTAATCTTAAAAGGAAAAATTCCAGCTTCAATTGATCTTGAAAATCCTCTGTATCAAAGTATGTATTTGGATCCAAACGTTTTAGCTTTTTTTACACATTTACTAAGCATGATAAAATGAACCTTTTTGTTGTTTACATTTCCAACTTACATTTGAAGTGCTATATGTTCTAGATAATTTTTTGATGTTGCGTTCCAATGTCACTGTACATATATCATTTTATAAAAATTGTTTTTGAGATCATAAATGTAAATTTCAATGCTTTTAACCCACATTTATCCCTGTACTCAGGGGTGGGATATGACAGGGTTAACTACCGGTTCGGGATTTACGAGGGTTGGTGATTGATGATGTGCTTCCCTGCACACCGGGAGCAGGCGCGCCTGTAAATCGTAATCAGCATGCTGCGTGCAGAGAAGCAGCCTTTCAAAAACCCTCTTTTCCTGCTTTTTTAACTGCAGCTGTGCCTTGCACGGAGCTGAAGTTGAAAAAAATCAGGAAATAAAGATCAGGTAAGAGCCCAGGTGGGCAGGTGGGCAAAAACATCAGCAGACATAGAACCGGTTCTATGTCTGCTGCTCTTCAGAGCTACCAATTCTACAGAGGTGGACAGAACCGGTAGAAACCCACCCCTGCCTGTACTTTTCAATTTTATGACTTGAACATTATCAATGTAGAATGGAAATATTAATCTCGACAAAGAACATATTTATAACAGCATTTGGGGAGCTATGATGATACTATGAAGTAGCTCAGATTTTCTTCTGCTCTGTGATTTCTAACCAGTGTGAAAAGAAAAATTTGGCTCTACAACAGTTACTTCTCTCATGAACATTTTATGCTGGGACTGAATGACTTAATGTTTGCATGTTCATAGGAGGATCCCTCTTCTGGGCAAGTTGAGTCTTATTGATGTAGAAACCCAGATTCCCCAGAGAGGCTTTCCTTTTAAAAGAATTAAGCAAACATGAGTCAAAGCAAAGAAACACTTTAGTAAAGGGGAATCCAACAGTGCTTTCTGCCAACAAGGAACAAAAAAGCCAAAGTACAGGGCTCCTGGCATTCTTCTTGGAAACCCACATGTTGGTATAGGAAGAGGCCTTTAGCAATGTTGACAGTAAACTAAAGCTACAAGTCTGGATAAACATGAACTTGAAGAAGGAAAAGAGGCCGCTGAAATTATTTCATTCGTCTACTTATCTTCTTGAACATGTCATAGCTGCTCCTAAATTTTTCATGGCCAGAAGATGTGTTCACAATACCTTGTTATAGAAATTTAGGTACACTTGCATAAATTACATATGATTTCCCAATGGTGGAAAAACAGCAAACTGCAGCCAGCAAAGAACGATGAAGTTCCTATATTGGAAAGAATAATTATTCAAAATGTTATGCATTGCACATATTGTATTTTTGAATAAAACTACTGCCATATGGTTTATGGCTGAGCTTTTCCTTGGTCTTCTAGTACAAGTGAAATTATCATGTTCTTAGCTATAAATAATTTTAAAATTTTAAAGCATTTTATGCGTGCCACAAGATAGTTCTGTCCAATGCATCAGATTTCAGATATAATTGTTTTAGGAATAATGGCCAATTTCACATTTTGTTTCTTTTATATGTCTTAGATTATTCTGCACTCTTGTTCGGCATTTCAGTATGGACTTTGACTATGATACTTGACTGCATAGAGTTAAAATCCTTGTTGTTGTCTTGTTTTATTCTCTCACCCACTTCACCCATTGTTTTTTATTTGCATATTTCTTCTTAGACAGTTTACTTTGCCTTCTGGTTTTGAGATAAGAAACACCTCGGCCTTAATTTAGCTATATGTTCCATTTGTGCAAATTGTGGGAAACTATTTTCCTTCAGGAAGGACTGAGGCTTTCCTCTGTTTTGTAAGTGGCGCTTTGCTGATGTAGCTAGCTAAAGTTTCTCTTTTTTGGAGAAAATTCTTCCTAAAAGATAATAACATAACTAACTTATTCAGGAACTCCTCCACCCTGAAGATATTTTGGAAGAGAAAAAGGACAGTACAGTACTTGAGGTACTTCTTGTGTAATTAATATATAACTCTGTCTGGTCTTAGCTAATGTGTCACTGCTTTCTGCTGCCATGGATATTTCTGGGCAGCAGAATGGTGCACATAGCTCTAGCTGGGTTTGGAAAAGAAGTGGGAAACTCTTGTTTTTCACTGCTCCTTTCATTCAGTGGGCTCCTAGTATAGGGGAGACGTAATAATAATGATGTAATCAAAGGTGGGACTGCCTTTGGTGCAGTGTTTGCTTAATGTGACATTTAAGTCCAAACTTAATAAATAAAACAGATCTCTTTCTCGGAAAAATGAGTTTCTTAAATCTGAGCATAGCAAAAACAAAAGATCAGTTATGCATGGGGAATGGAAGGAAAAAATTTAAATATGTTTAAGATATCTTTTCTTTACTTACTTTTCAAATATATCTTTCTTTTGCCTCTACCAAGTATGTATACAAGTATAATGGTGGGAATTGCAAGCAAATCATGAAAGTGTGAACATCTGAACGAGTCTTGTAAGACGAAATACACAGTAGATTGGCTTATCTTGAATTGTTTTAGTTGATGTTTTCTTCATCATAGGCTGAGCATGTTCTGCCACCAATATCTCATTATTCATATTTAACCAGCGCTTTTAAACTAGGTGTTGCTATAAATACAATTTCTGTAGTCTCTTTTAATTTCTCTTCTTTTTTTCTAGAGCAAATCGTGGCGGAAAATCAAGAACATGGTGCATTGGTCCCCCTTTGTTATGTCCTTTAAGAAGAAATATCCCTGGATCCAGTTAGCAGGGCATGCAGGTATTACAGATCACATTCTGCTGTTTGCCTCTCAGAGGGAAACTTCATTTAGTGAAAAGAAAATGCTCAGAAAGTTTCTTGGGGAATTTAAAATAATTAGCTAGTCTCAACATAAATTACTTCTGTAAATTGAATTATAAGTACTTGTATTTTTCTCCTACTGTTTTATTATAATAACGTCAAATTAGGTTTGTACTAGAATTGCTGATTTGTTTTAGACATAGAAGAGCAGGCACCTGAGGAAATCAGTAATGCCCAAGAAATTGACTGTTCTGATTTTAAAAACTATTTTAATCAAATGATTACAATAAATGCAAAGCTATTTGGCAACAAGACCCCAACGTCTAACATAATTTTTAATAATAATAATATTGATGATGTATTAAATTTATATGCTGCCCAACTCCCAGTTATTCTGGGATTTCTGAGATAGTTTTTGCTTAAGGAAAATGACTCTACCTTATATATAGTCTCCTTAAACATTCCTAGAAAATAAAAATAATGTGCCTGCAATCTAGTGTTTGTCTGGAAATGTGTCACTGCCATAAAAAATGACAAAAATAAATTGGGGACTAGAAGAGATCATGAGACTCATCCTTTGGAAGGAGTTTTGAAATAAGCCGTGACAACCATTTCATAAGTATACATAACTTCCTATGACAGCCACTTTACCCATTATTTTTATCTTAAAATTCCAGTTGCGCTCAACAACTTCAAAATATTACTTAACTCTGAACTATATGTAAAATCTTAAAAATGTGATGTTACTTGAAATATTTGACCCAGGGGCTAATATATTGTATTCTCCCCTTGTCCTGTCATGTTAACAGTTTGGGCACAAAGCAAGCCTATGACTCTGCTGCTGCCAACTCTGAATTTCTTATAAAACAAATCTTCCATGCGTCTTAGAAAAAATAGTATTCTGATACTACATCAGAATGATCCATACAGTATAAGCCCTTCTCCATATTGAGGATATCCTGAGTATGCCTCCTATAGAGAATTGTAAAGTTGTTTTTATAAGCAAAGCAATATTGCTAGTTTCCTATGCAGTTTTTTAGATGTTAAAGACTTCCCTCTAATTTCCATCTGCTACTATGTGATATGAGTCATTCTTCCCACAGAGTTCCCAGTTATCTACCCAAACAGCTCTAAGTTATATTATTAAAGTAGGGGTGGAGCATCCCTGGCCTGTGAGTCTGTAAGTTTTGTACATCCATTAAGATCAAAACTCTTGTGGAAGAGCTTTCCCCCTCCACAAAGTCCTGTCTACAGAAACAAAGTGAAGATGTTGTAAGAAGAGATTCTGACTTTCCCTCCATGTCTATGTATCAGCAGAATTCTGTGCACAATTCATTGCAAGAAAAGGAAATACAGACTCCTTTTGTGGGGGAGTGCTGATGCCTCAGAAGGCATTTACCAGTGATGCCTCAGAAGCATGTGCATGAGCGTGTGTTATTTGGCCTTCTAGCATTCCTGATGTAATGAAGTTGCACCGCCGCTCAGGGAAAACTACATGATCTGCACATGGACAGGGGTGTCTGTCCTAAATCAAGAAGGACTGTAGTGGATATAAATTTCTGTTTACCTTTCTCTTTTATTCACACATAGAGGATTGATCAAAACAAAATGGGGAACCCAGAAATGCTTTAAAAAGTGTCATGAAGTAATTTATTGACATTCCCCTACCCCTTTTGTACAAACTCCTTTTTACAAACTCCTTTGCAATGTTTAGATAAAATTTTAGTACAAAAAGCAGGGAAAAGAGCTGTGTTTGGAGCAAGACAATTGACCAGAAAGAAACTCAGTTATATAATAGCATTTGTGTATGTGGAATTAGCAACATTCTCCTCTACAGTCATTCAACTTGCTCATGAGATGCATATATTTCATATGTAAATAACATGGACATGATGGGATCAGCCTCATAATCATAAGAGAGTAACCTTAGGTCATCTCCTCTTGTACATAAGAGAGTATTGAAACACTTTTATTAGTTGGGCTGAGATGCTTTTTCAGTCTCATTTTCTGTCTCTTTCCCACATTAACTGGAGAAAAAACCATTTTAACAAAATATTCTATTTGGTGTTTTTATGCTGCTTTGTCTGAAGTAAATCTATATTATTGCCATTCATTTAACATCATAGTAGGCGAATCTTGTTTGCATTCTCCAGTGTTGTGGCGAGGGGATCCAGGAATGGGTTAACGCTGGTCCTGTAGCTCTGAAGACTGGGTTAAAGTTCTGAGGACACGCCTCCCTGCTAACGGTCCCCAGTTTTAGTTCAGTCTTAGAGCTCAACAAACGGGTTTTAACTAGCTCCCAGAACTTGGAGAGCGAGTACACCATTTCTGAATCTTTTTAATCTAGAAAGGGAAATAAAGAGAGAAACTTTGATAGATGGTTTCCCGGCTCCGTCCAGTGCAGCCATATTGTGCCATCTTTGACAGCTGCGAGCTCTGTTTGCTCCATGGTTCTGACTGGCAGAGCCATCTCTCCTCCGGCCCTGGACAGTGGCTGAGGCCCCCTCATCAGTTCCACGGCTGTGGAGGCGGGGGGTAGAGTCCCAGCCGAAGCAGCACTTATAAAATTTCAGTGTATATAGCATTGTTTAAATACAATAGAAAAAGCCAAGAATTGTAGCCGATCCCAACTTATTGCTGTTCAGATCCTACTGAATGTTATAGGAAGAGAGTATGAAATCCTGCATCCTGGAGGGTACCAGGCAGGAGAGCTGGGCATTCCATAAAAGGGTGAAATATTCTTTGTGGCAACTTTTAAAAATGCTTCCATTTGTATTTTAAAAACAATTTTGTTTTGGCCTGTGTTTTAGGTAGCTTCAAAGCTGCAGCAAATGGAAGGATATTAAAGAAGCATTGTGAGTCTGAACAGCGCTGTTTGGACCGTTTGATGAACGATGTCCTTAAGCCTTATGTTCCTGCCTACCATGGAGATATTGTGAAGGATGGGGAGAGGTATAATCAGATGGAAGATCTCCTAGCTGATTTTGATTCTCCTTGTGTCATGGACTGCAAGATGGGAGTCAGGTTAGCTTTTCTTTATAGACAAAAATATAGAGTAACCTGATTCTTACAAAAATATTTGAAAAGAAATGTGAGGCAAATATAGATTTTATTACTTGTATGTGAAGCCAGCAGAGTAATTTAGCCTTGCTCTGCTCTAACCCTGCTGAGGGCTTGTTAAAGCAACAGTGAAAAACCTACTGATTGGTTTGCTTTAATGCAAATCTGAAGTTCAATTTTTCACGTTTCACATGTTTTTCACATGTTTTTGCATGATCACTATAGATCAAGCTGATTTTTATCTCTGTTTGAAATCTGGCAGAGCTGATTACCTTGGAAGAAGCAGATGATTTCATTTTTTAAGTTTAAGCATTGACAGACCAGTGAAGCCTGATTGTAGGCAAAAATTTGTTCTCTCCACTGAATAACAGAAAGAACAATCCAAAAGAAACTAATCTAATGTCATTTTGATTTGCTATTAACTCTCATTACCATAAACCAGTAAAGTAGATGGTCATGTTGACTGATAAGAGCGGTGATGTCTAATATAACTAAAGATACAGTCTGCAATTCTTATCTAAATAATTTAAAACATGGAAATTTGACAAAAGGGGAATTCTAACTCATTTGGACTAGTAGTATATCTAGGACCTTTATTTTTATCTCACCTTTATTTTTATAAATAATTCAAGGCAGCAAACATACCTGTTTCCTCCTCTAATTTTCCCCACAACAACAACCCTGTATTATGGGATAGAGAGAGTGACTGGCCCAAGTCATCCAGCTGCCTTTCATGCTTAAGGTGGAACTAGAATTGTGGTTTTCAGGTTTCTTGAGGAAAATGTCCTTCATAAACTACTTTTTAATAGCATTTTTGGTATTGAATTGTGCTCTCTAGCCACTCCATACCCATAATAGATAAGGAAATTCACTGCCCTATGTCATCATAAATTTACTCTTTGTGAAAAAGGCTGTTTGCTGTTTGATTTAGAATTTTCTTGAACTTAAGGAAAGCAAAACTGAAATTAACTGCATGAATAAATGGAATAACATTCAAAGCTGTGGGTCAACCAGCACATTTTCCCCAAAAAGTACATCTTCGTCAGAGAGATAATAGAGGATCACTACAGTTTACTTGATCTAGAAACAACTGTAAATTTGCTGTTCTTCTGTAACTGTGTTTGAGAGTGTGTTTAGCATAGCTTCAATTATATATAGAATCTTGGCTGCTTTATTGAAAATAAATATATATATAGAGAAAATACTCTATTTAATAATATGTATTAAAAATCAGTGACTCAATGTATATATTTCAAGCAAATTGATGTCTTCCAGATTTGTTGGAATTGCAGATCCAAAAATTCCCAGATATCATGGCCAATTGCAAAAGTAACTTCAGACACAATAGTTCTAAGAGTTACTAGGTTCTTAACTAGGTTGGTAAAAAACCAGTATATATTGGAGAAAATTAGGAGAAACTAAAGGATATGAAATTGTTCAATACCCATGATTAGCAGAATGCAATCCGAGAATGTATTTCTTGTCCGCTGAATACTTCGATATAGAGGAATCCTTGGTGCCAATGTTCAGAAAACAGAGTGCTGAGAAGGATCAATTCAGTGTTTTTGTTTTATCTCAAACCATAAGCAAGGTTGCACAATTAAGCTGATTTTCAGTAGACAAATTTGTTTCCTCACACATATATTGGCATCATTTCCATACAGGTGTCATGTAATCATTAATTCAGATGATTTTCAAAGAAATCAGTGAATAGAGATGTGTTGATATTTATTAAGCATTACTTTGAAGATCAGATTTAGAATATGGCTGCACAGAAGCTGCTGGGAAGCATGCTTCGCTTATGGCCTTAGCAATAGCAATAGCACTTAGACTTACATACCACTTCATAGTGCTTTTTACATCCCTCTCTAAGCGGTTTACAGAGTCAGCCTATTGCCCCCAACAATCTGGGTCCTCATTTTACCTACCTCAGAAGGATGGAAGGCTGAGTCAATCTTGAGCCTGGTGAGATTCGAACTGCCAAATTGCAGGCAGCTGGCAGACAGCGGAAGTAGCCTGCAGTACTGCATTCTAACTACCGCACCACTGTGGCTACTTAGAAGCTATAAAGAAGATAGTGGATTGTGGGATCACTCAATGTAATCTGGTAGAGTTCTACTTATCATGGTAAGATTTAAGAAAGGAAAAAGCAACCTCTTTGACCCTCTGGATAGTAGTGTATGACCTTCAGTTCTCAGCTCAGTCAGCATGGCCAATGGCAAGGGATTATGGGAATAGTAAAATCCCTATGGGCACAGTAGGCTGTCTACCCATGATTTAAAATGTTATCATTCTGAGATCAATAAATATGTCAATGAACATTTTGCATATATTGCATGCTGTTCTCAGTTTGTACATGCAGACCCTTTCATGTTTGAGATACAAAACAACTGCTAAGAAGTTAGAAGCTGTCATGACTAGGGCTGTACTGAAAATGTGGAGCTGAATTAAGGTAAAATTAAATCTGTAATTTATAGGATCTGTAACCAGAATCTTAATATTTAAGGTTAAGGGACATTGGAAAAATGCAGAGCAGTTGCATATCTTTTATTGAATAAGTATTCCACAGTGATATTTCAAGTACAGTACATCTGTTGATGTTGGAGAACACAGCTCTCTGGTGGGCAAATAGGGAAAATTAACAAAACAACAACAACCATTTTTGTTTAATCTACTGTATTCCATACCTAGGTTCATTGTACGACAAATAACATGAAATGTCAGTAGCATTCTTTCATGTCTACTTGCCAGTAAATGATGGATGCATTTTAGATATCCCAAAATACACAATTTAATATCTTAAGGAAACCATTCACACCTATCATGGAACTTTCAGAACAACTAGTGACTCAGACCATTTCTGGCTACTTACTGTATGCATCATTGAAGAAGAAAACAATTGTTTTTTGTCTTCATATCATGTACTTTGGAAACTAAGGTTTCTTCATCCTTTCAGAGTAGGCTATACAGGAAGGACCATACCCTTGGAGGATAATTCTGTCTGCATTAGAGAATGCTTCCAATATCTAAATCTGACTGACTCCAATATGTTCACTTGAATCGTTCAAAAAAATTGCCATTGTTATACTGATTATAGATGATGATGGCTTCCATAATATTGGAATAAATGAAGATGCTCTAGAGTATGGATGAGTAATTTGTATTCCTTCATGACGCCCAACAATAAAAGTTACGTTTCAATAACTGCATCTTGCGTTATTGCATATTGAGAAGATAGGAAGGAATCTGTTCATCTGCCCAGACATTTGTGATACAGTAGTAATAAATTGGTTTCCAAATATGGTAATGTGAACATATACTGTCTTTGCAGGACCTATCTGGAAGAGGAATTATCAAAGGCCAGAAAAAAGCCAAGTTTGCGGAAAGACATGTATCAGAAGATGATTGAAGTAGATCCTGAGGCTCCAACTGAGGAAGAGAACTCTCAACATGCAGTGACCAAGCCTCGATACATGCAGTGGAGAGAAACCATAAGTTCTACAGCAACGTTAGGGTTCCGGATTGAAGGAATAAAGGTAGACTTTCAAATTTGTCTATTGCAACAGTGCATGGGAAATGAATCTGTGATTAACTTGTCATGTAATGTAAAATGTCGAATATTTTTGTCTAGGTTTAACCATTCCATTTATAATATATCTTTGCAAAGTACAAGTTATTGAGACAAGTTTCTTTAGAGACAGATATGATTTCCCATTATTAACTTGGTATGGCAGGATCATGAATTCTTCGTGGCATTAACTCTTTTCCTTCTCCTTTTTGTGTTGAATCATTGGACATATGCAGTTGACAGATATGGACACATGCAGTTGCCTTGCCCTGCCTTGCCCTATTACATTATTATGTAAAGTTCATATAGTAGTAGTTTTTAACCTACTTATTCAACCAAGAGACTGGTCTTATGAATGGATAATATAGCAACATGTGAATTTTTCCTAAGAAACTCTGAATCCAGTATGACTCTTCAGAGGCTTAGGTTTGCTACAGCCTCATCCCTATCATGAAGCCATTTTGTTTGGCTACAAAAAAGGAATGGACTGATTAATGGAAGTCATGGGGATCAATGGGAAAGTAGTAGGGAACAGACTGTTGGACTAGATGAGCCAGAGTCCAATTCAGCAGGGCACTGCTTATGTTCATATAAGTGGAATGTGTCTCATATCTTATTCTTCCTTGTCTATCTGAGCAACAGTAAAAGCTCAGATGTAAATGGTTTACTGGATGTTGCAGACATTACAACATTCCCCAATTGTTTGGATATTTGGAGAAGTACAAAAACGGTATTAGAGTAACATTAACACATGAAAACTTTTGGCTGTGTCTCTGGTGGTTTCAGATAACAGTTCTTAGTAAAGCTAAGCTGCTAGGAAGGAAATATTAAATTCCTATAGAAACTACAATAAAAAGTTGTTTTTTATTTTACCTATTGTTTTTGAAACTTTTTTTAAAAAGAAAATGCCATCTGAACAATTATTGGAGCCCAAAGCATGCAAGTATCTCATTTTCAGGAACATGAAAGTAAAAGTAAAAATAGTACGTGTTTTGAATAGACTAGAACCGTGATCGTGAACCTATGGCATGAACAACATGCCAACATGCAAGAGGTCGCCCGGAAGAGCCCCACTGCACATGTGTGCATGCCATCTGCTCGACAGCTGATTGTTTGATATCAGGCGCGCATGCACAGGGGCGGGTGTGTGTGGGAGATGCGCGCATGCACAGAGACACGCAGCGCACGTGAGGGGTGAGCGCAGGCACAGGGAACGGGCCAAGTGCATTGCCTTCTGGGTGCTGGCATATGAGCGTGTGCGCAAGAGCAATTTTCAGCACAGGAGCCGAAAAAGGTTAGCCATCACTGGACTAGAGGAACTGTGGTGCCAAATGACAGAGATATTTTGTCATTCCGATACAGTTCTAAACTACACCAGTGAGTTATATCTGCTTGCTTATATTAGCTCCAACTTCGGGCCTCTTTGTGCTCATTAAGCCAAAGCTTAAGAGGAGGATTATATAATAAATCCTATGGGTTTAAACCAGGGGTGTCAAACTCAAGGCCCGTGGGCCAGATCTAGCTCACGGAGTGCTTAGACCTGGCCCACAGGACCACCCTGGAAACAGTGAAGGTCCAGCCCGCAGTGCCTCTGCCAGTGAACACGGAGCTCAGGAGGGCCATGCGCAGCTGTCCCGGGCTCCATTTTTGGCCACGACGGTCTCCAGCAACTCTCTGCCAGTGAAAATAAAGCTCAGGGGGTGCACACGCCCCCAAAACTTCATTTTGCTGGCAGAGGGCTATAGGAGGCCGTTGCAGCCGAAGGGGCCCAGGAGCCCGTTTTCACTAGCAGAGCTCTCAGGCCACCACAGGCATTCCCGACACGAGTGATATCATGCTACCACCATCCCCCGGCCCCCCGAGGTCAAAAACAACCCTCATGTGGCACTCAATGAAAATGAGTTTGACACTCATGGTTTAAACAAACATTGGGTAGTAGATTTAAGAATAACAATATTACTTAGTTTAGTGAAATAATGGTCTGCAGCTTCCGCTTGTTGCACTTGCAATAGCTTACTACATTAAAACCTTAATATAATAACTTGTAAGACAGAAAGTTGAGGTAAACATATAGATTTTTTCCAGCCTTATAATTTCCATGATGCCAAAATGCATTCTGTTGAAGCGCTACATATCTAGCATTTTCGATTTGATATCTGCTCAAGAAATGAATTTTTCTCACCTCCTTTGCAATCATATTCAAAATAATCCACATCAAATCCTCCCAAAAAGTTTCAAATGGAAGAAAAATGCCTCCGACAGCAGCAACTGGATGCAACTGATTTCACTGAAAGCTATAAACATAGAAATGACTTCTCCAGTGTCCCCAGAACAACAAAAAAGCAGCCTTCCCCCACCCACCATGACAGTTTATTAAGCTCTGATTACCGTCTCAAATTTTTGCCCTAAATTTTGTCATAGGATATAGTGAGTTCTGTTTAGTGAACAGCAAGTGGTATTAATAGAAAAGGCTTCTTCCGGGTAATAGCCATGTTTTTGTCTGTTTTTTTAAAGAAAGAAGATGGCACCGTGAACAGGGATTTCAAGAAGACTCGGACAAAGGAACAAGTCATGGACGCCTTCAGAGAATTTACAAAAGGAAACCATAACATTCTGGTGAATCACTCCAGCTATTTCCTGTGGCATTCCTTACTTTGGATTAATTTAACATCCGAAACCACATGCTGAAATGAAAAGGAGAGATGTGTAATGACTTGGGCAATACTTTCACTCAAGGATCAGCAGGCCACAATTGCCCCCAAATCCATTTTTATGCTCCTCCCAATCCAATATCGTGCTGCCAAAATTCAGCAGCAGGAAAACATTGGGATTTGGGTGGGAATCTTCTTTACTAATGAGCCCCTAAAATAAGTGATACACCTCTGGGTTTAGCACCCATTTTGTGTAAAAACAATACAGGCACCATAGCTAAGTAAGGCCAGAATATTGTTTTTTGCAATAGTTGATGATGTCATAGTAATATGCTTTTGCGGGGCTCCAAAATAAAAATAAGTGTTGCCACTGAGCAAAATAAAGTTGCCTCTTGCTTTAACTAAACTAAACTCTTAAATAGATTGGTTCAAATTATGACATCTTGCTCAAAGCTTTTCAATCTCTTCATGTTATAAACATAATTTTAAATGTTCCTTAGAAGAAATTGATTTTGAAAGGAAGCATATAAAAATTGAAATATATAATCAAAATTGTGTTATCTCTTTAGTTTGTTGAACTTATTAATATTAAGCCCAATCAGATTTAATAGAATCTTTTTCTTTTTTTTCTTTTATTAAATTGCTATCTGTTTATTTTCTAGAGCCAATGTACCATTCTAATCCACAAAGTCAGTACAGTTTACAAACCCCTTTCCAATAAAAGGATTAAAAGTAATATATTAAAACAGCAAACAAATTAAGACAAACAAAAAATTACCATTGCAATAAACTTTGCACAACAAATTTCACACATACAACTGTAGGGAGCTTCCTTCTACACAAGAATCAAAGGGCTTTAAATAACCAAACCTTAAGACTTTTCAGATTGTTAACAGGAAAGGGACTAGTCTAATCTTGTGAGATAGGTGGATGGGCAGTCTGTTTTCACAAAGAAGACTCATCCTCAGAATCCCTGTGGATGATGTTCTCTTAAAAAAGGACTTAACACATGGATGGAAATGGAAATGAGAGCAGGATATTCAAGTCCCAAACCATATAGGTCACTATAGGAAAGTAACTAGCAACTGTCACAGTTGCTGGAATAGTGTGTTACATAAGAATACCTTGTAATAGCTATCATTATTCAAGCCACTGCATTCTGAAGCAGCCAATACAGGGCATATTGCAATATTCCAAAAACAGTTAATTAAGGTATGAGACTCTTTTCAGGCAAAGTTGTACCTGACGCGTGAGATGTAATTTATGCAAAGACCCCAACTAGCCACAATGTTACCTGCTCTTTGCTAAAAAGCTGGGAATGTAGGAAGAGCCCTAGATTTTGAATCAGTTCTGTCTAGGATAGTGTAATCTGTCTAGAACTAGCTATCCATTTTGCTGGGATTAAGCCTAAGCCTCTTCTTTTCCATCCATATCTTGATAGCCTCCAGCCATCAAGAGAGAACATTAGTCATGTCTCTTGCTTGGCCCAGGATCAAGATATACAACTGAGTTCTATCTGCATACTGAAGATGCTTAACCATGACTTCTCCCAATAGCTTCATATAAGGAGATGTTAAAAAGAAGAAGTGAGAAAACCAAGCCTTGCAAGACACCATAATATTACTCATAAAATTACTTGAGTAATTATTCCACTACTCAAAAAGGAAGAGAACAATTTGCAAAACGGCTCCCCCAATATTATTCCCATATAGTTCAAGGTCAACCAAGAAGGACAACCTAAAGTCACCCAGCACCATAAAATTGAGTAACTCCATCACCATCCCAGAAATGAGGTTGAGCAGTGCTGGGAGGGATAATGGCTATGTTCAATGTGAAATCATTTTTATGCAAATAAATTTGCTTGCAATCCTGTCTTGTAGGAAGGTGTGAACAAAATTAAAGTAAAGTAACTCCATAATCCAAATATCTTATGTTAAAGATGAACAGTCTGTGCTTCAGAGCTTACTACGGCACTCAAAGGACTTGTGTGATGTATTCCCAACCTCTACTTTCACCTTTTATTCATTTTTTATAAGTCATTTGGTATCTGGGCTGAGATATGGGTCATACTTGATTCAGGAATAATACCTTGGCTTGTGTGTGTGTGTGTTGTGTTGTGTTATGTGCACGAATGCATGCAAATATAGCGTGTATGAATTATATTTTTTTTTCTTGCAACTACAGAACAGTTATCTTAACCGGTTAAAGGGGATACGTGATACTTTGGAAACATCACCATTCTTCAAGACCCATGAGGTAAAATTATTCATTTCCCCTTTTGTCTTTTAAAAACCAGAGCTAGGTCAAATCATATTACCTAAACACACAAATGGAAATCATTGGGAATTTGGTTCATGAAAATTCAAAATTATGCATATACATCACAACTGTGTGCATTGAGAACCCACGGAAACAATTGTAACTGCCTCACATATTGAAATATTGCTACTTTTAAAAATTCAGAACCTAAAATTTCAGTTTTTAATTTGTTAATACAAATATCCTGTAGATGTATATGTTTAAAATTGCAATCTTATCTTCAGAAGAATTTGTAATACTTGTTCTTTAATTCCTGCTCTGGGATCCTCAGTTCTTTTGCATTTGCTTTTGCAGGTAATTGGGAGTTCCCTTCTCTTCATCCATGACAAGAAGGAGCAGGCCAAAGTATGGATGATTGATTTTGGGAAAACCACTCCACTTCCAGAGGGACAGGTTCTGCAGCACAATGTGCCCTGGATAGAGGGGAACAGAGAGGATGGCTACCTATGGGGGCTGGATAATCTTATCGAGATCCTAACAGAGTTGTCTCAACATGAAGATCTGCATTAAAGCCGAGTCCACAGTCCACAACCTAGTTCCTCCAACTGACTTTCTGATCTGCACTACAAGACACTTTTTTCCATCTTCTCTTCCAGTTCTAAAATTTAGAAGTTCCTTTTCTTTTATTTAAGGCAGAGATCCCCAAACGTAGCACTTTAAGACTTGTGGACTTCAACACCCAGAATTTTCCAGTCAGCTATGCTGGAGAATTCTGGGAGCTGAAGTACACAAGTCTTAAAGTTGCCAAGTTTGGGAACCCCTGATTTAAGATGTAAATAAAATGTAATTTTCCCAAAGAAACACTGAACAAGAAGTTAAAAATTAGATAAGCCAGATAGCAATATTGGCCTTGGGAGTTAGATCTCCTGCATCCTAAAACAGAAAATAACTTTTGTGTAAAAAATCTGATAAAGTTATTATGTGCCTGAGTACCAAAAAGATAATGCCCTAAACTTGTTTAAATTGTATCTAGTTAATAACTCGAGAGTGAAGGATGCATTTGTAGTTATCTGCTGCCCTCTCATGTCCAAAGCTAGCATTATTTGGGGCAACTGATGTTGAAAACATGCTTATATGGGGAATTTTCTTATAGGTGTTCTTTCTTTGTGGGAATGTCCCTACAAAAGGAATGGTAGCAATTTATATTTACTATCTTTCCTAAATGTAAGAATTAGAATATAATAGTTTATAGGAATAATTAAACATCAGATAGACCTTTCTACATAAGGAAATAATTTCTTGTTGGCTTACTGTGCAATATATACATAGTTGTAGCAACTGCAAAAGTTTGCCTTTGTGGGTTACATTACATGGTGCATTCATTTAGCTACTGAAATTAGTTTGGACTACTGAAAACAAGGGTCTGATTTTTTTCTCTACCCTTCCATTAACTTGGGATGACCTGGTCACATGGGAGGAAAGGGGCTGCTGCAGAGTAACAAAGGAATTGACTGCCATCCTCTGGGTGTCTTTTCGTTAGCACTGCAGTACCTTTTGAAAATGATAGTGCATTCTCAGGTGAGTTCCCAAATCATTCCAAATCTCCCATTGTAAGAAGAGATATTAACTAGACCTAACATATCAGCAAGCAGAGTATTATAATGGTAAAGTTTGTATGTCTGGCAAGGAATATGGGGAAAGAGATGGTAAGTAATTTGGTAGTAATATAGGCAGGCTTTCTAAATGAGGATTTGCCACTTTCAGTCTTGCAAATATATCCAAGTCTCTATTTAGGATATACAAGTTATTATACAAGCTCCTGGAATATTTGAATTGGACTTCTGAAATCAAGTGGTCAGCAGCTGGGAGAGAAAGATTATTGGTGCATTTGATTTTCTTGGAGAACTCAATACTGCAGAAACCTTGGATATTGAGACTATAAGTCTATGTTACATTTTTTTCTGAGCCATTTCCTGGCTATTGTTTTAAACCTTTCCATATTTATAATGTATTCCATATTCTATAGCTAATATGTTGTTACTATTCTTCCAAACAGTAATGCTATAATCCTGTTTCTTGCATCCAGAGGTGCTGTCCTTGAAACAGTTGCATTTGTTTTAGAGAGCAGCTATTCCTTGGCATTCAGTCCCTTTGGAAGCTTTCCAGAAAGATTCTATTCCATTGTTCCATTCATGTATCACTAAGATAATGTTATTTTTTCTTAGTGCTGTTGTAAATAGTCGCTTTGCTTAAAAATGTTTTTTCCCTTCAGGCTTCTTATGCTGTTTAATAATAGCCTATGCTGAAAGTGCCTTATGGACTAGTGTCTGTTCCACTCAGTGTCATGAAAAAATTTGTGGTTTTTTTAAAGTACTATTTATTGTCATACTTTTAGTTATCTAGAACACTAAGTCTTAATGCATGGAATTTTGTAAAGGATAATGCTTGGCGTTTGAAATCTCTTTCTGCATTTATGGAAAGGGGAAGACCATGAAACAGCTTCAAGTCATCCTATTTTAAAAATGTATTTAGCTTTTAAATTACTTCTATTACATACTTTTTTTAAAAAAAAATGCTGGTTTGTTTGTAAAATAAGATTCTTTGCTTTATGGCTTTTAAAGAAGTGAAATGTTTCTCCAGATATCTTTTGGATCTTTCTGGAGGCTGGAACTATTGCTGTGAGGTATTTCTCCTAACACTTTCCACCCCATTCCCCTTGATTAGCAGGGAGATGAGGAACTTGCAGAGGAACACCACCAGTGCACAGTGCCTGTAAGTCAATTTAAAATAAAAACATACAACATGATTTTTTGTTGTGATAGATTATCATTTATAATTGTGTAATGTTTACATCAGATATTCTGGTCGTGAGAGGCTGGTGTAAGAAATTGTATATTTCTTAATATACAATACTTTGATCTACTGACCGGTACTACAATGTTGACAATATGGGACAATCAAAATCCTAAATTCTATCATACCAAAATTACTAAATTTCCAAATCTACCTACTTAACACCTTGACGTACGTTTAGATTTTGGCATAGGTGTATATTTGTCTGAGGTTCAAGTCAATGAATTATTCAATTCAAATTATAGTTCAGTAGACCCTCTGGTCACTACCACAATTTGTTCCATAACTTTGGTCGCAAGCCGATTTGGTCATGACCCAAACCTAATTTTGGAAATTTGGCGCTTTAAAAAAAATGGTGCGGAAGAGGAAATCGGCTGCAAAAAAAAATGTGAATTTTTTGGTCGGAACCCAATTTGGTCATGATTAGAAGTGTTTGTGACCAGAGGTTCTACTGTATAGCAAAGAGTAATATTTTAGAGATATTTAATATCTTAAATTTAAGCCATGCTAATGAATTCTTAAACACCAATTATTTTGTATTTTTATGCCAGTATTTTTTATTCCATCTTACTGTGTATCTCAATAAACAAACTGTCCATTCTTAACAAGCATATTCCTACAGTATTATAAGTATTCATTGGGGTATAAATAAGTAACAGAAAAATATAAGTCAGTTCAGTGTTCTATTTTTCTGTATGGTCTCTATAATGCACATGAGATTGTGCATACTATAGTAAGCAATTTGGAAATAAGTCCCAGCGCTATCACTTAAATAGCATACTGTCATATTAAACTATTTTAATACGACAGTATTAAATATGATAGTAGAAAGTTATTTTTTCTCAGAGTTCTGGTTCTTTTCAGTTACCCAGATTGGACTTTATTCTGATACCCCAGAATTAGGTTCTTTGAATGGTGGACAGCTTGATTGGTATATTCAAAAATTTAGCCACATTTTAATACACGCAAACTAACATAATAGGGATAGTGTTTCTGGATTTGTTCCTTCTGTGTTGCTTTATATATTGATAGAATAATAGGGAGCTTGGAGGTCTTCTAGTCCAACCCCCTGCTTAGGCAGGAAACCTACACCCCTTCAGACAAATGGTTATCCAATCTCTTCTTAAAAATTTCCAGTGTTGGAGCATTCACAACTTTTGGAGGCAAGTTGTTCCCCTGATTAAATGTTCTGTCAGGAAATTTCTTACTAGTTCTAAGTTGCTTCTCTCCTTGATTAGTTTCCACCCATCGCTTCTTGTCCTACCCTCAGGTGCTTTGGAGAATAGGTTGACTCCTCTTTTTTGTGGCAGCCCCTGAGATATTGGAACACTGCTATCATCTCACTCCAAGTCCTTCTTTTCATCAGACTAGACATACCCAGCAACCGTTCTTTGTATGTTGTAGCCTCCAGTCCTCTAATCATCTTTGCTGCTCTTCTCTGCACTCTTTCTAGAGTCTCAATGTCTTTTTTACATCATGGCGATCAAAACTGGATGCAGTATTCCAAGTACATGATCTTGATTCTATCCCTCGGTTTATGCAGACTAGAATTGTGTTGCCTTTTTTGGCAGCTGCAGGATACTGCTGATTTATGTTTAAGTGACTGTCCACTAAGATCCAAGATCTCTCTCACAGTTACTACTATTGAGCAAGGTACCACATATACTCTATCTGTGCATTTTGATTTTCTTGCCTAAATTGAATTTCATTTTTTTAGACAGTGCCCAATGTTCAAGTCTGTCCAGATCCTTCTGTTATGTTAAGCCTGTTTTCTGGAGTTTTGGCTATTCCTGCTAGCTTGGGATTGTCTGCAAATTTGATGAGTTCCCCATCTATTCCCTCATCAAATCATTGATGAAGATGTTGAAGAGTACTGGGTGTAAAACAAAGCCTTGGGGTACCCCACTGCATTCTTCCCTCCATGTAGATACAGGTCCACTGAAGACTACTCGTTGAGTGCAGTTGGTCAGCCAGTTACAAATTGATCTGGTAATGCTGTCTAACGCACATTTTTCTATTTTATCAAATAGTAGGTTATGGTTTACTTTATCAAATGCCTTAGTGAAGTCCAAGTAAATTATATCGACAGCATTCCTCTGGTCCACTAATTTTGTCACTTTGTCGAAGAATGCAATAAGATTAGTCTGGCATGATCTGTTTTTGACAAACCCATGTTAGCTTTTGATTATTACTTGTTTGCTTCTAGGTGTTCACTGATTCACTGCTTGATTATCTTTTCTAGAATCTCCCCTGGTATTGACGTCAGGCTAATAGGTCTGTAATTTCCTGGATCTATTTCCCCCGCTCTTTTTTGAAGATGGGAACTATATCAGCTCTTTTTCAGTCCTCTGGCAGTTCCCCGGTGCTCCAGGATCTTTGAAAGATATTGTTCACTGGTTCTGAGATCTTGTCTGCCAGTTCCTTCAGAACCTTGGGGTATAATCCATCTGGTCCTGATGATTTGAACTCGTCCAGGGTGGACAGGTGCTCACTTACCATTTTCTTCCTTATTTTAACTTGTGTTCCTAATCTGTTTTTTGTGGGGCTGTTTTTTGATAGGTTGGACTGTTTCTTCCCTTTGCGTAAAGACAGATGCAGGATCTGTCACATATGGTATTTCTTGAGGGAAAGGTACCATTCACTCTTATCTCAGAATTACCTTGGTTCATCATCTTCATTATGAGGTGGGAACTAAGTTCTGAGCAACTCCAGTTACCATATCAAAATTGGATCAGGAGTTATAGGGACAGATATAAATGCAAAATAATTGCACTGGACTGGGAGCTATGCTATGGAACTCTTGGATGTTTTTCATACCTAAGAATAAGCATAGATCTCAGTAGTCACAGTTGCCCATTTTCAAAAGAGTCAGAAAAAAATGTTATAATAAAGCACTTGTCTAATGTAATTACACAATTCCTGAAATCAGAATAAATGACACTGACTAATCTAGGTGTCAAAATGACACCTAGATTATGCAGTGGAGAAAGATGTACCAAATTTAGTGCAAATTACATGGGCTCCTATTGCTCTAGTTCCCTGATGCAAACCTTTGACATGGAATTAGTGAATTCTATCAAGTTTTATCAGCTTTTCAATTTTGCCTTTCCTGAAAACCAGCGATGTTGGTTCAGCATTCAGATTTTAAAAAAGAAATGGTGAGAAATCACTAAGGGAGTTTCACTAATAGCCACCTGGCTGATCACTTGACTCTTGTACTTGGGATTGATTGCATGCAAATTTTACACAATGATTCTGTTCAATTTCAAATGCTTTTTCTTCTCCTGGTAATTTCTCATTCATTACTGGGGGAAATAGCAATACTTCTAGCTTTCTGCTTGTAATTATGTCTCTGAAATTTTTCAAGTGGTCTAAAGACTAAGGCAAAATGAAACAGAACAAGCTTATTATACAACTTAGTGCCCTTCAGATTCTTGGATATCACCACCCATAATTCTTAGTAACCAGGGCTAGAAATAATCAGGATCTGTCACTTATGGTACAATCAGCTTAATATACTCTCAGCATTTTTTATTTAATTAAGGCAAAAGATCTGGCTGTGCATTTAACAATAACCTTTACAAACAATTTTCCTATAAAGTGAGATGGTTGTGCTCAGTCTAGCCAAGAGATGGCAGTATTTTCCTATGAGACTTGCAAACACTTTCTCTTGTTTACACTAGCAAGAACAGAATAAAACAATCTGATCCAAATTAGTTTTTTTAAATAACATTTCAGAACTAATGATAGTCATGTCTTCATAATAGAACTTAGGAGCGGGTGCCTGTTTCATAAGAAAGAAGCAATAGGTTTCAAAAGCACGTGGCCTATTAACATTTTAGCAGTTTCAGATTCCTATATTCCATTTTATTCTCTGCATAACTAAAATCTGGATATTATGAAAACATGTACATCTTATTTGATTCTGATGTATTTAAGAAATCCAACATATTGATAGCCTTACAATGGCTTAATAATAATATAAATTTATGCAAGACAATTAACTAGGGGTGGGATTCAAATTTTTTAACAACTGGTTCTGTGGCTTAGTTGACGAGCATGGCTTGGTGGTCATGTGACTGGGTGGACATGGTTTGGTGGTCATGTTACTGGCTGGGTGTGGCTAACTCAACATCACTCACATCGAGGCATGCATCTCCTCGCCTGGTCTCTTGTGACTGTGGGGATGCTGCAACAGTCGTAAGTATGAAAAATGGTTATAAGTCACTTTTTCAATGGTCACTCCTCACAAGCAAAGTACCAGCAAAGGAGTGGGAGGGAAACTCCAGAGAAGTTCCAGAGACAGGAAGTACCTGCCAAGAATGTAATAAGGGTTAATGGAGAGGCAGTTTCTGTAAGCAACACCAGAATGTTTCCTTTCTGCCTTCCTTACAGGATTAGGCCAGTAATTTCTTCTAACAACCGGTTCTCTGAACTGCTTAGAATGTTAACAACCGGTTCTAACGAATAGGTGCAAACTGGTAGAATCCCACCCCTGCAATTAACAGTAAAACATAATCAAATACCTCAGACCCACAACAAAATTATCAATAAGAAAAGGAGGAACTCATCAGTTCCTCCTACGTGCCTTGTGAAGTAATGGTGGTAATTATTCTTTCAATTTCAGAAATAAGTACAGCAACTCACACCTGGAAAAAAGATTGAACTATCTTAAGTAATGCTTATGTGATCTGGTGAATGATGCTTGCTCCCCAGTACAGAACTGTCATAATCACATATTTCTAATATTATAACTCTGATTAGAAAGAGAAAGGCTACCAGAAAATAGTGATAGTAAATCACATAGAGTCTCATTGAAGCTGATTATGAGCTGGTGCTATTTACAGCAGATTGCATTATTTCATTTTTATTTCCCTCTCAATTTAGTGGCGATGAAATGGATCCCAATATTAGCTAATACAAGATCAGTCATGATGTACTGTGCTGAAATAATGGCTCAGCTAGAAGAATGTTTAGCCCTTTCCTGCGAAAGGAAAATGACTGGTATATTCTTGGCAAGGGCTCAATTCAACTTCTATGTTTACATGTCATACCCATGGTTAACTCTAGTTTATGGAATTAACCCAATTTTCTGGTTCTGCATGACAGACTGAATTGTGAGCTATCCACAGAATTTGGATTTGAGGTATATGATAACAAGTAGTGAACTAGCTTATGACTTAGTATGGTATGCATCCTGGAAACACAAGCATTCTCTTGAGTGAAAGGAAGGCACTAACTCAGATGGACAGAACTACTCCCTGCAGTCATTTGAGGTGGAAAGTTACATACTCAAGAGATGTGTGAAGTCTTTAAGTCTTAGTGCTTCCAAGTGACCATTTTTTAGATCTTCCAACAGAGGCTCACTTTCCCCTCCCCCCAAAGAGCTCAAAGCCATTTATGATTATGTGGGGGAAGCAATGATGAATTGAAGACCATGGAAGAATGAGGAGTTGGTGAATAGTCTGGCTTCTCAGAATTTTTCTCTGAAGGAATTCCTCTGCAGAGAACTCAGAATAGGCCAAAGTACTTCAGATAACATGTCTGTAAGACAGAAATCTCCAGTGGGTTTGGAGAGCAGGGAACCAAAAAATTGCCATCTTTGCCCAAGCCACAGTCAATGCTTTTTAAAGAATACTGTATTAACACACTTCCTTTCTGAATTACTCATGAAATTGCTTGTTAAAAGGCGTTTTGCACGCTGAGAACTTTCAGAAGGACAAGTCTCATTATATAGGTAAGTCTCCTTTAATCTTTGGCAAAATAAGTTTTATGCAATTTTATGGACTTAAAGAACAACAAAAGATTGATTTTAGATTGATTTTGAAAACTTATAAATGGACTCAGGGGTCCTATAGATTTGAAATAAGATTTTGAAATTATTTGCAAGAATCCATTCTGTGAGTTATTTAGAATTCCTTTACAATATATGAAAGTATAAGAAGCCTTCAAATGGGAAAATGCTACTGATCAGAAAAAATATGAAAATTTGAAGATTGAACTCTAAGGGAACCAGAAAGAACTAAAGTATATAATTAATGGAGAAAAGACCCACTATTACAGAATAGAACAAAATACTCTACTTTTGGAAGAATTCAAGAATATTTGAGAACAATGCCCCCCAAGTTAGTCTTCTATCATAAAAATCAATTTTAAAAGGTTATAGAAGAGGGTGAGGCTGATTTGAATGTAGCTTTAAAAATGACAAGCTTGTAAGAATGATACAGGAAAAAATGATACACTGGATTTATATATAAAACCAGAGGGTGTTGTAATAATTAAAAGGAATATACAAATAACAAGAGTGACTTAGATAAGGTAATTTCTTTATTTTGGATTTACAAGACACATGTCACAAGTTTTGAATGAGCACACTATTTAAAGAATTAAAGAGCAAGATTATTAAAATCAAAGGGAAGAAATATAAATTTGGTTAATTTGATAAAGATACACATACACACACAGACCATATGTTGACCAGGACTAAATATAAAGATTTGTTTATAGATAAGACATGAGATCTTCTGTTGTGTTCTTAGAGGAGGTGATAAATGACTGAAATTGTTTGCAGTTTTGATGGAGGAAGTCATTTATTTATATTTCTCATTTATTAGATTTTTGTCCTTTTTTTTCTCTGCGGTTTTTATCTTTATATTTTTCTTAGTTTGTATTAGCTGTTTATCTTACTATTTATAAATACTATTATTTATTGGTAATATTAATGATTTAATGATAAAAATATTACTTAAAAGGCCATCTAGAATAAATGGAATGCAGTCAACTTGTCAATCACTCTTGAACTTCATTAGTCTTTACTAGGGTTTGAAATAGACCTTTTATCAGGTTCTTGTTATAGATGGCACCACGGTTTGCAACATCAGATTTTTCCAAGTATTTTGTGGTCCAGCACATTTCTGCAATCCAGCACTAAGATATTAGCATTTACTTTCAGATTAGCATGGGATCTATAAGACAAGGATAGGAAAACTATATTCTGCATTCCTTGTTTGGCTTTTTCTGTACTCCTAAAGCTGTACTGCCAAAATTGCAAATATGGCTCTTTGGGGAATGTGGGAACAAATGTTCATAAGCCACTGGAAAAATTTAACAGTACTTCTGAAGATTGGGACCTACCCCTTCAAACTCTCAACCCTTGGAAATCATAGAACCACCCACTGAAATGATTTCATCCTCTCATTACTTTACTGTCATTTGACTAATGATTTTTGGTCATTTAATTAATTTTTAAGTACCATCCCCCACTTGCTCCTGCCATATAGCTTCAGTCTGTTTTTTTAAACGTTTCCATTTTAAGATTTCCTCAGAAGGATGTACTCTGGGGTTAAGTCAATCTGACATAAAATGCTAGAAGTGTGATAGTACTTTCAACAGGATCTAGAAAGCTGAAAGGCAGAAAGTACAGTATGTAATTGGAAGAATTTTCACGATGTCATGTTGGTTGACATCTGAGCAGACTTGATTAGATAACTAAACTATCCTAGCTGTCTTGATTGGATCTGAAACTGCCTTAGACCAGAGATCCTCAACCTCCAGGCGCAGCCCACCATTGAGCCGTGGTCTATTCAGAACTAGGCCGTGATGTGTGTGCGTGTGTGTTGGTCTGCTGTGACTTGAGCTGGGTGCCAGCCCACCACTTGCATGGCCCAGTTCCCCTGGGCCTCCAAGACACAAAGGTTGGGGACTGCTGCCTTAGATCACTATCAGTTTTTATTAAATGGATCTAATAGGGTAAATGCCATTTTTCCAGTTTTCAAAAAAATGTCTGGTAATATTTCATGCTAGTGGCATCTTTATTTGTATTGCTTTTCACCAGAAGCTTGGGATCTATCAGATCTATTTTTAAACTGCAGCTTTGACAAGAAGCAACCTTTTGGAGAAGAAACAAAGAAGCTTCAGAAGCACTCAAGCAAACAAAACAGGGAGAACAAAGAACAAAAGCACCAGCTCAAATACAGTCATTAGGTTATGAAACTGTTTTTCCTGCATCTGAGTAATAATAAAAGGAAGCATAATGTGCGCCAAGGCAGCTGTCACAAGTTGGTACTGTAATTTTCACTACGAAAGTTGCTAGAAATTAGATTTTCTTTTTCCCAAGTTGGGAATCTAGAATTCATGAATTACCAACCTGTTTAAATCATCCCCAACTGAGATAGTAGCATCTTCCTGCCCTTTATATCAATAAATTCCTTGCCTGATTGAATCCCCAATCCACTGAATCCATTGATTTAGAAGAAATGTTCTGAAGAGACTTTAGTAATTTTTCTTTTTTACAAAGTACTGTGTTAGACAGGTGGTCTTGGATGCTATGTGGAAATGCTGTTTGGCTGGGCAGAGCAAAGAGGGATGGAAGACAAGGGGAGGTCTTGTCTGAGGCAGTTTAGTGAGCAAAAGGAAATGAGTTTTAAATTACTTGTGGAAATCTTGTTATGCCTAAATATGCCCAAGAGGGAGGATAACAGACTGCTGAGAAGTACCATAGGAAAAATGTAGCATCATGCCCACCACAGTTTTAGTATTAGAGTACAGTATTAGAGAGGAAAAGTATTTTGACACTAAGACTTCCAAATATTTGTGAACAATGAGTCTTAAGAGTTTGGAAGATGAGGGAGAGCCTTTTGGGAAGTTGTCACAAAGTTGAGGAATCACCTTTTTGTTTGTTTTGTTTTTAAAGGAGTGCATTTAAAGTAGTGCCTAATTACTCTGTTCCATAGATTTGTGGTCCATATCAGTACAATCTGCTGTTTCTTTTTATACTGCAAATTCCTTGTATGTCTCACATTCGGCCAAGTAAAGTATTCTACTCTCTCTTCTCCTGTGTTTATTCTATACTAGAGATGAATTTTGGGTCTACAGTAGACTGGGGACATTTTTGCCATGCACTGTATATCTTTGATACATTAAAGATTCAAGAATGGTCCAGCAAAACAGGCTCCCCTCTTCCTCTTTTCACCGGCAGCTGCTGCCCTTTTCATGACTGTCATTAGGGCTGGCATTGAAACCCATTTTTACCATCCTTGTCTTAATCCTATCGGATTAGTTTACAGAGAAATAAATGATACTTCTACAGTATTTACTTTACAGAGGATGCTTTAAATGCTTGGCAGTGATTGATGGGAGAGCTTGTCTCTGTTAAGGGGCAGCATGGGTGGATGTGTAATCACAAACTGTAAAGGACAAAGCAAATTCTTATGCACAGAAATCCCTCAGGTCAGTTTCCACATATCCTCATTGCATGCCTTTTAACCTGGTGATTAAACTTTTCTGAAAGGAAATAATAACCATGGGTCTTAGAAGGGGGTCCTTTTTTATTTCTGGCATGCTACAGTTGTGTGTGGCAGGCAGATATTCAGCAGATGTAGCTGGATCCAATATAGAATGACAGAAGAGGCAATGAAATAACAGGCTGTTTGCAAGCATTTGCTTTTAAGAGCTCTTTTGAGAAATGCTCTTGAAAATGAAGATCTTTTGGAGCATATCAGCTTTCTTTTTTGGGGGTTCTGTAAGCACCATATCAGAATAAGAGAATTGGAAGGGACTTTGGAGGTCTTCTAGTCTAACCTTCTGCTCAAACAGGAAACCCTACACCATTTCAAACTAATGGTTGTTGAATCTCTTCTTAAAAACCACCAATGATAAGAGCACCCACCACTTCTGGGGGCAAGGCTTTCCATAGACTAATTGCTCTAACTTATCAGGAAATCTGTCCTTAGTTCTAAGTTGGTTCTCTCATTGATTAATTTGCATCCATTGGTTTTTGTTCTGTGTTCAGGTACTTTGGAGAATAGGTTGACCCCCCCCCCTTTTGTTGTGGCAA
Source organism: Bungarus multicinctus (assembly GCA_023653725.1). Lineage (NCBI taxonomy): Eukaryota > Metazoa > Chordata > Lepidosauria > Squamata > Elapidae > Bungarus > Bungarus multicinctus. Next base: position 53,029,135 of record CM042836.1, on the reverse strand, counting down.
CCCCTTAGATATGGGAACATTGTTATGATGATACCCCTAGTCCTTCTTTTTGTTAAACTAGACATGCCTAATTCCTGCAACCATTCTTCATATGTTTTAGCTTTCAGTCCTCGTTATCTTTGTTGCTCTGCACTCTTTCTAGACTCTCAAATTTGTTTTATATTTTGGGGACCAAAACTGGTTGCAATATTCCAAGTGTCATCTTTGCAAGTCATTATAAAGTGATACTAACACTTCATGGGGACTGTCCCTCTGCCAATGCGAACAAGGATGTTTTGGCTTTTTTTTGGCAGCTGCAGCTGGCTCATATTTAAGTGACTTCCACTAGAACTCCAAAATATTTCTCACAGCCCTGCTGTTGAGCCAGGTACCACTTATTCTATACCATATTAAAGAGATCCTGGCTCTGGAGCAGGATCTCTTTAATATGGCTCTTGTGCAGCCAATTCTCATGGAAAATACAGGAAGTTTATGCTCACCTCAAAGAATCTCTGAAACCACAAGTCATGCAAGCAGGGGTGTGGTGCAAATACAAAACAATCAAACTTTTGATTATACCATCACAAACATCATCTTGATTTTCAAGGCTGCACTCTGCAGACATTCCTCCAGGCAAATAGGACTTTGAGTAATCATCAAGGATTTGCATTCGGAAAAACCTGAAAAAACAATAACTAATGAACATAGTTAGGTGGACCACATTCATTTCTCTTTTGGCTCGTTAGAAGTTTCTCCCAATGGAACTTTGCCTGCAATATATAAAAATGTCTTCTATTTATATAATGTACTTTGCAGTATTTATATAAAGTACATCATTTATAAATTTATTTTTAAAATCCTGTTTGTGTGGGTGTGGGTGTATGTGTGATTTTTATATTAAACCATAAGAGTTGATATATATATAACTTAGAGCAGGTCATTGGTTAAGTCAGCTAAGTAGAACTTCCATGTGTTCCTCCCAAGTTGGCCTCAGTTCCAGTTGAGGGCTAGCTTAGTTGTGGGACAAGAGGAATTGCTTTCAGGTTGATTCTACCTGGGAACAGTGGAGCTCTTTGGATCTTGAGGGAAGAAACTGTTACCTCTCACTCTCCGGCTCCTGAACTTCACTGATTATATAACAAGTCTTGAAATGGAATGCTGGCTTAGGCTTAAGCCTAATTCTTCCTTAGATGAGGTTGAATAACAGAAATGAAGTTGATAAAATTTTCCACTTGTCTCTCTAATGGGTCAATCATCTACAAAGCATGAGACTTCTTTGATTTGTTTTAAAAAAATCTCCTTTGTGTCGAGTAGGGATGAAGTGATATTAGTTGCTGTTGGGCCTTTGCCAGCTAGAGGTGTAACAATGTGGTGCACCCTTGGCCCTCAGAAAGTCTGAACCAGCAGTTCATAGAACCTCATTTCCATATTGCCATCGCAGGCTTGGAGAGTTGAAACAGTGGCAATAAAGGAACTTTTCTGTCATGGTGCTTATCTTGTGTAATTGCCTTCCCCAAGACAGGATAGCCCTAACCTGCTGGCCTTTCAAGTGACTATAAAGACTTGATACTTCCCCAAGGTACTATGCTCAGGATGCTACTGGGGCTGTGGTATAGCTGTAGGTCAATTTGTTTTATTCCTGTGATATTTTTAGGGACCTTCACCACTGTTGCTATTTCTTTTTATGCCATTTTTTTCCTGATAAGGATTCTTGCTTTTTAGTTTCCTTCTGCCCAAAATGCTTTGGTAGATAGGCATCTGTATGACTCTGTTAATATAATGACAATAACAACAATAAAATGTTTTCAGTTCTCCAATTGTGCTTTTCATGTTAAAACTTTTAACATGAGGTACTTGCAGGCAAATGGCTGTGATAAGGAAATACTATTGGGATTGCTTTAATGAAGGGGAAAGGTGATGTCTCCTCAAGGAAAATTAAATAGAAGAGAGTTAAAAGTCAGTGTATTACTATGGTAGCCAATAATAAGTTTTCTTTTGTAAAGTTTTAACCAGATCTTGTATGCTAAATTTGCAGGAAAATTTTCAGCAAAACACAAATACTTGTGCAAACCAGGTAGCAGATATTTTCCATGTACTTCTTTAACGCACCATTAAAATGAACACCAAGGCTATTCATTTATCACATTCATTTTCCTCACTCAGAGAAAGATAATGAATATACTCTTCATTCCAACTATTTGAAATTGCTCTGTGGCTTTCCTTCAACTTTCCCCATGCAATATTATAGTTGATTACCAGACATTCCACATCATTATGATACTATTTATGAGCCCTGCTGATCGTTGACCGTACTATATTTCCTATTAAATAAAAATAATTTATCAGTTTAGCAAATCTGGAAACATTACCCAGATATTAAAAAGTTGTTTCCCCCATATATTGTTCTCTAAAGATAATTGTAATCAGTAATAAAGGATGCATTTTATATGCAGAAGATTTCCTTATATTTCCTGTGAAAAATGCTGTTTAAGAATAGAGCTGGGAAGCACCTCTGAAAAACACTGAAAGATTTCTGCAAGGCAACCCAAAAGTACCTTCCCCCCCAAAAGGCAATTGGACCTACTTTGGGGAGGTGTTTCCCTTTAAAAACATTCCACTTCTCATCCAAGAAGCGTCTTCAATTTTAACAAAATGAGAACTGAAGAAGCTTCTTGGACGAGAAGTAAAACATTTTCAAAAAGAAAAAAGAAAGTCTAGTTGCCTTTTGAAAAAAGCACTTTTGGGACCATTATGACATGGATGATTGAGAATCTCCATAGAGATTCTATGAAACAGACAAAGTCAGAAAAGAAGGCCAACTTGGTGAAAAATCATTCTACAAAATTAAACTGCAGTGACTTCAGCAGGAAGGAATGGTAAACAGGAGCTAGTAAAAAGGTCTGGTTGAGATTCTGGGAAGCCTTTGCCAATCAGTGAGGATAGTATAGACTAGAGCAGAGGTCTCCAAACTTGGCAACTTTAAGACTTGTGGACTTCAAAATTCTCCAGCCAGAATTCTTAAAATTGCCAAATTTGGGGACCCCTGGATTAGAGCTACATGGATGTCAGCCTTTCAAGGTTGGCAAGGTTAAGAAACAAAAGCAGCATGCATTTCAGGAAAGCTTCTTGTTTATAAACGGAATCTTGAAAGTCTGTCAATTTCTTTCTATCACGTTTTATTTCAAAACCATACTGGGGCTCTTTTAAGGTTCTTTCTTATGCTTTCCATTTCCTCAGGACTGAGTAATCTTTTCTCCTCTTTTTGTGGATCATTGCTCTGTTCCTCCTTTCCAAGACTTCCTCTACATTCTTTTACAATCAGCATATTAACTGGGTTCTCATTGCTTGTTTGTATTGCTTGTCTTGCCATGGTTCTTGAATAAATTACATTTGCCTGACCACATGCAATCTGTTAAGATACAACCCTGGTTTATGAACCTCAGTAGCTGGATTCCAATAGTATGCTAAGCCAGAGCTGAACAAACCATATTATATCTTGGATTAGTCAATGAAATCATGGGATGCCTGGTATAAGAAAATTTGCTATATTGCTGTTAGGTTAGACAGTGGTCTAAACGAAGTACTTTAGAATTGATCAAAGCAGAGTATGAAAGTTTCTGCTTAGTTGAAATCTCTTGATTTTATATCCACTTCAGTAATTCTTTATGCTGGCTAGCATAAACAGAAGCTTGACTTTAAGAACTAGAAAATATTTTATTATTAAAACACATACTGAGTTATTTAGGGAAGAGAAGCTGAAATTATTAGATTCCCAGATTTTATTAATTCAGATATCTGAGTAGTATCCAAGATGAAGCAACAATGGCATTTATTAAAATTTGCACCTAATCACACTTAATAAATCATGTCTATAGGATATTGAAGAACAGACATTTCAGTCTCTTCAATTGTTCAGCTGGTTTACTTTTAAAAAATCTCATCAGATTTTTTGCTTTAAACTTTCAAACAGCCCATCACAAGTCAATCCATTTCTATCCCTAACTAAATGTTGTCATGCAGATTTTCACAAATTGTCTTTGAGCAAGAAGCATTAAAACAAAATTTGAATATTGTATGGGGCTATTGTTATGTTTTTAAATGTGAGAACTTAAAGGAAACTCTAATTCTATGTGTTTTTCTGTAAATCTTGGGTGATATTTAAATAGCTAAGTTAACAACAACATGGAAGATTAAACCACTGTTAATTAAAATTGATTGGACACTCAAATTCAGTTTGACAGGCACTTTTCTTCATGAAATAAAGGCACAATTCAGCATGCAATTAATTCATAGGTTCTTGTTCATTTGCACTTCAGATAAGCAATTGAAACACTGAATTTACACAACTGTGGATATTTTTTTAAAAAAAAACCCAGAGCAATAAAATAATATTTATATACCAATTATATATCCTTAAGCCAGCTCATATTACATATGATCTTTGGCAACATCATTAAAACAATGAAAGCAGTCAACAAGCCCATGCATAATTAAATAGTAGTAGTCTCCCAATACACAGGCAATTCTTAGGAGTTCAAGATTTCCATAGCAACTGTTTCCTGATTCAGTGTGCTTTCTGGAACATACAAACCCATAATAAAAAAGCATCCAGAAAAAGCCATGAATAACTTGGCAGATCTTACACCTTCCTGGGACATTCAGAGAGTAACTCTTCATGTTACAAAGTAAAAAAAAATACAGGAATTTTCTAGATCAGTTTTCCTCAATTTTGACAATTTTAAGATGAGCGGACTTCAGTTCTTAGGATTCTCCAACCAGCATGAATTGAAGTTCACACATTTTTAAATTGCCAAGGCTGAGAAATATTGCTCTAATCTAGATGGATCTAATGCCTCTCCTTAGCACATATGACCGTATATATTACTTTAATTTAATGTACTTTTACTTTTTTAAAAGTAAGGGAAAATAGATTTAAAATGCAGTAGGGGTTGGTATTTTACTGTTTAAATAATGAAAGTTAAATACTATGTGCAAGTTAATGACATGATTCACTATAGGAAAGGAACTCAAAAACTCAAAAGGATCTGCCACAAGGAAAGAGTCAATCTATTCTCCAATCTATTCTGAAGGCAGGACAAGAAGCAATGGATGGAAACTAATCAAGGAGAGACGCAACTACAACTAAGGAGAAATTTCCAGACAGTTAGAACAATTAATCAGTGGAACAAATTGTGTCCAGAGGTTGTGGGTACTCCAACACTGGAGATTTTTAAGAGCTGAAATGACAGGGCTTCCTGCTTTAGCAGGGAATTAGACTAGAAGACCTCCAAAGTCCCTTCTGTTATTCTGTTATTCAAAAGAGTGATAAGAGTTAAAAGACGTACAGTAACGGAAAATCTACAAGGTTCCAGACACTGCCCTATTCCAACATACATTAGCTCAAGTCAATATAGCCAATGGAAAGGATAAAGGAAGTTGTGGTCCAACTTTAGAGGCCTACTCATTTCATTATACGAAAGGTACATTATCCAGTACCTAAAGTATTGATGGCATCTCTGATCTGATCTGTGGAACCTCCCTCAGCGAAATCCCATAGGCCTATTCCTTGCAAAACAACATAAGAATGCCCATTTGTGAGTTTGTGTTAGTTTCAGTGACTTGCTTTTAATGATTTTTAAACTTGTTTGGAATGCTCTTTTAGCCCCAAAAGTAACTAATAAAATGGACATATAAAAATGAAAGAACCTATCAAACATACTGAGTTCGGTTTTGCCACTACAAAATTCAATAGTTAAAAATCTTTATTTTGTTAACCAAACTCTTCCCAACACAATTGTTGATAGTGTTGCCTTGTGAAAGGTGCATCACTTGTATAAACTGATAAGATGGATAAAGCATCTATAAAAATAATCTGAACAAGCAAGGAGACAAATCAAATGGAATGACAAACTTTGTTCTTTAAATTCTAATTCTTTCTCAGTTAATTGAAACTTTAAAAATAATGAAGTTGGGAACTTTGAGACGTCAGATGCAGAAGACCATCAAAATGCTGTTCTTCCTGCCCTAATGTTTAACAAAAGATGTTGGGTTGACTTACATCCCTCCTTGACCCTTGAGTGACTTTTCTGTTGAAACTTCCATGTTTATGCCAGCTAGATTAGAAAGGATTTAGAAAATAGGAGGAATACATATTAAACATGAATAAAATTAAAGAAAAATAAGTATGCTATGTCTGTGAATCTGAGATGGCTGTGTGCGTGCACGCGTGTGCGTATTCCCCATTTTGACTACCTAGATTTTGTCATAATCTCTCTCTTCTTTATGTCAAATCTATTATTAACTACATTTAAATATATGAAGAATGACAAGGCATTGTTCAGAATGTATGTATTATTTTGAACTTGATCAGAGGTTGGTTTATCTTTACACAGAACAAACCATATAGAATGTGATTTATTCTTTCATATGGAATAATATATTTTTTTAAAAAACAAAAAAGCTATATAATAATGAAGTGAGCTATTGAGTTTTACAAGATAGGAACTGGATACTGACCCATAACGTCAGTAGGGGTTCTCAAATCAAATATGCCATGTGGGAACAAAAACTATTTCTCCAATCATTGTAAACATGTTGACTTATATTTTATAAAGCTTTATGTTTAATCCCAAAGGAGAGCATTATTTGCTATGCTGTCTTTCAAAAATACAAATATCTTCTTCATGCTAGAAAATTAATAAACACCTTATACAAATTTTCCTCAGAGGATGTAATTATCTCAGAATAAATCAGTTCAGAGTTTTCAGTTGGGACATAAATGACTAATTTCAAATTGTACCCTGGGTACATTATGCAAGAAGTATCATGTTGGGAAAGATGGAGAGAAAGAGAAGGCGGCAATAAACTGGAAGATGGAGGGATACAATTATTATAGCTGCAATGGGTGCACTATTGAAAGACCTGAAGTAGATATTCGTCCCATTCCATGTGTGTCAGAGGCTCCATTTAAAATGCTTCTGTGTTGAAATGATTAGTTGGTGACATCACCATTACCCTGGGAATGCATTTCGGGCTCCTTTCATGTCCCTCAAGGGACTGGAGCAAGTGATAAGAGCTCACCCCATCACACAATAGCACTCACATCTCCTAAGTGGGGTGGCTAACCTCCAATCTATTGCCCTAACCATGTGAGCCATGCACTCCAAAGGTCCAGAATGAATATGAACATCTTGGTAAAAGTCTATATTTCTGCCCGCTAAGAGTTTATACCAGCATGAGGGCACATAATTAGTCAACAGGAGATAATCCTATCATGACAATAGGAAAAGGTGCAGAAATATTGTTCTTGACAATATGGCTACTTCAACTTTATTATTTGCCAGAAAAAAGGGATACTTCTAAACTTTTAGTGAAAGTTTCTTATCAAACTCTGAAGAAAGAGTTAGCTGGACTAGTTGGGGAGTTTAGCTCATCAACAACTGAAGGCCTATATATTTTTTAAACAGAGATATCAATATCTATCAAATAATTCTAGCTCAGATAAACTTTGTTTTTAAAACTGAGCTTCCTCTCAAGGACAAATCTATTCAACATGATACAAATACAGAAGAAGTGAATAAGCATATTCTCAGCTAGATGGCAGTATCTACCTGACCTTGACATATTAAAAAGCTAAATAGAGCTGGATTAGTTTAGAATTTGAGACTGCCAGGAAAAACTAGGATTGTGGGCTAGGCAGGAAAGGTGAGAAACATCCTGGCAGAATGTAATGGGAAACTGTCTCTGTAGTGTTGCCAAGGGAACTAAATTGATGTCTTCATAAAGTCGCCAGGAGTTGAGTTCTCCTTGAAGGAGATTTTACTTTAAATAAGCATATAATTATAGTAGTGGCTGGCTTTAAAATAGAATATTAGCCAACCAAAAGTCAGACTGGTTAAAAGTTTTAAAGCTTCATTAATCCCAATAGTAGGTAAAATGTAAGATAGGAAACATCAGAACAGAATAACTAAGTTGAAAGGGATTTTAGAGATCTTCTAGTCCAAACAGGAAATCCTATACCATTTCAGATAAGTGCATAAGCACACCAACGTGCCTACTGTCCCTGTCCTATTGTTTCTTTTATTTTATTTTTCTTATATGTATCCATGTATTCATAACTATGCTTTTATTTATACCTATTATCTTGTAAGCAATTGACAAAAATAAATAATAAATAAGTAAGTGGTGGTCCAATCTCTTCTTAAAGACTTCCCACAATTTCTGAACGCAAGCCATTCCACTGATTAATTGTTCTAACTGTCAGGAAATTTCTCCTTATTTCTAGGTTGGATCTCTCTTTGATTAGCTTCCATCCACTGCTTGTCTTGTCTTGTCTTGTCTTGGGATGCTTTGGAGAATAGGTTGACCTTTTCTTCTTTGTAACAGCCCTTTAGATATTGGAAGATTGCTATCATGTCACCCCCAGTCCTTCTTTTCATTGGACTAGACTAGGGCTGTCAAATTCCTGGCCCACTGGCCAGATGCGTCACGGGCTGGCCATGCCCATGCCCAGTTTAACAGGGGGGGAAAGTCCCAATATGTCATGTGATGCCGCTGTGATGATTGTGAGTTTGACACCCCTAAACTAGACATATCCAATTACTGCAACCGTTGTTCAAATATTTTACTGGTTGCAGTATTTCAAGTGTGGTCTTACCAAGCATTATAAAGTGGTATTAATACTTCATGCAATCTTGATTCTGTTCCTCTGTTAATGCAGCCTAGGACTGGGTTGGATTTCTGGTGGCTGCAGCACACCGCTGGCTCATGTTTAATTGGTAATCCAACAGAACTCCCAGATCACTCTCATAGTTGCTGCTGTTGAGCCAGATGTCACCTATTCTATACCTGGTTTTTCTTGATTTAAGTGTAAAACCTTACTTTTCTCAACAATAAATTTCATTTTGTTTGATAGGGCCCAATTTTCAGGTGTGTCAAGATACTACTTTAGCCTCTTTTTTTGAGGGTTGGCTATTCCTGCCAGCTTGGTGTTGTCTGCAAATTTGACAAGTTCCTCTTTTATTCCCTCATCTAAATTGTTTATGAAAATGTTGAAGAGTATTGGACTCAAAACAGAACTTTGAGGTACTTCCCTGAATACTTCCCTCCATGTAGATGCAGTTCAATTAAGGACTAGAAATTGAGGCTGGTTGGTCAATCAATTACCAATCCATCTGTGGCAATGCTGTGATACTTGAGAATGTTAACAATTTCCCCTTGATTTACTGCAAGAGATGAATCAGAATTCTCTGTTTACAAGCAAAAATAAAAGGTATGATAAAGAAAAAAGGGTATTTGTGATTATTCCTTCTGAAGCAGATTTGGGTTCATTCCCAGTGATTTCACTGGGTTAAAGAAAAGAGGCCGAGCTTAATAAAAGAAATGGCTATTTTATTTGCAAGGAGGAGCTTAACCTGTTCTTGTTATGTTGCAAAGCTCACTTTCAAAGGCTATGGACAGCCATAACCTCCACAGTACCTTTTTTTCCTTGTCACAGGCACAGAGATTGTACAGCTTTTCAGGGCGACCTGAGTTATAACTAGAGTTTTCACAAACTTGGTGGAAGGTGGGCTGCAGTATCAGAATTGGTCCTATGGTGTTTTACCTGATAAAATTACATATTCCTAGATTTTTAATTGAATTCTCTGCATATGTCAGCGCTCTCAATTATGACAAGATACTTCCATTAAGCCTTTTAACTAATTCAGGGTTGGGTGGCAAACAAATAATACATTTGAAATGATAGGCAATGAATATTTTGAATGCAGCGGCAGTAATTCAAATCTGGCATTAAAAAAAACCATGACTGTCTGCAGAATGTTGTTAGCTGGCTAATATATGAGCAAAAAATCACAGTTTAGCAGTCATGTACTTGACAGAACTTTTGAACCTCCTTTATGGTAGTTGATTTCCAGTTCCTGAAAACATTTTTCCTGAAAAGAAAAAAGTGTCATGCTTCACTCACAATATTATGTGTTTATTTTACCATTCAGGCATCATTAATGATTTTCACACACATACACCTATTTTTCCTTCAAAACAATCTAATGACATTATGGCTGAAAAAGCAAGTGAACCAAGGTCATCATGGCTGAATAAGGACTAGAATTTGTCTATTAAACTCTTTTCATCATGATCTATAAAGATGCCAATAGTCATAACCAAGAATCTGAATGGATGCTGGTTAAAAATAATTAAGTTCTTATGAGGTCTTGGGATGTATAAGTAACAGCACAACGGAGTTCTGCTCAGCAAATTCCACAACAGGGCTTTGCTTCTGGTTACTTCAGTAAATTGTCAATCTTATTTTTGTATGCATCTTAAAAATATTAACTTGTGTTACCCATGGATACATATACTAGGAAAGAGAGATATCACACCTTTACTGCAGCTCAGCTACAAATACTATCCATCATTTATATGCACATTTCCAAAATACATTAACATTTACTGACACAGTTTCTTTGAGGGAGCAGAAAAAGTTACTTCTTTCTTCTTTCATTTTCCATATTATACAATAAAATGTTCTCTATATTATAATCTCTTAAAACTAGTCCTCACACTTAAGAATAAAACATCTGCAAAAAGTAATGGTGGATAATAAAATTTAGCAACAGCCAAATTCTTGCTTCTGGTTAAACAAAGAGTTCACAGCTTCTTTCCAACTTTCAAAAGGTAAAAAGTGTCAAAATGCATGAACAGATAAGCAATAGTGATGGGATTTACAAAAGCAGCAAGCAGAATCTTAAATTGGTTGCAGAAAACAGTTATTCAACAAGCACCAAAAAATCCCACAAGTACGTACACAAGCAGCAAAGTCACAACTTGAACTTTTCTGCACTAAAGGAATGCCTTTAGGGGAGAAAAACCTCTCTTCAAATGTTTGCTTTGATATATTGCACATTATCAATATTTCCTCTGCTTCTTGATATTCACATCAGGACATTTCCTCAAGAAGTCACAAAGGAAGTGAAATATTTCCATGTAGTTCATCCCATAAGATGGGAAAAAATTGCAACTTCTTCAGTGATGTTTGCTCAAATGTTATCTTCCTCCTCAGCCATATCCCTACCTAACCAGTGGCTTTCTCCCACTTTTGGAACAGCTTGCCTGTCCTCCTGGCATGTTGTCTGTGCCAGTTCAAAAATCCACACGTCAGAGTCTCCATAAGCAGTGTTAGCTGTCCAAGTGATCAGTGAAGGTCACTCTCTGCTGATCTGCACCTCCGCTCTGCTGGATACTCAACCACACACACAAAAGAAAGAAAGAAGATGGAAAGGAAATTATTGTTGGGTTCCATTGGAATCCAACAGTATCTTAAGTTCTGGCAGAAAAGGAAGGTTAAACAATCTGCACTGTTTTAGCAATGAGATAAATATTAATATTTTGGACTACTGCTCAGAGCTAATGAGAAATAGGAGGAGAATATTCTTCTGTGATTGCGCTTAAGAATGTAGAAATGAATATTAGCAATCAAAATCAGTCACTGGGGAATCCTATCATTAATTTTATTTTATTGAAAAGTATTTATTTAGGTCTTAGATTTGCAAAGTATAAATGCAAACATAAAAACAATATTTTATTAAAAACAAATGCGGGTGGATATAGAAACTACCTGGGTAAAAGGTAAGGATTTCCAGCAACTTTAGACATAGTTATTAGACATAGACATTGCCTTTCTGGGCAAAGTGTAAGAAAAGAATTATGTACAAGGTTTCCTTGATTTTATTCAGGATACATATCTGAGCTTTCAGAGAATTGTTAAGGGCACTCAAAAAGTACCCCTGCTCTGCATCCATGGCATATATTAAATTAAAATTTCATTTACACTGCCAACAGTGTTTCCATTCATTTTCTAAAGGTGTTTCCTTATGCTATTCACTACATTCTGGGACATAACTAGGAGTCTGAAATACCTGAGAGTCAAAAAGTTGCAAGCATTATTTCTCCAAAGTCAAAGTTCCTTACTTGTAAATGAAGTTTAAAACATGGATGATTAAACTTAAGCACAGCTTAAGGATATATTTTTTCTATGATACGAGGAACATCATGTAAATAACAGCTGACACCTATTTTGCATTCTAGTCTGCATGATGATAAATCAGGACAGAAGCTCAGAGGGACACTGTGTATGTGCCTGGCACATATTCTTCCCTTCAGAATTGCCCTGAATTGTTACTCACCTCATGTAAATACATTTTAATAAGACTTATTTTTTTGTTATTGGTTTTGTCTGTGCCTGTAAATCAGATGTGGGAAAATTATAGAAAAAAGGACTCTGATTTAATTTACAAGTAATGCCACTATTATAATATATATCGGGTACAGCAGGACCCCAGTATACAATATATCTATTCTTATGTGGAATTGGATTGGAAAGCAAATTAACATTAGGTTTGGTGGGGAGGAGGAATGAACACATTTGAATGCAACATTTGGTATACAAAAAATAATTCCCCACACAGATATTTTATGAAATGGTTGCCCACCATTTTTTTCTGAGCATGCTCCTAACCCTTGCAGTGCATTTTTTTTTAAAAAGCTTAATTTTGTTTCAAGCTTCATAATGTTGTTCATATTGTTCTTAGTGATCTTTGACCAGTCTTAAAGATAGAATTCATGTGGTAGGGTTTGCTTTATCATGACTTACTGAATAAATCACACTTCTTTGAGTTTATACAAAGCTAAAAGTGATGATTTAGTAATATTTGTGGCTTAGTTTTCAATATGCTAAACCACACATGAACCAATTGCATTATGATTTAAACCAATAGAAGAATGCAGGCTTAGTTTAGTGTTTAAAACGTTTTCCCTGAGGAAAAGTGTTTATCTTAAAATTGACTAAATTGTGGGGGGAAATATCAGAAAAAAACATACCTTGTGAAACTTGGTTGATCATTCAGAAGAAGTGAAAGAAACATAAAAGAGAAAAACAAACCATAATTATAAGAAATTATTCAAAAAAGAGCAAAATGGAAAAACATAAGTACAGTGATTAGCTACTCTCTGTTTATTAAAGAATCATATTTTAGAATTGAAGCTTTTTTTTGCAAATCCCTAATTAAAAAGAATTTAAATTTCCTTATAGAAAATGAAGCATTTATTAAGAAATTACACATTTATAAACTTGGATATGCATTGAGGGAATCTGATCAGAAAAATAACCCTGGGTTTGTAAGGATCAGGTCAATTAAAATCTTGACTCAACAGAAAAACAAAAATAATAATATCATGAATAAAACTGTAATCACAAGGTTTTACATTAATACAGTATGACCATACTTCATACCCTAAGTACAATTCTAATTGCTATCTTTCCAAAATGATATTATAGTGCTAAAATGTATTAAAATAGCAATCCAAATGAGGAATTAATGGATTAAATGTGCTACCAAAGGCACATTAACAAGCTCCAACAGGGTTAGAAGGGAGTGTGTGTGCGTGTGTGTTTTCCTTGTAATTTACCAGTACATTTTGGTTTTGCCTTCTTCAGAATTGGCACTGTAATACATTGGGAAAAGTAATTTTTAGGTGGAGATCTGGTCCAATGGATCCTGTTTAAAGCCTCAACAAAATGTGATAGTTTCCTGATAGTCTTGACCATGTTTCGTCCACAAAACCTTTAATAGAAGCAAAAGATGTTTCAACGTGCTGGCAAATATGTTTCAATGTGGAAAAGGGCCTCAGTCTAAACTAGGCCTCATTTCAATCTGATGCATCAGGTCTCTCTCTCCCTCCCTTCCTCCCTCCCAGACTGGCTTTGCTCTACTTTCCCGATGTGCCTGCGGGGCTGGCGCTTCGAACATGGATGGATGGATGGATGGAAGAGAGAGAGAGAGAGAGACAGACAGACAGACAGAGACAGGTAGGTAGGTAAGTAGATAGAAAGATAGATAGATAAGGTAGGTAGGTAGGTAGGTAGGTAGGTAGGCAGGTAGGCAGGCAGGCAGGCAGGCAGGCAGGCAAGCAAGCAGGAAGAGAAACAGACAGACCTTTTGGATGGATGGATGGATGGATGGATGGATGGATGGATGGATGGATGGATGGATACATAGGTAGATAGATAGATAAGTAGGTAGACAGGCAGATAGGTAGGTAGGTAGGCAGGCAGGCAGACCTTTTGGATGGATGGATGGATAGATAGGTAGGTAGGCAAGTAGGTAGGTAGATCTATATTGGTAGACAGATAGATAGGTAGGTAGGTAGACAGAAAGACAGGCAGACAGGCTGGCAGGTAGGTAGGTAGGCAGGAAGACAGACAGACAGACAGACCTTCTGGATGGATGGATGGATAGACAGACAGACAGAATGCGACAGGGCGGCACTTTGGGAAAGTAAAGCAAAGCCGCCACAACTGCATTTGAGGCACCGGCTCTGGAGCGGCGCAACAGTCAATGGGGTGAGCCTGCGGGGCTGGCGCCTCGAACACCCCCCTGCCGCCTCTTAGCGCCCCACTGCTAGCCCCCTTGCCTCTTAGCATTCCTTCTAAGGCATCCCACTGCCCCCCAGGGGGCAGTACTGCCCACTTTGGAACCACTGATATAGACAGAAGTCTCCAAACTTGGCAACTTTAAGACTTGTGGACTTCAACTTTAAGACTTGTGGACTATGCTGGCTGGAGAATCCTAGGAATTGAAGTCCACAAGTTTTAAAGTTACCAAGTTTGGGGACCCCTGATATAGAACCTTGGAAACCAAATAAGCAAAATTCCTATCTACATTTAGGAATGAATTCATTAAGGTGGGATCACTGAATTATTGAATCTTTTTTCCCAGATTGTGAAACTGAAGCACTAAGCACCATTTTTTCCCAGATAAGCCTGACACTGAAACAACCATCTGCTCTTCATTGGTTATGTTTTGAAATACTTTGTTTTCATTCTCAGCCTTGATGAGTTTTCTTCACAAGCCTAGCAACACTGAATGGTTGAAGATGCAAGGACCTTCTGTTCTAGAGATTTTCTAATATTAGTTCTCAATTGCATTGCAGCAACCCAGGCAGAATTTGGGGGGTTAATGGCAGCTATGACCAAGAGAGCTTTCTGCACAAAGACATTTAGTTAGCCAATTATGCTTTTTTTCTGATTTGGGAGGCCCTTCTCATAGTCTTTCAGGTTTTAGATATTTTTGTTTGTTTGTACCACTACAACATGCTCCAGTTGGGGTTGCTCCTGGAAGCTGCAGTTGGAATGAAGTAGCAAGAGTAGCTGCAGATGCATATCATTTCACCCATGACACCTCTAGTTCACAAGCTGTACTAGTTAACAGTTGGCTTCCAGTTGCAGTTCAACATGCTAGTTGGCACCTTCATCTTAATTACATGGGTATCTTTTTCTCTCTATGGTTTGGTTGTTTGCTTGTTTAGTAAATATTGTAGAGTAAGTATGTTCCAGGTCCCATAGTTGAAAGGAGTGTTATCTTACGAGACCACAGAGACCCCTTCTATATATTTGCTACTGCCCTCTGAAAGAGCATTACTTGGGACCGTTGCCTTTATAGGAAAGCCTTGAAGACCTTACTTTTTGATCAGGCCCCTGGAAAGGTTCCTTTGTGACCCAGTTTATGATATTTAATTTTTAGCCATATAATTATATTAACATTTCCCTAATGAGAAGCTCTACTGGTACATTGTTTTTTGTTAGGTTTATTATAATCTGTTTTTATTATATTGCTGCATACTGCCTAGAATTCCTTTGGTAATTGAGATGTCTAAACTGATTTTTAAAAAAATGGATAAATCATAATTGCCCTTATGCACCATTTATGGTTACTGGGAGCCAACTGCTTGATTAGTATAGAGAACAAGTACGGTACACTTGTAAAACCAGTGGAATGTGAAGGAAAGTGTTTTAGAGATCACTCCATGACAAAAGCTATTCTGTATATCCTAATGTTGTTTTTGCTCAAAGAAATATTAGGGAAAAAGAGAAGGAAGTGGTTTTTTTTTTCTCTTTAGCTTGTTTCTGCAAACAGATTCCATCAAGGTATCAACTCAGACAAAAAAAAAAGAGTTTGCAGCTAACTTTAATTCTTAATAATGAAAATAACAAACAAAAATGAACAAAAACTTACTGGCAAGAATGACCATGTCCATCCCCCAAAATATACTCATGATCCAGCCAACCATCACAATTGCTGTGAGAATCTGAATCAAAGCTGCTGCAATATTCAACCAGAACACACAACAAATGTGTCTGTCAGGGAGATCTGTCCGGGCTCCACACAAGACTGTGAAAGCTGATACAAATGTCCCTGTAGGAAGGAAGATCAGCATTAAAAACTCAGAAGAAAACAAAGGACACACACATCACACGAAACGCCATCATATATATTATTCTAACTGGCAGGCACAGCCTTAAAAATGATCTACATTTATTTCAAAAAGCGCACATAAATTTTAAAAAAATATCCACATTTGAAAACATTTTGCAGCCTTTTAATATATTAAAAAGCATATATTTACTGCTTAGAAAAAGCTGACTATAGGACCCCAGAATAGGAAAGGAACAAATCCATTAAATTTTAGCCTATTCCTCCTACCTACATAGCAAATCACAATCAACATTTCCACAGATCAGCCCACATAATATTGTCATAGAAAGAAAATCTAGAAGTTAGGTGCTAATTAAATTCAATAACAGTCCTGGATTATACGTGCTGTAAGATGAGCTATAGATTTGCTTGTTTAATAGACCATGCCACATTTCAGTTTTACTTTCTTTTGATTCTTTTCTGAAAATTCAGAGTCCATTTCCTAACACAAGTAGGTTTTGTGGATACTAATGTGGAGAGTAGACAAGAATTTAGGCATTACTATTTAAGTATTATCTTGTTATCACCCCAGTGTGTAAAACCACTCTTCCACTTTGTACACGTACCTCCCAAAAACCACATATGTCCAAAATCAGTTCAGAAGTAAAGCAGGGAGCAGCAGGATGGGAGAGAGCTGCTAAGACCCAAAAAAAGGAACTTTATATTGAAAATGGTGTGTAGAGAAGAAGAAAGACAGGAGAGTCTTTCTGCAATGTGAGACTTTTCTGTGGTCTTTATTTTCCTATTGAATCAATTTGTCTTATTTTCTGCACTATCATTATTGTATTACTGTATTGAATCAGTAGCTATCAAATCCAAAGCAGAAAATATGCCACTCTAAAAGAGAAGTCCTGATTGCATTGTACAATGAGTTATTCTGAAGCAAGTAAAACAATTAAAATAGACATGTGGTCAATCAAGTACAAATCTAATTTTTTAACCACACCAGAATTGTCTCTCATTATGTATGTTTGGAAGAAACTAACTTTTTGGATGGAGCAAATTCTGAAAATTAACATAGCCAAAATAAACAACGATTATAATAGGCAATGACAGTGCAGAATATAAGACAAAATCACATTGTAAAAGCAAAGTCTAGATGATTCCATAGGTTATGGCATTTCATACAGCTGCATTGCCTATCCATATTACTTAATGTTACTACTATAGTGACTAGTTAGTTAAAACATCCTGCCATTGGTGGGCCAATTTACAATTCCATAATGTGGAAAGAATAGGTGTCATTCCCTTATTTGTGCTAAAAATGCTTATGAAGCAGCATTATTATTTAAAAAAAACTGTAGGCAAGGTTGTAGTCTTATTTTGCAAAATAATTTTCTATTTAAGCACTAATTAAATATGGCTAAAATGTGGCAGTTGAGAATTAAACTATTTAAATGTCTGGTTAAGAATTTAACTCAAAATTTACTTGATCATTCAGATATGATTTTGAAATTCACAGACTCCTGTGGGATGAATGGCAAACAGAAAACAACTGTGAGTTCCTTGGAACCTCTCCATATAAGGACAGGATGAGAGATCAATCACACAAACTCTGGATGATTGCTTCTCACAAGCCAATCACAGGACAGGGGTTTTCTATGAATTGGAGCACTGGGAGAAAAAGGGCTAGCCCTCTTGCTCACAACCATGGAGGAGGCTTTTCAAGGATACTACAATTGCAAACCTCACTTTCTAATCATTTTTGGAAAATGCCTATTAACTTTAAAACTATTAGAGACCTTCAGAATAAAAAGTTTCAAATATCTTCAGAGATGAATTTATTTTAAGCCTTGAACAAAAGAAAAACTATTTATAAGCTTGAAGAAACTGAAAGAGATAGTAAAAAGTTATAAAGAAAATTATTAGATTTTACTATTATAATCAAAATTCTTAATAAAACTATATATAAATATACTATTTTGAAATTCAATATTTAAGACTAGAGTTGCCAAGGAAACTTCTGGTTTTATAACTTCTCCACATTCCATAATGGAATAAAATGGCAAAACCCCAAAAGAAATCCAAAAAAGGTACAGATCAATCTGCCTCTATAATGGGATGAGTACATAAAATATGAAAATCCAAATCCAAATATAAAATGAATATTTTTATTCTATCCCTAGTTTTTAAGGAATGATTGTAGAAAGTTAAAAAATTTCCCACCCCAAAGCCTGTTCAAGAAATCCCAGAACCAGAGAATGTCAAACATTGACAGTTTGCTTTTCCACTCTTTTGAAGGAGGAAAAGTCCTAAAAAGAGGCTTGACATAGTTAAAAGTCTAAAAAAAGCTCCCAAGCTTGTCTACCCACTGAGTGTCATTGTTCTTAATGTACTCCTCCTTCCAAGTTACATGGATCTCAGCCCACAAACTGCTGATAATAATGTAACAAGGCATGGGGAAGCTCTGTTAAAAGGACAAGAAATTAAGTTTAAAGTGCACCACATCATTCCTAACCTTATAAGGAAATAGCTATTTATTCCATGAGCAAAAAAGTAGTAATAAAAGGGACTGAAAAATAAAAACAGATTAAAATGTCACTATTGTCTCAGACTTCTAATTAGCCAGTGTACTGCTTTGCAAATAAAGAAATTATACCTTTAAAAGAATAAAGAGGTCAATGAAACACGAAACAAAGTACCTAAATACTAATATAGTGGTAGAGTGGCTGGATGATTCAAGCCCTGGCAGTAAGCCTGATCTGTGCGTTTTGGCTCAGTATCTCGGCATTCGCTTGGTACTACGCTGGGTTACTTTACTGTTCCAAATGTTCATTCCCACACTTCTCCAACGGAGATACAAATTAGGATGACTAAGACCTTATACAGACAGTAGTTGAATGTATTTATGCCAAACAAACACACATACACACACGCACAACCTTTAAAAAATAGACAACTTTTTATAATGATACAGGAAGAAATCTGTCTCAGAGAAAATCAGAATTCACACTTATTGTTTTTATTTTACTTGCTAACTCTTCCCAGACTGGGTGCAACTAACAAATTACTGTATGGACATCTCTGATTAATTTTGCCTCAAAATCAAGTTTGTTTGTTTTTCCCCCTCTTGTAACAAACAGGGAAGTTAGTCAAAGAAAACATACATTCTTTCCTGAGCTGAAAGGGAAAAAAAGGGAGTCTTACTTTGAGATGAGATGCTAAATATACCATAGACAAAAACAATAATGTATGCCACTAGTTTCAATCTGCATTCTTTTGAGCCTGGCAGGTGTAAAATGACAACAGTTATTTTTCTCTATGCTCTGCCTGCAGTTACATTAGACTTAATGCAGACCCAAGCACTACAAGACCTCTGATGATATAATGCATGATTCTACGCATGCATAACTTATCGATAGGCAAGTGGGGTTGCAAAAAGAAACTTAGATTTCTGCTTTTATATAATGAAATAGAAATCCCTGAGTTGTTCTCTGCTATCCTCCTTCATAAGGGAATATTATAGCAGAAGAGTGGGAGACACTTTCCACCTAGAAACATACAGGTAGTCCTTGACTTACAACAGTTCACTTAGTGACCGTTCAAAGTTACAACGGCACTGAAAAAAGTTGACGCATGATCATTTTTCAGATTTATGACCATTGCAGCATCCCCATAGTCATGTGATTTACATTTGGATGCTGGTCTAGTGACTCACATTTATGATGGTTGCAGCATCCTGGGGTCATTGGATCCCCTTTTGCATCCTTCTAACAAGCAAAGTCAATGGGGAAACCAGATTCACCTAACTTAACCGTGTTACTAATTTAACAATTGCAATGATTCACTTAGCAAATGTGGCAAGAAAAGTCATAAAATGGGGCAAAACTCACTTAACAAATTTCTCACTTTAGCAACATAAATGTTGGGCTCAATTGCAGTCATGAGTTGAGGACTACCTGTATAGGCTTGGCTGGGCTGTATTGCTTCTGACTCTACAAGGAAGTTTGTATCTGGATGACAGAAACAAAGTACACAGAGAAAACCTGCCAATCAATATTTAAATATTTAAACTATTCTTCAAAATTGTGCTAGATTTCTGAAGGAGAGAGACAAAGAATATTTAGCCCCTTACATTTCATAAAAGTTGCCTTAGTTACTTTAAAAAAATGCATATAAAGCTGGGAGGATCAGAAAGTATGGTTTCAATAAGGCCCACCCATATAATTACCTCCATAATTAAGCAGTTGTGCAGAAAAATAATCTTACATGCAGTATTTCAGCAATAATTCTTCACCCACAGTTCAAATAATACAGTCCAGCACAATATGAAACAAAATACAAAAAAATATGCTGGACTGCAGAATTACAGTCCAGCAACATATGAAACTGCTGACAATACAGCTTCGTTTACTCTCTGAAAGTCACAACTTTTTAGAAATCCTTTGAAATAAAAATAGCTGGGCTATTATCCCATCTCTAGGTTTTGACATGTAAGGATACTGACAATTCCAGGCTCAGAAACACATTTCTGCTGCAGATATTACATCTAAATAGGCAAAGACATATCTTAATTTTTTG
The DNA here is from genome assembly GCA_023653725.1 of Bungarus multicinctus. Taxonomy (NCBI): domain Eukaryota; kingdom Metazoa; phylum Chordata; class Lepidosauria; order Squamata; family Elapidae; genus Bungarus; species Bungarus multicinctus. The sequence continues at coordinate 53,008,325 of CM042836.1, read as the reverse complement.
ACATATATTTTCTACAACTAAATGGAATATTGCAACCCCTGAGATTAAATTGGGCATGATCTAATGGCTTTTGGGAAGACTTTGAAGACACCAATGTGTTCATGTGCAAGGGTGTCACATGGTTACTTTGAGTCTATGTAGTAACTGTTACGATTTTACTATAAAATGGTTTTTATTTTGGCTGTATGTGTTGCTGTTTAATGCTTTTTGTATTGTGTATTTATATGCTGTTAGCTACCTACAGTTGCTATGGCAAGATGGGTGGCCATATAAGCTACATTAATAATAATAACAAAAACCATTACTTAGTAAAGGATTTCCCACATTTAAGCAAAAGCCTTATCTTGACTAAAATTGATCATAGTAAAACACACACAGAACATAGATTTTGTCCATGATAATCCATTTCCAACTTAGTCTTTCAGGTCTTCCAACAGCGCACCCATCACTGTTTTAACTTGAATCCATCTATCTTGCTTCATTTATTAACTGAAGATGATTCAACATAAGGAAACATCACATGATTTAAATGTAGAAGGCCAGCTTATACAGTCATGGATGAAAAGAGCACTTGCATAGAACCCTGGATTCCTACTGTTAATCTGTCAATAATACCAACCAATTTGTCTTAAATCTAAGATGGCTTATTTCTCTTAATCCTGTGTGTAAATAAAAATCAACAACAAGAACTATTGTCATAGCAGAGGCTACCAATATATCATCAAAGGAATCAAAGGTAAAATCAACAACATATTTTCCTCTGCTAATAGTTGTGGTAAAAATACAGGATCTAACAATAGCTCAAAATACAGGCAACCAAGGAAAAAAGACAAAGTAAGAAAAAATGTGTAGTAGACGTGATTGTTGTTATTGAAACAGGTATAGGTAGTCCTTAACTTATGACCACAATTGAGCTCAACATTTCTGTTGCTAAGCAAGACAGTTGTTAAGTGAGTTTTGTCTCATTTTTATGATGTTTCTTGCCACACTTAAGTGAATTATTGCAATTGTTGACTTGGCTTGACAGAAAATTGCAAAAGATGATCAGATGCCTCTGGGATACTGCAACTGTCATAAATATGAACCAGTTGTCAGGCATCCAAATTTTGATCATGTAATTATGGGAATGTTCCAGTGGTCATAGGTGTGAAAAACAGTCATAATTCATTTTTTCAGGCCACTGTAACTTCAATCACTAATTGAATGGTTGTAAGTTGAGGACTACCTGTACTTACAGTTTTTATATAAATGTTAACATTTTTTTTTAAATGGGACCGGTCAAAATTAAATTAATAAAGAAATTCTGAACTGTAACTGAGATACAACTTGCCTGGACTTTTATTTTTCAGATTAGAGGAATAAACGTTTTGGAAATTAAAGCAAGTCAAACATGTCCACAGTACTTCTGACTTTATTCATATACTTATTTAAAAAGCAGATATTAATACCAAGTTCTTTGGAGCTCCCCTTTATGTCAAACAGTCTCCTCACAATCCCACTTAAATTTCAAACATCATGAATCAAACTGGAGAATAGAATAACACAAGAGAGAGAATAACAAAGACTGCCTGGGGGTTATTCGACTCAAAGGACTTTTTCTAACGTACTTTACAGAATTGTGTATTATCTTCTTTTGTAGTATCCTTCAGGTTACAAAAGGCCTTGCACACAAAGAGTCTAAATCCAGAATGTTGATATTACTTAATTAAACCTCTCTTTCCCATAATATTGAACTCTTGACAATATTTTTCTTATAACAAAAATATCCCATTAAGAGCAAGTGGCAGATAATGGTAAAAGAGATTAAGAAATAGCCCTGTATGTTTTAGTGTGGTAGACAGGTGATATTTAAACACAGTGGTTGCTATCATGGCATAGATCAGCAATCTTTTCAGGAAGTGGATGTCAGTTTGATCTTATAAAATGGTGTGGGTTCCTCCAAACATTTATTTTTAAAAGGTTAAATCTTAAGAGATTCCAAATTCCACATAGTTTCTGCAATCTACTCTTGAAGAGCATTTGGAAGCTACAGCTGGTGCACAGAGTGGTGGTGCAGGCAATTCTTGGGGCCCCAAGGGTGGCCCATGTAACACCACCACTCCATGAGCTGCATTGGCTGCCCGTCTGCTTCCGGGTGCAATTCAAAATGTTGGTAATCACCTTTAAAGCCCATTGTGGCACAGGTGCAGGCTACTTACAGATAATCAGAGTTGGAAGGGACCTTATAGATCATCTAGTCCAACCCCCCACCCAAGCAGGAGACCCTACTCCATTTCTGACAAATGGCAGTCCAATTTCTTCTTGAAAGTCTCAAGTGATGATGCTCCCACAACTTCCGAGGGCAAGCTGTTCCATTGGTTGATTGTTCTCAGTGTCAGAAAGTTTCTCCTTATTTCCAGGTTGAATCTCTCCTTGTTCAGTTTCCATCTGTTATTCCTTGTCTGGAGTCTACTGGCGCTTTAGAAAATAGCTTGACCCCTTCATCTCTGTGGCAGCCCCTCAAATTCCAACCCCTTGGAAGATTGCTATCATGTCTCCCCTGGTCTATCTCTTCACTAGACTAGCCAAGCTCAGTTCCTGCATTAGCTTTTTTGGCTGCTGTTGCACACTGCTGGTTCAGATTTAGCTGGTTGTCTACTAAGACTCCAAGATCCCTCTCAGAGTTACTGCTATTGAGCCTGGTTTCATCCAGTCTATATGTGTACTTTTGATTTTTCTTGGCTAAGTGTAGGACTTTACTTTTCTCTACATTGAATTTCATTTTATTAGATATGGCCCAGTGTTCTAGCCTGCCAAGATCCATTTGAATCTTGAGCCTATCTTCTTGGGTGTTACCTATTCCTGCCAACTTAGTATCATCTGCAAATTTGGTAAGTTCCCCTTCTATTCCCTCATCTAAGTTGATACTGGGCCTAAGACGGAATCTTGTGGCACCCCACTGCTTACTTCCCTACATGTAGACTTAGACCCATTAAGGACTACTCGTTGAGTACGGTTTGCCAGCCAGTTGCGAGTCCATCTAGTGATGGTGCTATCTATTCCACTTTTTTCTAGCTTACTAAGAAGTAGGTTGTGGTCTGCTTTGTCGAATGCCTTGCTGAAATCTAAATATATTATGTCCACAGTATTTTGCTTGTCTACTAATTTAGTCACTGTGTTGAAGAATGAAATAAGATTGGTTTGGCATGATCTGTTTTTAACAAACTCGTGCTGACTGCTAGTTATTACTTTACTTGTTTGGCAGATTTGTTTTTTTATTATCTTTTCCAGTATCTTCCTGGGTATTGATGTTAGGCTGATTGGTCTATAGTTTCCAGGGTCTGTTTTTTTCTTCCTTTTTTGAAGATGGGAAAAAGACTTGAGGAAAAAAAACTTTTTGAAGACTTGAGGGACCATCTGATTCCAGTGGGATTGGCCTGCCCCACCCTGCCAGTAGAGTAGGCATGCTGAAGATCCCATTGGCACAAGTAATCTGTCTGGCTGGGTCCAGGAGAAGAGTCTTCTCTTGCACCTGCCCTTTGGAGCAGAGGTCGCCAACCTTTTGGATCTCACGGAGCACCAAACTCATAATTTTAGATCCCAGGGACCACTAACTGGTTCTGTGGGTGTGGCCTAATTTGTGGGTGTGGCTTGATGGTCATGTGACCGGCTGGGCATGGCTTGTATGTAAATATTATAAATATTTATATAAATATTGATTTTTTTATAAAAAAGAACAACTTTTACCCAAAATCAGGCAAAGCAGGCAGATTGAGTTGCTCACAGAATCACAGATTCATTCAGAAATCTATCTATCTGCCATTGGCTAGCTCAGTCTGCCACATACAATTTGACGCAAGCAAACTCACAAAATTAGCTAACAACACACCATGTATGTAAATATTGATTTTTTTATTTTAAAAAAGCAACTTTTATCCAAAATCAGGCAAAGCAGGCAGATTGAGTTGCTCACAGAATCATTCAGCGATCTATCTTTCTACCATTGGTTAGCTCAGTCTCTCAAATTTGCTTGCCGTGAGTCTGCACTGAATTTGCTTGCAAACAAATCTTCAATCCTAAGGGAGGCTTGGCTGTGCTTAGCTAGAAAGCAAGAAATCCAACCATTTCCTGCTTCCTAGCTAATCTAAATCTCCCGGTGCAGCAGAACAGATGATGGTTGGAAAAAAGGAAAAACAGCAACTTAGCAGACAAGTTTGCTGGGTAAGGAGTGAGTGGGCGGAGAGGGTTCCCACGGGCCATGTGGGCTGAGCAGCCTTGTGTTTCTGCGCAGCCTGGAATAATTGCTTTGGGGGGGTGCTCTGGGGTGAGATTTCTCTGCGGCCCACCAAAATTTTCTCACGGCCCACCAGTGGGCCCGGCTCACCGGTTGGTGATCGCTGCTTTGGAGCATCTTGCAATCCTTCCAACCTTCTGTAAGACCCTAAAGATCTGGCTCTGCCAGTTAGCTTGGGGCCTCAAGGGGGAGCATCACAGTGGAGACGATCAATTAACAACAGATCCTACCTCGCCTTCCCTTCCCGCCCCCATCCTGCTCCTGCCCTCCCGAGTTTTTAATTGGGCCAAAGTATTTGGATCTTCACAGTATTTTATTTATATTTTTTAGCTTTTGTATAGTTTTTATCTTTTTATGATTGTAAGCCGCCCAGAGTTACCCTGTGGTAAGATGGGTGCTCAATCAGAAGTAATAATTAAATATGCAGAAAAGGAAAGGCATGAACAAAACTTTTTACCTGCTGACTCCATAATACGGGCTCCAAAGTTTCATCTTTTTCAGCTATATTAGAATCAAAGGGTTAATGACAAAATAAAACATATGTGGTACCCAGTGAGCTATTGGAATTTGGCCTAATTAGAACATGAGATACTCAGTGCATCAGATTATTATTATTATCAAGCCATAGCTGATAATGTGCTTTTTATCTGCTTTCTCTAATGAGAATGTGACGGGGTTTCCATTCAGATTCAAACTGCTGCCATTCATGCTGGCATCATCTTTCAAGCTATATCTTCCTATGCATCCTGGACCAAATTAAAAGTAGACAGACAGAAATGAATTGTTAACCTATCTGGCCACACTGTTGGGGTTGGACTGGTTGATTTATTGAAGGCACAGAAACATCAATAGATTTTGCTACAATCTTAAAATGTCCTGACATAAGAACACCACAGAATAGTCTCAGTATTTTTAAAAAAGCCCTTGTTGCTCTGTGATTCATTTATTTAAACCCTTTAAATGTTGTGAAAACAATGCAAACCTCTTTAGGCTTTTATCACAAACATACAGATGTCAAATTTTAAAATAATCCAGCCTTCATATCCAGTAACAATCCTCTTTCCTAACAAGTCTAAAACAGAAGTTTTCTGTCTTTTGTACAGAAGTTCAAGCCAGTGTAACAAATTGTTTCAAGATTATTATTATTCCAGGGCCATTTCAATACAGGATTAAGTAGTAAAAATGTGCAATTTGCTTCTCCTCTGACCAGAAAGATTTTCCAGTTAATTAGCAAAGGCAAGTGCTTATTTTCTTAATGGGACAGTTAAAGCATGACCCCCTTGTCACTAATAGCTACTGTAGCCAATACTTTGCCCACTTTGTGTACTTTTTGCGGTGTGGGGGGGAACCCTGAAATCTGCACAGCAGGGGAAATGTGAAGAAAAACAAAAGCCATCACCATGAAATGAAAATACATGGACATTTACAGGGCACTTTCCTCCAAAATGGACATCTCATGCTCACCATGAGTTTCAAATTGTGCTGCAAGAAAAGAAGCAAGCTCAGAGAATACTAAGAGACCAAGCTTGAGCTCCTACTGATTCTGCACTGTAGCAAACATACTACCTTTCTGATTAGCAATTTCCAGGGCAACAACTAATCATAGCTAAATAAAACCTTAAAAGCTGATAAATGGTAAAAGCAAATCAATAGTGTTAACTGTAAAGCAAATGAAAACTTCATCTGTCAATAATGTCAATAATATTAAGATATACGAATGATAAAAATAACAAATTGTTAGTTGCATTAAAATGTAGTCTTTTCTATTATAAAGTACAAAGAAATTACTAGGTAAATCTCCCAAGGTCAAATTTCCCCTGGTATTGCCTGGTAATGCATGCAGAAAGGAGGACTTGAAAGAGGGCTTCTCATTCAAATTCACTGGAAAAGCCCCTAAAGATGCTTGACAACATAGTATTATTAATATCCCAGTCTTCCAAGACAGTTGCATTATTAGTGGAAGAGAATATTTTATAGTTTAGGGTTGAATTTTTGAGTTCTTGGTGCTGTCTGAACTTGATTGTTTGCTTGCAGACATTTCATTATCCAACTAGTTATATTAGTCAGAGAAAAGCTTTATGTTTTACACAAATATTTTAGAAACAGGGTAACTTATAGGAAAAGAAATAGAAACTATTTCAGGATTAGTATTAAAGCATAGAAAATTATAAAATTAGAAATTTGTATTTTTGCAAACACATGTCCTCACATTATCAACTAAGATATCAGAAATGGAAAAGGAGATATTCTTCCTATATATATAGTCCTTGACTTATGACCACAGCTGAGCCCAAAATTTCCATTGCTAAGCAAAATGGTTGTTAAATCAGTTGTGGCCAATTTTACGACCTTTTTAACCATGGTTGTTAAGCAAATCACTGCAGTTATTAAGTGAATCATGTGGCTGTTAAATGAATCCAACTTCCCCTATTCACTTGTCGGAAGCCAGCTGGGAAGATCGCAAATGGGGATCACATGACCAGGTGCTGTAACCATCGTAAATACAAGTAGGTTGCCAAGCTCCCAATTTTTGATCATATTGACTGTGGGAATGCAATGGTTGAAAGAATGAGGACTGATTGTCACTTTTTTCAGTGCCATTGTAACTTCAAACAGTCACTATATGAATGGCTGTAAGTTGAGATCTAAATGTACTTCTGATCTTCTTGTCAATACCCCCCCAAACTGCCCATGTATTAACACTGCAAAATAGCTGGAATTGAAATTTTACATATCTTTGTAAGAGAAAGGATCTAAGATTGTGAAAAAAGTGTTGTGGAAAAAACATCCTGTTGGAAAGGTACCCTACATTAAGGATAGAATAGGGTAGAACAGAATAGGTTATAAGGAGAGAAGGAAATGAGTAATAGAAAAGATGAGAATAATAACAGTAGTGCAGCCCTGCTAGGTAGTTTGACAGTGTTGTAGGAATTAGTTGTTCAGCATAATGATGGCATGGAGGAAAAGCTGTCCTAGTGTCTAATTGTTTTGACACGCAATGCCCTATAACGTCATTTTGAATTTATGTCCAGGATGTGAGGGGTCTATAGATATTTTCACAGCTCTCTTTCTGGTTCATGAAATATACAGGGTCTCAGTGGAAGGCAGGTTGGTAGCAATTGTTCTTACTGCAGTTCTAACTATCTGTTGAAATCTGTGACTGTCTTGTTTGATTGCAATGCCAAACCAGACAGTTATAGAAATGCAAATAATTCCTTTGTAGAACTTTATCAGCAGCTCCTTGGGCAGTCCGAACTTTCTGAGTTGGCACAGGAACAATGTTCTTTGTTCTGCTTTTTTGATGACATTTTTGATGTTAGGTGTCCATTTTAAGTCTTGAGATTATAGAACCTAGAAAGGTTCTAAAGAACCTTGTTGATACAGTGTTATCTAGTATTGTAACAGGTGGTGGAATAGGAGGGCTTGTCCTAAAATCTTTAACAAAGGGATCCTTTGAGATGCAGTCATTGATATAGAAAGAGAAGTGGAAAGAGCACACAGCTGGGGTGGGTGGGTGTGCTAATTGAACAGGTATCTGATGTGATTTTGCTTAGCTTCCCCAGCTGCTTTCTTTCTGTTAGAAAACTTATGATCCACTTACAAGTGAGGTCAGGCATGGTTAGCTCTATCAGTTTAGTGAGAAAAAACATCTGGAATGATGGTATTGAATGCTGAGCTGAAGTCTACAAAAAGGACTCTTGCATAAGTCCTCTGAGATTCAAGATGTTGTAGGATGTAGTGCAGAACCATATTAACAGCATCATCTGCCAATCTATTTGCTTGGTAGGCAAACTGCAAGGGGTAAACAGCGCATCTGTGATGGCTTTCAGGTAGGCCAGCACTAACCTTTCAAAGCTTTAACCTTGTAATAAAGTTATTTGAACCTTATTTTGTAAAATTTATACTATTTGATACTTGAAATTCTATCTTGTCTTCTCCAGTACTTTGAAAAGCCTATGGAAGACCTTATAAGTGATGAGCTAAATATCTTCATACCAAACACTGGAGGTTTTCAAGAAGACATTGGACAACCATTTGTCTGAAATGGTATCTGAAATGAGAGGGGGATTGGATTAGATTAGTAGACCTCCAAGGTCCTTTCCAATTCTGTTATTAATTATATACATTTCATTTATTTATTTTGTTTCTATCCTATTAAAGAATTGGGTAATCTTCAGAGCACAACTTCTACCTACATTTGCCACAAACAACTACTTGAAGTAGATGTGAAGAAAGAGAATGAGTAGCCCAAAGACACCCAGCGTAATTCTGGGATGGAGGCTGGATTAGAACATGGTTCTCTCCATTCCTAGTTCATCACCTTAACCACTACATTTTTCTGGCACTGGAACACCTGCATAGACACATAAAAGCTACAAAACTAGCACAAAGATGCTATTTTATGTACAAAATAATACACTTTATATAATTCCTAAAATATATGGGAAAAATTTACAAAAATGGTGTATACTTTTATTGTATAATTGTATTAGTTCACAACTGTATGAATTTGGACAGTAAACATATAATAAGTACACAGATATTCAGAACAATATTAGCTTCATAACACATATGCTTAATATGTAGCTCAATCATAGTAATCCATCTATTAAATACTAAACAAAAAAAATCCATTCTGAGGAACTGTGTTAAAAGCATAACACTAATATTCTAATAAGATTAAGAAAATTCAAGATAAACAAAAGGCACAAATCATTATTTATTAACACTTTCTTTTTTTTATAGCAGCACCTGAAATATTATAGATATTTATAAACAAAACTGGCTCTGGAAAATTTCAGTGCCTGCATAAACAAAAACAATTTGATTAATAAGAAAATTAATTAGAAATGTTCCAGAATATATTATTTTATATGCTAAAATGCTATAGCATTTGAGATAATTTGGCAAAACTTCTAAGATATTGAATCTAGACAGTAATTACCTTGTCCTCCAACTGAATTATTCCCCTATTGCTCGGCCATCCAGAATTCTATTTTGGGAAAACAATTCTCAAGTGCTTTCCTTCATGGAGGTATGTCTTGTTACATACATACACACAGAAAGTTAAGTTAAATTTATACACAAAAGTTAACACACACACAAACAGGCATGCCAGCTTTAAAATAAAATTCTTACTGCCCAGTTGGTCTCTAATGCCTTAGAACTACATACACTAATAATTGTATTGCAGAACAATAGTTACTAACGCTTGCCTGGTGCTGTAAACTAAAGGTGGCTGGGTCAAATCATTTCTCCAGTCAGTTGAGTTACAAGAGCTTAACTACAGAGGGGATTATATTAGAACATAGAATAGCAAGGTTGGAAGGAGATCTTGTAGACCAGGGGTGTCAAACTCAAGGCCCGCAGGCCAAATCTGGCCTGCAGAGTGCTTAAATCTGGCCCGTGAGGCCACCTGAAAACAGCAAAGGAATAGCCCGCAGTGCCACTGATAGAGAAAATGGAACTTGGGAGCCTGTTTTTGCTGGCAGAGCACTCAGGCCACCACAGGCGCCTCTGACATGAGTGGCCTGCCCACCCTGGCCATGCCCCCCCTAACCCCCCAAGATCAAACACAACCCTGATGAGGCCCTCAATGAAATTGAGTTTGACACCCCTGTTCTAGACCAACCCCTTCTGCTCCAGCAGAAAACCCTGTATCATTCCGGACATATTGTTGTCCAATCTCTTCTTGAAAGCATCCAGTGATGGAGCATTCACAACTTCTGGAAACTAGTCCTTCCATTAATGGATTGTTCTTACTGTCAGGAAATTTCTTCTTGGTTGTTTTAGCTCAAGTCATTGGAGATTCAAATGGATGAACTGATGCACCCCATTGCACTGTCTAAAACAGCGGTCACCAACCAGTGGGCCGTGGCCCACTGATGGGCCGTGAGAAAATTTTGGTGAGCCACAGAGAAATCTCACCCCCAGAGCACCCCCCCAAAGCAATTAATCCAGACTGTGCAGAAACACAAAGCTGCGCAGAAACACAAGGCTGCGCAGAAACACAAGGCTGTGCAGCCCACATGGCCTGCGGGAACCCTCCCCACCCACCCACTCCTCACCCAGCAAACTTGCCTGCTAAATTGCTATTTTTCTGACCATCAGGTGTTCTGATGTGCTGGGAGATTTAGATTAACTAGGAAGCAGGAAATAGTTAGATTTCTTGCTTTCCAGCTAGTCTTTAGATCTTCGGCTCTGCTTTTAAGCACAGCTGAATCTCCCTTAGGACTGATGGTTCTGTTATTCAGGGCAGACTCACGGCAAGCAAATTTGAGAGACTGAGCTAACCGATGGCAGATAGATAGATCACTGAATGATTCTGTGAGCAACTCAATCTGCTTGCCTGCTTTGCCTGTTTTTGGATAAAAGTTGCTCTTTTTTTATAAAAAAAATCAATATTTATAATATTTACATACAAGCCTAGCCCAGCCAGTCTGGCATGACCATCAAGCCACACCCACAAATTAGGCCATACCCACAGAACCAGTTAGTGGTCCCTAGGATTTAAAATTATGAGTTTGGTGGTCCCTTAGGTCCAAAAGTTGGCGACCCCTGGTCTAAAAGATAAAACCCCAGAAGGAAGTAGAGAAACAATACTTCCTTGTCATAGGGAAGGGGCTTTGATAAGGTTTAGAACTATGCTGGCTATACTATATCTATCAGAACAGTCACCTATGCCAGAAAGGTCTTAGCAGAAGAGCCAGACTAAAGGTATCCATCGATCCATTTAATATGGGGAGAAAACAAAATGAATTTTATATCAGATCAGACATTGTCTAAATCAACAAGTAGTGCATCAGATATCAGACTTCCTGGGCATCTGTTGAAGGTGGCTGTAGGATTACTGGAAGAAGTCTGTAGAAATTCTTAGTCATTCAGGTGATGTCCCAAAGGTGCTTTTTCGGGAAGCAACTGGATTTTCTTGCTTTTTCTTTGAAAATGCTTCAAAGATGTTTATATTCCTTGCAGACAGCTGGTCATTTGCATCCTTTTAGAGTGTTGTTGAAGCATTTGGAGGTTTATCTGTGTCACCTGAGTAGTGCTCCTGGTTCCTGTAGCCTGCAATTTTTTTCTCTGGAAATCCATTACTACTCCCACAACCATTCAAAGAGTCTCCATTCCTAATTGTATAGCTAAAAATCCTATCTTGGAGCAACCATGACCTGGATGACTTAGAATCTCTACAGACTTTTAGCTATACAGTTCGAGATGGACACCCTTTGAATGGTGTGTCACATTCTGGCCACGCCCATAGCCAGTTTAGCAAAGGGGAAAAAAGTTAGATATGTCATGTGATGATGCCGTGAGGAAGCGAGTTTGACATCCCTGCTCTAAAAGAATGCAAATGACCAGCTGTTTGCAGGGAATATAAATCCTTCCATTCCCCACTATCCTGTCAGAGTTGAAGGAGCTTCTTGGATGAGAAGCTAAACGTCTTCAAAGAAAAAGCAAGAATGTCCAGTTGCCTCCTGAAAAAGTACCTTTGGGATTACTGGGAGAACAAAAACCACAGAAAAGGCAAAAGTATACTGGGCATGAAAATCATGCCAATCTGTATTGTAAATCAGAATGGACAAAGCAGGGTACCTAAAGCAAACCTTTGAACATTGAAAAGAATTTACCCAGATTCAAATATCATTGAATAACAATTAGCAGATCAAAGGGGATTAATTACCAGAACAAAAATATTCAGAAATGTAGAACTGGAATTGATTGTGAAAATGAAAGATAAGAAACAATAATAGAATAATAGAAGTAACTCAGTTAACAATTGGAAATATAAAGGAAACAGCTTATATGAACTAGAGAAATGATAATTTAGAAGAAGTAATTGCAAGAAAACCAGTATAGGCCGGCACTGAAACTGCATTAAGTACTGAATAGTCTTAACTTTTCAACAGATGTAGCAGTATGTTTTTTTTCTCACTCCTTGATTAGAACAGGACATTTTTATATGAACCACAGAATCATCCAAGACAGTGTAGTTCTATTGGCTACATAGTATGCAGTTTCCAATTTTTGCATTATAAAATAATAAATATAATTTTAACAATATTAAAATTTGTAAGAATCTAAGAATTTGATAGTGGAAGTATGTATTCAAAAGAAAAAAAAAGACAAGTAAATGAAATCATGGAAAAGGTAACTGAGTTTTAATTCAGACACTATTCTTAAAACAAAAAAACACCTCTTATAACGAGACTGTGAAACAGACTTGAACGATCAGAATTAGATTCTCAAAAGAAGATAAGAAATAATATACTGTATCTCAACTGGCCTGAGTTCAGGGCAAAATCAGTTCAGTGTATGCTTCCCTTGGAGGATTATATCTAAAATATTGAACAGTTCAAAAGCTGTAGACATGGAATTACTACTCCTCTACAATGACTGCAACGTTTTTGGGTCCATCTGATTGACCCTTTCATTTCACATTTTATTAAACAAATCAATAAATGAGAACCTATATGTGTCAAAATAACTATTTTGTAAGAGCTATTCTGGTTCTTAACAATTGACATGTGCCCACAGATACAAGATTAGGGATCCTTATAATAGAGCTGTAACAGATAAGAGATAACAGATAATCAGAGTTGGAAGGGACCTTGTAGGTCATCTAGTCCAACCCCCCTACACCATTTCTGACAAATGGCAGTCCAATCTCTTCCTGAAAGTCTCAAATGATGATGCTCCCACAACTTCCGAGGGCAAGCTGTTCCATTGATTGATTGTTCTCACTGTCAGAAAGTTTCTCCTTATTTCCAGGTTAAATCTCTCCTTGTTCAGTTTCCATTATTCCTTGTCTGGCCTACAGGCGCTTTAGAAAATAGCTTGACCCTTCCTCTCTGTGGCAGCCCCTCAAATATTGGAAGTTTTAGTTTAAATGGCATTTCCTCCTTTCTGTAATTATTTGTGGGGGAGTTTTTTTGTCTCCAGTTAAGGATATTTGGAGCTTTGAAGCAAAGTGAAGGAATAAAAGGGGCTTCATTTGTTTTTTGGGACTTTATTTTGTATCCCACGCTGGGTCATCACAACTACTTGTAATGCTTTATTTTTCAATCTCTGAAGAATGCTGTCCTTTTCCTGTTTATGAATCTAAGCAAATCGCTTGAATTATGGAATATTTTGTAGAATATGGAATATATGGAATTGTTAGCAAATCATACAACATTGGACAGTAAGAGATGTTTGATCTTTCCTTGTAAGGATGTTAGAAGTGTGTTGTTTAATATAGTTCTTTCATAGCCAGATTTAAGAACTGTTTGCTAAGTACCAAATCTGAAAACTAATATAGGAAAAATGATGAACTAATGCAAATTTTACATAAAGAGTGAAACCTAGAGTTATCATCTCATTATATTCTTATCTCTTACTATTGGGCTTATTATTTCTAAATCTCCTTCTGTTATTTATATAGCCTGAAAGGGAATAATATAATAGCATGAATATATGCAAATTTGGGAAACCTATCACTTATTTTTTCAATTCGCAGATACAGCTTTTAAAGTACATGTTGGCCACTTTAAAATCAGTTGAGAAAGTTCGCTTTTTATCTGCACATGTATTTCCTTTCCATTTTACTGGACAAGTTTGTCAAATGTCTGAAATAGAACCAAGCCCAAAAATCGTAAGAATCTACTCCCAGAAGCATCATCTCCAGGATTTGAAAATGGAAGATTAAAACTTATATTTTAAAAAAATTCATATAGAGTCTTTTCCTTACAGGATTTGAAAATGGAAGATTAAAACTTATATTTTAAAAAAATTCATATAGAGTCTTTTCCTTACTTGATCTCTGAATCTAATACCCTTTATCTGTAGAAGTAAGAAACAAAGACCCTTTTTAAGCTGCGTATAAGCTTTCTCTTTATACCTCTTATACAAAGAATAACATTATTCCTTCAGATTACATTCTGCTTTCAGGAACCATTCTCAAGATCCTTCAACACTTGCAACAATCATTTCTGAAAGTCAAGATCATTCCTAAGAAGAAACTGGTTTCCTTGCCTAATATTGGCAGTTACTAACATAGCCCATCTTATTTTTTCCATAGATTTTCAACATCTGTACAGTTCTGATGTTATTCAATGTTGCTTCAATAATATATTAATTTTTGGTTATGAAAAAATGGTTATGTGAATAAGCTGTCAATGAAATAATTATTTCTTCTCCAAGTCTTAAGTTTTAATGTACCTGACCATTATTTAAAAATGTTTTCTGAGAAAATATTTGACAATATCTTTCATCATACCTTTTCATTTAACTGTTCTCACCCCCCACATTCCCAATTGCTTCATTCTTCTGTGCAGCTTTTCACAATATTGGCAATCATTCACAAGCCTTAGATGTACAATGTTGCTAGGGAACAAATCCCAACTGTGCCTTTAAAACCAGGATTTTAAAAACAAACTTGTCAGGAAAATACTGCTTTTTCATCCATTAAACAGTTCTCTGAGTGAATATGTGTGCACAGTACCTTCGTTTATATTTTACTCTTATTCTACCCAGTATACAGGCTTCATAGCTCTTTTTGAAGTCCAGTCACAGCACAAAGACATTATACCCAAAGAAAAGAAATTCCAACATCATATGGCTCACCTGTACAGGTGAATGAGAGGAAGGATGAATTAATGACTTGAAACTTCAGAGGCAGAAATCTGGGACAATATAACAGAATGATGCTTCTTGATCTGTTCTTTTTTAGCCAAATCCTTACATTTATACTAAATATGTTTACCAGGAGGTATATTTAATACAACCATATTGCCTAGATCAGAGGTCTTAAACATTTCTTAGGATGTGGCATCTATTGATGTTTTTTAAAACAATCCAGAATTCCTGATCAAGAGTCAATATATGACAGGCCCCCACATTACTTGTCTTAAGACCTGGCTTCTGGTTGTTTTTATTGTCCTTTTTCATTCACCATTTTATATATTGGGTTACTTTTTTAAAATGTTTATTTTTGTTGTACAATGTCCAGAGTCATATTGTTGAGTTGTACATGAGAGAGATTCTGCAAATCACAATTTAAAAAATCTTGCTAGATAATAAGCTCAGGCTTCTGAAGATTGCAGGGGACTGTAACTTTGTCTTGTCATTGTCAGATCAATTTCTGACCATGGTTCAGAAATTGGTTCCTTTGAAGCTGGTTCCTTTAAAACTTTCTGATGTCCTCCATCTTGAAGAAAAGATGGACCTTCTTAGACTGGTCTGCAATAGATGCATAATGGAACACAACGGGTTTTCAGATGGTATTTGGAAATTTTCCTGTTTCTTTGGTGGATAGTTCACCAGAAACCCTAGTTGCTTCCACAAATGGAGAAGTATCAGTTGTGCTATATAGGACTGTATGTAAGCAGCAGCTAATCATACTGAGCCCCTTGGTTTTCTAACAATTCAAGGGAAATAGAGAAGAGATGCCTACAGTACCACTAGAGAAAATTGAAAAATAAGTCTGTCTAAAAATGACTGTGCCCACATTACAGTCTACATAGTGATAATGAGGATTGCAGTATATGATTATTTTATTACAATTATCAGTGTCCAATGGCTCTTTTAAATTCAATTCTAAATGGCCCTATTCAATTCTAAAAAACATCCTTCTGGATCATTGCTGCGAGTTAGGAGTAGGGAGCACTGTACTATAGTGATTCTCCTTCTGGGGCTGGTTTCAGTTGGTGTTCATAGGGACTGATGTAATGCACAATTCTTGCAATATAGAATTCTACAGAGTTTGACATTTTCCTTTATGTACTCCAATTCAACATCTACATGAGGCAAGTGGGTGAGGTCACCCATTGGCATGAAAGTCAAGCATCATCAATATACAAATGGTATTCAGTTTTAAATCTTAATCTCTGGATAGACAAGGAATGCCATGGAGATCCTGTCTTGATGCCTGGAGGTTGTGAAGTTTTTGGGGAAATAAATGAGCTTGGGCTCAATTCAAGTTGCACTGATTGCCAGTGGGCTTTCAGATGCAATTTATGTCTTAGAATTTGAATACATATAGGACTGATTTTCCCCTGGCAGTAAGATTTGCTAGAGTTGACTCACTTCAGGTCGCAGCTATAAAGCACTGTCATTTTGTGGGAATTAGATGTGTCTTCTCAGTAGCTATGCTTTTCCTGTGGAACAGTATTTGCCCTGAAGTTCATATGGTATCTACGCTGGGTTTTTATGTAAAGCTGTAAAAATGTGGCTTCCAGCAGTTCCTGGAGCAGGATGCTGCATGTATATACATGCATGATTGCTCATGTTATTGTCTCAGTGCATGTTTATAGAATAGCCAATCAAATAAGACACAATTTATATATTTGGCACCAGTATTTTTTATCTTTTTAATTCTTAACTTTGCAATTATAATGGACTATCAGAATTACCTTGAGAAACAGGAGGAAGGACTATAGCCTAGACAATGATCTGATAAGAGCGATCTGAGTACAGAAAGGGAGGTGGATAAAGCAACTCAAGAGTTGACCCTCCCAAATTCTCTGGAATGTAAAAGGAAACGAGGAACACTTTCCGATTTGCAAGGTTCTGTAATTGAAACTACAGTAAAGATAGTACTTGAATGTATGGTTTTGGTCTCCCAGTCTAGGCTATCTTGAAATTCTGACAGCAGCTGATTTAACCGATGCCCAAATTAATTTGAAATCTGGTATGTCCCTTCCCCACTCTGTTTATTAGCAGCTTGCTAAATTGACACTGTGTTAGCAGAACTATAAAAGGATCCTGCTTGGCTTCTCTGTAGTTGGTTCTTTTTAAAAAGACTCAGCTTCTTACAAAGCCTACCTTGGGTACGAGAACTCCTTCTTCTCATACTTTCGAAAAACTTGTGCAAAATATTGATAGCATAGGAGATGGGGAGCATTTTCAATGAAACTGAAAGTTTCATGTAGCAGTTGATTCCATCTCTTTCTGAGTATTGGATGAACTGTGAAGATTTTTTTCCAGCTTTTAGTTTTAAGAAAATGTATTGTGTATAAGTCATTTTATTTTGGTCTCAATTTTACAGTATTGTCATTTGATTTTGGCATTTGAGCTATTTATTGTATTGGACTGTATACTACTTTGAAAGAGTATTTTGGGGTCAAAAAGCAGTGTAAAATTACCCCAATAAAATGCATAAATATACAACCAATAAAAATGATAGCATTGTCTGTGTAATATCAAAAGTATTCATTTGTTTTTTTTCAATTTTATATAATTTCCAGAATGTCAGATAGGAACAGACATAGACACCACAAAAATGTGTTTATGAAAATGAAATTGTCATGGCAACAAGAAAGAACTCAGAAATATTTTAAAAATAGCAAATTAACAGGAACCATTTATGCAAAATATATTCTTTCACAAATACACTTAAACACTTTTTCCCTGTATGCAGAAAATAAAGGACAGCCACATCCTAAATTTAAATAATTTAAAAAATTAATTTAAGATTAATTCAAGACATGTGATTCTATTGGATAAATAAATAAATAATTTCTTATATTCATTTTAAAGTATTTTTATCTGTTTTGCATAGTATCTTGCACAATTATTGTAACTTTTAACTTAGGCAAGAACTGCAATTCACAATTATTGTTGTATTTTGTTTGTAAACTTCTAAAAAAAACTCTTATTTTTTACAGTTATAAAATATTATTGAACTGTCAAGTGCAAGGAACAAGGATGACACAGGCAGAATGGTATTTATTGCTACTTGCCTATTAACAGGAATCTTGCCAGTTTCATGCACTGACTTGTAGGGAGGGTACACTGTCCTTTATTCCCCCACTCTCCTCAGCAATTCCAGGCTAGTCAGTCTCCTAACTTTTCCCCTCACTTCAGCTCCAGATTCCACCTCAGGATTCATTTATCAGATTCAGATGAAATGTAATTTATAGTTGTTACTTTTAAATAATCATTAATGGCTGTAATAGTTATCTTAAACATACAGTTTTTAATACAAATAAATTATTCATGAGAGATTTTAACACCATTATGAATACTATTCTGCAACTCCTAATTACACGCCATCTATTACCAGCTTGAAAAAAATCATCTAGTTCTAGTAATAATTGCATTACAGTACATACTGTATTTTTCAATCAACAGATAAAAAAACGTACAAATGATTTGCAGGAGTAAGCATCCAGAATGCTCAAGATGTATTTTTAATAAAGCTATCGTACCAGAATTTTTAATTAGCAACTTAAAAATTCTTGCTAGAAGGATAAAAATATTCACATTCATATAAATATTTTGAAGAATATTTTAAAATATTAGCAAAGAATATTTTTGAAGACAAGTTTGACCAGTCTAATAAAAACACAGGTAGGAAGCCTGGTTCACTGTTCTCTTGCTATGATGATGAGTTGATATTAACATCTGAACTCTAAACAAATGAATCCAAATCACAGAAATTTCACACACATTGAGGATGGCTGTTAATTAAAAATTTCTAACAGGAAGGCACAAAACGGAGAGAAGCATTCCAACAGTGTAAATGAAACATAATCCCCTCTTGCATTTGGTACTTCGAACTTGTTAGTCCCAGCCAATGAACTAGTAAAATCTTTCCCATCACTTGGGTTATGTAGTGATATGTGAGAAAGACCATGGGAGATTGGGCAAAGACAAGAGAGCCCTTAAATAAGAGATAGCACAGTCATGACTGGACAGTGGGTGGGCCCAGAGGCTTAGAAGAGACTTCCACTTTCTTGTGTTGTAAATGAGACAGGGGAGAGAATTGAAATCAGTTGAAAGATTTTGTCAATATAGCTTTACAATAAAGTAGAAGCAGCTCATCTGATCATGATTCGTACCTGGTTTATCCCATGAAATCAACATCAATTTTGCAAGTTTCCTATTGTCTTTCAAAGAGAGGAATTTCAGGAATGGCCATTTCCCAAGGAACTCCACTATTCAGTGGAACTCCACTATACAACATCTGGCAGTAGCATTCTTGAAACACTAGCAGCAAGCGAATGCACAGATGACCAACATGTAGAAATGCCGTAATAACAACTAACCCAACATCTAAGCAAGAATTTACCCCAATGTATAGCAGCACAACTTGGGGCTCAGCCAATGATCCTGCATTCCCGTGACTGAATTGTGCGGGTGAATGAAGGAAAATGCGTTCAATAGGTTATGCAATTATGCAAAATATAAACTAAGACTTTGCTATTTATCTCTATTATAATTGTACTATGGCTTAATGTTGTCACCATTCCTGAAATACAAAGATTTTAGGAGAATAGAATGAAACAAGCAACTCTCAAATCCTGGCATCATTTTTACTCAATTCTAAATTCACCTCCCTCCACCTCTTATTTGAGGCCTGCAAAGTAGTGGATAAAGGAAATCAATTTTATATATGTAGCATCCACTCAAAATAATTTTCTCTCCTAGCTAAGTTGTAATATTGGGATTAAGTTCTACTGAAAAAAGAGTTGCTAGGCCAATTGACTAAAGCAAAGTAAAGCTATGGGTGGGCTTACCTCCAATTATTTTCCTATGCTTTTTGCTGTTAAAATACTTATTATGGGCCAAGATCCCTGCAGTTTAAGTCTGATGTATTGTTCTTCTGTGTGCCATCTATGCATACTGAATATTGGTTGCCAATTGGCTTCTAAATGCAATTCAAAGTGCTGTTGATAATTTTAAAAGGCTTACGTACCTCGACTCCCACCTATAATTGTGGTTCAGCTATTATACACAGCCTTCCCCCTTCTCACCCTACCAGATTGGCTACTCCCCCTACTGAGCTTTCAGAATAGAGTTAAAATTATCTTATTCCATTGGACATTTGTCATTAAAAATTCTGGGTGACCTTATTATAAAAACCGTCAAGAACGTTAAAACTTATCTACCATTGCCTTAGAATATTTGGCCTGTTTCAATAGACAATCTATAGGTATTTAAGGTTTAGCTGAAATTAAGTACAAGTTGTAATTACATGCTGATAACAGTTTGGTCCAATCAACAATTTTTAAGCTTCCCTATCCAAGTATATTTTGTGGACATACAGTAAATTGGAATTTAAAAAATGTTACCAATTGCATAATAATCTCTGCCCCCTGAGGAAAGCTGGGTCAGGATATAGACATCATCAGAAATATTTTGTTAATATGTACTTAATTTATTAATATAAGCTATGCTAACAATATTGAAAACCTGTCAGCATTTTGCCTTTCTTTCCTCAGAGACTGAAGATGAAGAAATCACGTGTTCCTGTTTTCCAATGCTAAGTTAATGTTTTAGTAACAATAACTCTGCCTGAAGTCTACCTATGTGTGAGTTGGAGGGGATCATATAAATTTACTAAATAAAATAAAAATGAAACACAGTTGTTGCATACTTTCTTCCAATTTGTGTTACTCTATAATGTATAAACACTAGGATTTATTTGTTTGGGATCTCTTAAATATTTGGGATAATAATTCCAAGAAAAATATTTTTGTTAGATGTAGATGCAGTAAATGATATTAACAATATGAGTTATAACAATAGTTGAAAATATCTCTGAATGTATGGGAAAGAATAAATCTTGCAAAAATGAATTTTGTTTCAACACTTAGTTCAATAGATTTTAAGAAGAATATGTTAATCCCACCTACTGTAGATATTTTACACAAATTAATCAACAATTGATGGATTTTTAATAAAGGAATCAGGACGAAAGACCCACAATTATCTCTTTTTTACTACCACTCCCAGCTAAAAATAGTGGGTTTAATTTTCCAGAGTTTCAATTATACCATTGGGCTTCTGGCATTCTTTGGAATGGAAATTATTTTGAATGTGAGCCTCTATGGGTACAACTAGAAAATTATTATTTGGTTCCTCTGATATTCTGACAGATGTTCAGCTGTAATTTGTTTGGAAATTAGCTGTATTGAAAACAACAGACACCAAAAACATATTACTGGGAATAAGATTTAAATCTAATACTTCTCATGAGAAATTGTCTGAAATAATTCCTAGTGCATGAAAAGTTTTATTTAAAAAAAGTTAACACCTTTAATTAGCTTATCACTGCTACTACTTTTAAGACTTTGGGAATGCTATGAAAAGAATACAACCTACCTAAAATTGCTGAATGGAAATATATATTTTCCCAATCTGAATGCTTTGATGCTCTGAATTTTAAAAACTTTGGTTGGTTAGTGCCTTTTCATTTTCATATTAGAAACAGTGGTACCTGCAAGTTTGTAAGCATCTTTAATATTTCTGCACAAAGATGACCTAAAATCTTATTTGTTTTCCACATAAATTCTAAAACTAAATAAAGGGATCATCAATTAATTGAAGGAGAAATTACAGTCAGGTGTATCATTGTATCTATTGCAGAATCTGATAATCAAGTCTGTGTGTAAATAGTCCCTTCTGTGTGTAAATATTCCCTTCATTCAGTGACCATTCAAAATTATGATGGTGCTGAATTAAGGGACTTAGGACTCCTGCCTGAATTTATGGTCACTGAAGGGCCAATATGGTCACATGAACAAAATTCAGATGCTCCTGAATTCACCTACTCTACTCACCTTATGATCAATTGCAGATATCTTGCAGCAATTTCTTTGCCTACCTTCCTTCCTCCCACATCCCTCCCTGCCAGGTCCCCTGCAGTCCCCTGCTTCTCACCCTGCTGGGTCTCCATCCTTCTCCCCAATCCCCATCACAACTCAGTCACTTACATTTTTTATAGATGTCATTTGGGAAATAGCCTCTCTGCCACATGTCCTTCCTACATGGAGGCAGTGTGGCACCGTCCCAGAAGTGAGCACTATTTTGGAAGCAGCTGCAATGCAGCCACTCCGAAATAGACCTGCTTCCAGGATGGAATGGGACTTTTCGTCTCCTACCTTTGGCCACGCCTCTTTTTCCGCCAGTGTTCTTCCACGGGCAATTCTCTTCTGATTTTTCTCCTCGGCTGATACACCGATGGCAATGGGCCATGGCCCCTCCATCCTGTGTGCTTCGGCGCGGCCAATTTGCCCAAGCAGGGTTCGACTTGGGCTTTTCGCCGTCCGGGACAGTCAGCCGTCAACCAATCAGGCATATCACCCAAGGAGAAAAGTCAGAGGAGAACTGCCCAAGGAGGAACACTGGCGGAGAAGAAGGTGCAGCCAAGGGTAGAAGATGAAAAGTCCTAGACCTTTCTAGGATGTCTCCAAATAGTCTCTATATTGTATGGAGAGGCTGAGGGGCAGGTCAGTCAGCTCTCCTCAAACGTGGAGCTTTGACTGGTGGATTTGGTAGCTTAGGGAACAACCTTAGATTTGAAAGACAAGGTAGTTCTTATTTATGGGAAAGAGTCTGTAATGCAACTCCAGCGGAAACACTACAATATATTCTTCACAGTATTTCCTTTTGAATATATGTCATATATCATAGAGATATTTGAAGGTGGTCTTAGATTGCACCAGTACCTTACCAAGAAGGGACATAACATTTAGGAAATTTTTTTATGCTGATTGGCATTTCATAAATTTAAAACTTAATTAAAATATAATAACTATTAGCATGCATTATTATCAACAATGTGCTGGTGTAATAATACACAATGCAAAAGAATGTGTAGAGCCAATTCCATGGCAATATCCTTTGGCTTTTAAGATATTTACAGGAGGATTAAGCAGCATGCTATTTTAACAATGTCACCATATGTAAAGTTTTACCTCAGTGCTGCTGAAGGACACATTACCCAGTTATCTTGTACTCAAGAATTTTGCCAACCACACACATATTTTCCATAGTATTTCTACATAATAAAGAAGACATTGTGACAATTTCTCTCTCTTTTTTTGCAAATAGCCTCAAGCCTCATTCTATCCCAGCTATATTAACAAGTTTAAATAATTGCAAAACTTAACATTTCACAAAGGAAAGACAAGACAAAGAGGAATTCCATTCATGAATAGTCAATATAGCTAGAAGAAGAAAATAACTCATCTTTTTGACAGGCTGTCATATCAGATACAAGAAGGAGAAATACAACAGATGGGATTTTTGCTTCTCTGAATCTTCATATCAGAAGAGGTATAATTCAGCTATGGGATGGCATGAAACTTTTTTCAGTAATCTTTTTCTTTGATAAAACTGACCTAATTCTGGATGCTGACTTTTTTTTTCTAAATATTCCCATTCTAATGCAAGAGCATTTTCTTTTTCTACTTGAGATGGACCTGTTTCACCACGTGAAAGAGTTTTGTATTTCTAACTAAATGGAAATTTTGTGGAGAATTGAAGCTTCTATTGAAGAGAATTCAGTGTTTAAAAGAAAAAGCCAATAATCAAACGCAAAAACGTTTTGCCTGGTGGTTGCAGATCAACCTCACCAACTTTAAAAGAAAATGTGTCTTTTATGCTACTATATATGTTCTTATAATTAAAGCAAAAGATGCTTACACTTCTTTCCCTACCTGTAGTTGTTCATGTCCTAACAAGAACGCCAGAACTTGAGCGAGCAAAAGCATTATTCAGCTTTCACTTGGGATTCTGAATAAAGTATTTTGAGAATAGACTTCTCCTGGCTCCATTCTAAAACATCACAATGAATTCAGGATAAACAACACCGAAATCGGTTTACAAAATTCAAAACCCCAGTACTTAGCAACAGTTACTTAAATGAGTACTATTTTTAACAGCAGTTGAAAGAAATTCAGAGAGGATAAAGATGATTATAGTTCTTAGCTCCAGAACTTTGGATAATCAAATGGAATACAGTTCTACCAACATCAATTAAAAATGTTTAGGCTCTGCTTGTATATTTGGTCAACTGCCCAAAAAAGACTGTGTGTATGTTTATGTATATGGACTGTATACTGAACATTCGGCCTGATCCAACAGAAATCCAACGCGAGGGACTGCAGGCTTGCCACTCTACTCCCTTCAGTGTTACTACAGAGAAGAGTTATTACAGCAGTCAAACGTGTTGTGCGGACTTTCCTCTTCTCCATGCGACATGCTCCCACTAGCCTGTCAGGCAGCTTGACTCGTTTGCAAGCGAACGCTTATAATAGACCCACCTTCCCACCTCCCAAGCAACCGCGATAACCGTCGGAATCAAGTAGTCGCCCGAGAGTGACAGCGAAAGCGTCTGCCTAAGTGGCAGCTCCCCGCTAACCCAAAACGTACAGGAAGAGACCGACGCAAGACGGAATATCCCGCCCAGCCGCCACGCCAGGCTACACCTTCGCACCTGGGCGGCTAAGTTGCGCCTCGCTTACGGAGGAATTTCCGCTGGTTTTGGGCACCCGCCTAGTGATTCCCCCCCCACTCCCTTTCCCTGCAAGTGGAATCACGCGAGCGCCGCCTAGCGGGCGCGCAATTGCGAAGGGCAGGGGCGGCTTACCTAGTCCAGGTACGAAGGTGTTGAGGAATAAACAGAGAACGGCTACAGGGAACGGCATGTAGGGGATGGCGGCACGCAAGGGTCCCTTCTTCTCGCGCACTTGTACGACCACGCCGCCGGAGGAGGAGGAGGCGGCAGTGGTAGCGGCGGCATTATTTCCTCGCGCGGCGCCGCCAGCAGTCGGCCCGACAGTGTCCCCTTCTTTGGGGCTAGGGTCCATGATTGCCCGCTTTACCCGGAGCAGCGAGGGAGCGCCGGAGTAGCTGCGCCCCAGAGCGTCTCCGCTCGAGTGAGGCTCTGACCGGGAGTCGGCGTCTGCCTAAGGATAAGGAGGCGCCTGAGCTCAAGTGGAGGGATCTGAAAGCGAGACGCGCCCAAGCGCCCAACTACGCTGCTTGGAGAGACCGCGCAGCGCACGCTCTCGCCTCTCGCTTGTCCTTGCCGCGCGCCGCTTCGCCCGCCCGAAGGCGAGCAGTAGATTTATGGCCTCTCCTCCATCTCCTCAGGTCCTGTCTTCACAGGCTGTCTCCGACCACCACGTTACAGAAGGAACTTGGCTTATTCTCACCTGTTCTGTCCCTCACTCCGAGTAGTTTTAGTAGAAAGTTTTGGAGAATCACTCTCCACCCTACTATTATTCCCTTTCACGTGGATAGACATTTCGAGAGTGCAGTAGTTTTAATGGGAGAACTTAAGCCCCCCCACACACACACGTGCTCCTCCACCCCACCCCACCCTACCCCACACGCAACCATTAAATATTTGCCCTGATACTGTTATGTCGCCTGAACATGAAATGGAAGACCACTCTGTCTCTGCATAAAGGAATTTCTCCAGTTACCTTGTGACTGTTTTCAGCTTGTAAACAGAAGCTCTGACCCTGATAGTGCTCACCCCTTGATACAGGTAGTCCTCGACTTACAAGAGTTCATTCAGTGACCATTCAAAGTTACAACGGCACTGAAAAAAATGTGACGTATGGCCATTTTTCATACTTATGACCTTTGCACCATCCCCATGGTCACAGGGTCAACCCTTGACAACTGGTTCATATTTCTGAAGGTTGCCATATCCTGAGTTTCATGTGATCTGCTTTTCCAAACTTCTGACACGCAAATCAATGGGAAAATGTTTCATTTAACAACATAAAATTTGGGCTCCGTTGTGGTCGCAAGTCGAGGACTACCTGTATTTGTTTGGTTTGGGTGCTTGAACTGACTGGAAGTTTTTGCAATGACAAAACTAATTCAGAAGTGTGGTATAAGTATTACCTTTCCATAACTTCAAATTAGAAGCAAAGTACTAAAATATTTGTTTGGTGTAATTTTAATCAGTGGTGGATTAAGGCTCACTGGTGCCCTAAGTACTGACAAATCTTGGTGCCCCCCTCTTTTGTAACGTACAAAGGAAGCCATATTCTCAAAGTGGTGCCCGCTTTGGGCCTGGAGCCCTAAGCACGTGCTTAGTGTGCTTAATGGTTAATACACCTCTGGTACTGATGCATTTTTCTAGTGCACATAGTATACTTTTCCTAGTTTCCGTCCATCTCTCCATTTTCATATTTTTCTTGATTGACTCTCATTCAGTTTTTCATTTCCTTGCATGTAAACTCCTCTTATGATTGTTTCATTTAGGATTGATTTTTTTTGGGGGGTGGGTTAATTTTACATTCACGAAGGAAGTTCATAACCATATTCACTGCCATATGATATGAGCATCTATCCTTTCTTCACTCAGGATCCTCAATCCAGAATCATATTCTGCTCCCTGCTTGAGCCGCTCCCTGCTTGAGCCGAGAGCGCGGGAGGACCTCTTGCAGGGCAGGGCAGAGGAGTTTTCCCGATTTCTGCATGACAAAATCGCTCAGATTCGGGGCGGGCTAGACTCCAATTGGGTGGTCCCAGGGAAGGTGTCCGGGGCAAGTCTTGAGACTATTATCTGGGAGGAGTTTGACCCTGTGACCGCTGAGGGTGTGGACAGGTTGCTGGGGGGGGTGAATACCACCACATGTTTGTTGGACCTGTGTCCCTCCTGGTTTTGACCGCCAGAGAGGTGACACGAGTCTGGCTCCAGGGGATTATCAACGCTTCGTTGAGAGAGGGGTCGCTCCCTACTGCCCTGAAAATGGCGGTGGTGCGGCCCCTCCTCAAGAAGCCTGCCCTGGACCCAGCTGTTTTAAATAACTATCATCCAGTCTCCAACCTTCCTTTTCTAGCGAAGGTTGTTGAGAGTGTGGTGGTGCGTCAGCTTCCTCAGTACGTGGAGGAAGCGACTTACCTCGATCCTTTCCAATCCGGCTTCAGGCCCGGGCATAGTACTGAAACAGCATTGGTCACGTTGATTGATGATCTCTGGAGAGCCCGTGACGGGGTATTCCTCTGTCCTGGTCCTGTTAGATCTCTCGGCGGCTTTTGATACTATCGACCATAGTATCTTATTGCGGCGGTTGGAGGGGTTGGGGGTTGGAGGAATTGTCCTGTGATGGTTCTCCTTCTTCCTCTCAAACCGCTCGCAATTTGTGTTGATGGGGGGGAGAGGTCCACCTCTAGGCCCCTCATTTGTGGGGTGCCTCAGGGGTCGGTCCTCTCCCCTCTTTTGTTCAACATTTATGTGAAGCCGCTGGGGGAGATCATCCGTGGTTTTGGGGTGCAGTGTCATCTGTATGCAGATGATACTCAGCTTTATATCTCCACCCCAAGCCACCCCAATGATGCTGTGGAGGTTATGTCCCGGTGCCTGGAGGCCGTGCGGATTTGGATGGGCGGGAACAGGCTCCTTCCAAGACAGAGTGGCTGTAGTTTCCGGCGCCCCGATATAGTCAGCTGACTCCGTCGCTGGCTATTGGGGGAGAGATCTTACCCCCCACAGAGAGGGCTCGCAATTTGGGAGTCCTCCTGGATGCACAACTGTCTTTAGAAGAACATATTACAGCCGTCTCAAGGGGGCCTTTTTATCAGGTTCACCTGATTCACCAGTTGCGGCCCTTTCTGGATCGGGACGCCTTACGTATGGTCACTCATGCCTTTGTCACCTCTCACCTGGACTACTGTAACGCTCTCTACATGGAGCTCCCTGTGGGGAGCACCCAGAGACTCCAATTGGTACAAAATGTGGCCGCGTAGGTGGTTATGGGGGCATCACGAAGCTCCCACGTGACGCCTCTCCTGCGTGAGCTGCATTGGTTGCCGGTGGTTTTCCGGGTTCGCTTTAAGGTTCTGGTTCTGATCTTTAAAGCGATCCATGGCATTGGACCAGGTTATCTGCAGGACCGCGTTCTGCCGGTAGTCTCCCACCGACCTGTGCGTTCCCACAGAGAGGGCCTTCTTCGGGTGCCGACGGCTTCTATGTGCCATCTGGCGACTCCTAGAAGTAGAGCCTTCTCTGTGGGGGCCCCCGCCCTCTGGAACGGTCTGCCTCCAGAATTACGCAATAACATGGACCTGAGAGCTTTCAGACGTGCATTAAAAACCTGGCTCTTCGAGCAGGCCGGCCTAGGCTGAAATGGGATTTTTAATGTAATTTAGTATTTGAGTTTTAAATTGGGATTTTAAAATTTGGGTTTTAATAATTTATTGGAGGAGGGTATAATTTTAGACAGCCTAAGATATTTAATTCTTTTTAACTTTTATAATTGTAATAAAGTTTTACGGTTGGCTGTACACTACCCTGAGTCCTTCGGGAGAAGGGCGGTATATAAATATAATAAATAAATAATAATAATAATATTCTCACCTCAGCTATGGCTTTTCCTTGCCTTTAGATGGCGATGCCATTTCTAATGCTATGATCTTGACAACTGTCTGTGAAGCAGCCCAGCTGATCTTTTAGCTCTTCCCTTATCCTTTGTCCTAAGTATCAAGACAATGGGATCAATTTTATTGTCTTCCAACTTTAAGAAAAATACATAAATCAATTCCATAGAAAACACCATTGAGAAAAGAGGCAGCTAGTGGAAATAATAAATCAGTGAAGCATTGTGCATGCTTCCAGTAAGGATTTGGATTACAGTAATGTTTTCCAACCTTACCAATTTTAAGATGTGTGGACTTCAACTTCCATAGTTCCCCAGTTGCAGAGTTGTAGTCCACACATCTTAAAGCATGCTGTCTGGGGATTTTTGGAATTGGAGTCCATACATATTAAAATTGCCAAGGCTGAAAAATGGTGTGTTGGAGAATGCAATCCATTGGTTTGATTCCTCATCTTCTTCCAAATATCAGCAACTTGTGACCTTCAGGTATTGATAGATTGTAATTTAATAATTCCAGGTCTGCACAGCCAAATTTCAACAAATCATCAATTTGCAAAAAGGTCCTCAACAAACTAAGAACCCACAACAAAGGAGGCCTGGTGCTAGCATAAAATACAAAATACTATTTTCATGCCAGAATGCTTTCTCCAGCTCAACAGCAAGCTGGTCATGAAATGGAGACATGATTTCAACAAATGGTCAGTCTCTCTGCTGTAGGAAGCAGGCTGTGTTCCAATTAGAACCAATTGGTATATTAATTATGGGAGAAACTCTGACTAATCTCACATTTTCTTGAGATAAAGGGAATCAGGCTAGGACATCATGTTTTTCTGCTGTAACATCAAAGTTATACCACAGCTTCCTTTGGAATTAAATAAACCCCCACTGTGAGCATCTTCTGGAAAGCAAGAAAGACAAGCTATATGGGAGAGCCTGTGGACTTCTTTCTATTTTGCAAGTTTAAATTGTTTGATCGCATAAAATTGTTGCTTTATTTAGGGGTATATTTTGGCTAACTATAATGGTAGGACATTATACTCCTTTGTGTTCTTTGTTAGATTGTTTTCCATGAACATGTTAGTGAATACTTCAATGTTTTACTTCTTACTGTAGGTGTGGGTGTTTTGTTGCTTATACTGTCATGCATTTCATGGGCAATTTAACTGTTGTAAGCCACAACAAGTCAAAATGAAATTGGTGGCATCTAAATTTGATTGATTGATAAGCAAATAAATACATTGTACTATATAAATACATTATATAATACAAATATATTGTGTAATAAATACATTGTTCTAACGGTGAGAACAATTAACCAGTGGTCTAGCTTGCCTTCAGAAGTTGTGGGTGTGCTATCACTGGAGGTTTACAAGAAGAGACTGGATAACCACTTGTCTGGAATGGTATAGGGTCTCCTGCTTGAGCAAGGGGGTTGGACTAGAAGATCTCCAAGGTCTCTTCCAACTCTGTTATTCTGTTATAAAGAATAATTATATAATTAATTATGTATACTTGTAATAAAAAATTCCATTTTGATATAGAGGCACATTGCATGAAATTGAAAAAGAGAGGGGAAATTATAAGACAAAGCAACAATGTGTTTTATTAGTATTGCTTGTTTGTTGCATGAAAACTGATTCCAATGCACAGCAATAGAATTAAATATTTTATTCCTATACAATGCGAAAACATTGCCCTCCAGTTTGTTATGGTTCTTTGTTCCTTTTTTTCTGCCTTTGAGTTATGGACATGCCTTGAAACTGTGAGTTGTAAAAGCCTTTTAGAAGACGATGAGTAATTATAATTCATTCTGCAACTTTCTGTGTAGAATATTAATAGAAGTGCAAGTTGCTTGGAATAGCGACAACAGCGTTGATGGAATATGTAAAATGATCAAAGCAAATATTACAAAAAGTCACAAGGGAAAATGTAGACATGTGACATTACAGAATAAAGTTGGCCATTCAACTCAAGGCAATTTTTCTTGAATTGTGAATCGATTTAAACTATTTTAAACATTTACATTAAAAAGGTTTGGAGAAATGAGCAGTCTATCATTTTAGTTAATGAATCATTTGAATTTGTATTAAATTGGCTTCATTATTACAATGATAGTAAGAACAATAAAGTAAAAACATCCAAATTAACAGATAGCATTAAACTTAGTAAAGTCTTCACTGAGTTGTAAGTCAAAATAAAGAGCTGGGTATTTGGGGTCTGCCTGAAGAATTCACTCTCCTAAAGGTGCTCATTAAAGGCCAAATACCCAGAAAAAGCCGACCACTCTAGTCAGTTTGTGAAATGCCAAAAAGCTGGGATCATCTGTACCTCCAGAAGTATTCCATAAAATAGAAGACCACCAGTGAGAATGCTTTTCACCTAACCCTCTCATTTTGAACTGTGTGAGGCTGTGGAAGCAGAAACAGCCCCATTTCTTGATGGCAGATTCAGTTTCAAAAAGACATTAGCCGATGTATCATGATGTTGCATGATAAAAGGCTTTAAAGGTTAGCTCCAATCATTGTTCTGTTAGTTAACCTTGCAAGAAGCACAACCAAGAGTTTTAGCTCTATGGTGAGATTACAGTAACAGAAGCTTGCAAGTCTAAACGTACCGCCCTATCTTTCACTTTTATTCTCCTGAAAACCAGGAAGAATCCCTTCTGAGATATTCTGTCACTCCTTGTCCTTTGCATTCAAATTTCTTTTATCAGACTGTTAACTTAGCTTCTGTCTCCCATGATCATTCCCACATACCATTATGGTTGGGATGGGCAACGGCAGAAAATAGGGCAGATTGAAGATGGTAGAGAAATGTTAATATGAAAAAGTAAGGCATCTCAGGTGGGCATCTGTTCTTTGATAACTTGATGTAGGGTTATCCTGTATCTGTGCAGCATTTTTTGAACAGGACACTGATTCCCAACATGTTCACTTGCTTTTATGTAAACATATACACCACTGGCACCATCAGTCCCTAGTGGTGCTGCTTTAAAGAAACTAAATTCTATTCTGTTTCTTCTAAACTTTCCTCTGCTCTGAGTAATATGTTTAAATTACACATCCTGTACAAATCTTGAATGATTACCAGGCCATTTTACATAGTTCAGAGATGAGACAAAAATAGACCAGAATGTAAAACAAATTAGGAATGCTATTTAGAAAAAAGGCAGCTCTTAGAAGGTTGGCCTATAACTTGTCTTATCCCATTTTCACTTGCATTGGCATAAGTATGGAATTACTGTATCCCATTGGAAGGATGCTGTTATCATTTATATCAGTGATCTAATTTTCATCATTTTAGATTGCTCTTAATAGAACAAGTTAATTTCCACTCATAAGGAGATTTGATACAGCTAAATATATATAGTAACATGGCCATTACAGTATCAGTTATGAGTAACAAAACTAGTTGCTCAGGAGAAAAACTAAAATTAGGGATTTCTCTTTTGCCCCTTGAGAGACATCTATTCTGGGAAAAATGTTCTACATTTCAACATTTAAGGAGCCTGCATCAATTCATACAGTTTATCCAATATAGAAAAGGGAGCAACTAAGTGCAGCCAAGAAAATAAATGAAATTAAGTTCATATAAATATAAATGAATGCCAACAATAATTTTAATTGGTTAGCTTTACAAGTGAAAATTTGTAATCAATCCATTTTCTTCCAAGTGGCAATAGTCCATGCTCAATTTTTCCTGTAGCGATAATCTTACATCAATTGACACTACTGGTAACACCTCACTTAATTTTCTTCTTTCATATTAAAAGTCAGAATTCAATAACAGCTTTAGCAAAGTTGCTGGGGCATGTACTGAAGACTTTGGGGTAACAAAGTATATATCTCTAGATCTCAGATTATGTACCTCTGCTGTATAGGAAACAATAAGGTTCTCGATTTCTATCTAGGCAGAAATTTTACTTTTTTTTAAAAATAGTAAAGTGCAGCAGCTAAGGTTCAAAGAGAAATATTTTTGCTGGAGCTGGTAATTTTTTTGCCAGCAATACAAGTACACTACAGTATATTTCAAAAAAAAAAAAAGATTGCAAGGGAGTTTAGCTTTCCTCCTCCTCCTGCAGCACTGAACAATAGATTGTTCATTGTTTTACTGTCCCAGCCTTTTAAGTGTCCTCCTCCACACGGTCCCCACAGTACTACATTGCCAGAAGAAACACATCAGATCACAATGCAGCATCCTTTCAGGGTAATCATGTGTGGCAAGGTAATGTTTCCTCCCAGAAACGACTGCACTTTTAAAGAGAAATCTAAAAAGTGCAACCATTTCTGGGATAAACCATTATCTTACTCCACACGATTACCCTGGAAGATTGCTGTACATAGTAGCCAGAAGTGCTCTCCCTTGAGAATCTCTGCCAGTGACTTGACTCTCTCCTTGCGATTCCTGTGGGTATTTTTTACACTTTAGTCAACTTGTATTTTAACAGGATGAGTGTAAAAGGAGAGACAGAGAACAATTGATAGAAGCCTAAGCAGAGTAGTGCCATTTTTGACAAATCCTATCTCTTTCCATTCCTACTGAATTAAAGTATGGAATTGGCCATCTACAGTAGCCCTACAGCGAGATAGGTTTAATAATTGAACAAATAATAATATTTTTCCTTCCAACTGGTATAGTGCTTGTTTAGCATCATAAATGATGTTGGCATTCTTGTGCAATGGAGACAGGATAGAAATCAGTGATGGGGAGCTGCAAATTTTATGTGGATATTATTTTCTGCCATCAATGAGTAAAGGGTCAAAGACATGTAACTGAAGGACATGTGGGGTTTTTTTGCAAATATGTATGGATGTGCTAGTGCCAGATACTAGCTAAACTGCAGAGAAACAACAGCTTTTGGTTAAACAAGAGATAATAAACAAGGAAGCAATGTTTACATACAAACTGGATTTGGAGATTCTGGAAAGTGGAAATGAGTATTAAAATTTTTCCATTTTGGCTTAAATCACTCTGAATTGCAAATGTCAAAGCTAAAACTGGCCAGAAATGTGCCATGAAACTAAAAATAGCAGTCTTTCACAGTTTATTCCACATGAACAAAATCCATGCATTGCATAAATCAGATTTGTGAAAGGTTCCCATGTGCCTTAATTTCAGGCACAAAGATGTTCACTCTTGAGGTTATAAACTATTATGGATTACTCTAGCAAAGGCTGTTTGCTACCAATTAAAACTTCAAATATTGCTTTTAAGGTGTAGTATCTTGTTTTTGAAATTTGGAGCAATTAATCTGCCAAAGACTTTCAGAATTGTTGATTGGCTTATTCCTGAGGTTCTTTTCTTAAATCAATCTACCTTATAATTATTAAACCTGGGCAACATTATAGGATCTTTACTTTTAAATTGTTCTAAGCATATTTTTGATAAATTATAGCAAACTACTTGATGTTTTGAAATGTAACTCAAAGAGTTGACATATTTACTTCAGCATTGCTACAGTCAGCAAAAAGATTTTTTTTTCTTGCTTTTATCCCTTCTTCTAAAAATTTATGAACATTTTTGGCACGCAGTGCTTCCCCATATTGTAAACTCAAGTAGAACTTTGAACAAAGCATAATCTTTGTATATTATTGTACAGATATATATTGTCACTTGGGGCAGTTGGATTGTGTTTCTTATATTTATATTCTCTCTAACTTTCTGTTCAGATATACATCACAGCATCCCACAGTCACATCATTGCCATTTGCCCACTGTACAACCAACTGTTGACAAGTAAAGTCAATGAGGAAGCTGGAAGTAAGAGTTTTAGTCACATGATTTCTTGTTTAATGATTGCAGTGAATGTAAGCCTGCAGTGGTCATTTGATGTTAAACAATGGCATCCTTTTGCAACAGAGTTGCAGATCCCAGTCGTGGTTGTTAAACAAGGACTACCTGTAATATGTCTCAGTTTGTTTCTTACTTCATTGAGGAAAAACTTGTTCAGGAAGTAACAGGTGTCAGGTATTAAAATATTGAAATGTATTGAATGTATTTAGAAAAATCTTGCTTGAATGGCTGACTACCAAGGGAGATGGGGGTAGATGGAAGACTTTCAGAATTCATGACCATCTAATCATATAAACGGACTAAGAGAAATTTTATTTACTGTATGTATCATTTAAATTTCATATCATACTTTCCCTTTTTCAAATTTGTTATAACTAAAGGGCTTCTTGGTGATCAAATAGAGCACATACACACACAGAGATAGAAACACACATACATATACATGCATACATACATACATACATACATACATACATACATACAATGCTACTCCCTTAGGAAATAAACAGTGCTTTTTTAAAATTACTATTTTGTTTCCTTGGTTAATTTGCTTTTCTTAGGTAGCTGAAGAATTAATGAAGAAGGTTCTGTTGTTCCTTTATTTTTTCAGTTTCCTTGAAGTGCAAGAATTTCAAAGTGAAGTAAAAAGAATACTAATTTTAAAAACTTTTGGGTTTCAAATCAGCAACATTTTTCTTACTTGGTAAAGCTCTTAGATTAGTGGTTGGTACCACCCCCTGGGGGGGATGCCTTAGGGGGATGCTAAAAGGCAATGAGGCCAGCAGGGGGGGCGCTAAGAGGCGACCGGTGGGCATTCGAGTCACCGGCTGCAGGCTTACCCCATTGACTGTTGTACCGCACCGGAACCAGCACCTCGAATACAGCAGCATGTTGGGAAAAGTCGCCGCCACCGCCTTCCCAAAATGCTGCCGCTGTCGCATTCTGTCTGTCTGTCCATCCATCCATCCATCCATCCATCCATCCATCCATCCATCCAAAAGGTCTCTCTGTTTGCCTGCCTGCCTACCTACCTGTCTGCCTGCCTGTCTACCTACCTGTCTGTCTGTCTGTCTGTCTACCTATCTACCAATATATCTACCTGCCTGCCTGCCTGCCTCTCTCTCTCTCCATCCATCCATCCACCCATCCATCCATGTTCGAATCACCAGCTCCGCAGGCACATTGGGAAAGTAGAGCAAAGCTAGTCTGGGAGGGAGGGAGAGAGAGAGAGAAAGGGAGAGAGACCTGATGCATCAGATTGAATGAGGCCTAGTTTAGACCAGTGGTTCTTAACCTGGGCGATATCGTCCCCCCAGGGGCGATTTCATTTTTCAGGGGGGCGATGGAATGAAAAGGGGCGACGTGGGGGCGAAGGAACGGAAGGGGGGCGATATGGGGCGATGGCGCGAGAAGTTTTGGGGACACTTTTGAAACTTTTTTCATACTACCGTGTTTGGAGCTGCCGCTTCCATGTTTGGAGAACCACTGCTGCATTTGGAGCTGCCACTTCCGTGTTTGGGGCACTGCCGTTGCTTCCACGTTTGGAGCACTGCTGAAATTTGGAGCACTGCCGTCACTCCAAACATGCTCCAAATGTGGCAGGGGTGCTCCAATAGTGGTGGGGCTCCAAACACAGAAGTGGCAGCTCCAAATGCAGCTGCAGGGCTCCAAACGTGGAAGCGGCAGCTCCAAACATGGCAGCAGTGCTGCACCGCTTCCGCGTTTGGAGCCCTGCCACCACTTGGAGCCCCACTGCCATGTTTGGAGCTGCCACTTCCACGTTTGGGGCACCGCAGCCATTCGGAGTACTGCCGTCACTCCAAACACGCTCCAAATGTGGCGGGGGTGCTCTAAACAGTGGTGGGGCACCAAACACAGAAGCGACAGCTCCAAACACTGTGGCAGGGCTCCCACGTTTGGAGCTGCCACTTCCATGTTTGGAGCATCGCCACTGTTTGGAGCCCCGCCACCATGTTTGGAACTGCTGCTTCCATGTTAGGGGCACCGCTACCACTTTCACGTTTGGAGCATCGCCGCCATTTGGAGCACTGCCATCGCTCCAAATACACTCCAAACGTGGCGGGGGTGTTCCAAATGGTGGCGGGGTTCCAAACAAAGAAGCGGCAGCTTCAAACGCGGCAGCGAGGCTCCCACGTTTGGAGCTGCCACTTCCATGTTTGGAACACCGCTGCCATTTGGAGCGCTGCTGTCACTCCAAACATGCTCCAAACGTGGCGGGGGTGCTCCAAACAGCAGTGGGGCTCCAAACACAAAAGTGGCAGCTCCAAATGCAGTGGTGGGGCTCCCGCGTTTGGAGCTGCTGCTTCCACGTTTGGAGCACCGCTGCCATTTGGAGCACTGCCGTTGTTCCAAACACGCTCCAAATGTGGCGGGGTGCTCCAAACGGTGGCGGGACTCCAAACACAGAAGCAGCAGCTCCAAACGCAGCGGCAAGGCTCCCACGTTTGGAGCTGCGGCTTCCACGTTTGGAACCCCACTGCTGTTTGGAGCCCCACCGCCGTGTTTGGAGCTACCGCTTCCACATTTGGGGCACCACCGCCACTTCCACGTTTGGAGCACCGCTGCCATTTGGAGCCCCACCACTGTGTTTGGAGCTGCCGCTTCCATGTTTGGGGCACTGCCACTGCTTCCACGTTTGGAGCACCACTGCCATTTGGAGCCCCACCACTGTGTTTGGAGCTGCCGCTTCCACGTTTGGGGCACCGCTGCCATTTGGAGCACTGCCGTCGCTCCAAACACACTCCAAACGTGGCGGGGGTGTTCCAAATGGTGGCAAGGTTCCAAACACAGAAGCGGCAGCTCCAAACGCGGCAGCGAGGCTCCCACGTTTGGAGCTGCCGCTTCCATGTTTGGAGCACCACTGCCATTTGGAGCACTGCTGTCACTCCAAACATGCTCCAAACGTGGCGGGGGTGCTCCAAACGGCAGCAGGGCTCCAAACACAGAAGTGGAAGTTCCAAATGCAGTGGTGGGGCTCCCACATTTGGAGCTGCCGCTTCCACGTTTGGAGCCCTGACGCCGTTTGGAGCCCCACTGCCATGTTTGGAGCTGCCATTTCCATGTTTGGGGCATTGCCGCCACTTCCACGTTTGGAGCATCGCTGCCGTTTGGAGCCATACCACCATGTTTGGAGCTGCCGCTTCCACCGTTTGGGGCACCACCGCCTCTTCCACGTTTGGAGCACCGCTGCCATTTGGAGCACTGCCGTTGCTCCAAACACGCTTCAAACGTGGTGGGGGTGCTCCAACCGGAGGCGGGGCTCCAAATACAGAAGCGGCAGCTCCAACCGTTGCACAGAAGCCTCTATCACTCTACCCATACAGTGGTATGCCATTAGCCAGAACGGGCAGTGATGGAGGGGTGAATGCTTCTTTCAAAATATCACATGCTGAGTGGCTGTCCCCTGTGTTTTCAATGTAACTGTTGAAACTAGGTTTATCAACGTCCACGTGTGTTCCAGTGCAGTTGAAAATTTAATTTGCAGTTAGTGCCTTTCATTTCAAAGACCTCTCAACATTGTCGAGAAGAGAAAGTGTCGCCAATATTCGACGGAATACCTAAAATTGGGATTCATTCCATCTCCTTCCAATGTACAGCTTCCATTTTGCCTTCTTTGTGAGAAAACATTTTCAAATGAAGCAATGAAGCCTTCCCCACTGCAATACCATTTGGTAAGAATTCATTTGAATAAAACCAACAAACCGGTATCGTTTTTCCAATGCTTAAAGGCCAAGTTTGAGGGTCGCAGCACTGTTGAGAAGTTATTTGGAAAATCATCACTCTACGCTGACAAGGGCCTCATTTGTTCCTATGAAGTATCTTTGTTGATAGCAAAATGTGGCAAACCTCACACTATCGGAGAAACACTGATTTTACCAGCAGTGAAACAGATTGTTGCCACCATGTTTGGGCCCAGTGCAAGCACTGTCATGCAATCAATTCCTTTGAGCAATGACACCATATCAAAAAGAATTGATGAAATGACTGCTGATGTGGAAGAAAGGCTTATTGACACCTTGAAAAGTACAGAATTTGTGATGAAGATTGATGAGTCAACGATTCGTGAAAACGAAGCCTTGTTATTGGCTTATGTCCGTTTCATCAACGGAAATGAAGAGATCAGGGAAGAATTCTTATTTGCTTGAAATTTAGCCACTGACACAAAAAGTTCTTCGATATTTAAAAAGGTTGAAGAGTTTTTTAATGAGAAAAACATCCCTTTGACAAACATCGTGACTTATGCAACCGACGGAGCTGCATCCATGGTTGGACGATATCGCGGATTTCAAGCTCATCTAAAATCGGTTGTACCTGGAATTATGACTGTCCATTGCGTCATTTATAGACATTTATTGCGTCATTTGAGACCTTGTCTCAAAAAATTTGAGTGGCCATTTGCATGAGTCTATACATTACGTCATTAACGCTGTGAATAAAATTAAGTCAAATGCCTTGAACAACCGACTTTTTCGCAAGCTTTGTGAAGAAAATGACGAGGAGTTTGAACGTCTCCTTTTGCACACCGAAGTAAGGTGGCTTTCAAAAGGAAAGTGTTTGCGGCGATTCCATGAACTTTTTGATACAGTTGTTGAATTTCTTGGGTCCATTGATCCAAGTCTAAGTAGTTCTCTTAAACTTCGACGTCTGGATGTAGCTTATCTCGCTGATGTTTTTGACAAGCTGAATGAAGTGAATGTAAAGCTGCAAGGAGATAAAATCAATTTTCTTAAGGCCAAAGGAGTAATCTGCTCATTTATTTCCAAATTGGACCTCCTTGCAAGCGATATGAGTCGCCAGGAGCTGTATCAGTTCCCAAGCCTTGGTAATGAACGTCACCTCCAAGCAGAAGATTTGGACATTTTTTGCTGCCACTTGAAGCAACTAAAAGAAAATATGGAAACCAGATTCTATGGTCTGATAAATCTGGAAGTGCCCACTTGGGTGCTAAATCCTTTCACAGCAGACTTTGCACAACCTCATCCCAAACTGCAAGAGCCACTGACAGATCTGAAATACAACTATGAAGCCCAATCACATTTTCAGAGTTACGGCTATGAAGCTTTTTGGGTGAAAATGAGGAACACTTACCCAATATTGTGGGATGAAGTTAAGTTGCTTCTTTTAGCCTTATCTTCCACTTAGTGGAGAGGGGCTTCAGCACTGTCCAACAAATACTTTCAAGAAATTGGCATCAGCTCACCAAGCACAAGGCAGCCATTGATGTTCTTTTTTTGCTTTTTGTGTACATACATTTTCTTCGTTAATAATTGTCTCAGCTCTTATCGTTGTATTTGCTTGCATTGGATTTCACATTTCAGTTTTTTCTCGAATCTTAATTTAGTTTCAGAGTTTTCATCTTGAAATTTTTAGTTCCTGCATTGCAGTTTGTTCTTATGCCCTTTTTATATTTCTTTTTGCGTCTTAAAATTCACTTGTAATTAAATCATTAAATGTTACTGTTTTTGGGGGGCATTTCATTTTCTTGCAATTGAATTTTGTTTTCAGTGGTCATTGCATTTAAGTGTCTTGAATAAATAAGATAATAATGAAATACATGTATCACGAAGTTTGGGAGTAAAGTGATGGGTGGCATCAGAATTTTTCACACTGTTGAGATATGTGAAAAAGACTGAAAATAAATTATTTGCATCGATATGTCCTGATGACAATTTTAAAGAAAACAAAAAACATGTTTGCATAAATTGAAGAATTATTTCCCTGTGTTGTGATTGAGAGGTTATGTTGGGGGAGGGGGGCAATGATAACTTCCTCAATGGCTCAAGGGGGTGATTCTTTCAAAAAGGTTAAGAACCACTGGTTTAGACTGAGACCCTTTTCCACATTAAAACATCTTTGCCAGCACATTGAAACATCTTTGGCTTCTATTAAAGGTTTTGTGGACAAAACATGGTCAAGACTACCAGGAAGCTCTCACATTTTGTTGAGGCTTTAAACAGGATCCATTGGACCAGACCTCCACCCTAAAAAATTACTTTTCCCCAATGTATTACAGTGCCAATTCTGAAGAAGGCAAAAACCAAAATGTACTGGTAAATTACAAGGACAACACACACACACACACACACTCTCTTCTAACATTGCTGGAGTAGGTGATTGGACTAGAACAGATATCTCATTATCTTTCTCTTCCCTCCCTCCCTCCTTCTTTATTTCTTTTTCTTTCTGTTCCTTCCTTCCATCCCCCCTTCTTTGTCCCTTTTTCTTTTTTTCCATTTTCTCTTTCTTTTCTTCCTCTCTTTCTCTCTCTCTCTCTTTTCTCTCTGTCTTTCCCTCTCTCAGGCTCACCTCTTTAGATCAGGGGTCACCAAACTTTTGGACTTCAGGGACCACCAAACTCATAATTTTAAATCCTGGAGACCACTAATATGAATTTTGACTGACAGCGGCTTTCTGGCATTGGTGGGAGAGAGAGAGATCTGATCCAACCCCTCTCTCTCCCTCTCTCTCACACACACAGGCAGGGTTGGGATTTAGACCCCTTATCTAAAGCTGTCAAAACTCAAAAAACAGGTCAAGTAACTCTGGGGAGGCCAGTCATAAATTAGAACACTTGCTAAACAACCAGCCATTAAGTGAGGACCAATTGTATTTTGTTTGCCAGTCACCTGGCCACGCCCACCCAGTCACATGACCAGCAAGCCACATTCTCAAATTAGGCCATGCCCACAGAAATTTGAATCCCACCCCTGAGTTTGTAGCACCAAGGGAGTGGGAATCACTGTCTTAGATACTGTGCTGTTTCAGTACTAATGAAGAAGAAAAGAACTAGAGGTTAATTGAGTGTAAAATAACTGGCAAGAAAAGATTTTTTATGTTAAAGGTCACTATTGTGTGAGCCTAGTTTAATATCATTTAGATAAAATTATATATAAAATATCTGGGACACACACATTTTTATAAATAAATGCCACACTTACATATTGTACATATATATCATAGATATTAAAATATTCCATACTGTCATGACTGCTATTGCTTTTCTGGTGTGGAAAAGTGTGAGAGCAGAGCAGCCAGGCAGCTCTCCAATAGATGGACGTGATAGCCATGCAATCTGGATGAATGCTTTGTGCACAGTCACAAAAGTGTCACTGTCCAATTATGTTTTTGCTTTTGGACTTAAGTTGCCGTAAGTGCAAGAAAAGATCAGCTTAAATGCTAAGTAAACATGATCAAACAAGGCTTTGTGTAAGCTTTTTGGCAAAACAAAAAATACAAGTTGAGACAACCACCTTCAGTTGTACCCATGCCACATCAGCAACCTCTGCTTGGGGACATTTTAGCTAGTATACAACAAATACAACCCAAGTATGATTAGGATCTCTGATCTAAGATTATTTTGCAAGCCAATGTTCTTTTCATCACATCCCACCAACTAGAGGTATATGTAGAATACAGATTCATTCAGGATGCAGTAAAATATAATGTTCAGAGATTGTTTTATTTTGAATAATAACACACATTGAAATGGGGGTTTAACTTGTGAACATCATATTAAACCAATTTCCTTAATGCTGAAAAGTATATATAAAATGCGAAATAGTAAAACATGGTTTATCAAAAACCTTTCTTAGCAAGATTTTTTGTTTCTATGAAATTTATAATATTGTATTTTGTAATGCTTACTGACACACTTTCCCAATTTCTTCTTGAAGATTAAAGCTTCTATTATTTTAAACATTTGCTTCTGTTCAGAGGTGGTATTCAGGAGGTTCTGACCAGTTTTGGAGAACCGGTACCAGAAATTTTGCGTAGTTCAGAAATCCGGCAAATATCACCT
Organism: Bungarus multicinctus; assembly: GCA_023653725.1. Taxonomy (NCBI): domain Eukaryota; kingdom Metazoa; phylum Chordata; class Lepidosauria; order Squamata; family Elapidae; genus Bungarus; species Bungarus multicinctus. The sequence continues at coordinate 52,966,333 of CM042836.1, read as the reverse complement.
CTGACTGGAGATTTTACAATCTCCTTCCAGTACCCACAGAACCGGTAGTAAAAAAAAATTGAATCCCACCACTGCTTCTGTCTGATTTTTGCTTACTACTGAGTGACCCTGGAAAGTTAGCTTTCATGGAATTTCTATTACAAGTAGTCCTTGACTTGCAACAGTTCATTTATTGACCACTCAAAGTTACAACGGCACTGAAAAAAGTGACTTATGAACATTTTTACACTTATGACTGATGCAGCACCCCCATGGTCATGTGATCAAAATTCAGATGTTTGGCAACTGATTCATATTTATGGTGATTGCCCAGTATCCCAGGGTCACTTTTGCAACCTTCTGACAAGCAAAGACAATGAAGAAATCAGATTCACTTTATAACCGTGTTACTAACTGCACAACAGCAGTGATTTGTTAAACCCTTTAACAAATGTCTCGCTTAGCAACATAAATTTTGGGCTCCATTGTGTTCATAACTCGAGGACTGCCTCTACTCCTGGGAATAATGTCACATTCATTTAAATATATTCAGTTTGCTATTGATCTCATTCATTCTACAAATCATATACTGTACATGAGCCTTTGAAATATCTTTAGATTTCTTTCTTGTAATTTTTCTTTCCAATGACGACTTCTCTTCTGTTCCATGTTGAAAGTATTCCCTCCTACAAGCTTAGTTTTCTGGGATAGGCTTTTTTTTTTTAACCATTGTCTTTCCACAGACATTTCTCCAGGTCAATCCAAGAACTCTTCATTGTGCACGTGAATCAGAAAAATGGGCTATTATACACACACACATATACACACATACATACAAAACACTGGTTTATCAATAATTGACATGGTCTCATTTTGAGAATAGCGTTAATAATGCAGTAGCCTCAATCTGTACTTTCTGTATTTAATTTCTTTCTGGCTTCATTGTATATATGTACCTCACAACTTCATAACTCTAATGAAGTGACCTGTGTTGCCCCCAAATTGTTAGTTTTTTAAGATTAATTGTGTCTCTTCACAGGCTAGCATGGCTTAGCTCTTTTTTCCAGAAGATGGTTTATTTATATTTCAGACTAACAATATTAATAAATGACACTTTCCAGACTAAGAGATATCCTCTGTATCCCTTAGGTAGGGTGGGGTAGAGAAATAGAGTCTTGACTCCATCTTGACTCCAAAGAAAAATGATTACTGTTTTCTAGACAGGAAAGTCAAATATTTATAAAAACTAATGTTAAAGTTTCCTGTTACAAAAACCAGAACTTTCTGTAGAAACTATGGCTGATACAAGCTAATTAGCAGCTCACTTCACTGAATCCCTGGGATTTCCTCTTAAGCAATATATTGAAGATTGTACCGCTAGCATTGAAAAGAGAAGGGATGCTGCACATATTCATACATTAAATCCACTATCCAAGAAGAAGGTAAATAATCATCTTTTCTGCTTAGATTGATTATACTTTTTTATTTATTTACTTATTTGTTAAATTTATATACTATTTCTTTTGGTCAGGACCTGAAGGCAACCTATATAGTCTTCTCTCCTCCCCATCCCTGCCCTCCAACTACAGCCATTAGGTAAGTTGGATTGGGTGAGGGATGGGCCCAAAGTCAACCACTGACTTTCTATAACTGAGGGTAAACTAGTACATGAGTCTCTATATAAAACTAGCTAATATACCACACTGGGTCTCCCTACTTCTTCAGTCAATTACCACAATAATACCATGAGATGGATAGGAACAAATTTTAGAGAGTACCTTCTCAGTAAGAAGCTATGACAGTAGCCAACTTAGAATTATATAATCAAAGGGCTGCAAGAGACCTTGGTGGTCTTCTAATTTAACCCCCCTGCCCAAGAAAGATAGATCGGGAAAATAGATTAAAAACAGCATAAAAGAAGATCAAAAGAATAGTATACAGAGGACTTCTATCTTTAAGCAGAAGTGTCTACAAGAGGCAGTCAAAATTTGCAAGACGGTGCATCCAGTACTGTGATCAAAATCCAATCACTTGACATTCATGTATAAAATGGGCAAGGTTTTGATTAAGATCCTATACCGCCATCTTATTCCTCCCCTGAGAACATCCATGCCTTCAGATTTATTTATTTATTTATTTATTTGTAATATTTATATACCGCCCTTCTCCCGAAGGACTCAGGGCGGTGCACAGCCAATCACAAACCCCAGTACACTATACAAAAGTTAAAAACAAATTAAATAATTTAGGCTGTCTAAAAATTATGCCCTTCCCCCATAAGTTAATTAAAACCCAAATATTAAAAACCTAATTAAAACATAATACTAAATTAAAAATCCTATATTAGCCTAGGCCGGCCTGCTCAAAGAGCCAAGTTTTTAATGCACGTCTGAAAGCTCTCAGATCCGTGTTAGTGCGTATCTCTGGAGGCAGACCATTCTAGAGGGCGGGGGCCCCCACAGAGAAGGCCCTACTCCTGGGAGCCACCAGACGACACATAGAAGCCGACGGCACCCGGAGAAGGCCCTCCCTGTGGGAACGCACAGTTCTGTTGGAGATTACCGGCAGAACGCGGTCCTGCAGATAACCTGGTCCAATGCCATGGATCGCTTTAAAGGTCAGAACCAGAACCTTAAAGCGAACCCGGAAAACCACCAGCAACCAATGCAGCTCGCGCAGGAGAGGCCTCACATGGGAGCTTCGTGACGCCCCCATAACCACCTGCGCAGCCGCATTTTGTACCAGTTGGAGTCTCCGGGTGCTCCCCGCAGGGAGCCCCATGTAGAGAGTGTTACAGTAGTCCAGGCGAGAGGTGACAAGGGCATGAGTGACCGTGCATAAGGCGTCCCGATCCAGAAAGGGCCGCAACTGATAGATAGAACATGATAGATAGAAAAAAAAATCCTACCATGGTTCTAAGTAATATATTTTATGCTTGTTCACGTCAGCCCAAATGATATACCTTTTAATAAAATCAGAAGAAATATTATCAGATCCCTGATTTTTCTTTTTGCCACCATAATTAACACACCTCCCTTCATACAATGACAGGTATTGTTGATATGTAAACCTGCTATTTTCCAAATGAGCTACAACTTCAACTCCCAGAATTCCTAGCAGTATGGCTAACTTTGTGATCCTAGAACAGTGCTGTTTTAGTGTGGAATATTTAAAAAAATAAAATAAATCTTTGTGAGATCACTAGTCTAAACACAGTTATAAAAATTACTAGGTGAATGCAGATTTAGTCTACTAGCCTTTTCCCTCCTCTGAAGGTTATGGTTGAAGGTTTGTGAACAGGCAAAGCACAATAAGAAATTATCTGTTTAATAGTGTCAGATATACAGGCAAATCCAGACTCAAATAAAATATGTTAAACAATTGACATTAGAAGTGAAGAACGGTGACCAGTCATTACTGGCAAATTTGTTCCCTGTTTATCTTTGGAACAGACATGCATGAAATTCCAGAATAAGATTCTTACACATACATGCACATATACTCATCCACTGACACAGAAACTTACTGATTATCAACTTTGCCTACGCTGAGTCTGGGAATAAACCAGTTTTGTTATGACTGGCATATACAGACTACTTATTATTTTTATTTCCAACCATTATGACAATTGGTGCTCAAAATACAATGAGTAGATTTTATATGACTTTACACTTCCCCTTTAAGATTCTTATCCAGAAAGAATAGAAAGGGACCCTGTGATGCTGTTGGTTGCTTCAAAGTTAAAATGAGCCAAACTGCAAAAAGCAGAAGGTAAACTCAAGAATTCCGGTGAAGAAAAGGATAAACACACATGCTTTAAAGGAATAAGCTTTCAAGGCATAGGCTAAAAGGACACATCCTAATATGGAGGGGCAAATGAGTAGAGAAGTGCACGTAGTGGAGGAAAAATGGACCTCTCCCACAGGGAATAATAATAACCTTTATTATTTGAAGTCCTCAACTTACAACAATTCGATTAGTGACTGTTCAAAGTTACAACAGTACTGACAAAAGTGACTTAGGGCCATTTTTCACACTTATGACTATTGTTGTATCCCTGTAGTCATGTGATCAAAATTCAGACGCTTGGCAATTGGCTCATATTTATGACAGCTGCAGTGTCCCGGGGTCATGCGTATTCACCTTTTGGGACCTTTTGATAAGCAAAGTCAATGGGGAAGCCAGATTCACTTAACAACCGGTTCATTAACTTATCAACTGCAGTGATTCACTGAACAATTATAAAGATCGTAAAATGGGGCGAGACTCACTTAACAAATGTCTCGCTTAACAACAGAAATTTGGGGCTCAGTTATGGTTGTAAGTCAAGGACTACCTGTACTGTGTTATAGTTTTTCATAATTGGAAATTAGCAGTAATTTTGCCAAGGAAACTTTATTCTATATTATATTTTATACATTATATAACTATGCTATAAAATATATTTCATATGTATTTTACTATTGTTGATTTTATTTTTAATGATATTTAGTTTTATTTTGGGTGAGGAAAACCAAGACAGGTGGTTTTAGTATGTTTAAGTTACTAAAACTCAAGGAGAAGAGTAGGAGGATAAGCTGGCAAATCAAATTATGAAACAAGGCAAGTCAAGATTAACAGGGCTTAATTTTAAATGCATTGGAAGGATTTCTAGTGACAGTGTCAATGCGGAAAGATATTGGACTGCAGCTGTTCTCCAAACCAATCCTCTCAAAACCTGATGGAAAACCACCTATTTTGTGCAGTGCAATTTTTCATTTTTGTTCCTAACAAGGTACACAATAGATCTATTAATCTTGACTAAAATTTGACACTTGTTTTGCACTTAAACGTCTCCTAATCCTCCCATCTCTGGTGATACTACCTAGTTATCAATCAATATAATGATTTATTCAAGAGCAATGAATAATAAAAAGGAACAAATGATACTCAATAGCAAATCAATAGTGATGTTACTGAAATTAAGAAGTTTAACTGACCAGACTTTCTGGTGTGGGGTATTGATTATTAAAAATTAAACATTCTTCTGTATGTAATTTTGAGAGCTTCCTCAGACCACTGTTTGTGCACAATCGCCACAGCTGTCATACACACAATAGATACAAACTCAAGGTAAACTGCACCATACTTGATTGCAGGATATACGACTTCAGCAACAGAGTGGTCAATGTCTGGAATACTCTACCTGATTCTGTGGTTTCTTCCCCAAACCCCAAAAACTTTAACCTTAGACTGTCTACTATTAACCTCACCCCTTTCCTAAGAGGTCTGTAGGGGGCATGCATAAGTGCATCAATGTGCCTACTGTCCCTGTCCTATTGTTTCTTTCTTTTTTCTTATTTGTATCCATTTCATGTACTCATAACCATGTTTATACTTATAGCTGTTATCTAATAATCGGTTGACAAAATAAATAAAATAAAAATAAATAAATAAATCTCACTGCTCACCATTAAACAGATGTATACAAATAATCCTGAGAAATTATTTCAGGGAGTCAAAATAGATAGCAAGGTTGGATACACTACACAATGTAGTAAGCAGCTGGGTGGTGTGACAGGGAGAACACATATTTTGGAGTTGTGCAGATGGTACAATTATTAATAAATGGTCTAGTGTGGATTGATGAACCATAATGGAAACAAAGCATGGTTTTGTCTAACGTATTATGTTGCTGTTGACTTGTAAATAGTGTTCACACAACAGATTAGGTGGATTTGCATAACACAATAAATCACATTGTGTTTTGCTTGGCTTTAATTGCATGTTATGTGAAGAGAGTCATAGATTTATTATAATGTTGCAAGTTTAAAGATGAAGACTTCCTTCCCCAATTCTAATTATGTTCTAAGAGAAAGGTGGGGGAAACTCAAACATTCCTAGGGCCCTCATGATCTCTTTAGCATCATTTCATTTCTGGCATGATGAATAAGGACAACAGCATCTTCCTGAAGTTTCATCTTGAATTCCCGTCAACCTGATCCAGCTTGAACAAGACATGCTTTATCCATCTTGGAGACAGGGGCCACCATCTCTGTCATAATAAAACACATCAGACTCAACTGGACCTGTGCATCTCACCAGGCCCCATTATTTTGCAGATGCCAGAGCAGATGGGTCAAACAATTATTTATGTCTGCCTCCATTGTGCAATCAAAGTGCACCCATTTTCATGTGCTACACATGCAATACTACATGAAAAGGGCCTGGTTTTGATAACTTAGCTGATCTCTGCTTCAAAATATCTCTAGACTGCAAAGCAAGTCTTTTCACTAGCAAGATGTATAATCTTTTTAGCAACAGGCAAAAAATGCAACACAAGTGCTTTAAGACTCAGTGTTCTTGACCCATTGAGTATACACAAAACACATACCAAAAAGCCAACATCTTTTCCCATCTCCTCAGTCATACTACTTCTATGCACCCACAAACCACAGAAAAATGTTGAACCATTACAGAAAGGTTCCCCAATTTATTCTAAGCCATACTCTGTTTTCACCAATGATTTGTTGAATAAAAAATATGGCTGGGTTTGCACAACACACACTAAGCCCAAACTATGTTAACCATTAGAGCTTAACTCAGCAGTAGGCAATCTTTACAACCCCCATATTTCACAAGGGAGACCCAGTTGGGGAGGGGGTTTCCTGTTATTTAAAAGAGTAGCATGATTTTTGTTTCCCAAACTTCTCACCATCTGAAAATGAGAAAAGATCTGAATTTGTAGTTCATATTGGAGGTACAAATGGAGATCGAGGGGCAAATGTGTTCAGCAAATTGCTGAGTAGCCCCTCTGGTTTGGTGCAAAGTGTTCCTTTCGTTAGATATGGAATTCAAAAAGTTGTGTCATCTGTGCATGAGGAGTATATTTTGGTACAAGGTTCAAGTTTCCTAACTTACCTTTTGACAGAAAGATCGCAAATTGAAACAATATGCAAATTTCAGGAGCCTTACTGAATAGCAATGGTGAGTTCAAATGATGATCTTAATTTTTTTTGTTTTCCTCTGATATAATGTGCTTTTCCCTCTAGAAAGATTTTATGTCACTGTTATAAAAACTATGAAATCATACAGTTCTATATTTTCTTTAGTCTCTATATTCACAGAAGCCTAGCACTCGCTCTCTGTCTCACACCCACGCATAAACACACAACGTTAAAGAGATTTTACTTGGAAATATTATTTCATTAGTGTTCAAATAGTATTTCCCCCCATCCACAGTCATATTTACATAAAACAGAACCTTTCAAGTCTTACATAAAACCAATTTTATTTTCTGGAGAATGTAAACACTCTTCAGGTATCAATTCTCTTATTGCTTAAGAGGATATACCAGCAATAACTCAAGTGAAATTGAATCCCTTTCCATGCTTTTTTCCTAAAATTCAATCACATTTTAAAGTTAAAGGTGTGGGAACAGAAATGTTCTCATAAGTCTACAGTTGGACAAGATTCAAATGCAGATTATAAAGTGAACATTTTGAAATATGAGAAAGAAAGGCACCAAAGAACTAATATTAGCAATAACATTTGGCTGTGACATTGAATATATCTCTGATAACTCTAATATATTTCTTATTCTTTGAGGATGGGTAGGCAGCAGATTCTTATGCAAATATGCTTCCTTAATTAAAATAATAATAATAATCAAACTAATACAGCTTATTAGCTTGTGACTTAGTTAGCCTCCTCAGTCTATTTCAAAGAATCCTATGGCAATCATGGCTGTTGCTTATATGGAAGTGGAGGATATACCCCCAAAATTTAAGCTCACAAATCTTGATTACCAGATGGGTTGTGTTTCACCTGTATTTAATAGAGAACAAAGCAAGGAAAAACAACCCTTCCTAAAAAACAGTAGTTATTACATTCTGCCTTTCCTACTAATTAGGTGTGGTGGGATTCATTCTTCTCCAGTAAGTATGACTCTTAGGCACAGTAAACTAAAAATCATGCAAGAGTTGCAAATACTTAATTCCTTTATATATGTCTCTTCTATTTTTATTTCTAGGAAAGTTAGAAGCAGAAGGCAAATAGCTGTTTAAGACACCAATTATATCACTTGATTGGCCTTGGAGCCTTCTTGATGGAGGGGAGAGGAAAATCATGGCACCATCTGCTTTATGACTGAGGTAAGCAAAATGTCTTGAATGGCCTTTGCTAAATCCATGAAATTAAAAATCTTGTAATTATAGGCAAATATAAAGAAAGCCAAAGTTCCATTCTTTGAGTTCATTTCCAAACAGTAGGTCAATAGAGAATCAGAGTTGCTCTGCCCCTTTTTCAAATCCATAGAAGATATATTCTAGTTGGCAAATCTGCTACTTGTTTAGAAAAGCTATGTATGTGTGAACAGAGCTTTACAACCACCTGGATCTGTAACATCTCTAATAACAAAATCTTCAACCAGCGGTGCCCAGGGGGCAGGGTCAGAAAGGCAAGAAGGGGCCCCAAACCATGATTTTGAAGCCCCTCTCATTTGTCCACATACATTGTCCACGTACATAAGAGAGTTTGATCATGCAGTTCTGACTGCCATCTTGATTTTTTTTTTCACTGACCTGTGAAAGCTTTTGAAAAGGAGCCTAGTGGTCACAGTTATGTATGCAAAAAACATATATATACTTTCATTTATTTCCAAATGCTTGATTCCCAGTATAAATGGGCAATTTTCCTACAACAGTGTTGACTGAGTTTCTGTTGATTCCATGATGGACGAAACACATTAATGTAGCTATGAAAAAGTGCACTTAACCTTTACTTTACTCTTAATTCACGAAATACTCTTGAAACCTCACAACACAATACACAACTGCAAGAGTCTATCACCTTTGGCTAGCTGGTTTAGCATGCTATGATCAGAGTTTCATGCTTTTATATTGTTGTAACAGTGCTTACCTTTTTCATAGATTATTTTTTATTATAATGACTCTAGATGGCAATCTGAGGGATTTTATGTGAATATTTGCATATTCTAAAGAGTGTTTAAATATTTTAATGTAAACACAAAGAATCGGTTTGCTAAAAAATATCCTTAAAATCAATAGGGAAAGCAGATTTATTTGGGAAGTCTTCCAACTTTTTTTTTCTCAGAAGATAATACTAGCAAGGAAGGATTATATTGTATTTGAGATTCTTACATTTTAACCAGATTTGAAGGGTTTAGATGTTAATTTCCTTCCTGACTTTATGTTCATGCTGGGAATCAAAATTTAATAGTGCAAACTACTGAGAAGAAAAGATGAGAGAGTAATTTATCCAAACAACAGCAGCTTTTCTTTAAAAAGTTTTAAGCTATGTATGGTTGTTAGAAATAGTTAAGCAGCTATAATTTTCAAGGATAAGCCCAATCAGGACACCTGCTAAGGCTTGTATAAAGAAAGAGCAAAAAAAAAAAAAAAACCAACAGTGGAGGGCCTTGGTGTGTGATTTACAACTAACTGCCATTTTTGCGGTTTCCATAGCAACACTAAAGAGATTTAGAAACAACTTGCTGTGAAAGTTGACAAATCCACAAAGCATTTAGTGCAAATGCCCCAGTAGTGTTAAACACATTTGACTCTTGTGTGTTAATTTGAGATGAATTGATATAATGCAAGCTGTCATTTAACAACTTCTGAAATAGAAAACCAAGGCTAGTTGGTTAAAAAAACACAGTTTAAGGGCATAAATGTTCAATGGACTGTTTATAAGAATTGCAAGAATGAAGAATATTATTAACTTTAAAAAGCCTAAATAAAACAATTATTATATATTTGCAAGTCACAAATAAACATGGAGAGACAGGACATTTTCATAAATTTCCTTCTCGAAATGTATTTATTATTTCAAAGCAGGCAGTGAGGGACACCGAGGGCCATAAAAAGAGATTGGAGAAGCAACTTTCTTTCTTCCACTGGCAGGAGTAACCCATGAATAGATTTCCTGCAGAAACAAATTCTAGGATTTAATCTGTTTTCTTATGCATTAGAAACAAGGCAAATATGAAATACAGCACAGCTTATTGGAAGCATAAGGCAGTAAATTCAGGTGTGGGATTCAAATTTTTAACAACCGGTTCTGTGGGTGTGGCTTAGGTGGTGGGGTGTGGCTTGGTGGTCATGTGACTGGGTGGACATGGCTTAATGGTCATGGGTGTGGCCAACTCAATATCACTCACATTGAGGCATGCATCTCCTCCTCTGGCCTTTCATGACTGTGTGGATGCTGCAATAGTCATAAGTGTGAAAAATGGTCATAAGTCACTTTTTTCAGTACCATTGTAACTTTGAATAGTGACTCCATACAAGCAAAGTACCAGCAAAGGAAGGGAAAAAAACTCCAGAGAAGTTCCAGAGACAGGAAGTTTAGTCCTGCCAAGAATGTAACAAGGGTTAACGGAGAGGCAGTTTCTGTAAGGAACAACAGAATGTTTCTTTCCTGCCTTCCTTACAGGATTAGGCCAGTAATTTTTTCTAATAACCAGTTCTCCAAACTGCTTAGAATGTTAACAACCGGTTCTAGCGAATAGGTGTGAACTGGTAGAATCCTACCCCTGAGTAAATTCCAAACCAGAAATTATCTTCTTCCATGAGTGATGGCCACTCCTTGAGCCTTCCTGTTCTAGATCCATTTAAAAATCCTTACTTTTTTCTCTTCCTTTTAAATATCTCTCCGTCTCTATTTTGTTTCCAGTTACTGTTCTTCTTATATACTCCTGCTGGATATCAACCTACTTGATAATGAATTGCTCATTCATGAAATATCTATAGTCTTTGCACTATTAAAGGACACTTGCATGTTGTTTGTATTCTAGGAATCCTGATCATTGTGGTTCTATCATGTATGGAAAATCCCTCAAAGATAGAAAAAGACGAAGCATGTGAAAATTTTTGTGACACATTTGAATATCCGAGATTTTTCTTTGCCTCCGAGTCAACAAGAATAGTATTTTGATATAAGTTATCATTCATTCCTTTTGTTTTACAGTACTATATATGAGAAATGTTTTTGTCACCATAGCAGTTCCTCTTCCCTCTAAACCAGGGATGTCAAACTCATGTCCCACAGCCAGATGTGTCACGTTGCCCCGCCCGGTGTAGCAAAGGGGGGAAAAGTCCTAAAACATCATGTGACAACGTCCCGATGATGCGAGTTTGACACCCTTGCTCTAAACCCTGCCTAAAATCTTTTGTGCCTAATACCACCAATTCTAATTTCTGCCTTTCCTTCCTGCACATACTTTCATTTTAAATCTATCCAACAGCATTTAAAAATATTTGTGGCATGAGGAATAAAATTATTTAATGAGACCTCAGGGACAGGAAAAGCAGAGCTTTTTTTTCTGTATTAATGTTTTATGTGTTGCTTTTTTAATGCAATGAAGGCATTGGGGGTATTGGCTAGTAGGATTTAGCAGAATATCTTTATTGCCAAGTTTATTTTGGATTTCAGCTGCATGCACAATATTTCTGGAGACATAGCTAGGTCTCAACCAGTCTTTTTTTAAACCATGTCTTCATTTAATAGACTATTACAAAACAAGTTGAAGAGCAAGACATAAGGACATTAATCATAGCTATTTACAGGTAGTCCTCGACTTACAACAGTTTATTTAGTGACTGTTACATGTTACAAAAGCACTGAAAAAAGTGAATTATGACCATTTTTCATATTTATGACCATTGCAGCATCCTCATGATCACATGATCAAAATTCAGAAGTGTGGCAACTGACCTATGTTTATTACTGTCCTGGGATCATGTGATCCCTTTTTTGACCTTCTGATAAGTAAAGTCAATGGGAAAGTCAGGTTCACATAACAACCATGTTACTAACTTTTATGTTCTAACAAAGGCTTCCTGAGACAGTAACAATCAGTGGTGGGTTTCAAAATTTTTTACTACTGGTTCTGTGGGCGTGGCTTGGTGGGTGTGGCAGGGGAAGGTTACTGCAAAATCCCCTCCCCTCCCCACCACACTAACCTACTTACTACTGGTTCTGTGGGCATGGCTTGGTGGGCGTGGCAAGGGAAGGTTATTGCAAAATCCCCTCCCCTCCCCACCACACTAACCTACTTACTACTGGTTCTGTGGGCGTGGCTTGGTGGGCGTTGCAGGGGAAGGTTACTGCAAAATCCCCTCCCCTCCCCACCACACTAACCTACTTACTACTGGTTCTGTGGGCGTGAAGGTTACTGCAAAATCCCCTCCCCTCCCCACCACACTAACCTACTTACTACTGGTTCTGTGGGCGTGGCTTAGTGGGCGTGGCAGGGGAAGGTTACTGCAAAATCCCCTCCCCTCTCCACCACACTAACCTACTTTTCAGCTCCATTCTCCTTTGCAGGGCAACAAAAGAAGACCCAGCCAATCAGCTGGGACTCAATGGGAGGCAGAGAATAGATGGGGCAAGGGCCAGTCAGAGGTAGTATTGGCTGGTTATCTGAACTACTCAAAATTTCTGCTACCGGTTCTCCAAACTACTCAAAATTTCCGCTACCGGTTCTCTAGAACCAGTCAGAACCTGCTGAATACCACCTCTGAATCACAGGCCGTAATGAGTCCCAAACTGTTTCTGAACAGTCCAAGTCTGCCACAGTCTTTCAGGATAGGGCTTATAAGCACCCACCTTTATCTCCCTTGAAATCCTGCTAACTAGCTGTACAAGGCCAAAGGGAACACAAAGTCAACATAGCGCTTCAGATTTTAAACCAACCAGAATGAACAAAGTTGCTTCCTTGCAAAGGCTCATGTCCCTTTGTTCCTCCTTTATGTCTTATGGGAGGGGCCAATCATCTCCATGCCTTACTCTCCGGTCGCCGCTTTTGTCTTAACTGTTCTTGCCTTCTGGCAGCTCTGCGCAAGTGCGCACTGGGAACAGGTTCCCCCTGTTCCTCTGCCTCACTGATGTCAGATTCTGGAGGCTCCAGAGTCAGCACATAACTCTCAGATGGTCCTGGCCCCATCTCTGTGTCAGACACAGCTCGCCCATCCCCAGACTCCAGGACTGGCCCATGTTCCTCCCCATTGTCCAAATCTCCTGCCAGCTCCGCAGATTGCTGGCGGACCACAACACTTAATAACTGCAGTGATTCACTTAACAACTGTGGCAAGAAAGATCATAAAATGAGGCAAAATTCATAACAAATGTCTCACTTAGCAACAGAAATGTTGCGCTCAATTGAGATTGTAAGTTGAGGACTACCTGTACTGCCTTCATAATCATAGCCAAACCAAGAATAACACAAGTTGCATGAGAACAGCAGCAATGGGAAATTTTCCTCCATTTGTAATAGAATCTATTAATTTATCTCCAAAGGGCATCTGATTGGCTAGTGTATAAGAGATTGGATGCTGGCTCTAATTACAATTATTGTTACAGATTCTCTAATAGTTAGCTTAATTTTCTAGATCAGCCAAGGTTTCCTTAATACTGACCAATGCCATTAATATAGTTTAACAGGATAAAAATACTACATGCAGGTAGAAGGGTAGAAGGAAAAGGTGGCCTAGGATAGTGGTCCCTAACCTTTGCAGCTTGATGGCCCAGCTGGTGAGGGAAGGGAAATGGGCCACACACACATACACACACACACACACACACACACACACACACACACAGGCACGCACAGCTTGACTTGCAAGATCCATTGCTCACATGGACCCAGTTGCAAATAGGCCATGCCCTGATCGTGGGCCAGGAGCTGGGAGTTGGGGATCCCAGGCCTAGGAAACACAACTCCACTTATGAGTTCCAATAGCAAACAATGCACCCATCAACAGAACTACAGGAAATTGTGAGATGCATAGCATAAACCTGAGCTAGAAAACCTACCAATGCAAATATAGATGCATTTCATGCTTTTTGGGGGGCTTTTAAAATACAAACCAACCCACTTCCTATCACTTTAATGGTAATTTAAACATCTTTTAAAAAATGTGTTAAATAGTATTATTTTCCTCCCAACTCACAGCCATTAAAAACAGCAACTTCGTTTTCTTAGTATTTAATCCCTCCAAATAATGTTTTGAAAATCCAGTGTAGTGAGGTTCTCCAGGACAATCTTAAGATCAGATAATTTTCTGATGTCCTTTTTAGTCATTATCTTTATGTTTTTTTCAATTATTAAAACATTAACCAGATTCATTTGTACCTTCAATATTTGCTCTTTTTCCATGTCTTTCTTGAAGGCTGTGATTTTTAAACCATCAGGGTAATGATTTAAGAGTTGACCAACTGCTGTGATCATGTAATACTGGAGTCAGCAAGGTTTTGGGGCTTATATCACTTTAAGAGCCTGTAATAAGAAGAGGCCCTGTGGGGCGTATCTCTCTCTCTCTGTGTGCTTCCATGCTGTAATTGCTGTTTGCTGTTTGTTTGAGGTCTGATTAAAGTATGTGTATGTATATATTCTTTGCAGATAAAACCACTATTTAAAATACAAACCTCTGTTTACTGTATTTGCTCCTAGGTATAGTTGTACATAGTCACACTGTGCGCACTCTGACATAAACCATATGTAAATCTGATTCAGTTTTACCCAGAAAAGCTTGTTCCTCTTTCACAACATCATTTTGTCTATCAATAAAGGCGGAGATCCTTAAATTAATTTCTGAATCAATCGTTCACAAATATCTCTCAATAGATCCTTGGTTGAAGAAAACTGCTATGATTTGTCTTGTAGATTGCAGCAACTGGCTGATTTTTTTTGGTTTTAGAAGTCTGACTTAGTTGGATGAAAAATCTCCTCCCGTCCCCCGTCCCCCCCGGTGTATAAAATCTAAAACAGAAATCAACCTGTTCCACTCTTTTGCCAAGAAGATTGCATGGCTATTTCTGCCTAGACACCAAGAGTCAGATTTGTCTTTACATCATTTATTCTACATCATTTATATCCTAAATACTGCATTTACTACACCATTTATTCAACTTTTATGAGGTAGCCCCAGGGCACTGTACTGTCATTCAGTTATCACAGATATTCATTATGATTTGTTTTCTTTCCAGTATTTCCCTTCTTGGAGAAAATCCATATTTTTCAGAAAAATACTGCTATCATTCCATCTTTTTTTTACAGCTGGAACTTTACCATGAATACTCACGAATTATTAAATTAAATCTATCATTGCTTGGTGCAAAGCCATTGTGAACTTGCCATTTCTGATTATTTCAGATCAGGTTTTTGTTGTGCAGTTGCCCTGCCTCGTATGCAAAATGCTATATTGCAAGGGAAGCCACTAATTATCTTCTCCTTGGATCTTTTTCATGTTTTTCCATCCTTCTTTTTCTTTCCATGAAAAAAGCATTAAATAATGTCAAAAGACTTGGCCTGGTATACTAATTTTTGACACTTTCTTCTTTTTCTCTAATCTATGAGAATTTACATAATCCTAGAAAGAAATCCAGCATGTGGAGCAAAACACCAACACATGTACTTTAAAAAGCTCAGCTACCTTTTCAATATATTTCTTAACACCCTCTCTCCTTCTGTCTTCACCCCTCCTTTTTTCTGACAATTTCTGTTAAAAGTGAGTAGTACTGGAAACACACTGTTGAAGATGATTGCTTCTGTATACCTATGTAAAAGAATTCTTTCCGGGGAAATATATAATTATTATGTAAAAGTATGTTTCTTTCACTGAATAGGCCTGTAGAATTTTAACACAAAGCTCTTTTACCACCTGTACATTATCAGCAGGTGAACAATTTAACTGCAGTAATATCAAGATGCTTTCTCCAAAGAATCATACCAGCTCAAGCAAATGATGTCTTGTACATACACGATTGCAGTTATTATTATAAGTGACTACTTGTCATAGGAATAATGGGTGACCCTAACATTATTAGACTTTTGTTCTAAAGTTTACCTGCCTGACCTTTTCTTTTAGATTTGAAATGGCAACACTGAAAGATGAGAAAATTGTTTGTAACTAGTTATTAGGATTCAGAAAAGGATTTTTTATTTTACCTGACTAGCTGAAATGCATTTTTCCATTCTGGGCAGCCACACCAAGTGCAGTGTTAATTTTTTGGCTCACCAATCAAGGGCTATCACCTGATGTTTGATAGCATTTTAATTTCTGTTTCTGATCGTTACTGGTTTCAGGGCTGGTTGGAACAGAAGGAAAAAATATTGAATAGGATGAGTTTACTAATGAATGGGAGGCTGATGGAGAGGATCACACTCCTAGATGTTTTCATCTGAGAAACAAGATTTAGTTGATGAAATGATTCAACTAAGTTTAAAAGCTGGCTCTTTGCAATCCTCAAGTTGAAAAGACTGTAGGCTCATCTAAAGGAACTTGTGTTATGTAAATCAATCCTTCAACTCATTGATCATCACTTCAAGGTCTTCACTATCTGAATTCCGGAGGCTGACCACAAGG
The DNA here is from genome assembly GCA_023653725.1 of Bungarus multicinctus. NCBI lineage: Eukaryota > Metazoa > Chordata > Lepidosauria > Squamata > Elapidae > Bungarus > Bungarus multicinctus. Next base: position 52,949,987 of record CM042836.1, on the reverse strand, counting down.
GAGAGAGCTGGCTTTTTCTGACACTGATTGCAATAATATTATTTTAAAATCTAAGACTTTTTTTTTTGCTCTTTTTCACCTAATATTTATACCATTCCATTACTAGTCTTTCTGTCAATGACAATTTTTCCTGCTTCTTGGTTTAAAAGAATGGATTCAGATCTTGTATGTTTTTAAACCAGCATAAATCATCACAAGGGCTGCATGATAGCCAGCTTATTAAGCTGAGAACTTCAACACTGAAGCCTTTTCATTTGTCAATACAAAATTCTCCAGTGTGTCAGAAATAAAGAGTATAATATGCCAGCATAAATTTATTAAATTAAAATTAAAAAGTTACTTGTAAAATAGAATTGCAAAACCGATTCATTTTGATCATTTACAGTAGCTGGCAGAGTTAACATGTAATTTTTTTTCAAAACTATATCTATTATATCTGGTGGCCTATCCAACATACAGCTATCCAAATTTTGTTCCCCCCCCCCCCCCGCGCCAATCTCTCTCCTTGATCCTTTTTGGAGCAAACCTCCTGGCTAGTCTCACCTACTCACTGTCCCTGCCTGGAGATCTCAGCACCACATCAGAAATAGTGTTTGCCCCTACATTCAAGAGTGAACAGGGTAGCATTGTTCACTGCAATTGTCAAAAGTTCTTTAGGTTGGGCCAAAGTGAGCTTGGTATGCCACCTCATCAGGAGTTTGATATTCTTGTGCTGCTATGATCAGTACCTCAATCCTGTCTTTTACTCCAGCTCTTTCCAGCCACTGGTAGGATTTTCCAGTATCTGCAACCTCAGCTATCTGTTGATTTGTAGTATGTGTATGTGTGTTTGTGTGTGTGATTTCATTTGTTTGGTAACAATATGTAAAATATATAATTATATCACAGCTGTCAAGTGTTGATAGCAAAATAATATTGAGGTGTTTTTTTAAAAAAATAATTTTTAAAATTGTTTTTTATATATAACAAATCATTCCATTTCAATCGTGTGTCAACTTGGGTAAATATTTCAATTATTTAAACATTATAAATGATATTCTTCTTATCAAATCTAACAATACATCAATGTTCCCATATATATTCCCATATATATAATAATATCACACATTATAACTTTGCTTAAATTTCTCTAATTGCTCTATAAATACATCACATTTTAGAATATTGAGTTTTCAAAGGTTTTCTCTGCCTTTAATTCTGTGCCTTTTGGTTTATATGTTCATACTTTATTATTCCAATGTCACCTTACATGTTTTTTGAAGAGCCTCTTTTAATTGGACCAATGTCTTTTGCTCTGTCTTCCCTGAGTTAGAAAATACTTTAATTATTTTCATCTATTTTTTTATTTTCTTTCACAGTAAAATTGCTGTTAAATCATCCTAATTCTTGTCATATTTAACTAGAGCCCTTAACAGAATAAAGAAACTTTAGCAAGGAAACCTAAATGTCAAAACAGTATTCACTCAGATACCTTTAATTTAATTTTATTATAATTGGCTGGTTCATGACTCATATGAATTGTTCCAAAATTATTTTCTGTGATATATAAATGTTATTTATTTGACCTATTTCATCACATTTTATTGAATGAATATTATTTGTCTTGAATTGCAATTTATCATTGAGATACAGACTACAAAATAAAAATGATGACTAAATGAATGGAAGGAAACTATCTTGTACAGTAATATAATAAAGCATCTTCTAATTATGCATACTATATGAATGAAGCCAGAAAGGGGTTTTTCCAGACTGCTGAGTTGAAGTGTTACCATATCCATCCATTCTGGAATCAAAAGACAACTGTACAATCCTAAAATTTGTTTACCCCTCATTGATCCCTATCTTCCTATGTTCTAACTTAGTGCTTAAATTGTATTGTCCAGATTATACACATACAATATATGACGGGCAAAGTGATTTGTCTTCCAGCTTTGTTGCCTTCCATCTTCTGCAGGACATAAGTCATGACTCTGTAGCAGGTTGTGGAGAGTGGTGAGATGAATACCTACGAAGTATCTATTTGCAGGCAGCCCAATGCTATGGCTCAGCCCCATAGGAGGAAATGAATATTTAAAGAAGACCTGTGGGAAAGCTCACTTACACTTAGTTACATGTAGGCATTCATCACTTTTCTATCTCTTAATTTACTTAGTTGCAGACAAAAACACGAGAGAGAAAGGAACAGAAACAAGAGAGCACCCTGTTTATAAGAAAGACTCTGTCTTCTTTTTTCTCCCTGAAAACAGGTTTGGAGGTGCAACATTGCCTACATTGAACTTTAGAAAGTTAGCATCCACCCCTCTCCTAGAAGAATGAAATATTCTAGGAAATATTAAAAAGGCAGAATATTATATTTCCCTGGATGAGAAAAGGAGAAATATGTTTTAAAGACAAAGCAGCTTCCTGCAGCTTCCTGCCCCCTCTTCAGCTCCAGGGTGATGGGATTAAGAATGGCCCTCAGGAAATGATAGGATTGCCCATCTCACCACATGTTCTAGGAAGATTGCATTAGCCAGCACTCAGATGAAGCCATGTGGTCCAGATCAAGCCTATAAAGTTAAGACCCCTGCCCCTGGGAGTCTGACAGCCAATGGGATTCATTTCTTGCACAGGAACAGGAAACACTAAGGTGGGGTCCAACAGAGGTTATATAAGGGTCTCTCAGCATCTTGGTCGGCCCTTCTTCCCTTCTCTTCTCACCTTGAAGCATGTGATCATTTTTCCTTCCCACTCTGGACCTCCAGGCCATGTGGCCCTGTAACCATTAAACCTTCCAAGCAGCCTCCATGTTTCCAGTGTCTTTTTCCCCACTTGGAACTGAACCCAGAAGGATATTTCTTTCAACATTAGCATCCACCCATCTCCTAGAAAAATGAAATATCCTAGGAAATATTGAAAAGGCAGAATATTTCCCCTAAAAAGAGAAGTAGAAACTCAGAGAGGGAGACACTCAGCCCCTCCACCTTTGCTAATGGACCATTACTCTTGCCTAGGCCAGTCTATTTTGCATAACAAAGATCTCCAGGTAGAGCTATAATAGGAATTGCCCAAAGCCCTTTCATTATATCATCATCCAGCAAGGCTCAATCAAGCCTGGGACTCAGGACAGCTTACAGAGTTGCCCCTGCATGGCCCCATGGGAGTCTGACAATCAATCAGAATACAAACTCAAATTCAAATCCCAACAGAAGATATAAAACCCAGGCATTCTCAGCATCTTAGCCTTTTTCCTTCACCCAACATCTTGAAGCATGTGATTGTCTTTGGAGCTCCAAGCCATGTGGTCCTGTCCATCATTAAACCATCTTTCCAAACAGCCTCTATGTTTCCAGTATCTTTTTCCCCACTTGGAACTGAACCCAGAAAGATAATTCTTCCAACAGTAGGAAATGTTAAGAACTTCCCTCTTGTGTGCAAGACAAGGCAAACAGGGTGAAAAGTCTTACCCTCATTCTTCCTGAGTGACAAGAAAATAGTTTTCAAAATTACTTGTTTGCCTTGATTTATGCCATAATATTATTTTCCTTTCCCAAGTGCCTCATAATTATTAGCTGTAGTAAGATTGCTTGCTGTTTGTTTTTATGTCAGAAAGGAGCCGTGTTGTTGTTTGTCAAATGCCACCTAGGTAACAAAATGCCAAGGGCACAATTCTACTGTTTTGTTTAAAAACAAGCTACAAGGCTTATCTCTCATTTTATTGCCTCTGTTTTCTTTGTATGTCAGATTTAATCTTGGCACATAGTGCTCAGCTGAAATAAAGTTATAATAAGTTTTTAGGTGATGTGCTTCAGTCCTAAACTCCCCAATTACTATCATTCTGGAGTCACTGAGGATTACTTTAGGCCAGAGGTGGTATTCATCAGGTTTTGACCAGTTCTGGAGAACTGGTAGTGGAAATTTTGAGTAGTTCGGAGAACCGGAAAATACCACCTCTGACTGGCCCCCGCCCTATCTATTCTCTGCTTCCCGAGTCCCAGCTGATCAGCTGGGTCTTCTTTGGTTGCTCTGCACAGGAGAACAGAGCTGGAAAGCAGGTTAGTGGGGTGGGGAATGGGGATTTTGCAGTATCCTTCCCCTGGAGTGGGGTGGGAATGGAGATTTTACAGTATCCTTCCCCTGCTACACCCACCAAGCCATTCCCACCAAGCCATGTCCACAGAACCGGTAGTAACATTTTTTGAATCCCACCACTGCTTTAGGCTTAGGGTTACTACTCATTTGTGTATCATTCTTCCTAAGTGCAATGTAGTTTGAAGGATCAAAATGTATTTGCAAAATTACTTATGTGCAGGTGAAAGTTTACTGAAAACATTTTGTATTCAGTATTCTGAACTAGTCTGCCCATATCATAAAGTGCTATATAAATCATATAAGTACTAGGTGGTATGTGATAATTCTTGCACACTGTTCTCATGTATTGTTCTTAACATCTAGGAGACAATGGGCAGATTCGCATCTTCTGCTTGCCCCTGTTCCAATAGAGACCAGTCACCATTTCCTGAATGCAAGAATGTATGACATCTTCTAGCATTTCCAGCCCACTGCAAATACAGCCTAATTTTCCACCTTTGATTCAAAACTGCTGCTTTTCCATCTGAAATCACATAAACCCCAGGACAGATGATTTCCAGTACTTTGATCTAATCTAAAACATCCCCAGCTTCATTTTGATTCAATGTCTAGCATCCCCCCATCACCTCCAGCAGTTTTTGCTATCCTGGGCAACCAGTTCTGGTTTATCCAGTTATTAAGTTCTCTGCTGATCAGAGTTTCCTACCCTTTTTTAAAAATAATGCAATTGATCTAACATTGGGGTGTGAACTCAATGAACCTAGAAATTCATGCTCCATTTAGCCCTAATGGGCACCCTTTTTGTTTTTAACTAAAGCTGGATGAAGCAATCTCCTTTACCTTTCCCACCCCTTGCCCACAATACCCTTCTCTTCATAGGTACCGTTGGTACTTGTTTCAGCCCCTGCTATTTTGGTTATTACAACATCAAAGCAATGATGATACCAAAAGGTACTGAATACTGGGCTAAATACAGACAGCCTTTGACTTATGGACCACAATTGACCCTAAAATTTCTGTTACCGAGACGATTGTTAAAAGAGTTTGGCTCCATTTTACGACCTATCTTGCCACAGTTATGAAGTGAATCACTGCAATTGTTAAGTTAGTAACATGGTTGTTAAGTGATTCTGGCCTCCCCATTGACTTTATTTGTCAGGAGACTATAACGATCACATGACCCAGGGATCTCATGACTCAGGAACACTGCTACCATCATAAATCTGAACCAACTGCCAGGCATTCAAATTTTGATCACGTGACCATGGGGATGCTGCAATGTTCGTAAGTGTGAAAAACAGTCATAGGTCACTTTTTTCAGTGCTGTTGTAACTTAGAAAAGTCACTAAATGAATGGTTGTAAGTCAAGGACTGCTAGTGCACAAAAAGAATCTGTTAAGATATTGTCCCCATCTTTAATAAATGTTCAACCAAGATAATACAAATTAATATTTCTTTGGGGATCTTTTTTCCAATTTCCCATTCTAGTCTACAGTGATTTCCATGTAGTGACTTGTCCAGTGCTAACTAATATGCTAATTAATCTTGCATAAACTTTTTGATATCAGTTAAAGTCAGCCAAATGCTGCCACTAGCTGTGGCTATATCCAGAAATTACACTATTCCTAATTAATAATTTATGCTAGTTACATAATAAGCAACCATATAAGAAGGATTAATATAGGAAGCAGTTGTCATTAATATAGGAAGCAGTTGTCATCTCACTAAAAGTAGAATTTAAAATTTAAATTTAAATTTAGGAAAAGTAACTTTAAGCTGTAACATGTTCCATATAACTGAAATAAGAAAAATCAATCATAATTAATGTAAGAAACTCAGTGAGATTTTATTTTTTTAAAAGAGCATTTGCATTTTAATACAGTGAAGGTACATGTGTGAATGTTCGTTTTTGGTAATTAGAATCAAGACTCACTATATATCATAGAAGGTGAGTAATATTGTTTGGAGAACCAGAGTCTTGTATTTACAATTAAGACCATTGTACTATTATTGTGTTATTGCTAATTGTTTTGATCTATCCTTATTCTGTTGGTTTTTTAATTTTGTATTTATTGACCAGAATTGATAGATGGGCAGCTGTGTAAATGAATGTAATAAACAAAACAGAGTTTTCTTATGCTTTTATTTTCCCTTTCCTTTAATAGGTTAATAATTATGTTTAGTGGGGCGTATAATCATGCTTATAGTGGCATATTTCATCAACACTAGGAATTAGATTTCTAAAAAGAATTCTTGGAGATGGACTAACATTCAGGCTATTTCAATATTTGATTTTGTTTATATTGGGAGCTGATATTCCATTTTTTGCAAGGAAAAATGTAAAGGAAGATGTTGTAGGGTTTTTGGCATGTTTTCATGTCAAAACATTCTTTGTGAATTTTTATCCCCTAACTTTCTAGTATTTATATTTTCTGCCTGCTGTGGGAATTTGAGGAGAGATATTCCAATGCCTCTACTCATTCATAAAAAGTATACTTGATTGGCCTAGGAAATGGATTCCAAATCTGTTAATTTCTTCTCTTGGATTTTTGGACAACACTGCAGAGCATCCTAAACTTATTCAGGAAATGCTTACATTCGATAGCTGATTATTATCTAGCATATGTTGAGACCATGACAAAGAGAACTAAACATATACACACAATCCACATAATTATATGCAAAACTTCTATGCGGGTACAGCTAGCTAGAGTTGGTTTAAATGTCAAGGTTCCGACTCACAAACCCAACCAAGCTAGCGTGTCGAGATGATGAGATCCCTTTAAGCATAACTTTATTGAATACATCATTTCGGCATGCGTGAAGCAAAACCAACTCTAGCTAGTTCCCGCATTTTTTGCCTAATTAAGGAATGAATTCTTTCCTTCCCTCCTTTGTCCAATTAGATGTTCTGGTGTCTATGGCAACTCCTTCAAGTCCTTGCCAAACATCTGTTGAGATGACCTTGGTTCCCACAGGACGATTTCTTGTAATCGTCTGGGCTAGCATTCCAAACCTTTCTCTCCCACCCCATAATCTGTAGCAAGCTGAGAAACAAAAAGATGGCTGCGACAGCATATGTATGATTTGAAGTTAACTGGATGTCCAATTCAGCTTATTCAGGTGATTGCCTCTGGCGTTACTTCATACAGATCTTCTAAGGCAGCCATCCCCTTTATGACTTGGCTGGAAGGGAGAAGGGAACTAGTTTGCACAGAAGTGTGCCAGTGTATAAGCGCATCTGTAGGCACCGGCCCACTGCTCATGCAAGTTGAGCTGTGCATGTGTTTGCCAGCCCACCAATTCAGCATGCATGTATGCTGGCTTGCCACTTGTGCAAGTTGAACTGCACACATGTACATATGCGTGCTGCCCCCCCCAGTCAAGCTGCATGCGTGCACACATGTGTCAACTAGCTGCTCGCGCAGCCCAGTTCCAAACACGCCACAGCCTGGTAGTGGGCTGTGGCTCAAGGATTGGGGACCTCTATTCTAAGGAACCAGAGAATGCACATCGTGGGCATGTACAGTATGTTTAATAGTTTGCATATTAGTCAGGGGTGAGTTTCTACCGGTTCTGTCCACCTCTGTAGAACCGGTAGCTCTGAAGAGCAGCAGACATAGAACCAGCAGCAAACAGATAACCAGTTCTATGTCTGCTGATGTTTTTGCCCACCTGCCCACCTGGGCTCTTACCTGACCTTTATTTCCTGATTTGTTCAACTTCAACTGCCGTGCGAGGCACAGCTGCAGTTAGAAAAGCAGGAAAAGAGGGCTTTTTGAAAGGCTGCTTCTCTGCACACAGCATGCTGATGAGATGTGCGCTGGCAGCATGCAGGGAAGCACATCGTAAATCACCGAACCTCATAAATGACTGAACTGGTAGTTAACCCTGTCAGATCCCACCCCTGATATTAGCACTATAGTTGCAACAATGGGAATCTTTCCAACCCCACTGATAGAGGGCAGAGGCACTTCTTCCCAGCATCACACTCACATCTAATTCAGTTTAGTCTCTAGACAGAGTGAAGCAGATTAAAACCAGATGGTTTCGCAGAGGGATCACTAATGGTGATAATAGTTGCTGAAGTCTTCTATAGACAATCCTATAGCTGCGAACACCAACTAATACAGGATGCAGGGGAAGGAATAAGGACAGAAGCAGGAGGCATACAAAGAGCTGACAAATACATGACTCACATGCTGTTCAGAAGCTGCTAGGGCTTGGTACCCTGATTCCTGACGATACTAGCATACTTGTCAGGTCCCACCTGGGTCATCAAACACCGAGAAACTAATTTGGAAGGCAGGATTTCATTGCAAGCATATCTCTTTTAATGCCAGGCTGCTTCTGGCTGTTCCCCAAAGCAAACAATACTGCCTCAGTTCATTGAAGGTGAGGGAGCGATTTTGCAAAATATATTTTTGATTTTTATGTATGGCTAATAAATAGAATAAAAAAGGTCCTGCAGCAAAGGATTATGCTGAACATTAAAAAATAGTGAAGACCAAATTATCCTAGCATCTCATACTTTATTAATTTAATTTAATAAGAGTAAATTAAACTCTTATTTCAGAACTGCTTTCTTACTTCAGAATTATGTCCACATCTGCATAGAGTAAAAGAAGTCACAGGTCACAACTTCCCCAAAATAATTAGATGTACTGCATTTCTGTCTGATCCATGGTTATTATTTCCAAGTTTTCATTTGTGCATATAAATTGGCATATCAAATTTTATACAGATGTGTCTTTTCTGGTGATGTGCTTCCTTTTTTGGCAATGCATAAGAGAGTACCCTATTTAAAATATTGCACAGAATCTGCTTGAAATGGTCTATTTTTATTTGTTATTCAAATCTGCTCTATACTTTTCCACCCACAGTGCACTAAGATGGCTAATAATGAAAAACAAAAAGTGAAAGAATTAAAATTAGTATTTATTCAGCTCAAAGGACCTGAATAGAGATTGAAAGATTAGTGAGAAAGCACAGTTATTGTGGAACTAAATTCCATTATTTGTAAATTATTTGTAGACTAGTTTCTCTCATGTGCTCAACAAACAGGTGTTTGGAAGTTTAAATGGGATTCTACTGGCAGCCTTGATGCTCAGATAAGTTTATAGAGAGAGAGGCTCTGAAAAAATCCAGAATGAACCTTAAAATTAACAGTCTGTTATATTCAGAAAATAAAAGGCACCACTGTAATATTTCAACATTACATAAAATTATCCCAATATAGTACACTGCTAACTATGTCCTTAATGTATTTCATACTGATTGAGATGTCTTCTAGTAGTCCAGAACTATACCATAGGCCAAGGGTCTTCAAACTTGGCAACTCCCAGAATTCCTGAGCTAACATGACTGGAAGAGGAATTCTGGGAGTTGAAGTCCATAAGTCTTAAAGCTGTCAAGTTTGAAGACCCCTGCCATAGGCAATTGTATTGAAAGACATGATAAAATCTAAATAAATTACCATAGTACACCTCCAATCCAGTTCTTAAAACGGGTTATCCATCCCAGCTGAAAATCTAACTGAAATTGATTTCAAATTTGCACCATTTTAACTCTCCTTACCAAAAAGTTATTCATAGGCAGGGATTTCCTTATCCTACAAAAAGGTCAGGAAGCATAAGATGCAGCCAGCCAGCAAAATGTCTAATGACTCTTTTCCATTTATATTGCCACTTGCCAGTTACCTGAGTCCATAGCTAAAAACTTGGGAAGGTCTTCTCTACTACAACAGGATACCATGTGCCTGGCTTTATAAGGTTTCTGGCATTTCACTGGTTCTGAGTTCAGCAGGTCCTGCACATCAGTTTGGTATTTTGGCAGCTCAGAATAAAGAATATACAGGTCTTATCTCAACTCCTTTTCTTTTAGCAATGTATTTTTTACAAGGGGACATATGTTAGACCTGAAATATATATTGTTCTGTTCTTATCTGGAATATATAACCAAAATCAGTGATAGCAATATTATTATGAATATGTCCTTGGTTCACCAGAATGATTCACCCCAAATAACGCATTCTTTGAAATGACACTGTTGTTAAAAAAATAATTAGGACCTTTGGCTCCCTTTCAGCTTTTCTTCATTCCCTACATGGAATCACTTGTGTTTGAAAAGTCTTTGATAGCCTTCCTTTCCTGCCTATCCCCCACTTCAATGACTGAAATCTATTTTGAATGATAAAAATAGCTTCTCCTTATGTAGCATGCCATTACATAAATTGGCTTTAGAAAAGATGGGCTTGTTCAAGCCAAATTTTTGATGATAACTATCAGGACCCTTTGTCCAAATAAATTTTCTAGTGTTGTTAAGGCAAGAAATACATGAAAAATAGTAATAGCTGAAAAAGGCTCAAAACTAAACAATAAATAAATAAATGTAATTGCATAACTGAAGTGAAGAGTTGGTGTAGAGATTAAGGTAACAGACTAGAAACTTGGAGACCATGAATTTTAGATTGGCCTTAAGCACAAAACTAGCTGGGTGACTTTTGGGCCAATCACTCTTTCTCAGCTCTAGGAAGAAGGCAATACCAAACTGCTTCTGAAATTTTGCCAAGAAAACCACAGGGACAAGTCAAAGCAGTAACCAGGAGTCAAGGCTGATTTGAAGTACTTCCCCAGTTCAAAAAAAAGTTGGAGTAACAAAAAAGCAACTTTTCAGTCACAGGAATTCACAGGAATGTTATGAATCTATGTGAAGAACTACATCCACACGCACCCACACTCACACACAGACAATAATAGACATTTCTAAATGATGATAGGAACATAAGACTACATTCTGAACAAAAACTTGTGCATTGGACACTTTTATAAACCTTGACAAATGGCAAGATGGGGTCACTCCTGTATACCAACTTTAAAAAATGGATAGGGAAGCCCCTCTCCACCGCAGCAGTTTCTTTTTGCATTAAAGAAGATATAAAACGTACCATACTAGAAAACATTGGAAAACTGTATTTGTCTTCCTTTGGGACAATAACTAACTACAAAAGTATATAACATTTAGGAATATCCTATTACCCACCTGAACAAAACTTGAGGGTAATCTTAAGAAGGTGAAAGAAATCAGAGAGAAGAAGGAGGCAAATTGTTGTATTATTAGGAGCCTTTAGTCAACCTCACATAAACTGGGTACATTCACACTCAAGGTCATTTACCAATTTGCTAAATACTCTAAATTATGTTGCAGTTGGTCTTGGAACTAACCAGAAGGCAGGCAACTGGATAAGCCTAAAGGGTTATCAAACCATGCAAGATTGTCAAACTCAGGAAGAAAAAGCCACTTGGATTTCAGGAAGAATCTTTCTTGCTAGAAAAGTAATATAATAGAATTTTGAAAGTCCATGAATGCCATTATCCAGATCAACATATACCTGTACCTATAATTCCTGAAGGTTCAAAAGAATGCAACAAAAATGATCAGGAGATTAAAACATTTTCCTTATGAAAAGAAGTCTAGAGTTTGGGGGATTACTTAATTTAGGGGAAAAAATGACCAAGGATGATAATGAATAGCAAGGAAAAAGTGGATAATGTAATCCATTGTAATTGAAATGAAAAATTTCCCCCCTCTCAAAACAATAGGACCAGGGATCATTTAAGTGAAGTTGATGGGAAGGGGGTGAATGGCCAAAAGGAAACAATATTTACACTATTTCAGTGTGTTATTCACCTATTAAAATCATTACCAGAAGACTTGGAGATGGCTGCTAATATACACTAATTTAAAAGGGGAATGGATCCATCCATTGAGAATAACAATAGTTATAAAAATTTAATTGAGGGGTTTTCTCTATATTGTGTGAAACAATATAGAAATGGCCTTATCTGCAAGAAGCGTAAGTGAAATGTTCATTTATTGCTCAATAGACTGATGGTGTGGAAAGTCCTTCAGTCTTAGTCAAGTTTGATTATTGCTCTTCTACCTCACATTGCTTCTCATCAGTTATAATTAATCTCTATCTTGTTTGCAGAGATGATTTCCCTCTCTCCCTTCTAGAAATGGAATATATATCTATTATATTCCATCCCAGCAGCTGTGGTAAATCCTCTGGGACTGTAGGTAGCCCCATGGTAGAGATCCACCAACACCTGTGAGATGAAATATATTATTAATGTCATCTTTGCATGTTTTTCTAGGGACTACAAAGTCAGATCATGCTGCATATTTATGCAATGTCTTTAGCTATTAGCAGTATTTACAGAAGAACTCCAGAGAGGAGAAAGCTAAGAGATTATGTAGCTCACAACACAATTCAATGTTTCAAAACAAAAAAACAAAAAAAGCCTGTAGGTGGATGTGGGAAGAGGAGGTCTTATTGACTAAAAATGACTTTTTTAGTCTTTCTAGAATAGATTTCCTCCCCCACTTACCCAGATCATTCAATCTGTAAAACACATCTAGAAGTAGGAATTCTATAGGGAATCTGCCCACACTCCTGGGCAATACTTCAGTGAAGTTCAACTCAGGAAAAATTCTTAAATGAACTCTATTTTGGTCCTTAAATAGATGGTCAGGATCTAATTAAAATGAATTAATATTAATTAATGAAATTGGGAGATGCAGTGGCTCAGTGGCTAAGACTCTGAGCTTGTCAATCAGAAAGATCGGCAGTTTGGCAGTTCAAATCTCTAGCACTGCATGAGTGAGCTTCTGTTATTTGTCCCAGCTTCTGCCAACCTAGAAGTTCAAAAGCATATAAAAATGCAAGTAGAAAAATAGGGACCACTTTGGTGGGAAGGTAACAGCATTCCGTGCGCCTTCGGCGTTTAGTCATGCCGGCCACATGACCATGGAAATGTCTTCAGACAGCACTGGCTCTTCGGCTTTGTAATGGAGATGAGTACCGCTCCCTAGAGCCGGAAACGATTAGCATGTATGTGTGAGGGGAACCCTTACCTTTACTTTAATGAAATTGTTTCCAAATTTCTTTGGATACTAACTTTGTCCCTAATTTCTTTGATGGATATCACAAAGAATGCTGTTTAACAAACTTAACTGTAGCTATTTGGAAATAGTGAGAAAAAGGATTCTTGAACCATAAAGTCTCCTGGAGAAATCAATCTGTCAAACCAAATCTTTCATCCTAAGAGGTGTTTTTTTTTACTTACTCATATTATACATTTACCATAAAAACTTAAGATCATTAAAAGCTGTTGTATTAATCCAGAGGCTTGTTTTCATAATGGTCAACCAGATGCTTTGAAAAGCCATGAATAGAATAGGAATATAAAAGCATTCTATTTCTATGAAATGCATTGCTCTTTTCTCCTGTTGAAAGAAATATCCTTCTGGGTTCAGTTCCAAGTGGGGAAAAAAGACACTGGAAACATGGAGGCTGCTTGGAAGGTTTAATGGTTACAGGGCCACATGGCCTAGAGCTCCAGAGAAGAATGATCACATGCTTCAAGATGAGAAGAGAAGGGAAAAAGGGAAAAGGGGAAAAAGAAAAAAGGAAGTAAGAAAAAGTGTTCAGGTGCTGAGAGTACCTGGGTTTTATACTCTCTGTTGGGATTTGAATTGGAGCTTGTATTCTAATTGGTTGTCAGACTCCCAGGGGCGGGGGTCTTAACTCTATAGGCTTGGTCTGGCCTTTCTGGGTGATTATGCCCTTAAAAGGGCTTTTGGCAATTGCTATAGCTTTTACCTGGAGTTCCTTCTTATGTAAAGTATTCTGGCCCAGGCCTTAATGGCCCACCCATTGACAAAGGTGGGGGTGAGTTTCTGCTTCTTGAGTGAGTTTCTGCTTCTTGAGTTTCTACTCTTTTTAGAAGAAATATTCTGCCTTTTAATATTTCCTAGGCTATTTCAATTTTTGTAGGAGAGGGGTGGATGCTAACTTCCTACAATCCCTCATTTTTTTTTTTTTTTGAAAACACGTGAGAATTCTGACAAAAAATTAAAAGGTGATCAGATCAGGGAAACTTGATGGGTGCTTTTAAAAAAATTTTTTTTTTCTCTGATGCAAAGGAAAGGCATTGAAAAAGAGGCAACAGAAAAGGATTCCTTCAGTGGCTCCCAAAAGCTTTCAACCATAAAGCTCTGGGAAAACTTCTGGTTTTTTTTTTTTTAGCTGTATCCAATTATTCATGCCAAATAATTTTCAGATGTTTGATATACTTTTTGTGAGCTTACAGTCAGGTTGTAAGCACATGCCTCTATACAGTCTTCACAACCTTTAAATTACAGGCTGCTCATATCCAAGGTTATGGTTACTACCTGCCTAGCTCTTAGCTTCCAGGGTTTGTGAGGCCAAATTGAGGTTAGCCAGTGTGCAACCAGGCTATTTTGTATTTTTAAAGTTACACACAATGAGCCCTGGGACTTCTACTCATGAGACCACCAGTGCAACATATCCTGCTTTACTGGGCAACTGGGCAGCATCATTTGTGAGTCACAGTCAGGACTTGGGGTTTGGAGATCTCTTTTCTGCTATCTCTTCAGGAATTGCCTGAGGGAGATGCCCTCTCCCCCATGGAATTAGCAGGGCAATATGACTGCTTGGGCCTTAGTGCCTCAGAGCAGCAAACAAAAACAAAACACAGAACAAAAAAAAAACATTAAAATTGAAGTTAGGAGCAGCTTTTTGTGGTGGTAGGTAAAAAGGGGTTAGCCTCTATCTAATTCTGAATGGTGTGTCTCTGTGTATGTGCCTGTGTATGCAGCTAGTTTTACAATACAGATAATACAAACATGTGGACAATTTTCCCTCCCACCAGACAGAAGTACAAGGTGTTCAGAACTTGCTGGGCCAGCCACTCTCAAATACAATCCTTACATGAGTACATTAAACTGGTTACAATATAAATAATACAAGAAAGAAAACATTACAATAGATTTCACATTACAATGAATTTTCAGTTACAATGAATTTCCATCCTCCCCCCATAATCTTTCTGTCTTCTGGGGATTGAAAAAAGTCTTTTAGTCTTTTACTGGTCCATCTCAGGGTCCTTTCTTTCACGTCTCTGGGTGGCATAGGCTTGGCCTGGTGGTATGGGTGGTCAGTCAGGCTTGGGAAGGTCTGCCCACTCTGGTTTGCTGTAATGACTTTCAGTGGAGGCTGGATCCAAACCCAATTCCTGGCTCCAATGGATGGAATGTCTCTAGGGGCAGCATCTGCTTCCACATGTGGCAGGCCTGGAACACACAGAACAAGGGTCCCCTCCCCCCTTCGCTGGTAATTCTACCAGGAAAGGCATTGTAAAAGGATTAGAGATTTTGGTGGAGGGGTAGATAGCTTGCAGGCATGATTTGAGGATCAAGAATAACACATTAGTATTGCAGTTACTAAAAAGATAAATCAATTTCAACAAAATGGAGACACAGCAGATGAGAAAGGAAAAAAAAACTGGATTCACAAGCTTCAGGAAAAAGGATGAACAGGTAAAATCATTTAAACACACAGGATGAAACTTTTCTTGTAAATGAACTTAGAACATTCACTAATAACCTTGGGTTTTTCTTAAAAGCACAGAGAGGAAAGAAAATTTACTGTTCCTCATCCAGTTTGGTTGGCCAGACCAGACCGGGAGAAGACAATTTCTCTCAGTGTTTTTAAATCTTAACAATTTAAAATTAATATCTGAAGAGGTCAGACACTTTTAACAGTTGCAACAGTTACCTCGAGGACACACAAAGACTTAGACACACACACACGTGCGCACGCACACACACACAAACAAGGACACAGAGAAGAAAACAAAAGTCTGAGGTGTACACACACACTGATCATTCCCACAATAAATATCTTAGTTAAATTGGGGAAGGCATAAATCTTAAGGAACAAACCACGTGGTTGCATAGAAGACAAAGAAAGAAAGATAGAAAGAATTAAGAAAATTCCATGTGATCCTGTTTATACATTGCCCTTTTAAGTACCTTTATTTACCACATTGGTCTTCCTGTATCCCTCAGCAAAGCCAAATCCCTACCTATACATTTTACCTTTTTCTTGCTCATGCCGGCTAGGGTCAGCATCTGCTGCTCATCCCAAGCCTCCAATAGCTCTCCCTGGGGGGTTCCATCCAGGACCCTCGAACTACCGCTTCCCATGTTCTCCTTACATGTGGGGTTTCACACTTTGGCTTAGTCGGGTCAGTCAGCTAGGCGAACCAGTTTCAGACACAAGCAATATCCGAGCAAGAAAAAAAAGAAGGGTGTCTGGGGGAGACTTTGGTCGTTGCTCCTGGCGCAACAGAATCAAACACTTTTCTTAAACCTCAGAACAAAAATATGAGACTTTAGTCGTTGCTCCTGGCGCAACGGCATCAAACATTTTTCTTTAACCTCAGAACAAAAATATAAAAAAACTAGGTGTTTCCCAAAGTATGCGCGCTCCCCTTTTTAGTAAAAAATTCCCGAGAGACTTTTCTCTCTCTCTCTCTCTCTCTCTCACTTCACCACGGTTTTCGGACTGGGGGTGTTGCTGTCAATGCAGCCTACTTTCCTTTCCCCAAAAAAAACAGCCCGTGAGACTCTCTGCCCCCCTCAGACAAGTACGAGTACTCCACTTTTCTCTATTCTATTCTTTTCTTCCTAGCCCACGTTTACAGATCTGGAAGAGCTCAGATCCGAGGAAAACTTGCTGCTCTTATGCAGGCAAGTACTGGCGCTCCTAATTTAGTGTCCAAATTACACTAAAACTACCTAAGTTTACCTAAAACGCTGGGGTTTGCTTTTGGGATACACTGGACAAAAAAAATGACAAAAATTTTCTTCCCTCCCTTCAATCATAACCCGCTTGGCTTTTCCTCTTATATACAGAAGGTCCCACACTCTGATGGCCCCCCCTTGCTTTTCCTGTCCTGATGGTCATGGCTCTGTAGAGCTAACAACAGGCAAGAGGGCGGCTAGAGGCCAAACAAAGAAATGAAATCCAGCTGCTGTCCAAGGATGAAGCCACTCATAAACATGCTCTTCCTTTTTCCCTAACAAAAGGTCCTGTGCTCTGGCAAAACCCCCATGCTCTCCAGACTCTTGGTCTTTCTGCGGTTAGGAAATGCACAGAGGAAGCAAGATCCAGTTGTGTTTGGGAGAAGGATCCTCTTACACACATGCAACCATACACATATTTCCCACATTTTTCCATGCTTTAAAATTAAAATTTAGAGGTACTCACCTTCTTTCCAAGCAGCCTTTGAGCTCAACACTCAAAACCCCTTTAAAACCATTTTTCCAAATGGCCAAGGTCCAGGAAAAACTCACCCACAGACTCAATGGGTCTGTTTGCTAGCAAGGGAATCTTACCTGGGCCTGGTCCATTGGTTAGGTTAGCTTGGAGTCCCATCTGCTTGGGTGCCAATTGTTGAAAGAAATATCCTTCTGGGTTCAGTTCCAAGTGGGGAAAAAAGACACTGGAAACATGGAGGCTGCTTGGAAGGTTTAATGGTTACAGGGCCACATGGCCTAGAGCTCCAGAGAAGAATGATCACATGCTTCAAGATGAGAAGAGAAGGGAAAAAGGGAAAAGGGGAAAAAGAAAAAAGGAAGTAAGAAAAAGTGTTCAGGTGCTGAGAGTACCTGGGTTTTATACTCTCTGTTGGGATTTGAATTGGAGCTTGTATTCTAATTGGTTGTCAGACTCCCAGGGGCGGGGGTCTTAACTCTATAGGCTTGGTCTGGCCTTTCTGGGTGATTATGCCCTTAAAAGGGCTTTTGGCAATTGCTATAGCTTTTACCTGGAGTTCCTTCTTATGTAAAGTATTCTGGCCCAGGCCTTAATGGCCCACCCATTGACAAAGGTGGGGGTGAGTTTCTGCTTCTTGAGTGAGTTTCTGCTTCTTGAGTTTCTACTCTTTTTAGAAGAAATATTCTGCCTTTTAATATTTCCTAGGCTATTTCAATTTTTGTAGGAGAGGGGTGGATGCTAACTTCCTACACTCCATTTTATTGTTCTTTCTCCATTGTATTGTAAAATTCTTTCTTCATTTTATGGTTGTAAAGTTCTCCTTCTTTGATTGTAAATCACTGTAGCATAATTTATTGTTCAGCCGAAAATTCTGTCTGCAATATTTACTAGCTATTTGGTATTTAACTATTTTGTTGTAAACTCTTAACTTGTTTTCTTTGGAGAAAAAGCTTGCAACTCATCAGGGTACTTGCTTTAGGCTACAAAAGCTTAAGAGAATATAATGACTAATCTTGGACAAGTGGGAGTGGGTAAGGCAGTTGTTCTTTGGTATCTTTAATGGGTGCTTGGACAGAAGGAAACTTCTTGTTCCAGGCAAAAGTCTAATAATGGCAACATTAGGATGGAGGTCTTCAGGATTGAGTCACTGTTAACCATCAGGTTTGGGGAAATGCTGGAGGAACTTCTATACACAGCTATTCAGTATGTCCTGTAATAGAGCGGATAGGCAAATGGGACAGACTCACTGCCACATTTATAAGAAAATATCAGATCCTTTAGGTGAACATCAAAATTATTCTCAGGAGCAAGTCAACAGGTTGTCCTCTAGCCAGAACCTGATGAACAGCAATATGGAAGAACAGAATTAAATCAGCATCTGAAAGCAAGTCCAAGATCAGTCTGGGAATCAATCCAGAATGCTAGGCAGCAATGAAGATACATGGTAAAGCAAGAACAGCTGTTGGCAGATGCTGTTTCCAACGTGGGTTAGGTTGCAACTGAACCCATGTTACATGGAGTGGCGGAACTTTACCACAGCTTCAACTCTTGGCACTGAAACCCTTCCCAAGGAATCCTATATTCTTAATTATACATTTTGCTTTTGAGTTTGCACTTTCAGAAGCTCTTCGCTATGGGCCCTTCAAGCTCAGCATCATTTGGCTTACAGACACCCAAGTTTGATTTAAATTTCCATATTATGAAATATGGCCATATTAATAAAGGACTATCAGATTGTAAAAGTAAAAAAACAGGTGAAGTTTTTAGGGGTTTGTGGTTTTTTAAAAAATGTTTTACAGCCATCTCGAAGGAATCTATTTTTTTGCAGCTGAGATCCATAGCCTTATCTTACAGTCACATCTCTGTGAACATACAGATTTGTTTAGAGCAGTGTTTTTCAACCTTGGCAACTTTAAGTTGCATGGACTTTAACTTCCAGAATTCCCCAGCCTGCTCAGCCAACTAACAGGGTAATTCTAGGAGTTGAAGTCCACATTTCTTCAAATTGCCAAGGTCAAGAGACACTAGTTTAAAGGAATGAAAGCAAATATATATGTCCCAGGATAATAATGCAAAATCGAATCTGGGTCAGTCAACAGGACCAGAGATTTACTCTTCCGAGGTTTTGGACTCATGCTGAAGCCCATCTTCAGGGAATTTTTCTACTGGAATACATGCTTTGAGCTGTTCTGTAAGTGGTGTTTATGTGGTGCCTTCCTATTGGTTGACTGGTCTTTTGATGGCTGGAGATTGGCTGTCATTTCCTTGTGGTGCCAAGCCCTTGGCTCCTAAGCAGGGGTGGGATTCTACCAGTTCCCACCGGTTCTATAGAACCGGATGTTATGATTCTTCCCAGTTCGGAGAACTGGCAAATCATGCCCCTGGCTGGCCTCTTCCCTTCCCAGCCACTTGAGGCTGAAGATATGTTGCTGGAGCTGCCGGGCTTTAAGCCTGGAGCTTTCTCTCCTCCCCGCACCCCATCCCATTTGGAAGATATTGAGTTTTGCTGTTGCTGACTATGTCCTCCATACTTCCTAAATGAGGTAGATCGAGTGGGAAGTGGCTGGTGTGTGTGTGTGGGAATTTAAGCCTCCTTCCTATAAAATCCATTTGGAAAACAAAAGATATTGTTTAATTCTGCTTCAGCCCAGATTGCTAGGAGAGAAAGTAGTTTAAAATTATTATTTAATTGACTAATTCATTGGCTTCTCGGCACTTCATGTAGCACTGAGTAGCTGCTTGCCTTTTAAAATCCAGCTCTGAAGCCCAAGAGTGCTGAATTTCAAAATAAAAGCCAAGCAGCTCAGTACTACAAGGAGAAGTTCCAGGAAGCGTTGTTGGAACTGAACCGGGCTTTAAAGCATTTTAAAGTAGCCTGGAGCAAGTATCCCTTGAGTTTAATATCTTTAAAGCTGTGTCCTTGTGATGAAGAGGTAGTTTATATTACATTTTATAGTTTAATCCACCAGTAAAAAATAGGTAACATCCATGTTCTATATTCAAATACTCACCTGCAATTGGTCGATCCAACGGCGGGAACTTTGTATACATGTCATTGGCTGGCGAGCCACGAGCAGCCGCTATAAGAAAGGCTGCCGCGGCTCCATTGCTGTTCAGTCCTGGAAATAAAACAAAGTAACAAGTCAACTGAATGTGTGCGTCTCTTACTACCCGCCATTAAAACACTGGCGACGAAGTGGGATCGAGACGATAAAAGATTCAGTTGAGCACGCAGTGACGAAGATTGAGCGAAGAAAATGTCCGGCAACAACGCGCCATCCGAGCAGTTTAATCCAGCCAAAGAAGAATGGCAATCGTACGTAGATCAATTTCTAATGTTCCTGGAGAGCAGCGATTTAAACGGAGTCTCGGAACATAGAAAAAGAGCTGTTTTCCTGACCCATTGCAGACCCGCACCTCCACAGGCACCGGTGGCTGAATGGGAAATGCCCAACGGACCGTGGTCAAGAATCCATATTGATTTTGCGGGTCCAACTAGGGGTTACATGTTTTTAATACTGGTTGACGCTTACTCAAATTGGTTGGAGGTGAGCATTATGCACTCCACCTCCACAGACGCTGTCATTAGGCAGCTCCGCAAATTATTTGCAACACATGGGTTATCAGATGTATTGGTCTCTGACAACAGGCCACAGTTCACATCAACAACATTTGAAGGGTACCTACTAGCCTGGGAATAAGACATGCCCTGACCGCGCCGGCACATCCGGCGGCGAATGGGCGAGCAGAACGCATAGTTCGTTTCACAAAAGAAACACTTAAAAAATTAGGCCCGGGCCCCATAAAAGAACGAATCGATAAACTATTGACCATACAGCACATGACGCCTAGCACGACAACTAATAAAACCTCAGCAGAATTATTGATGGGCAGAAAGTTACGATCACACTTAGACCGTTTGCATCCCACCTATTGCACAGAAAAACCGACAGACTCCTCCAGCAAACTCCGCACATTTAGGGTAGGAGATCTAGTCTATGCCAAAAATCTAGTGGGGGACCCATTATGGCTACCAGCTACTATTACTCAAGTCACAGGACCACGATCTTACCGACTAGTAACATCTGACAACAGGGACTGGAAAAGGCACATAGACCAATTACGGTCCCGGACCCTTAGAGGGGTGTCTGACAAACTGGGGGGGAAGGAGGAGACCCTTCAAAAACACACCAACCCCAAGCAAATGAAAACAACCTAACACCATCACAATCACCCCTATCATTAGCCCCGTTCGAAGTTCGCAACTACGCACCTGCAGCCGAAGGAACAAACACTGATGTGGATCAGGCAGGAGAAGAGCTGCTGCCGAGAAGAAACCTGGAAGGGAATGGCCTAGCCGGCTCAACTAACCGGGCAAGGCCCGGCAGGAGCAACATGGCCGACTCTACCTTCCAGGTGGTTCCGCGAGAAGTGACGGAGAGACCAACAGGCCCGTCCGCACCGGCTGCTGGCGAACTAACAAATGACCTGCGCAGGTCCAGTCAGACCCATAGGAGCCCCACCTACTTACGTGACTGCGTAACCTAGGGGGTTCCTGATTGGTCGGACTGGACCAAGTGGGGAGGGGTGTTCTATATTCAAATACTCACCCGCAATTGGTCAATCCAACGGCGGGAACATTGTATACATGTCATTGGCTGGCGAGCCACGAGTAGCCGCTATAAGAAAGGCTGCCGCGGCTCCGTTGCTGTTCAGTCCTGGAAATAAAACAAAGTAACAAGTCAACTGAATGTGTGCGTCTCTTACTTCCCGCCATTAAAACAATCCATTTGAGGTCAATCCATGCATTTAGTGAGGAGGAGGCAATATTAAATCAGAGCCTTGGTACAAAGGGCAATCCAGTAGAAGTGCCTTGATGGCTCTGTCCAAGCAGAGACAGGAGCATGGTAAGTATGGAATCTTACTAAATCAATTCATACAGTGATACAATGCTCAGTATCTTTAAAGTTGGTAATTCTTTCATGTTACTGACTTGGGAGTAATCAAATGATCAGGTCTTATGCTGCCTGGGGAAATCTGGGAATTGAAGTTCACATGTCTTAAAGTTGCTAAGCTTGAAAAACATCAGAAGTACAACTTCTTGTGAGCCTGGGTTATTTTCCTGCATTTTGGAAATAAGGAAATTATCCTATGTGCCTAGTGCAGTGATGCAGCTGAAATTTAATTAGATGCTAATTGGAAGGTTAAAGCCACAGATACAGATAGTCTTTGACTTACAACTATTTGTTTAGACTTCATTTAAAGTCACAACAACACTGAAAAAAGTGACTTATATTTCCCCGCAGGGACAGAGAAAGAGAGGGGGGGAGGGGGGGAAGGAGGGAGGGAAAGAGAGAGACAAGAGACAAAGAGAAAGAGGGAGGGAAGAGAGAGACAAGACACAGAGAGAGAGAGAGAAAGAGAGAGGGAAAGAGAGGGAAGAGACACATATAGATAGAGAGAAAGAAAGAGAGGGAGGGAGGGAAAGAGATAGAGAAGAGAGAGAGAGAGAAGATACAGAGAGATGAGAAAGAGAAAGAAAGAAAAAGGGAGAAAGAAAAAGAGGAGAAAGAGGGAGAAATAAAGAGAGAGATAGAGAGACAGAGATACCTGTTTAAAAGAAAATAGAAAAATGGCTCTTTGAGTGTTTAAGATTGTAATCCCCTGGGTTAGGCAAACACCACAGTCATTAAGTGAACCATGTGGTCATTACGCAAACACTGTGGTTGTTAAACATGTCCGTTTTCCCCAATGGGCATTTTTAACCAGAAACCAGAAGGAATTGTTGGAAATTGGCAAAAAACATAGAAAACCTCAGTCACAAGATTGTGTGGAATGTTATAACTAATCATAAATGTTTGTGTGTTTGTGTGTATGTGTGTGTGTGTGTGTGCACGCACAGGCACGCATGGCTGTCAAAACACCAAAAAAGGTCAAGTAGCTCTAGGGAAGTCAGTTGTAATTTAGAACACTTGCTAAGCAACTGGCCATTAAGCAAGGACCACTTACATTTGGTTTGCTAGTCACATGACCACCTAGCCATGCCTATCCCAGTCACATGACCACCTAGCAATGCCCAGCCAGTCACATGACCACCTAGCCACACCCATCCAGTCACATGACCACCAAGCCATGCCCACAAATTAGGCCACACCCACAAAACTGGTTGTTTTTAATTGACAAGAGGCCCGTTTCCCAGGCTTCAATCACTTCCCTGGCTATCTCTGTACCTGCACGGCCAATGATCATAGCTGCTGCAAAATTAAATGTGTGCCCTTGTTCATTGTAATGAGTTCAGGTCTCCTTGTCTGACCACTCACTTGCAATCTGGGAAATAGATACATACATACATACTCACGGGGGGTAATCCATGCAAGGGATTTGATAGATTACACTGGAAGTATCTCCCACCTCCAAGAGAAATACAATGCATAATTTGGATGGTGTGATTGTGCTGTTTGAGTGTGGGGTCAGGAAGCTTAAATTTTGTGCCACCCATTTAGCCAGGTTGTAGGTAAGAGTTTCTTGTAGCACTACAATAGGTCTGAGGGGGACTCCTATTTTGTGTATCTTGGGGAGTCCATAAAATCTCACAGGGGCGGCATCTGTTGCTCTCATTTTCCAACATTCTTTTTCTGTTATACACTTGTTTTGTTTGAGTTGGCTGAGATAAGCATTCCGTTGTGCGGTCATCGTTTTCATCTCTGATATCTTTGCTGGCTTATATGCTGAGGAATCATTAAGCAGGGCAAATGCCTTCATTTCATAATCTGTGTGGTTCATCATACGATAGTAACTTTTTGTCTGATGGCATGTTTTTCTCGCTCTTCTATCTCTACTTTGTTGAGTATGGATTCTAATGCTGCTATAAATTCTCTTGGCATGGCATCTCGCATGTTAAATCTCTCATCATGATCAAGTATTTGTAATTCCCTCTGGCTTAATTGTTTGTTTGATGAATTATGTACCAAATTCACATAGGTTTTGAATTTTATCCTCAAACTGTTTCCTTTTTCTAGCCTGTTTTTGTTTTACCAGGATCCTAATAACATTTTCTGGGTGGGTGACTAGTTCTCCTTCAAGTTGTGATAGACAATGCCCCTTATGTATATTGATAGCTGCTTTATATTTGCCCAATCTTAGATGACAGCCATTGATTAAGACTTCTAACATATGTTTGTTGAATGCTTGTGCCATATATCTGCCCACCTCTGAATTGACTGGTGGTCGATATTGTAGGCTGTGTGGAATCCCTCTTCCCAAGTGCATCAGTGTAGGAAGTGTAGTTGTTCATAAGTTGACGTCTCATGTGCTGTGAAGGATTCCCAAAGTCGAACTGTTCGAAGTACTAGCTGTCCATATCTCTCACAAATAAAGGCAAAAGATACATGTTCCAGGATAATGATGCAAAATATGGATCGATTTAATAGTGGTTTAATATATTGTCAATTCAATACTGGTTTCAAGCTTTAGCTTTCTCCTTATGAGTAAGTATGTGGGAATAGAATATGACACACAAAGAAAAACTGGAGAAAATGATGTGCAGATAAAGTTATAAAATTAATATCTTTCTCAACCCTAAAATCCCTCCACACCCAAGATACTGTAATAATAACCAATGATGGTCTAGGATCAGTTTGAAAGAAAATCTGTCCATCACTGAATCCATTGTTGTCTCTCACCAACATAAAAATGGATCTTTTTGATTGTGGAATCTAGTTAGTTGGTGCTTGTAGGGATAATTACTCTGGCCAATTTCATCATGTCTATAAATGTTCTCATATTATACATATAATGTAATTCAGCACACTTGACAGTTTAGGAGATTATATGTGAGACTACTCAAAGGTCAAAATCCAAAAATAATTATGTTCCGAGATATATAATGGGCTGTCAAATGCAGTTTTATCCAATTTATATCAGCATTTTAAAAACTAAAGGCTTCCATCCGCTTCTAATTAAAATATCAACTTTTTATCAGCCATCCTCTCCTAACGCTTCCTTAAATGAATCCTTTTTTATCATAACCGTGGTGTGTTGAGTCAACATTTCTATTTAACTGTTCTCCACCATGACACCAAAAAATATTTCATACTGCCACCAGTGCCTGCTATTCTCTACTTTAGCATGAAACACTAGTCAATGTGCTAAGCTATTTTGGAAGCAGCATTTTCATTAGTCTGGCCCCTTGCATTTGAAAAATATTTGGAGACAGGCTTGCTATTTAAAACAAGTGTTTAGCTCATGGAAAAATATATTTGAGGGAAAAGTTTATATTTACAGGAATGGAGCTTGTCATTTTGATCCGTTAAATTCCTGAAGCATGAAAGGTTATGCAGTTAGTAATGATATTCTGGCCAGATTTTAAAAAAATAAATAAAGGAAATTGCGTGTCGATTCAATACTGGTAACTAGACAGAGGAAGTGGAAGTAAAAAGTACTTTTTTCATATATTGCTTTATGTAGACAGATTTTAATTGGATCATCTGGCTGGCTTGGATTGCTTTCAGCAGTTTTACAGGAAATTTCAAAGGACTTTAAGAGCACTTCCAGATGGTTGCTTCCCACGCATTGCTGGAACTAAACAGGAGAAAGGGGGAATATACCTTAGGTTTTACTCCCCAGTTGATGTGTCACCTCTGTAATGTTTTTAATTTTTTTTAATCAGAAGCATAGGCATTTGCCACTAATCCAATAAACCATAACAGCTGACTCATGGAGGGAAGGGCACTTTTTTTCCCATTTTCACATTTTAAAACTGAACCTCTGAAAACTGGGCATTTGTCATTGCATTTTAGTAAAGTGATCTTTGAAGGATTGAAGGAGCTATTGCTCGTGTGGCCTGTGACTCAAGAATTTCCCAGTTCTGTTAATAAAGTGACATACATGCAGATTTGCCCCAAGAGAAAGGGCTTTTCTGCAGGGCAGCCAGCCTTTAGCTGTTTGTCTTCTGTGCATAAACCAACTGAAAGTCCATTAATGAAATCTCTTTCCATCTTTTCCTCTGCTTTGACCACAGTGATCTCCCCGATGGGTGGATTCCCCTACTTCTTTTACCCTCCCATCTATACCGAGAAAATGGGTGCCAATTGCTTTTTCTTGGATAGACAGCCATATCTTTTGAGCACTATAAAGGGAAACTTGACAAAACTCTTGTCAATGTCGTCCACTTCTTTTAAAAAAAACTAACTAAACCTAACCAAAGAAATACGGGTAATCCTCAACAACAGAATTGGGATCAGAATTTCCATTGCTGAGCCATGCAGTCATAAAGTACAACATCGTGTGGCCACTATTAAGCAAATCCTGTGACACTGTTAAGCACAAAGTCACGTGATCACCATTTATGGCCTCCTGCCATTTTCCCCATTGATTTTACTTGTCAGAAGCCAGTAGTGAAAGTTGCAAATGGTGATCATGTATGTTGTGATGTCATAATGGTGAATGGGTCATCAAACACTCATATTTTGATGACATAGCACAACTTCAAGGACCAGTTTAGCACCATCATAATGAATGGTCAGTGAAGAAGCTGTTGTTACACGAGGACCACCTCTAGCCTGGGTCATTCTATGGAACTGGCAAAAAGGGAGGGAGGGGAAAAAAATCAAATTTGTCATGACCAGCAGCTCAGACTCTGACAAGGCGACTAATAATGAGCAGCTAGTTCCAGAGTTGCTGAACGAACTGCTGTCTGGGGAGCTGCAGGAGACTGCACCACTTGGCAACCAGAAGACATAGCTGCCACCAGTTTCTGAAGATGAGAAGTCCAAGATGCCATCCCTCCTCCAGTAAAAGGACTTGCCATGTGGAGACAAAAGCAGAGAAAAGACGCTCAGCAAGGCTCCTTGCAAGAAAGGAGCCCACCCTTCCAAATGAGAAAAACAACATTTGGGTTACTTTTATTTAAGAAGAGCAGTGAGCTCAAGCCTCTGTTGGCAACGATTGTTCATTTACCCAGATTTTGTGTGTCTTGACTCGGGACTTGAAACCTCACAACCCGGACTCTGGATCTGGATCAGCTGGTGGCTCTTCTACAACATTTGGACCTATGGACTTCTCTTGGCCACTGTTTGTCTGCTGTTTTGGATTTAAAATTCTCAAAATTTGCACTCACTTTTCCTTTGCTGCTTGTTTATTTGGTTCACAAACTTCTCAGTAAAGTTTGAAACCATCTCTCCAGGATGTTTATGCATATATCTCCTAAAAAGGACACAATGTTTCATGGCAGGCAGCTCCAATACAAATTAGCCTCTGAAGCAAGGGAACTGAGGCCAGAGAGATATTTCTAGCCATGAGCCAATTGGAATTAGGCATTTCTAGTGGATGGAGTAGGTAGGCTGGATATTATACTGGCTCCAGCAGAGAGAGAATACTCTTATTTTTGAAGTGAGAAATCTCAGGTGGAGTCACCATCCCAGCATGCAAGGGGAGAGGGGAGTGTTAGGATGACATTCTCCATTCCTACAACCCCAAATGATAGGGGACCGACTGATGCTCAAGCTGGAACAAGCAAAAGGACAGATCAGCCCAGTCTCCATAATAGAAGGATCTAAACTGAGAATAGAAAGAATCATATTTCTACCACTATGGTTATTGGATTCTTGATCTGATTTAAGAGAGCCTTTCTTACATGCTTATGTGAAGTGACCTGTCCCATTTTGAAGTGAAATAATATAAATTATCATCTAAAGAAAGGATTTGTCTGAAAATATTTAAATCCAGAATCTGAAATTACAAAAAATGATATATAACCATTTCAGTGGAAATTTAGTAGTTTTGCAGATGCAACCTTACAGCAAAAAGTCTTCCTCTTAACTTTCTTTCCTTCTGCCAGCATTTTTAGCATCGGTCTCAATAAATTTTGTTTTATCATCTGGAGTTACTTAAAAGGTTAAAATATATAAGACATTCTTAATTCTGAAGTAAAAACTGATTCAAAATATGCTGGCTCATTTCATTAGAAAACCTAATAACTAAAGCATCATATTGTACACCTTCAACCTATGAGGAACTAATCTATTTAAGCCAAAATGAAAATTGATAATAAAATATACTTTCAGTCAATTCCACAAATACAGGATTAGAATGAAAAACTGAAATGAAACTGTATCAAATTCCCTGTAAGTAAAATGGATTTTTGTGGATTTTCCACTTAAGGTATCTTGTTTTTTCAAATCCCTTTCATTTTTTCTCCTCTCAACCTAAATCTATGGGTGGATTAGTTAATAAAATAAAGGTAGTATGTCTTACATTTTACCCCGTCCAATTCTCTGACAGTCTCTGTCATCTTGGTCTCACGTGACAAGAGATACCTCAGTTAAATTATCAATAACTGTTACAGGATCAGTAAAGCTTCATGGAGGAATCTGCAAGGTTTAAAGCTGCAGTTCACTAAACCTGGAAAATCTAGGGCTGTGTAACTTATCTAGCTGTGTTGCAGAAGAAGAAATACATCACAGTTTTTAAGTGAAACTTTCATGGAATAAGCCTTGTTCAACAATCCAACTGCCATGAGTAAAGGCATTACTACATGTGAGTTATACATGTTATTTTGAAGAAAAAATAAGTCCTTTACAATATAGGATCATTGCTGGGCAGAAACGTTTCCTGCATTTTTCTTCTTCCTATTTAATTTGATGGGGGAAAACCATGATTATTGGAGTTTGTTCTGAAGGAGAAAAGAATTATAGTTAAATTCTCACGGGTAAATAACCTTACTTGGCTACAAATTGAATTGATAGGAGGTGTGAATATCCTTTGATTTTTTTTTTCATCCTCTCTTCCTTTCTCTTGCTCACCCTCTTTGGGGCCACAGTGCTGCCACTAGATATAGATAGATTTTAAAGCCAACCACTTTGATTTGCCTGCTGGCCTGCCTTGCTGGGAACATAGTACAGAGAGCAATCAAAGAGTAGGTGTGCTCATCCTAGGTGTACTCAGTTGATGGTACATGTTGGGGCTGGCCTTACTTATTTCATCCTGCACATCTTCCATTGAGTAAGAATGAACGATGAGGTTGAGGTATAGGTGCCATCGTTTGTGCCCTTGCTTCCTTAGCTGAGCATATTATCCAGAAACTGAGGGTGATTCCTTAATCTGGATGGTGGTGCTGCTCCCAGCCCTTTTTTTTTAGTGCATTGCCCGCCAAAAAAGAGATGTGTGACTTGTGAGGGGAAGCCCATGGAGCTACTGGCAAGTACAAACTTACCAGAGGTGGTATTCAGCAGGTTCTGACCAGTTCCGCTACCAGTTCGGTAGCGGAAATTTTGAGTAGTTCGGAGAACCAGCAAATCCCACCTCTGACTGGCCCGCCAACCCCATCTATTCTCTGCCTCCCGAGTCCCAGCTGATTGGCTGGGTCTCCTTTGGTTCCCCTGCACAGGAGAACAGAGCTGGAAAGCAGGTTAGTGAGGTTGAGAGGGAATGGGGATTTTGCTGTATCTTTCCCCTGCCACGCCCACCAAGTCACACCACGCCCACCAAGCCACACTCACAGAACTGGTAGTAAAAAAATTTGAATCCCACCACATAAACTTACCTTGCATTGACAGAGAGGGGGAGGAAGGTTAAATTACTAAGATCTGTTGCTTTGGCAAAAACAGTCTAAGGCCTACAACTAAGAAGATTTGGTTCTAAGCCATCACTATTATAGTACCAAAAGATAATTTAGATGAGCAGGTTAGAAGATGCACTGCTTCTTTGGTGATTTAACCCATCATACTGTATTGCCTGGAGAAGGATTGAAAGCAGACCTATGCAAAGCTTACTCTGTGTGTGATGTGATTTGTTTGATTTTGACTTACTAGCATCTGTGAATCCAATAATTAGATTTAAAGCAGGCTTTACAGATTAGTATAATGCAAGAAACCAACCCTTATCCATTCCTGAACAAACCAGAGATAAAAAAGATTATGGCTTAACATAAACTTTTTCTACTGGCAGAGAACCTACCAATTGTTTCCCCTAACATAAGGTAGTACTGGGGGAGGAAGCAAATTTTGACAGATAGGCACAACAATGAATTAAACTTTTTCTGAATCTTAAATACAAATACTTATCTACCAATCTTGGTGTGACCTTGTTAGGCATTTGTTTCTACAGGAGTGTGACAAGCAGTTGCGTAACCATGGCATTTTTATTTAAATCCAGCAACAAATCAAGGGATACACCTGGCTCTAAATTCTACCTGTTGAAAGCAGCATTGACTCAAAGGTCACCTCAGTAGAAGTATTCCAAATGCCAAGTAATGAAACTGTCTTTGACATTGGATTGTATCAATAGAACAGAATATTTGTAGCTCATGGTTGAACTGTGGAGTCCTTGGTGCTCTGAGCTTGGTTGTTTTCTTGCAGTCATTTCATTACCCAACTAGTATCATCTTCAGTGCACCAAGGTCTCCACATTAAACTGTTCTGCTCTGTTGGGGATCCTTGGGGCACCTAGCCTTTTTTCCAGCAGGAATCTGTAGAAAATTCTAAGCCTGACATTAACTACTTTTTTTTGAAGAAGAAAAAACAGAAGAACAAGGATAAGAATAAGAAAAATCTGATAGACTGATCTGATAGACAATAATGTCTCTTGCCATAAGAAATTCTATCAACTAAAGCAGTGACATTTCCTTTTGTGAAACCAAGGGTTTTCATAGTCCTTGGGCAGTACTCTAAGAATAAAGGAACTGTGCCTTACATAATACAATTATTCTGTGTTTAGTGAGAATTGCTTCCACCTTCTGGTTGGATAATAGTACTGAATTATTACTAGAAATTAATAATTTATATTCCATGAGGACAATATCTATTTCACAGACACAGTTTTCATACAACCATGTTTTGGACGGGAGAGAGATGCCACTTCAATCTAGATTTCCTACCCATCATTTTTCTCCGGGAAAACTATGTTTATACACTGCTATGCACAAAGGGACCTAACACTTATCATATAGATCTGAATCATCTGATGCCTTTGCAAGTCTGCTGATCATATGTCTTGGATAGCCAATGGAAATACATTTTTGCAAAGCTCCATCTTACTATACCAAATGTGTGGCAGATAAGACTATGGGACAATTGACACCAAGGGGATGGCTAGTAGATGCAATCCCACTTCATGATCCCTCATCTGATACATGTATAGAGGAATCTATTTAGTATTTTTTAGCATTTATTTGATTTGTCAATCACTTACAAGATACAGGTATAAGAATAAATATAGTTTTGAATACATGAGATAGATACTTATAACAAAAATAAAAAGAAACAATAGGACAGGGATGGTAGGCACAATTGGTGCGCTTATGCACACCCCCTCCTTCTTAGGAAGGGGGTGAGGTCAATAGTAGACAGCCTAAGGTTAAAGTTTTTGGGGTTTGGGGAAGAAACCAGAGTCAGGTAGAGTATTCCAAACATTGACCACTCTGTTGCTGAAGTCATATTTTCTGCAGTCAAGTTTGGTGTGGTTAACCTTGAGTTTGTATTTATTGTGTGCTCTTGTATTGTTATGATTGAAGCTGAAGTATTCATTTGCAGGTAGAACATTGCAATGTATGATTTTATATATTTAGATCGTACTGGAGGCGGCGTAGTTCTAGGTTTTCTATGTATCTCTTAGCATTTTAAAGAACATAAAACATCCCTTGTCAATCTGGTTAGAGCCTCAGAGTTTGAAAGCTTACTCTACCATATACCTACCAAATGTGATTTTCATTTCATCAGAAGCCCTTCTTTCAAGGGCAAAATCATTTCCTATCACAGTGATAGCTGCCTTATTCCCAAAACACATAACTCCTGCTCCAGCCCATCCTCCTGATGATTTTACTTGCAACAATCTGTTTTCTCCCTGACAGCTTTTATGACAGCTCTTTGGAGCAACAGTGGCTTCTGTGAAGTGGCCAGTACAGTGTGTTTCAAAGCTGTAGCGTTATTAGTTTTAGCTGCTGTGGGAAGGTGTGCTTACATAAGCTTGGGAAAATCAGGCCACTGAGGTTTCTATGGGCATGGTGAAACTAAAGAATTGTTTTTAAAATGTCTAGATTTGAACATCTCATGAGACTGGTTATTGAAACTGACTATAGAATGAGCAAGGGCAAGATGAACTTGGATGCAGAGGATGTCCTTGACTCTTTCTTTCTCCTAGAGATCAGTGGACAAGATACGGCTGATTAAAAAAAAACCTACAGCCAATGTGATAATTCAAACCAGTACACATTCAGACAGAAAATTGGACTGAAAACCGTAAGCAATCAAGTGACCCTGCAATTGTAGTGCTATCAGTCACTAAAAGAACATAGGGCTTTTCTACTAATCCAAATTTAGAAGGCATATATATCTTATCTTCACATGGATATTGGACTAAGCTATTCGCCACATGCCTGATGAACATCAGTCATGATTTGGTAAATGATGCCACAGTCACAGTCTGGATTAAGCACTGGACCTCATTGTTGGGCCATTATTTAGGGCATCATTACCTTAATCTGGAATCTCAGCTAAAAGAGGCTCCAGTGTAGATCTGTCACTTATTAACACAGTGGAGTTTTCCCAGTAGACAGCTATCTCAACAGCAACATCAGGGGTCTTTCAACCTCTATCTGCCAGTTAGCTTTCAAAAGAATCAGTACTGTGACTAATTGTAAATCCATGCTGTATTAGTTTGTATTGCATATTAGTGTACTTATTGTTGCATTGTCTTTGGCAGTTGGTCCTGCACATCACTTAGAGTCAGTTGAATAGAATGTTCTTTTAAGTCTATAAATCAGAGATTTTTAAAGAAACTAATGAGACTTCCTATACTACCTCTGTTATACTGGCAAACCATTGTCAAAGGAGAATCAGCACAATATTATGCAATTAGCATATGCAAATTTTGATCAGCTAGATCTGGGGTGTCAAACTCATGTCGTCAGGGTGGTGTCACATGACGTATTGGGACTTTTTCCCCCTTCACTAAATCAGGTGTGAGCGTGGCCAGCACATAACGCATCCCACCCATGGGTCTGGAGTTTGACAGCCCTGAGATAGATGGTAATCCAAAGGGTTGTGACAATCCCAAAAGTTAAGTATGGAAGATTAACCCAAAACTGTATAGCTTAAAATGGTAAGGGATACCTTATTTAATTTATATAGCTGCCTAGTCACCATAGTGAATCTGGGTATTGCTTCCAAGAAAATTAAATCAATAAATTAATAAATGATATAATAATCTCAGACCATTGTCAAACTTTCATTATATTGCTTTAGATAATTAAAAATGAAAACAAAGATGTATAAAATGACTCAAAACCAATATAAAATGCAATATAGCATACAATAATAAAGACAATCCATATCTATCTTGCTGTATCATTTCCTGTTTCATGCAGCAGGGCCATACTTGCCAAGTTAAGAAAGGGAATTCTATGAGCTGCCATGTGATTTTGCAGTCCTTTTCTCCAGGTAAATAGTTTATTGAAAAATGATCCATGTTTGTGTTATGGGGGGTGGGGGGACTGTCATGGTATTATGGTTGTTCTGATGGCAGGACCAGTACATACAGTAAATGGAATGGCATGTTCTTATATCTGCCCTTGGGAATTGCTGAAGGCAGGATATTAATTCTACTCCCCCACCCACAAGGACAGGCTCACCCTGATCTTGATGGCATCTAAGAAGGACCTGAAAACCTGGATTTGCCATCTGGCCTGGGCATCAGACAGTGGCATGGAGCCTACAAAATGGCAGCTCTGTTCTTGAAATGTTGTGCTCTCTCAGTGATTGCATTGTATAGTTTCTGATTGTTTTTAATTGTTTTAACTTTTTGTATTGTTCTATTTTTTGCTTTTTGGAGTGGGGCAATCATTTATGTTTCAATTATAAGCTGCCCAGAATCATAAATGTGAGATGGGTGGCTATATAAATTGAATAAATAAATAAACTGCATAAACACAAACATTGTCATGCCCCTGGTGGAGACTGACTCTAAGGGAGAGGAGGAACAGCTGACAGGGAGTGGAAGTGGTCTATTGGCTCCGGGGGTTGTGGAGGAGGCTGGGGAAGGGCAGAGGCCGGTTGGGCAATCAGAAGAGGACCCAGGCCCATCCCCTCTCCATCCTAGGGCACGCAAGGAGGAGAGGATAGGGGAGACACATGGTCTATTGGGGAGGAGAGGGCCTTGATCCTCTTCATGGGCTGCAGCTGTGACAACTGGATAAGAGGACGGACATGCGTACAGGTGAGTTCTGGAAACAAAGCATGGAAATATCTCTAGTTTATTGTTCCTCTCTGAGTTTGGTGTCCTTCCCAGAGTGTGTTTTGATATCTATGGACGTCTTCAAGCCCTTATCTTGCCTGGTTTGTGTTGTTTTTTACTCTTTATAATTTAAATGGCATTTCCACCTTCCTGTAACTACTTGTGTGGGAGTTTTTTTGTCTCCAGTCAAGGATACTTGGAGCTTGGAAACGAAGTGAAGGAATAAAAAGGGCTTCACCTGTTTTTTGTGACTGTGTTTATTTTGTATCCCACCCTGGGTCATCACAAACACTTTGCAACATTTCAGAAGAATAAAGTCTTTTTAAGATTTGGGTTACCTGGTCGTATATAACCAACCATCAGTTACTGCACTTACAAAACTCTGTCCCAATATACATGTCTGTTCCAGCTCTCTCTCTTTTTGTGTGTAGAAGAGCTAGAATACTGCAGGTAGATGTGAAAGAAGACAGGGCCCTTGGAAACTATACATATTTTTTCTCAGATGAAGCAAACTTCAGTAAAGATATGCAAGATTCTATGACCATATACACTCCACCAAAAATGGCCGGGTCTTTCTTTCAGGAGCATTGGTTTTTAACGTTAAATTAAAATCCAAATGGTCCCACCAGTATCAACTAAGTGTGTATCATATCCAATCCTGCTGATGGCTTCTCAACAAAATGAAGAAAAACACATTCACTCCTGTATCTAAAAGGTTGTCACTGAAAGCTGACAGATCCAGGTGACGGCTGTCACAAATTCTGAGCTCTTGCCAACAATAATTTATTGTATTTGTCATGTATTATGGAAATCAGTCACACAGTGGGAGACTATATAGAAGGACACAGAATGTCTGCAGAGACAAAGGGAATGCAACATGGACTGCAGCATTTCTCTGGTTAGCCTTCCCAACAACACTCACCTCACTGGCATTTTCCAGTGCCTTAGAAAAGAAATAAATTGCCTTTTCAGAAGTGAGCTTTCCCACTAGGAACATTGGAGGGGTGATACAAGAGACTTTACATGTATCATGACACCATCACATAAATGATCAAAAGTGCCAGTCACAACTTTTGCTTGCAACTTCTTGTAAATAGAGTTTGGACTGAGGAGGAAGACTTTAGAGATGGAGGGGATGAAAGGAGAGATCTCAATAGATGTAGAAAGGGAGGTTAGAGAAATTGGGAGAGGTAAAGGATGAGGTCTGTTCATGGCTGGAATTTAAAAAGAGTGCCTTGGGAGATGGAAGTCAAATGAATGGTAGAAAGGCATCAAAATATTTTTTTGTACATGTACATTTCTGTCCAAAGGGCAAGCAATCCATATTATGGGCAAACCTAGGTTATGTAGACTTTGCAGATATCACTTAAATTGGTGGCCAGCTCCTTTTGCATCCTTATTTGCTACTTCTTTTTCACTGTACATATGTAAAACGGAAGAGGAAGCTAAAACGCGAAAGCCTCATTTGCATCAAATGTGAACGTCTAAAGAAGAAACAGCTGTATAACTATAATTAGGAAACAGGAAGCCCAGATACTTATGCCTAATTTATTCATCTATATAACAAGTCCCTTGTGGAGGGGTAGTGATGTTCTCTGCAAAGTACAGGAGATAGAATAAGGGATTCAAGCAAATCTCCCGAGAGCAATAATAAAAACGGTATGAACCTATTTTGACATATCCATTGCTGAATACTTTGAGGAGCTAAAGCATATTGGAAGGTTTCGTAGGAGACATAACCTACTAAATAAAGCTATTATCTTGTGTCTCAGGTTGACAAGAATTACCCCTGGGATGTTAATAAGGTCATGCTGTTATTTCTTAGCACTTACATTTCTTTGAAGAATTAACTTAATTAACTGCCTCCATTACATTTGCACAGATTAGACTTTTTTATGATGTGCTGCCCATCAAGATGCTGAGGAGGGAGAAGCAAAGAAGATTTGAGTCCCGTGGGCGTATATAATCATCAGTTACTCCACTTACAGAATTTTGCCCCAATATACGTGTCTGTTCAAGCTCCTTTTTTATTTATAGAAGAGCTAGAATACTGCAGGTAGATGTGAGAGAAGAGAGGACCTTTGGAAACTTTTGGTTTTTTTTCTCAGATGAAGTATGCAAGATTTTTATGATCAAGATATGCCCCACCACAAAGAGCTGGGTCTTTCTTTAGGCACATTGGCTGTGAACAGTTTGTAACTTTGTTTAAAATCACTCAGACCCACCCTAGTGGGGCATGTTATTACACAAAGATTCAAATGTGCCAACTGTGTATGCTTTTATTTTGAATCTTTTCAGCTTGTGGATCTGGTGGGTGCAGAAAGAATGTCTGAAAATATGAAGGCTGCCTCCAATCCTATTTGACTATCCTGATCAACTACATTGGCCAGAGGGACTAAAATTCGTGTTTATGGTAAACTAACTCTTCCATGAAGGAAGAATGTGCCCCTACTAATTTACCAGGACAGTGGTTATATCATTAGTAAACTATAGTTCCCTTGACTAAAAGAATTGGGAAAATACTACCCACTTTTAAATTTTCATTTATGGCTAAGATGATCCAAAAAATTAACAGTTTCACAACTCTAGGCACATCTAGAACATATTGATTGTTTGAACATATTTCAAACAACTTTCAGAGGGAATAAGGATTGCCTTCGTGAATGACCTATGCTGGCAACCTGAAGGGCTATGCAGCAACTCTTGGTAGCCATCAGTACCATCAGCTACAGCAACTTTTTGAATGATCTCCCCTTATCTCTCAAATATTTGCTAAGAACAACATTTTGAGGAGAACAACGGGCACGCATTAAGAATTTCCACATTAGCCCTCCCCCTATAGGAGGACTACATGCCAGCTCTGTTTGGTACAGATCAGAACATTCAAACCAGGTGGGCATGGCCCTAAATGAAACAGTGAGACAGGTCACAGTGTGTCTAAAAGAGACCCCAATACAAAAGGTGCATTATCCAGCTTGTATTCCCACCCCCTCCAAAATGTTGTTGGGAAAGAATGGGTTAAAGCAATGTATATAGAAATGCACCTATTATACAGCCTCTAAAGTTGAGACTGAGATTGAGGGATAGCTTCCTCAAAACCTCCCTCCTCCTACTGTAATAACTGGCTACCACACTTCGCCCTGGAACTATGGAAGATGAATAAAGAGCTATCAGGCAACTGGGCACAACCACACAGCTGTCTGCAGCCTGGTCAAGAACAACCTTGGCCTGTATGGAAATAGCTAAATAGGCTGCGTGCCAGGGTAGGAAAATCAAAGGACAATCTAAGAAAATGGGGCTTGCCTATAGAAGATACTGTATGTGAGTGAATGCAGAAAAGAATAAGCCATCTCACATATGCTATTGTGGATACAATGTTCTTTAAAATGTATGGAGGAAGACCTCTTGCTGTCAAGAAAAAATGCTGTAGACATGGCCAAAAACTGAGTGAATGTCATTTAGTTTTAATCCTATTTATTTTACATACTTTTTACACATGCTATATTTATTATTGCATTTTACATTCTTTATTGGCTCAGTGTTGAATGTTGTAAATCTATAATTTGTAGGTGCTTCCGACATGAATAAAGAAAGAATCTCTCTTTGTCATGTTAAATTCTTGTCTTTTGTTCATGCTAGGATTCTGGAACCACTTTATCTCTTCTAAATATGGATTTGCCTATGCTAAAAGTTGAATGAATGAATGTGGATAAAATGTGGAATGCTGAGTTTCATATCAGTAAAATAACGTTAGAGCTCTGTTTGGACTTTTCACTGACATCTGGATTGGAGAAGACATTATTATCAGATTTGCCTATAATCAAGAGATGAATTATGGGATTAAAAGCTTTTTAATCAGTTAATTAAGAGGAGGTAAAAAGATAGTGAAATTGCTTATACTTGTGATGCAGTTGGAAGTTGCTTTCTTTTTTTTCATATTTGTTCTTGTTTTCTTGCATTTTTTTTCTTTTTTTCCTTAATTTCTATTATTTTTCACTATTGTAATTAATTTTTTTAATAACATTATTTTTAAAAAAGAATTCCAGAGACTATCCTGCTTTTCGAGTTTACCTGGCATATTAAGGATGAGCCCCTGGTGCTGTGGATGTATTTGGGGACACTTTTTAATATACTTTCTTCAAAGTTTGTTACTGTGCTGCTAGCTCTCTTGATCTTTTTGTTCTTTATATTTATCCTGTAAATCCTAAATTATGCATTGACACACCAATTAGCAGAAATGGGAGGGCAGTCCAGTAAAAAGGGAGAGACTCTAATACTGGACAGTTCTTCCAGCTTGACAATCAGCTGTTTGGTGGGTTTATTTGGACACTGGATTTAGCACACTTCTGAAAGAGCACTAAACCCACTTTAATCAGTGAGGGAAAGTATGCGATCCACCAAGAAATGGGGCTTGTTTTACATAAGCTAAATTTGTCAGTAAAGTACTAGGCTGTCTTCAGAGTTATCTCATTGCTCTGCCAATACAATATAGGTAGTCTTTGACTTACAACCACAATTGGAACCAGAATTTCTATTGCTAAGCAAGGTGGTGGCTATGTGAGTCACACCTAATTTTACAACCGTTGTTGCCATGGTCGTTAAGCAAATCAGGCCTCCCCCATTTGACTTTGCACGTCATAAGTTGCCTGGGAAGGTCACAAACATGGCCCTGCAATGCTGCAATCATCCTAAAATATGCCAGTTGCCAAGTACTAAATCTTGGATCATGTAATCATGAGGATGCTACAATGGTCATAAATACAAAGACCGGTCATAAGTCATTTTTCCAGTGTTGTTATGACATCAAATAGTCACTAAAATGGTAAATTAAGGCCTATCTGTAGTCAGTAAAGAGCATAACAATATCTTCATTTAGACACTGCCAAATGTTACAGCTGGTTTATGGGGGAAATACTACTTTAAAACAGTTAAGGATGACTTAAGCCTATATCACTCATGGGCTGGGAAGTAGAAGAAGGCAGCATCATAGGTACATGGCAGAATAAACAGATTACTGAGGCCTGTTTGGTTGGTTAGATACAAGGTGGGATGGCCCCATATACTATAGCTAATAATGTCCAAAAATTATGATATCTTGATCTAAGTTCTACTCAGCTATTTGCCATGCTTCCAGAATGTTTTCCCCCAATATCAAAATCCAACAGCACACAAGTAACTCTTCTGTGTATTTAAAAGGGTCTATCTTCTCTGCTCTTCTTGCCTCACACTACCAGGTCTGTTTGGATGTATTTTCTCATATCCAAAGCAAGTGTAGGCAGGATCTGAAAGGAGACAAAGGAATAATCCTGTTTCCCTCCACTTTCAGACAGCCCAGTAGTTAGTAATAGGCCAAATAGATATAAGTTGAAGCTGTAAAAGGAAAGTTGTGCTTACAGATAACATCACTGCTGTTCCCTCAGCCCCATGGGAAAACCACAAAATTTGTTTTTGATTGCTAGAATTTAAGAGCATTTTGTTTCTGAACATATGCAGTATTTTAGCTTTGTGTATACTGACATCTAGTGGCTACAAATATAATCTGAATTGAAGAATTCTCCAGCCAAATCCAGTACAAAAATTGGGTTCACATATAGATAAGACAGACCCCTTGATTCCCAGTTTTTTAAAATAAAGAACTATACATCTTTGTATCCCTTAATATAATATTTTTTATTCTCTTGAGTATCTAAATAACTAATCATGAATGAGTTTGGAAACAGGATACCCATGTAGTTCAAGAATTATATCAACATGTTTAAACCAGACAAGAACTAAAGTTAGATTGATACAAGCAATGATTTGCTTAGCCATGGTTTGTAGAATAAGTTGTAATCTGGGGTTTTTTCCCCCCACATTCTAAGCCAAACGCAAATAAAGTATATGAAAATGATGAACAACCGATCTAAAAAAACTGCCATATGCCAACAAAATTCATAAATCAACCAATAAAGAGGCTTTTGTATCTTTACAAAGTGAGGACAAGTCTTAAGAATTCCACTTGTTTAAAATTAAAAGGCTTTAAAAGATGGTACGTTGTCAAATTGGATAAATCCTGCCTGTTTCTGTCAGTTCTATTAATGCTAATGATATTACTGTTGATTCTTTTGTTAACTGATGCCTGTCTCAAATGCCATTTGTTAGCCACAAGGTAGGATATAAATTAAAAAAATAATGGTCAAACTATGAAATTCATTTTTTTAAGAGCTAAACATCTCCTTAAAAGGATATTCAAGTAAAGGACTATTAAAATATTAAAATCCCAATGGGCTATCATTAAGGGATGTGAGAGAAGTAATATATTGGATTGGTTTTTTTTTAGATGCTACCTATTTTCTTATAGACATCACACTTGTCAATTTCAGTTTTTCATCAAGCAAATTTTGTTCTACCTTGATTTGCGACCGATTTGTCTAATGACTGTTCAAAGTTATACCAGCACTGAAAAAAGTGACTTAAGACTGGTCCTTGCATTTATAACCATGATAGCATCCTAAGGTCATATGATCACCATTTGTAAATTTGGTGGTGGTGGGGCCTTCCAACAAGCTAAGTCAATGAGGAATGTCACATTCCCTTTACAACTGCAGCAAAAAGGTCATAAAATTGGGCATGATTCACTTAACAACTGCATCGCTTAGCGACCAATGTTCTGGTCCCAACTGTGGTCATAAGCTGAGGACTTCCTGTGCTAGGAACTAATTCCATTCTTTCAATTGCTGAAATTGCTTTTCTTTCAATTGTGCGATTGTTACCACTAGTCTGTGTTGCAAAAGAAGGAGGGGAAGGAGGTGGCATCTTCTTAAGGGACTTATAACCTCCAGATAAGCTTTTTGTTCATACTGAATATTTTTAGGCTATGCTGTTATCACGCTTAGAAAGTGTTACA
This sequence comes from Bungarus multicinctus, assembly GCA_023653725.1. Classification (NCBI taxonomy): domain Eukaryota; kingdom Metazoa; phylum Chordata; class Lepidosauria; order Squamata; family Elapidae; genus Bungarus; species Bungarus multicinctus. The sequence goes on along the minus strand of CM042836.1, from coordinate 52,908,654 downwards.
GTGAATTATTGAAAAACAAGACAAAGGACAAGATACAAGAATCAGACTTTGGGCTGAAGTTTCCCCGGAGCATGACATCCAGTTGAGATGTTCTCCATTTCTGGATTCAATAGTGTAGATAGAGAGCTTTTCTGTGATGGATAAACTATGTGGAGAAATCTGAACTGTCAAAATAACTCGTAGAATTGCACATTGATGGATTAATTTTACTTCCTTGAATGCACATAGTTTAGTCATTTCAAATGCAATGAAAACTTAATTAAGAGGACATTTGGGGAATGGAAGTCTGGGATCTCCAAATGTCTGGTAATCAAAAACTAGGTCACTTGTAGCAATTTACATCAACAGAGTAATGCTATCAGTACACAAACAACACAAATCACTGTAAGCAATATAAAATTAATACTTTGTAAGCAATATAAAATTGGGAGGAGATACCGAGGCAGAAATAAAGTCCATTCCATCCATCCAGTTAAAGAGAGATCTGTTAAATCAAGGTTTTATTGTACTGAACTATATTTTGATATGTCCCCCACATTTTATAGGGGGCCTGGAACAATTATTGCCATTGTTCCATTAACAAGATTTTCTGAAAATGCTATTTGCAGAAACACCTTTGTCAGCTATTTGGACAAGAAAGGCCCTATTGTGTTTTTCCCTCACTGAAACATACCCCTTTTTCTGTAGTGGTGATTGAGCCTTACTTTACTTTGAAGAGGACATTTGTTTTTAAAGAAACTATAAGAATCCTAATTTTTTTTAATCATTTACTTTGTTTTACTGTTTTGTGTTCGCATCTTTTGTCACCATTGGTAAACATATTTGGAATCCTTTTGTGATGGAGAGGTAGGTTACAAATTCAAAATCCCTTCTTGGTAAGCAAACACTCATTAAGGAATTTTCTGCTCTGGAGGTCCAAACTTTCTCTGCATTTAGAAAAAGTAAAGATATGGTTTTATTACAATGGACTTTTGGTCCCCTAGCAAGACATTGTTTACTTGTATTTTATTTTACTTTATGAATAAAGTATTTTTTATATTTTTATTTCCTTTCATGAATAAAGTATTTACTTCTTGAATAATAAATATGCTTATATGAATGAATTTTTTTTGTTTGAGTAAGAGTGGACAGCTTTGCATTTCCTCAAGATATAATTTTTCTCAAAATACAAAATAACTCATTTAGCCAGCCAAAATCAACAGGTGGATCATAATAACAGTATGCCTGACCTCTTCACCGTTGTCCTGTTTATCAGGCTGTTTTTCTTCCTAACTCTTATTAGCTGCTCTCAGACACAACTATAAATGAGAGGTACTTTCAAAACATATGCCTCTTTCTTTAATGCACTGGCATTCCAGAAGTACAAAGTATCATAGCATTAGTATTCCTCCATTATTTTTAAATCATCAAAATCTTTGTTTCATGAGGTCAGCTAAGGGCTGATTAATATGTAAAAGAATTGCCCTGCAAAGAAAAAGATGATACTTTTATCTATCCAAAAGATGAGAATTCTTCTCTTCCTCATCCTAACGGAGGCACACAAGAACTATTTTCAACCCAGTAATGCTCTTTTGGAAACAAGGCTATGCCATTCTGTCCTGCCCCAAAAAGCCTGTTTTTGTGCTCAGAATTTTTAATGAAGAGTGGGGAAGGAAGTGCAGAGATTTTTAAATGGCATTTTGCATGTAATTGAAGTGTACACTATGTTCTGCATACTGACTTAGCTTGTAATTTGTTTGTGTTTGCCATATTGTGCTGTGCATGTATTTATTTAACGGCAGCCTTGTTTTTAACAGGATTTAGTATGCTGATCATTATATAGCCTGAGCCTAGTAGGATTTACATTTGACTTATTTTGGAAAAGCTAGGTAGGACCTGCCTAAATACAAGTAGTCCTCAACTTACCACCACAAGAGTCCAAAATTTATGTTGTCCAGTGAGAAATTCGTTAAATGATTTTGTCCCGTTTTACAAGTTTTCTTGCTGTATTTGTTAAGTGAATCACTCAAGTTGTTAAATTAGTAACATGGTTGTTAAGTGAAACTGGATTCCCCATTTACTGATTGTCAGAAGGTTGCAAAAGGCGATCCTATGATCCACCTCAAGACACTGCAACTGTCATACATGAGTCAGTTGTCAAGCATCTGAATGTAAAGCAAGTGCCCATGGGGATGCTGCAATGGTCATAAGTATGAAAAATGGTCATAAGTCACTTGTTTCAGTGCCATTGTACAAATGTCACTAAGTCAACTGTTATAAGTCGAGGACTACCTGTAATATAATTAGTATTTAAATCGGAAGATCCCAGAGCTATAGGCTATACCGTGAATTTAAAAAAAAAAATCCAAAAAGATTTTAATGGCAAATCCTTTCCGAATTGCTCCCTTCCAGCCTCCCAAAATCAAACAACGCACATGCTTATGGAGAGACCAACAGCTCTGTTGCAGCGAGGTCTGACAGAGGTATCCAAACTCATTCAGACACACCAGGAATTCCCAAGAAGTCGGCACGGCTGTGATCCCTCGGCCGCGGTGACAGAGAAACTCCAGGGGGCTCTGAGAAACAAATTACCAGCGAGTCCCGGCCCCCGAGTGGGAGGCGTAACGGGAAGCAGAAAGGAAAGCCCCCTGAGCACATGATCCCCGATCGCGTGGTTTCCCTATCAAGCACCCGCCCACCCACCTCGCTGGAGTCTAGTTCTCTTCAGACGGATCCATCGCCCCGGGCGGCCTTCGAAGAGCTCCATAGCGAGGCGAGGCTAATCAATCGCTGAAGCTGAGGCGCTGGGACGAGGCGGGATCACGCGCTCTGCGCTCAGCACATTCTTGACGCCACCGCCGTTGAAGACGCAGAGCTGAAATTGCCGCCTTCCTTCTCGAAGCTCGGCGGGAAGCTTTCCCTGGGGGCGTCGCGGGTCTAGGGGTTACAATGGCGGAACCCGCGGAGAACCTATACCGGGCCGAATACGCCAAGAGCGGGCGGGCTTCCTGCAAGAAATGCAAGGAAAGCATCGCCAAGGACTCGCTCCGCCTGGCCATCATGGTGCAGGTAGGGACCCTACCTTCCCTCTTTAAGCAGGCTTCAGAGCCTAAGCCAAGCAAGGCTTTCGCCCTAGGCCACTCAGGCCCGGGAGCGCCACGTTGCCTGCAGAAGCGGGCGATCATCAATCGTCTTTGTGGCCGCCCCTCGGTGCATCTGTTACCCTCTCGCCGCTGCCCTTTTTGCGCCTGATCCCTGGAATCGGTTCGATTCCGTTTTGTTTATGTGCCACTGATGGGTCAAGGCTGCTGAAGGATGCGGAGCGCAGCGCAGGAGGAACCGCCCTTTCCCTTTCATAGTTTCCCTTCTTATGAGTACCTTCCAGAGATTCTAGTTTGAAATCATTTTTTTGCCAGGGTCATTTTCTGCCATCGGGCCGCCTTAAGCTGCATGCCTCTTTATCTTTTCACTTAGGAGGAAATTCTTTGGGTTTTTTACGTCTGGGTGGAGAAATTTGAACTGACAGTAGTTCGTCCATTCCCACGTTGTCCCATTAGGGTCGCGGGGTTTAGCTGCTCGTCCTGCAGTGGGCGGTGGATTTCACCTTTTTTTTCCCGTCGATCGCTATGCTTCATGTGAAAACTCACAACCAAGTCCAATACCCTGTTTTTTCACAATATGATTTTTAATTCTACCCTCTTAAAGGTTTGTTCAGAATGGCATAGCTCCGAGTAAATGTTTATACAACTTTGAATGAGGCTTTTCCCTGGGATTAACAAATTTCTTGATCCCGATGCCCAGTCTAGTTGGAATTAATGGAGTTGGGACAATCATATATTGGACAGGGCTGACATATGGAATCCTTATCTTTGAGTTGGAGAGGATTTTAAAATCTAGAATGTAGGACAGCTGTTGCTTGCTTTGTTAAAAATAGACATGCACTGCAATCATATTTTTCAATCTTTATATTTTGGAATCTGAGTTTGAATGCTATGTTCTGCAGTAGGTCATAAAGTCTTCAAGCATACAGTTTTGACTCTAGTCTGATCTGTTGCCAAAAACAGTATATAGAGTATATATCTATTGAGTTAGGAGGAGTTTATTCAGCCAAGCAGTACTGCATTCTTCCATCTCTTGATAATTTACTATTTTTGTTATAAGCCTGTGAATTTGATTCCATTTGACATAATAATAAAATAATGTAATTGGCAATCCTGACAGTTTGTAACTGGCCAAAGGCAGCTTGATTGCAATAGGGTGAAATGAAATAAATGGAATAATAATGATAGTATATATAGTCTAATGTCTTAAAACCTATTGTTGTGCAATATATACTGTATTCCATTCTCCGAGGAGCATGCAGAAGCATTTTGTTCATAACTTCTTACCTAGAAAAGTAGGTCAGGCAGAGAGCAAGCAGCTTTAGATATACTAGCAGGGGAACAAGAAGATGATTGAGTTTCTTATCCTTGGCATGCAGATGAACTTTGCTACAGAATACTGCTGCTGCATATAATTGTTCATGCTGAATTATTCTGTAGACCTTACCCTCTCAAGTACAACCAAAAAACCCTGCCCCAAAATAGAATATCTATTCACTGCTTAATGACATTCCATATTATAGATTGCATCATGAAAGAAATAAGCAAACAAACTTGGTAGCAATGGATGTCCTGTAAAATGGGGGAAATTGGTGATCATGGAACCATTTTGCTGAATGGTACTTGTACATTTGCCTAGTAACTTGTACTATTTATTACAGTACTATTTAATATATTTTTGTTTAGTTAAGTTTTCAGTGATGTAAATCTGTTAAGCAACAATACTTAATAGACATCCTATTCATCCTATTTTAGCTACTATTCTACCTTTACATTGATTCATTGTTATGAAATGTCTTGCTTTATCCATTTTTATTTTTTATAAAATGTTTTTGAAAGAGAAAACTGTGACTGCCAAATTAGATTAGACTTTGATGTACTAATAATTATGATTCAGAGGCTTCTTTCACTAAATGCCTTGTACTCTTATAATCTGGAAAAACCTCTTTATTGCAATCAGTGATCCATACTTTTATCGTACTGTATTGTACTTTTACAATAAGATGTAAAAGTATATAAAAACAATTATTTGGTAATCAGGGATACACTATTTGATGGTGCGTCCTAATTGCTGCCACAGAAAACTTGGGCACAATATTGGGGAAGCTGTCATTGGAATTGGAAAGTAAAAAGTTTATATACCAAAAATCTGTCTGTCTGGAGTGTTGTTGCAAGATAGCATGATTAGGGATTCCATAAATCCCTATAAAAAAATTTGGTACAGCAGTATGTGAGTGATGGTTTTGATTCCTTTTCAAATGCATGAGCCAAGTTTTTTTCACTATGTACCAGAAAGAACGTGAATGGCAAGATGTTACATTGTGTGCCTTTCTTCAACCTAGGGAAACTGAGAGATGCCATATATTTGTTTGGCTCTGGGAACCTTGGGATCCAGGTTCTATTGTTGTCAAGGTTCCTATTGACCTCCAATTGATACTGCAGGTGCTTTATCTTCTGAAGCAGCATATGACTGGCCTAATTGTAATCCAAAGTGGGGAGGTACTCCATTGAAAGGTCATAAGAAGCTGGTTTGGATTCTGTAAGACCATGGCAACTTAAATTATATTTCTTTTGTCGGTGCAATTGTTGGGAAGAGATTGATTGGGAAAAATGAGATTTTTAACCAGTAGCTAATCATCATTGTAGCTCAGTTTTTTTTAAAAAAAAAAACTTTAGTTCTATTGGAAACAATATCCTTCTAGGTTCAGTTCCAAGTGGGGAAAAAGACACGATTCATGGAAGTTGCTTGGAAAGAAGGTTTAATGGTGGATAGGACCACGTGCCTTGGAGTTCCTGGGAGAAAAAGGGAGAGATGCTGAGAATCCCTTGGTTTTATACCCTCTGTTGGGCCCCACCTTACTGTTTCCTGTTCCTGTGTAAGAAATGTATCCCATTGGCTGTCAGACTCCCAGGGGTGGGGGTCTTAGCTAACTTAGACTTTGTCTGGATCACATGGCTTCACCTGAGAGCTGGCTAATGCAATCTTCCCAGACTATGTGGTGAGATGGATAATCCTATCATTTCCTGAGGGCCATCCTTAATCCCATCACCCTGGAGCTGAAGGGGGAGCAAGGAGCTGCAGGAAGTTGCTTTATCTTTAAAACATATTTCTCCTTTTCTCATCCAGGGAAATATAATATTCTGCCTCTTTAATATTTCCTAGAATATTTCATTCTTCTAGGAGAAGGGTGGGTGCTAACTTTCTAAAGTTCAATGTAGGTAGTGTTGCACCTCCAAATTCTTATTAAAGCCTGAGCAGAAGGAAGCAAAAGGAATAGAGGAACTATAGTTACTTCTGGATGTTATGGAAATCTGAACAGCAAACCTATTGATAACAGTGGATAAAAATTGATGATTTTTTTAAAATTAAAAAAAAATCAGATTTTTAAAATTTAAATTGGATTTTTTTATTTTTATCAAATTTATTTTAATAAAATACTTTTGGAGTAAAAAAACTAAAGATAATTTTCTATTTAAGATACATTAATAATTTAGTTTATTCAGCATGAAATACAGCTTAGTTACATAGCATGAGGCTGTATATTTTGTTTGCAAATAATATTAAAGATTCTAACTACCAGCAAGAATAAGTCCTTACATTTAAAGAGCACCTGTCATTTCAGATCCATCATGGCAGCGCCTGTTAGTGGGCATCCACCATCCCTCACCTTGTTTTGTCACTGCTGCATCACCAATCGTCCCATTAAAGTGAATGGGACTGTCGGTGAGTCAACAACTGGTTAGAGGAGGAGCTGCTGCAGGACAGAGATGGCAGTTGCTCTTTAAAAATTATGATTTAAATTGAGTTGATTTAAATCAAGCCTTTTTACAAGTAATTTAAATTGACTTGATTTAAATCAAACCCACCCTGATTGATAATAACTAGACATGGACAGTTAAAGAAAAGGAAATAGTACTCATAGATTGGCACAAGTTGTTTATTTATAAAATGTATTACCTGCCCATCTTGCCACACAGTCATCCCTGGGTGGCTTACAATATTAACAAATAAAACTGTATAATTTATCATAATATAAATACTATACTGTAAAATCAACCCAGCTAAAAAGATGGGGGGATATGATAAGAAAGGGAAAGGATTGGATCTGTAATTACTCAATCAACCACCCCAAACATATGAAGCTCATCCATTCGTGCTCCAATCCAACATTTTTGTCTGGATTCTAATTATACTGTATGACGTTATTTCTTACCCAATTCAATTGTATTGATTTACATGCCTGAGGTTCTCTCCCCATTCTTTTCAGTCCCCTATGTTTGATGGCAAAATACCTCATTGGCACCACTATTCTTGCTTCTGGAAACAAGCTCAGCTGTTGTCCCATGCTGATCTGGATGGCTTCTCAGAACTGCGTTGGGAAGACCAGGAAAAAATTAAAAAACACATAGAAAGTGGAGGAGCTGCAGCAGGTAAGCTACTCACTGGTAATAGAAAGAGAAACGGCTGTTATTTTTATGCTGAGAGCAGATTTCATTAATGGAGAAATGTTAGAAGATCTCCAAAATATAAATGTTTAAGAAATTATTTGGAAGTAAGTTTCAGTGAATAACTATTGCTGTTGTCCTTTGGTATCATTCTTGCATGTTCTAGAACAACGGTCGCCAACTGGTGGGCCACGAGAAAATTTTGGTGGGCCGCATAGAAATCTCACCGCCAGAGCACACCCCCCCCAAGCAATTAATTCAGGCTGTGCAGAAATACAAGGCTGCACCCACATGGCCCACAGTAATCCTCTCCACCCACTCACTCCTTAACCTGGCAAATTTGCCTGCTAAATTGCTATCTTTCCTTTTTCCAACAATTAGCTATTAGCTAGGAAGAGGAAATAGTTGGATTTCTTGCTTTCTAGGTAGTCTTTAGATCTTCGGCTCTGCTTTTAAGCACAGCCGAACCTCCCTTAGGACTGAAGGTTCTATTATTCAGTGCAGATTCAAGGCAAGCAAATTTTATGTGACAGGCTGAGCTAGCTGATGGCAGATAGATAGATCACTGAATGGTTCTGTGAGCATCTCAATCTGCCTGCTTTGCCTGATTTTGGGTAAAGGTTGCTCTTTTTTTAAATAAAAAATTCAATATTTACATACATGGTATGTTGTGAGTTAATTATGTGAGTTTGATTGCAAGCAAACTTTATGTGACAAACTGAGCTAGCTGATGGCAGATAGAGCTCTGAATGAATCTGTGATTCTGTGAGCAACTCAATCTGCCTGCCTGCTTTGCCTGATTTTGGGTAAAAGTTGCTCTTTTTTAAATAAAAAATTCAATATTTATATAAATATTTATAATATTTACATATAAACCATGCCCAGCCACCAAGCTAACAAATTAGGCCATGCCCACAGAACTGGTTAGTGGTCCCTGGGATTTAAAATTACAAGTTTGGTGGTCCCTGAGATCAAAAAAGTTGGTGACCCCTGTTCTAGAAAACATTAATTGTAACCAAGCATTTCTCTTTCTTAGTATGGTCTCAGAAAGTATTCATTTCTGAGCAAATCTAACTGATTTATGTATCTTATTTTTGTTGTCCCACAGAATTCACTAAATCAGAACCTAAAAATTATTCCTTTCCTTTTTTTTTAGGCAAAGGTGGTGGCCAAGAGGGAGGTGGCAAACGTGAAAGAACTTTAAATGATTTTGCGGCAGAATATGCAAAGTCCAATAGAAGTACTTGCAAAGGTTGTGAACAAAAGATAGAAAAGGTAAACATATGGGTAGCTCTCTGTGTGTAAAGTTGTAGACATTCACAAAAAGATACACAAACACTGTTTTTAATGGCAGAAATATTTTGTAAAGCAGAACTCCCCAACCCCTGGGCCACAGCCCACTACTGGGCCGTAAGCTGTTCAAAACCAGGGCTTCTGAAGCAGTGGGTGAGTGCCTGGACTTACTTCCTCCTTATGCAAGCAGCAGGAGAGCGCATTCCTGCGTGCGTGCTCCGCTGCTTATGTAAATGGAGCTGTATGCGCAGTTGCCCACAGTTCATGCTGAACACTCATACACACACCCACATACCAGCCCATCAAGCCGGAAAAGTTGGGGAACTCTGTCCTAAAGCATCCCTCCGAATCAGAAATTCTGATTATTTTAAATTATTTTTAAGACTGTCCAGGTTATTTTTTGTCTTTAAATTCCAATGAATATGGTCTAAATACTCCATTTTCATAGTCTCCCTTAAATAAAACATTAATGGAATTCATTTATGATTATATAATAATTGAAGAGGCAAGATTGAAATTTCACATGGTCTAAATTTAATTTGTTTAAAAATTAAATGTAATGGGTTGTATAGTCATAAAATAAAAGCTTTGACATTGAAGAAATGTAACATGAAATCTTGAAATTTTAAGAGTTCTGTATTATTCCTGAAATGGAGGTGGAAGAATAATTTTTTTCCTTCTAATTTTTTGTCTATATAGTAACACATATTATCTATCCATTGACATCCTATTCTAATTAAAGAAATAAAGAATAGAGAGATTTTAGTGTGTGCGTGAAAGAGAAAAATTGAAAACATTAATTTGGGACTGAAAGAATCTGTTTTATATTCAAAAGTAGGAGCTCATTCCATTTTTATTTCAGAAACAAAGTTCCTATTAATGTGTTTTTTTGAAACACTGATTTAACTTCCAGAAACAGTGAATAAAACTCAAAATGCATTATTCTGAATTATTAATAAAATAAATAAAATATTAAAGTCCTGGCTTGAAACCTTAGTAGGCATTTGCCTAGTTTTGTTTGTTTGTGAGTTTGTTTCTAATTTCTCTTTCTGTCTATGCAGGGTCAGATCAGAATCTCAAAGAAAATGGTACTTCCTACAAAGCCACAGCTGGGAATGATAGACAATTGGTACCATCTTGCCTGTTTCAGTAGCCACAGAACAAATCTGGGTTTTCTTCCCACCTTTAATGCCTCTCAGATCCAGGGCTTTGAGCTCCTGAAGGCAGAAGACAAAGAAACTCTAAAGAAGCAGCTACCCTCTGTCAAGAATGAAGGGTATGTAAAAAATGCCAAAAAAGGTGCATGTCATACTCTTGATCCCTGATTTTGATTATGACCGATTCCTCTAAAACGGGTCGCCAACCTTTTGGACCTCAGGGACCACCAAACTCATACTTTTAAATCCTGAGATCCACTAATACGAATTTTTTAAAAAGCTAATATATTTAATACAATTTTTTATGTTAAATATATATATATATGTGTGTGTATATATGTGTGTGTGTGTGTTAGGTTTTGAGCTGATAAATAATTAAGGGAGACTAGGATAGATCTATTTCGAGCTAGTTAGCTCTCTTCAGCTAGCCATACCCTTACTGGGATTCGAACCAGGGAAGTATTACATGTGAGGCAGTTGTAATTGCCACTGGACCACTGGTTCTATCCTGTTCAGCTGAGGCAGGGGAATAAGTATATACTTTGTGTTACACACCCTGTTAAGCCCCAATTAAGAAAGCAGTATGCTTCCTCCCTTAATTGGGGCTTAACAGGGTGTGGTAACACAAAGTATATACTTATTCCCCTGCCTCAGCTGAACAGGATAGAACCAGTGGTCCAGTGGCAATTACAACTGCCTCCCATGTAATACTTCCCTGGTTCGAATCCCAGTAAGGGTATGGCTAGCTGAAGAGAGCTAACTAGCTCGAAATAGATCTATCCTAGTCTCCCTTACTTAATTATTTATCAGCTCAAAACCTAACAAACATGTAAACAAAAGACAACGAAACAAACAGCTTTCTGTCGGTATGGTCTCTGGTTATGAGCCGAAAGACAGAAAAGAAAGCAGTATGCTTCCTCCCTTAATTGGGGCTTAACAGGGTGTTGTAACACAAAGTGTGTGTGTGTGTGTGTATATGTGTATATATACATGTAATACTTCCCTGGTTCGAATCCCAGTAAGGGTATGGCTAGCTGAAGAGAGCTAACTAGCTCGAAATAGATCTATACTAGTCTCCCTTATTTATTATTTAAAATTATCAGCTTAAAAATCTTACACACATGTAAACAAAAGGCAACGAAACAAATAGCTTTCTGTCAGTATGGTCTCTGGTGATGAGCCGAAAGACAGAAAAGAAAGCAGTATGCTTTCTCCCTTAATTGGGGCTTAACAGGGTGTTGTAATACAAAGTATATACTTATTCCCCTGCCTGAGCTGATAAGGAGAGAGCCAGTGGTGTAGAGGCAATTACAACTGCCTCACATGTAATACTTCCCTGGTTCGAATCCCAGTAAGGGTATGGCTAGCTGAAGAGAGCTAACTAGCTCGAAATAGATCTATACTAGTCTCCCTTATTTATTATTTAAAATTATCAGCTTAAAAATCTTACACATATATATATATATATATATATACCGTGTTTCTCACAAAATAAGGCAGGGCCTTATTTTTTTTTTGAGCCCCAAAAAAACGGCTAGGCCGTCTTTTCGGGGGTGAATTAATTTCTCTTCCCCCCCATTAGCGGGTGGGCGGCAGCGGTGTGGATGTCGGCTTTGGCAGGGCATTTTAAATTGCAAGACCTTCAGCGCCTGCCACTGCTGCTTCCTTTGCCGCTCTTGCTTTTCCTTCGCTTACCTCCACAGTTCCCGCCGGCGCTGAAACGAGAACAGCAGCAGTGCCGGCGGGAACATGGAAGCATTTCTCCTGCTGCTCGGATGTGTGCGGAAGCCTCCTGTGTGTCTTCCACGTTCCCGCCGGCACAAGAACAGCAGCAGCGCCGGCAGGAACGTGGAAGACACACAGGAGGCTTCCGCACACACCCGAGCAGCAGCAGAAACGCTTCCACGTTCCTGTCGGCACTGCTGCTGTTCTCGTGCCGGCAGGAACTGTGGAAGCCATGGAGGCAGCTTCCCCGCCCAAGAAGCAGCAGAAATGCTTCTACACTTCCTGCTGGCGCGAGAACAGCAGCAGCGCCGCGTAGGGCGCTGTTAAAGACAAGTTTCCTCCCCCTGTCCTCCCCCCCAGCATGTTTTAACCCCCGCCCTCCCCCCCCAGGATGTTTTAAACTACCGTATTTTCCGGCGTATAAGACGACTTTTGAAACCAAAAAAAGACAACCGAAAATCCGGGGTCGTCTTATACGCCGGGTCATCTTATACGCCGGAAAATATTACGGGCGTCGCCGGGAGACGCTCCTCCCCTTCCCAAAGAGAACAAGATGGCGGCCGCTCTGCCGGCCCATCATGCTCCGCGGGAGGCCTGGTCGTCTTCCGTGTGTGTGGGAGAGAGACCGAGAGAGCCGCCCTGGGGCCGGAGGAGGAAGGTTGTACGGTCGGCTGATGCGAGCGCGAAGGAAGGAGAAGCATTTACAAATCCTTGCAGCTTAATTTTGAATACCCGTATTTTCTGGTGTATAAGATGACTTTGAAAAAAGACAAGCGAAAATCCGGGGTCGTCTTATACGCCCGGTCGTCTTATACGCCGGAAAATACGGTAGGCCTAAATTTGGGGGGAGGGGCTTAATTTCATTTCATGCCTAGAAAATATGCTGGGTCTTCCTATTGGTGGAGGCCGTATTGTTGGAGAAACACGGTGTGTATATGTGTGTGTGTATATGTGTGTGTGTGTGTGTGTGTGTGTAAGGTTTTTAAGATATATATATATATATATTTGTTTTCGGAGACTTTCGCGGGTATTTGTATGTGGATCTTTGGTTCTTCGGGTTTTCTCCCGCGTAGAGTTGGAAATATCTAGGCGACGTTTCGATGAAGTCTCATTCAACAAATATATATATTTGTTTTCGTAGATTTTCACGGATACAGGCATGCAAGTCTTGGTGTGTTTGGGTCTTTTCCCATGTAAGATTGAGACTATCTGGGCAATGTTTCGACGAGATCCCACTCGCCATCTTCAGGCTGGTGCTTTCGGCTTTCTGCGAGCAAAGCGTGATCTGAGCTGCTGACTCCCTATATATACTGGCGGGGAGGTTGGCTGTGTTGTCATTTCTTGATCCGTTGATGGAGTTGATGTTTGCAGATTGGCTGGCTTTTTCTTAAGAACATCTGTGGCTGAGGTATTGGCTTTGTGTCTATGCCTCCTGTGTTGTAACGACTTGGGTAATGGGCTATGTGATGACCTTCTGAGTTCTAATCTTGTGACCTGGGTCTTGTGCTATAATCTCCTGGGTCATAATGACCTGGGTAATGGGCTGTGTGATGACCTTCTGAGTTCTAATCTTGTGACCTCCTGGGTCTTGTATTGTAATCTCCTGGGTCGTTGGCTGTGTTGCAACATCCTGAGATTTTGTGGTGTAGCCTCCTGAGTTCTGTGATGTGATATCCTGAGCGGGTGGCTGTGATGTGACGAAAGACACCCCCACAACATGAACAAACGGGATGATGCCTCCCGCCTACCAGACATTTGGAAACTAGCCCTTATCAACAAATGAGTCCCAGCCATGAAAACCAACACTGGGCCCAAAACAACACAGGACGCCATCACCAATTTCCCTCACCATACACACACACACACACACACACACACATATATGTGTATGTATATGTATGTATGTGTGTATATATATATATATATGTACATACATACATGATACACACACACACAAACACACACACACTTAATTATAACAAAAATGTAAATGCTTAATGATAACAAAATAAAAAGTTCTGGGCTGGAAGCTTCCCCCCACCTGGCACCTTCCAAAGAGAGAAGAGCAGGCGGGTGTGTGTGTGTGTGTGTCTGAGCTGAGGGGCCTCGGGGCACTGCCGCTGGGAGAAGCAGAGGTAGAAAGGGGGCTTTGCTCTCCTTGGGGGGCAGCGCCCCTTGGCTGCCACTGCAGGCGCTTCTAAACGGTTTTAATTTTAAAATTTTCAACCTTTGATTGCTTTTATTTATTAGCCATCCTATTTAATCTTTTTAACTGTTTTTAAACATTGTATTTTTCATTGCATTTTATCTGTCTGTACACCGCCTCGAGTCCCGTCGGGGGAGGGGCCGGTATAAAAGACCAATCAATCAATCAATCTGCCTGCAGAAGGACTACTGCACTTATTGATTATTTGGGGAAGGGGAGGGGGAAAATGTGGGAGCTTTCAGATCCTGGGTGGAAGATTGAGATCCCTGGAATCGGTGCAGCTGAAGAAAAGCTGGGGGAGGGGCTCTTTCAGCCTCACCTGGAGACAGGCAAAGAAAGGTGTCCCTGGGGGCACTTCACTTGCTTTAGCACTTCGCTGCCAAACCCAGCCACAGCCAGTGATTATTTGGGGGTGGGGGAGGAGTGAGAGAGAGAGAGAAAGCATCTGTCGCATTACCCGGGGAGGAAAGGAGGTGAAACAAAACTCACTCTTTCACTGAGATCTACAAGATGCCAATCTACCGTATTCCAGGAGTTCTTCAAAATCATCAAATGCTCCCACTTGCAGTTCCTGTGACTCCTGGCTCAGGTCTCTTGAGATGCACACTCCCACACACAGCAACAACAGTCCCCTCCCCCAGCGCCCGCTCTCAGCTCTCCCCATTAGTTTTCTAGCTTTGAATTGCTCCTGGCTCTCGCAGCTCTCCACTCTCCCACCATCGAAGCCTGGCTCTCTCTCTTTCCTCCCCCCCACCCATGTACAGGCAGGAAAGGAAAGAGAGACGGAGCCGTGCACAGCTCTCCCCTTTTCCAGCCCTTGCTGCCTCTCCCAACATCGAAGCCTCGGAAACACAGGCAAAGCCGCCACAGCAGTAGCGCTCTGAATTGCTTGCTGCTCCACTTCTGCCTCCTCCTCCTCCAGCACCACTTCCTTCTCTGGGTAGGGCGATTCTTAACTAACCGAGCATGCTAAGGCAACTCAGGACGCTACTGCTGCAGCGGCTTTACCTGCGTCTCCGAGGCTTCGATGTTGGGAGAGGCAGCAAGGGCTGGAAAAGGGGAGAGCTGTGCACGGCTCCGTCTCTCTTTCCTTTCCTGCCTGTACATGGGTGGGGGGGAGGAAAGAGAGAGAGCCAGGCTTCGATGGTGGGAGAGTGGAGAGCTGTGCATGGTTCCATCTCCCTTTCCTTTCCTGCCTGCACGTGGGCGGGGAGGGGGAGGAAAGAGAGGCAGGAGCAATTCAAAGCTAGAGAACTAATGGGGAGAACTAACAGCGGGTGCTGGGGGAGGGGACTGCTGTTGCCGCCGCCGGTGGATGTACGAGCTGGTTAGCGTGTGCACCTCAGGGACCTGACTCCAGGGTCCCTCGGAGAGCCGGAGGTGCGAGAACTGCATGGCCCAGATTAATTGTTTTTGGGGGCCATTTCTTCTATGGCCTACCAAAATTTTTCCGGTTGGCGACCATTGCTCTAAAACACCAGTGTGGGTGATGTTTTCTTATGTTGATTATGGAAGATCTCCAGTAGTGACTATTATGGAGAGGTAGCTGCAGATTAGCTAGTAAATGCGCTAAGCTTTTTAAAGATGTCAAGCTGTCAATGATCAGAATGATAATGCAACATGGCAGATGGAGGTTTTCTAATTCTTAGGATTTTCTGTTGTTTTTGCAGGAGGATTTTTAAAAAAATAACCCTTGACAAGCTTATCTTTAAACTTACAATATTTGTATATGTTGCTTTCAACAAGATGGTGGGCAATAACTTTGATTTCTAAGTTACTATACCACTGAGATTTGGTGGCACCATTACAGTGGTTTTTGGAGTTATAGATAAGGAGTTTGTGGGCCACAAGTTGCTTATTCCATCTTACTGCTTGAAATTGAAAATATTTGTTTATTAAATTTATATGCTGTTCATCTCACTATCCAAAGCGACTATAAATGCAGAAGGAAGCACAGTTTCTTTGGTATAGATAAGCTATACCTTTTTGCCTAGATAGCTGATGTAAATACAGTATTTGTTTTCTGTTTAGCTAAAGATCTGTGTTTTTCCCTCTTCTCTCATTTTTTACTATTCTAAACAACCAGTCATTGCAATATATTGTAGCTGGGTCTACCCTGGAGTTTGTCCAGAATCAGCAGGAAGTACAAAACATTGAGGCTAGGTTGCTGAGGAGGACAAAATGTATCATGTCTATTTTGAAGACATTGTACTGGATGCCAGTTTGTACAAGGTTCTTGGAATGACATACAAAATGTATATACAGTATTTTAGAATCAAAGTATGTGATGGAGCATTTGAATTTGCTTGTAACCCAGGATCCTATGAGGGAGCCACATAATGCAGGAACATAAGAGGAGGCATTCTTGATACATGGTTGTGTTGTGGAATTCAGTCTCAGTTTAGTTATGGTTGGCACTGAATTTTACTAGCTTTCAGCATAACTGATAATAATTATATATATATATATATATATATATATATATATATATATATATATATATATATATATATATATATATATATATATATATATATATATATACACTTTGTATTACAACACCCTGTTAAGCCCCAATTAAGGGAGAAAGCATACTGCTTTCTTTTCTGTCTTTCGGCTCATCACCAGAGACCATACCGACAGAAAGCTATTTGTTTCGTTGCCTTTTGTTTACATGTGTGTAAGGTTTTTAAGCTGATAATTTTTAAATAATAAATAAGGGAGACTAATAGATCTATACTAGCTCGAAATAGATCTATACTAGTCTCCCTTATTTATTATTTAAAAATTATCAGCTTAAAAACCTTACACATATATTATGTGTAAGGTTTTTAAGCTGATAATTTTTTAAATAAAAATTATCAGCTTAAAAACCTTACACACATGTAAACAAAAGGCAACGAAACAAATAGCTTTCTGTCGGTATGGTCTCTGGTGATGAGCCGAAAGACAGAAAAGAAAGCAGTATGCTTTCTCCCTTAATTGGGGCTTAACAGGGTGTTGTAATACAAAGTATATATATATATATATATATATATATATATATATATATATATATATATATATATATATATATATATATATATATATATATATATATATATATATATATATAATAAATGATAATTGAGGAGCCTCGGTGGCGCAGTGGTTAGAGTGCAGTACTGCAAGCTACTCCTACTGCAATTTGGCAGATCGAATCCCACCAGGCTCAAGATTGACTCAGCCTTCCATCCTTCCGAGGTGGGTAAAATGAGGACCCAAATTGTTGGGAGCAATATGCTGACTCCATAAACCACTTTGAGAGGGCTCTAAAGCACTATAAAGCAGTATATAAGTCTAAGTGCTATTGCTGTAACTATAAGACAGACCCATTAATCTGGATTTTTTAAAAAAATTTGCTCTTATCCATCTATTCCAGTGGTCCCCAACCTTTGGGGCACCAGAGACTGGTTCCATGGAGAAAGGTGCATGGTTTTGCATTTTGCGTGCATCTTACAGATGGGGCTTCATTTGTTTGCATGGCCTGGTTTCTGGCATGCGGCGCCCTGGTGCTTGTCCACGAACCAGGGAATGGGGACCCCTGATCTATTCCATTTGTTATTAATGTATTAATGTTGTTTTCTGACACAATAACTTTCAAATTATTTTTACCTTATTGCAAATTGTTGTCCATTTTTTATACTTCGGGATGTGTTTTCATAAAATGTTCTACATAGGTTTTTTAAAGCAAAAACAAAAATCTAAGCCAGTGTTCTATAGTTACAGGAGAAGTAGGAGTCATAATCCATTACAGTGTTTGACTATCTTTTTAACAAATCTATCAGATCCTTTTGGATTTTCCCCTACATGCTGCATTCTCTTTTGCTTTCTATTTCTATTGCTCTGTTTTTTTAAGACTGCAGCAGAAAGCAAATTCCTTAATTTTCTCCTTAAAATTCCCCTTATACAGTCCTCAGTGAATGCTCAAGTCTTGCATCTTTCCATAAAGCCATTGCACTGGCATCATGCCCAAACTTAAGAGATTGGAGATCATTTACCAATTTTTATAAAGAATTGAAAAGTGAAAATAATGGCAGTCACAGACCAAAAGATAGAATGAAGAAGATTCTGAAAGGATCATCAAGTGAATGTTTTTCTTAAGACCATTTAATTCCAAATCCCCATGCTATTGAATTTCCCATTTTGATTTTTTTTCATACAGGAAGTTTAACAGCAGTTGTCTGAGTTATTTCAGGGTTGCTGCGATAAAAATAAAATATTAACACTAACACACACAGCAACATATTTACACAAACACACCACATAAGTGGCAGAGATATATTCTTCCTGATGAGAGCAGTAAAACAAGGAAGGACTTTAAAGTAGCAAATGCCCTATGCTTTACCATTGTCAAGTATTTTCTTCTTAACCTAACAGTAATTCCAATGCCTCAGTTCTTGTTTTTGGCAAACATGAAATTTCTCTGAAGGCTCAAAGTCACAATATAATCCAGAAATATTTACAAGTAATAGCATTATCTTTATTATTGTGATTCACATAATTCTGACGTCTGAGTCCACTGCTTACTCTGAAGGAGTATTGTCTACTCAAAAATCAAAGCTCTACAGAATATTGTGTTACCTGACAAACATACCCAATGGTTATGTATTTTTAGTGACAGTTGACTGAGGATATGTGATTAAGGATGGATTTCCTAGGAATGATTTCAGAGAAAAAGAAATATGGATTTAGATCTCAGAAATGCCTTCAAAGTTATTGTCTATAACCACAGGTTATTATCACCTCAATAATTCCTAAAATGTTGATTGCATTTAGATTCAAAATCTGGCCCCCAGCTGAATTCTAAATCTTGTTAGTTTTTGCAAAATTGGAAACCTAAGCTTTCAGTACCGATACCACCACTGTATAGTTTTTGATCAGGATGGGAAGTTTGCTACTGTAATGGTTGAAACACTGGAAGATAGATGCCACTTTCTGGACCTAGTTTCCATCAGTTTTACAGAAGGGATCTTGCCTAACAGAAGAAAAAAAAAGTAAAAATATCCCTTCTTAGAAATGGACCTTTTGTGGACACATAATGCTTAGTTGAATTTCACAATTTTCTAAACCACAAAACATTGTTTTACCAATCACAGTGTAGTTTAATTTGCTGAGGCTTCTTGAAAGCATCAAGTTATTCCAGTATCAGCCTTGGAAGCCATATTTTACTGTGCCTGGGAAAATAAGGGCGGGGGATTTCATAGAGAGATGGAAGATTAGACTCAACAATATTTTTCTGTAGAAATAAAGGACAAGTTAATCTGCACCTGGAGAGGGGTGGCTCAAGGAATGTCCAGTTGGGACGGTGTTTGACTGGACCATGTGATGGACTGATGGGTGCAGGGGTTGGATCTTTGACTTTCTATTGGGAAGGGAAAACCTGGAACTCTCATATTCGGGTTTTCCCAGATGTGCCAATATGACAACTCTAATAAAATAGAACTTTGAGAAAATGTTTGTCTCTGAGTTTATTGGTTTGGAGCTTGTTAGTTGGAACGCTGATATCCACGTTGCCAAATAGTGAATGTATATCTAGTTGTATCTACTACCTCCTACTTCAGATATTTACCCTGAGGTGTCTTCTTGCCTTGTGTGTGGAGTTATCCAACCCATTATCTAGCAAGGTGGCCACCTTCATGGATAGATGAAATTAGATTCTTCATTTTACTGGAATCTCTCATATAATCGTTTGTATCGACCTGTTATTCAAGTACATCCAAAAGATAAACATTGACAAGATGTTCTATTCAACAGAAATTAGTTTTGCTCATACCCCATAATGATGGTCTGATTGTAGGCTGCTGGAGAGGATGTGCTCTGATCTCTATAGTGTTTTTATTGTGTCTTTTGAATGAATATGGTTTATCTCTACTAATGACTGATTTGTTTGAATGCCAAGCTTCCTGAAATTCCCTAACATTTTTGGGTTCATCTTGATTTATTAATATGTTCACTATTTCCTAGTTGAAACTATGAGTCTATAAAATTAAGGAGCTTTCATTGTGTGCCCTGAATGTTAGTTGATGTTTATGGATGTGCTGAGCTGCTCTTCTGCGTGTTGGGCCGCATAGTGGCTGTTACAGTCCTTATATTGTACGTTGCAAACAACTCCTGTTTTCCCTTCTTGGGTTATTGGGTCTTTTGGCTTATTTAAGAAATTTTGGAGGGCTTTATTGTGCTAAAGTGATACTTTGTGACTGTAATAGTCTTGTTTTTTCTGAGATACTTTTGATGTTTGGCAATGTTATCCCTTTCATAGCTTGTGTTGATTGTGTTGAGTGGTCACACATTTTTCCATAGAAGTTGTGTGGATATCCATTTTAATGGAAGATATTGTATAGGCGATCTGTTTCCTTTTTTTTTTTTTGGTGTTCAGGGTTGCTGCAGTGAATTTGTACTAGTCAATTTTTCTATGTAATCTCTGTTCCTTAATGAAATGCTATGGATACTTGTATTGAACATAAGCTGATAGCCAATGTAGTGTAGGTTCTGGTTCAGGATTGGGAAAAGCAAGAAGAAAGGCAGAGTACACCATCCTAAGTTTCTAAAAGAAAGGTTGGTATCTCTGTATGTATGCAGATTTCTGTGTGTATATACACTATATAAATCACTCAATTGTACACTGAATTAATCTTATATACGTTAAAAGAAATTGGGGAAATAACTTTAAATAATTCTCCTCAGCACACACTGTATGTGTTATTTCTTTTCAGAAAGAGAAAAGGAGATGAGGTGGATGCAAATGTGATCTCAAAAAAGAGACCTAAGAAAGAGAAAGAAAAAATATCAAAACAGGAAAAGCTGCTAAAGGTTTGTTTTGTTATGACTAATTAGTTTCATTTAAAGCATCTTTGATGAGGAGATCAAAATACCCTAAGTGTAATTTGACTTCTTGATGGAGATTGCTACCTGCATTTTCACTGTTTTGAATATGATTTGACCCTGAAAGGTGCTTGAAATAATGTGACAATACTGAAAACTGTGGAATGTGACAATACTGAAGAAGCTGACATTGTTACCAACTTTCATTTAGAACCAGTCTCATATTTTGGTAGCTTGGTTTAACTGCAAGTCAAGTCTCAATGAGAAGATGCTAGCCTGAAATAACTTTCTGGTTATTCTAAATATCTACAAGCAATCTCTTGTTTCTTGAACCATCATCCAAATAATATTTCATGTAGGAATACAAACAACGGTACTGAATTATATCTGCTCCATAAATCTGCCACTCTTATTATTAGTAGTAGAAAGGTGTTGGAAAGAAATCTTAAATATGATACTTTGCATATTTCTTTACTTACAGGATCAGACAGAACTGATTTGGAATATCAAAGATGAGTTGAAGAGAGCCTGTTCTTCCAATGACTTGAAGGAGCTTCTGATAGCCAACAAGCAAAAAGTTCCTTCGGGGGAAGCTGCTGTGAGTTGAGCTCCATTTTGTTTGACATTTTGTATGGAAATGAAAAAAGAGAAAGAAGAAAAGGATTTTGTATTTATTTATCTATTTGAGTGCACATATACACAGACACTGAGCCTTTTCTAAATATTAATGGTCATGCAAATTTAATTGAAGTGAGATGAATGTCCAAAGCCCTCAAAGATCTACATGGATCTAGATTTGATCTCCTTCAAAAGATGCTTAAAAACTTTTTTTTCCTTAGGCCTTGGGTGGGTAGCAAGGCTCTTTGGACTATGTTATATCCCCTTAGGTTGTTTGCCCTCTTCTGTTGATCTGGATATTCCATTCATTTTCCTTTGTTTTAGAGTTGCATGCTGCTCAGAATTATTATGGAATGGGGTGGCCTTATATACATTTCATTAATAAGGTAAAAGAACTCAAGAAATACGGCTTGGGCCTATTAACACAAGTAGTATTTAACAACCACTCATTCAGTGAGTATTCACTGTTACAGCAGCACCTAATAAGAATGACTGATAATGGATCCTCGTAGTTGCAGATATCTCTGCATCCTTATCAGAGGTGGTATTCAACAGGTTCTCACCAGTTCTGGAGAACCGGTAGCGGAAATTTTGAGTTGTAACCAGCAAATACCACTTCTGATTGAAGATTTTACAGTATCCTCCTTCTGCCACACCCACCAAGCCACACCCACAGAACCAGTAGTAAAAAATAAATGAATCCCACCACTGATCCTCATAGTTACCTGTTTGCCTTTTGGGGGCTTCACTGCCAGCTTCTGATAAACAAAGTTTATTTGAAACTTTGCCAGAAAAACTGGCAGGAGTTGCAAATGGCAATCGTGATTGTGGGATGTTGTGACTCAACAGGATTTGCCTAATAATGGCAACAAAGTCTGCCTGAACTGCTGTCCTAAGTCAGCATTGTCACAGCATCACTTAGCAATTAAGCTCCTAGCCCCGATTTCCATTGGTAGGTAAGGACTACGTCTAATGAAATTTAACTTTCTAGGGTGGATTTAATGGTTTTGATAAAAGGGTATGGAATTAGGAAGCAAGGGTGGTATCTAAAGGCAGTCTGTTGTCAATATAGTTTTTAACATATGGCTCATTAATGACTGTCCAAAGTTATGACAGCTCAGAAAGGGTGCTTTACACTCTAAATAATTTCTGGCTATCGTAAAATCACCCTTGGCAACCTGGGTACATGGGAACAGTTGTCAAGATTGCAATTTGCAATCTTCTCTGCTGGCTTCCCCAGAAATTCAAAGAGGAAGCTATCTGGAAAATTGCAAGCTGCTAATTGCCTACCAAAAGATTTCCCCTCCCCTCCAGGCATCAGGGGTTGAGGACAGAAACCACCATTTAGGCTACAGAATTGAAGTGTGGACCTTCAGGATTCCTGCTTCATCTCCCCAGCCCAGTTCACAAGTTCCCTTATGCACATGGAGGGAAGGGGAACTCATGTGCTGGGCTGGAGAGGTGAAGTGGGAATCTTTGTTATCCCTGCCTTGTTTCTACAGCCCAGTGCATGATTTTCATTCTCCAGTAGAGGGGAGCTGCCAGCCCTCCTTTGCTAGACAGGTTTTTTTGCTGCCTGGGTTAATGACCCACACGGTTACTTATCCACAGTTGGGAATGCCAAGATTGCAATAGTTCAGTGAAGCAGTCACAGTGTCTTGCTCAATAACTGAGAGACTGGTCCCAGTTGTGTTGAAAGTCAAAGGCTACCTCTAAGTGTATCTTAAATAATTGTGGGGAAGTCCTGATATTAGAAATAGAATAGCATTAAGGAGTCAAAAAGGGTTATTAAACAATCAATTCAATGCTTCTACTAAGTTCTTAGAATATGAAGGTCCTGATGCAATTGATAATAATGCTGCATTTTGTCATATAGTTCTGATGATCAACAGATTAGGGATAGTGTTAGCATGTGACTACGGACTGCTGTAACCTAAAGCATCAGAGTCTGCTGTCCATGAGCAATGGATGTTTCTCCTGTAAGAATCCAAAGGCCAGCTTAATTCAGATTCTGTTCTAGCACCAGGGTGGATAAAAATTGATGTTTTTTTTTTAATTTAAAAACCAGATTTCTTTAAAAATTTAAATTGGATTTTTTAAAATAAAATTTATTTTAATAAACTGCTTTTGGAGTAAACAATCTATCTAAAATACTTTTCTATTTAAGATACAATAATAATTTAGTTTATTTAGCATGAAATGGAGCTTAGTTACAGTATGTAGCATGAGGCTGTATATTCTGCAATATTTATATTTTGGTAAACTCATTCAATGAAGCTCTGTAAGCTAAATAGGAGACCTTCATTTTGTTTGCAAATAATAATATTAAAGATTCTAACTACAAGCAAGAATGAGTCCTTATGTTTAAAAAGCACCTGTGATTTCAGATCCATCATGGTAGTGCCTGTTAGCGGGCATCCACACACCGTCACATCCCTCACCTTGTTGTGTCACTGCCATATCACCAGCCATCCCAATAATGTGAATGGGACTGTTGGTGAGTCAACAGTGGGTCAAAGGAGGAGTTGCTGCGGGACAGAGATGACAATTGCTCTTTAAAAATTATGGTTTAAATCAAGCCGTTTTATTAGTGATTTAAATCATGATTTAAATTGTGGTTTAAATTGACTTGATTTAAATCAAATCCACCCTGTCTAGCACTAGTTAGTGGAATGCCTATAAGAAACACAAGCAAACAATTGTGTAGTATCCTTGCCCTCATATTTTTCAACTAACAGTGTTGAAATGCATCCAGCCTTCGGTATTGGGAAGAGTAGATGGCCATCCAGCTATGTAAGCTGTTGATGCCATTCTCCCATTAATAGATGTAATTCCTTCATAAAGTTGTCCATGTGAGTGGCATTCTACTTCAGGATTTGTTGTTACTGATGCATATGTGAATTGTTTTGTTTTATTTGCCATGAATATCTCACCATTTGGCTTCATTTGAGTGACTTCAGGATCTAATATTATGAAAAGAGAAAAACAGTCGTAATCTTTCCTTACAAGGCTGTTATTTCAGCAGTCCTCAAAATTTTAATGTTTGTTACTTTTTCCTGCATTTGAAAACAACTGCAGCAATTTTCCAGCAATATTCCCCCCCCCCCCCCCCAAGGGTTGCCAGAATTGAACAACATATTCCAAGTGTCTCTTCATCGATGTGCTGACAGTTTTATATTTGGTTCTTTTCTTAAGACTCCTCAGCATGAAATGGGTGCATCTTTCACAGGGATTCTTTTATGCCTATATGGCTGGAAGTTATAGTACAATATTTGTAATGCAAAACATGCAGAAGCTACCAAAATGAGTCAGCTACTTGTCTTCTGTATATTTTAACTCTAAAATAGTTAAAAGTTTTATACATCATCTTGCTTAAAGCAAGCTGGGAGAAACTCCAGTTAGACATCCAAATGAGCCTCTCGGGTTTCTTTGTCCAGTTCCAGGGCTGTCCTTCCTAGTCAGAAGATAAAATAAGTCTCAACAAGGTGAGGGACAGGTGAGTCCACCCCTGGGAAATTAAGTTATTGTTGGCTTCTTGGCCACTGCAACTTGTCAGTGAGAAGAGGTTAGGCGAAGAGGAGGAACTCCTATAATTTTAGGGGGGAGCTCTGGTTAAAATTTGTTTGACATCCTATACTCTGAATAAGCCCTCTGTGGCACTGGGCATTACATGTTTATTTCTTTTGCTTTTTCATTGCTTCAGATCTTGGACTGTGTTGCAGATGGCATGGCTTTTGGAGCTCTGCTTCCCTGTGAAGAGTGCAAAGGACAGTTTGTGTTCAAGAGCAATGCCTATTATTGCACGGGGTATATTACAGCTTGGACCAAATGTGTTGCCAAGACACAGACGCCCAACAAGAAAGAATGGACAATCCCAAAGGTAGGCTGTGAGGTCGGCTAACCCGCTTCCTATTACCACATTGATTAACATTGTTTATGAGATGTTTGTGCCCTTTTTCTTTTCTTCTGTTTCTCGCTCTGCCGAAGTCCTTCTGCCAACATTCTGAGACACTCACGCCCTCTCAGCCCTTTCTCCTTTTTACCAAACTTGATTGCAGGAAATACGACTTCAGCAACAGAGTGGTCAATGTCTGGAATACTCTACCTCAGTGTTTTTCAACCTTGGTGGTTTGAAGATCTGTGGACTTCAACTCCCAGAATTCCTCAGCCAGCTGGCTGAGGAATTCTGGGAGTTGAAGTGCACACATCTTCAAAGCACCAAGGTTGAAAAACACTGCTCTACCTGACTCTGTGGTTTCTTCCCCAAGCCCCAAAAACTATCTACTATTGACCTCACCCCTTTCCTAAGAGGTCTGTAGGGGGCGTGCATAAGCGCACCAACGTGCCTACCGTCCCTGTCCTATTGTTTCTGTTATTTTTCTTACATGTATCCATGTATTCATAACTATGTTTTTACTTATACCTATTATCTTGTAAGCAATTGACAAACCAAATAAAATAAAAAATAAATAAAAATATAAGGAAGTTGGATATAAATCTGGAGAGATTAGGCTGCCTTTTTCTCTCTCTCTCTCCTTCTCCTGCTCCTACCTCCAGTTATAGGAAGAAAAGGAAGACGAGGAAGTGAAGGCAGCTTCTGCATATCTATCATGCAGGGTTGCTTTCCATTGTCGACAAAAAACACGGCTTGCTAAGCCTGAACCTGATGTGATGAACCTATTCTTGCTCAAATTTGATGAACAAATAAAATGATTTTGCCTCTGAACTCTAGCCAGGAAGCTGTTGGTTGAACAGGATTGATGGGGGATAAAGCCATACAGTGAGATTGCTAGAGAATTGTCAGTGTGCTATGAATGTACTATGTAGCAATGCTTAATTGGTTTACAGGCTTTATTTAGTTTGTGACTTAATACTCAATTGGTATCACTATGATACATGTCTAGTTTTAAAATGAAAAATTTGAGATGCATATTGTTAATACCTATGGGAAGCAGCAACTTTCACAAAATCAGTGACCTCAAGATTTATTAGACTACAGCTTTCAGGATTCCCAGCAATCATTTTGCAGCCCTCAAAACTTCCCCAGATTGGTTCATGATTTGGGTTTTTTTTTTCATTTCCTCTCGCCCCAAAAAAGGCAAAATACATGAGTTGTGAAAGTACTGTTTTAACATTGTTGCCCTTGAAGTTTGTTCTGTCTTCTTTTAAAGTGTGGTCCTTAACTGGTGAAAAGCTGCCTGCCCGCAATTTAGAGATCCCCCAACTAGAGATATATGCAAAATACTGAAATAGAGAAGCAGAATCAGTTTCAGATGGTTATGTATGACCTCCTTTGTACTTATATAAAACAGAGGCAGCTGATGCTACTGAGTGTTTTAGTTCAGAATGGCTGGAGCCCAAATATTCTCCATCCCTAGTATAATTAATATTTATACATTTTATTACTAATTAGAAAAGAATAAAATTACAACTTATTAGAGACAAACATTTGATACAACAATAAAGCTTCAGGATATTGAAACCAAGGGATGGATAGAGTCTGGATCATCTCACTCCACTTAAATGTTTATTGTTTTAATTAAAGCAGAACTGGGAAATTGGACCAATTAGTTCTTCCCAGCTGTTTTTTTTTTAAATCACTTACACTTTGAGTCTACAGGATCATTTTTAAGTTGATTCAATACTGCCTTCCACTGCTATAAATGTAAGGGCAGCATTTTCTAGAAGAGGATGAAGAGAGGGCTTCCTCAGTCCAATCATTGTGATTTGTTGTTATCTCAATCTAGTTTATTCTTGTGAGAGATGTTTAGTTTGGACAGGATACTGGGGGGGCTTAATGCCACCACCTGTTTGTTGGACCCGTGTCCCTCCTGGCTGGTTTTGGCCACTCGGGAGGTGACACGAGGCTGGTTCCAGGGTATTATAAACGCTTCCTTGAGAGAGGGGCTGCTACCTGCTGCCTTGAAAGAGGCGGTGGTGCGGCCCCTCCTCAAGAAACCGTCCCTGGACCCAGCACTGTTATCAAATTATCGTCCCGTCTCCAACCTTCGTTTTGTTGCGAAGGTTGTTGAGAGTGTGGTGGCACGTCAGCTCCCGCAGTGCCTGGATGAAGCGAGTTATCTTGACCCCCTCCAATCGGGTTTCAGGCCCGGGCACAGCACGGAGACGGCTTTGGTCGCGTTGGTTGATGATCTCTGGAGGGCTCGGGACAGGGGTTGTTCCTCTGTCCTGGTCCTATTAGATCTCTCAGCGGCTTTTGATACTGTCGACCACAGTATCCTATTGCGGCGGTTGGGGGGGTTAGGAGTGGGGGGCACCGTGTTACGGTGGTTCACCTCCTTCCTCTCCGACCGTTCGCAATGTGTGTTGACAGGGGGGCAGAGGTCGGCCCCGAGGCCACTACTATGTGGGGTTCCTCAGGGGTCGGTGCTCTCGCCCCTGCTGTTCAACATTTATGTGAAGCCGCTGGGTGAGATCATCCGTGGCTTCGGGGTGGAGTTCCATCAGTACGCTGATGATACTCAGCTGTACATCTCCACCCCGGGCCACCCCAACGAAGCTGTCGAAGTGATGTCCCGGTGCCTGGAGGCCGTGCGGAGTTGGATGGGTCGTAACAGGCTCCGGCTCAACCCGACTAAAACCGAGTGGCTGTGGTTTCCTGCGCCCAGATACAGCCAGCTGGTTCCTTCGCTGGCCGTGGGGGGAGAGGTTTTGACCCCCGTGGAAAGGGCGCGCAATCTGGGTGTCCTCCTGGATGTGCGGCTGTCTTTAGAAGAGCATATTGCAGCCGTCGCCAGGGGGGCTTTTTATCAGATACGTCTGATTTACCAGTTGCGGCCCTTTCTGGATCTGGGCGCACTTCGCACAGTCACGTCCGCCCTCGTCATTTCCCGCCTGGATTATTGCAATGCTCTCTACATGGGGCTCCCCTTGAAGAGTCTCCGGAGGTTACAGCTGGTCCAGAATGCAGCCGCGCGAGTGCTTGTGGGTGCCCCTCGGAGCTCCCACGTTACTCCGCTGCTTCGCAGGCTGCACTGGCTTCCTGTGGCCTACCGGATTCGATTCAAGGTGGTACTGATGGTATTTAAAGCGCTCCATGGCTCGGGACCTGGGTACTTACGGGACCGCCTGCTGCCATCGTCAACCTCCCGCCGCCCAGTACGCTCCCACAGGGTTGCCCTGCTTGGGGTACCGCCGCCTGACCGTTGTCGGCTGACGGCCCCGAGAGTTCGGGCTTTCTCTGTGGGGGCTCCTTCCCTATGGAATGATCTTCCCCCGGAGATACGGTCTATGACGGATATCCTGACCTTCCGGCGCGCGGTGAAAACTTTATTTTTTAATCAGGCCGGCCTGGCCCAGTAACTGTGTTTTAGGTTTTTAATTAAATTTTAATTGGGGTTTTAGTTTTTAACTTTTAAATTGAATCTGAATTAGACAGCCGGATTAAACTATTTAATTTATTTTTAACTATATTTATTGTATATCTTGTATGTTTTAGTAGGCTGTACACCGCCCCGAGTCCCTTTTTTGGGAGAGGGGGCGGTATAGAAGTTTAAACAAATAAATAAATAAATAAATAAATAGTTTAAGATGAGCCGTTGCAAGGTTATTGTTGCTTTTTTAGAGTTTTATTTGAAATATTATGAAGATTCTGGTGATATATTTGAAATTATTTATATATTTGTAAATCACTATTTATGATTTGCCCACTCTGCTATGAAGAGAGTTTGTAAATAGTAAACAGTAAACCTTACCCCTGAATGTACTTGCCTATTTTTCATTGTATTAGTTTATGAGAATTCTTATTACTATTTTTTAAAAAATTTCCTCAACCTTCTGTACAACAGAAATTCCGGGAGATCCCTTACCTAAAGAAATTCAAATTTAAAAAGCGGGATAGAGCATTCTCGCCAGAAGCTGCTTCTACAAATTCTGAACCATCTTCAGCAGTTTCTGATCCTATTACAGAGAATTCGGCTGCACCAGCAGGTAATATTAACTGGAGGCCATTGTGAGAAACTGTTTTGATTAAAAAGCATGGCATGTTAATTTTTCATTAAAATATTACTATTCCCACAGGGGAAAAAAAAGTCTACCTACTGAAAAATGCTATTTACCATTAGAATGAATAAACCAAATTACAATTTAATTTTCTTTGTTCTTTCAGAACAAATTGCCCTATGATTCTTACTGTACTATGCTGTGCTATGTTATACTACACTAAACAATGCATACTTTTGTATAGGATGCTAAATATGCTTCTCTTTATTTTATTATAGAGCTGCCTATCTCACAAACAAGTGACTTTGTGCAGCGTACAACAAAACTAAAAGAAATAATACTTAAAGCTATTATCATTAACAACTACAGTATTTTAAAACATTCAGTATTTTAAGAACACTCTGCATACATAATGATATCCTAGATATTACCTATTAATTTCCAGTGGTACTTTCAAACAAACACTTCATACATGAAATTATTTCTTTTCCACATGAATGGCGGATTCTGTTGGAACAGAATGGAAGGCTTTTTCTGACATTGTCAACTGCTGCTTATTACATAATAACTGAATTACTCTTTTTCTCTTGAAGGAAAGCATTGAACATCTTTTCTCACCCCATCCCCTTAAATATAAATAAAGTCCCATCTATTATGCATAAAATGTATTTAAATTGCATTGTAATATTTATGGAATTAAAAAAAAATCTCTGAACATAACTGTATTCTGCAACGGAAAAAATGACACTGGCTCAAGAATTTAACCTTCTAAGATTTGCAAGTGACACATTAAAAATCAGCGTAGTGTATACAGTAAAAGTGTAATATATTTATATGCTTTGTGGTTTCACTTGATCAGATAAACCATTAAACAACATGAAGATAGTAGTCCTTGGGAAATTGTCGAAGACCAAGGATGAAATTAAATCTATCATTGAAGAACTTGGGGGAAAGGTGACAGTGACTGTGAATAAAGCTGACTTGTGCATCAGCTCTCAAAGTGAGTAAATGGTACTGTTAACAGGGACATTCTCAATAGCAAAAGTGTTACATTAAACAGAGGCCTAAAAGAGGAGAGTAGACTGTACTAAATTTAGCAGCTAATGCAAGGAACTCAGAGCATTCATCTGTATCTTACATACAATCTGATTATGACTGCTTTTATTTGATACAATTAAGTAATACCTTAGTTTGCTTTTATGTCTATTTTTTAATCAAACATTTATGTGCCTATAAATGCTACTAATAATCTTTTTAACCATCTTGATTTAGCCTATTGTTTTTATTTCATTTTTGTTAACTTACTGGTTCTTTACTTCATTCTACCTTCTCAATTGTAATGCTGTTTAGTGGTTCAAAGTTGGGCTTGTGGGGTAAAAGATTCAACCCATCTTCTTGCTGTAGGGTAGACAAATGGTAGTCCATTTGGTATTGATATCAATATAATTTTATATTAATAAGAACAAAGGAAACTGATTTTGAGGGGGGATTTTGAGGAGTCAGCAGAAAACATTAAGGATAAAAACAAACTGAAACTACAAAACTTAAGTTTTTAGAAAGAGGAGCGATTAAGGGGATCTCTGTGGTTTAAGTGTTGGTAGGTATTAACTCTCCTGATTGACAGAAAGAATGTAGATTTCATGCATGAGAAAAAGTTATTCTGTGAATGCCAGCTTGCATCACAACAAAGTTTTACATTTCCCTTTTAAAATTTGAAACAGAGTAATTTTTATACACTTTGTATGTGTTCGGTGACTGCTACCATCCAACTATATTATTTTCTGGGAAATCTAATCTATTATTTTGCCTAATTTTAAATTTACCCTCTAAAGTCAATATATGCCAGTTTCAGTTTGGTAGGGATTTTGTGCATCTATTCCCACAAATCTAAACCAGGTGTGTCAAACTTGATTTCATTGAGGGCCGCATCAGGGTTGTGTTTGACCTCGAGGGCCCGGGATGGATGTGGCCAACTCGACATCACTGTAGTGGCCTGAGCGCTCTGTCAGCGAAAACAGGCTCTCAAGCTCCGTTTTTGGCTGTGACAGCCTCCTGCAACCCTCTGCCAGTGAAAACAGAGCTTAGGAGGGCCACACAGCATTTTCCAGAGCTGAAAACGGAGCTTGGGAGCCCGTTTTTACTGATAGACGCACTGTGGGCTGGTCCTTCGCTGTTTCCAGGGCCACTCTATGGGCCAGATCTAAATACCCTGCGTGCCGGATCTGGCCCCCAGGCCTTGAGTTTGACATCCCTGGTTTAAACACTTAATATATTAATTATATTCTTTTGGCGACATAACTAATAAATTTACTACCAGAATATAGGATTTAATAGAATTCTGGAGATATTATAGCATTAGAAGCTCTGAGATCATGCTTAATACAGTATATGATAATTGACCTCAGTGTCAGGTATTTTTATGAGGGGAGGAGGCTATATCAAAAAAATAAAGGGCTGCTACAATTGAGCAGATAAAACTATCCTTTTGGAATACAATACTAGATTAACAAGATTTGTGTGGTCCAGCAGAGCCCTCATTCATTTAGCGCCCTTGGGTTAGCTTTGTAGGTACTTCTGGCACAAATACAGGCAGACACTACAAGTTCCTGTACCCTGCAAATTAGTGTGTTCTGCTGTTTGAACTAAAAAAGGATAACATGCTGTGCCTTGCCCTTTCTATTTTTTCTCTCTCTCCCTCATCCCTCAAATGTAAATCTTACAGAGGAAGTTGAGAAAATGAACAAAAAAATGGAAGAAGTAAAGAAAGCCCATTTGTGTGTGGTGTCGGAGGACTTCCTCCAGGATATAAAAAGCTCCAGCAAGGGCTTGCAGGAGCTTCGGTCACTGCATGCGGTGTCTCCCTGGGGTGCAGAAGTAAAGCAGGAACACAAAGAAGTATCTGTGAGTGGAAAATCCAGCGGACACCCAAATCTGAAAAATTCTGGGAAGAACAAGGAAGAGCAAGGTAAAAGCCAAAATAATAGTAGTTATTTTCACCTCAGACTGCCATTTTCTTACTAAGAACATTAGTTAACATTTAGAATAGGATCCTTAATATCCATTTCAGGATTTGTCTTAAACAGAGGCAATTCAAGAATGAAATGTATGTATTTGTGGAAAAAAACATAAGAAAAGCTGCCACCTGTGATGGCCACACTTCATATTACAGGTTTCTTTCTATTGCACTTGCTGTTGGACTTCTAAGAATAAATAAGTGAAGCAGTTTTTACCAGGCAAAGAGAAAGAACCATAAAGAACCATCCATTGTTTAGATAAGGAAATTCTCCCTGTTACAGTATGCCCTTCCACTCCCTCAAAGAACAGGAGAAATGAACCCTTTCGACTTGCCAACTGGGACATGGAAAGCTGAATAGAGGAGGCTTACTTCAAGGCCAGCTAGATAAGAAGATCTTGATATGCAAGAGTAGTCTCAATTAACTGAGTATCTGCATAGTAGATTCTGTTTGTTGCTTCTGGCACAAATATGCAAGCTGAAAGATCTCTTCAAGAAATGCTTGGTATTCTGTACTTCAGATTCCTTAGAACTTGCCTGAAGCTTACTTGTTGTTAAAGCTGTTTATTTGCAGTTACCTTACTTGCTAAGGTAGCATGTTCTATCTTGGCACCCTCTTCTTGTATTGGACTATGGTCATCTGCAACTTTTAGCAAGAAGGGAGCTATAGCTCAAAGGAAATCTCTCCTGTGTAGAGAAGGCTGACCTGAACCTTAAACTGGAAGATTGTGTATCGCCAAGAACTTTTATGCCATGGTAGTGTAATATGAATGCTAAAATATGAGATCCATTTTCCAAATTCAAAAGAAATATCTGAATCCTACTTTTTTTGTTTTCTTCTTTTCTAAATAAGGTCGTCATTGATTAATAATTGCTTATTCAGAGATGGTTTAAATTTATGACAGCATTGAACAACCAGTTCTCAGAGTTCTATTCGTCCCCTGTAGTTATATGATCATGTTTTATTACCTTCCCTGCCTGCTTCCCACAAGCAAAATCAATGGGGAAATCGCTAGGATACCAGAAATCACAATGAGATCCTCATTTAACACCATCAGTTGGGACTGCCAGAATTGCCATTGCTAAGTGAAATGGTTACATAATTTTGCACATTGCTTTGTAATAGGAATTGTAATTCCAATCACTGACATTGAATAGGATTGTCTGTAAACAATTGCTGCATCCTTATTTTGTTACAAACAGAAGCCCATAGTTCTATTTATAGTATTTAGTTGAAGGACCTAAGTTTTTTAGAATTATTATTTTGTAATCTCAGGAAAACATGAAGGTGCCATTGACAAATCCAAGAAATATGCCTTCTGTGTCTTAAATAAGAATTTTAGGTACCCTAAGCTAGGTTCTAGAAATTGCTGCAAAAGAATTATCTGAGGGCAAGGTAGGTGATTGGATTTAACAGGGATTAAACAAAACGCGAATGGTTCTTTTGATTTATAAGATTTATAATCTGTACTATGTTCAATTCTAATATTCTAAACTGTAGTCTGAACTGGGCGGGATTACAATTAACTTTACACATTTTATTAAGATTCATTATTGTTTTTACTTCTACTCCTGTCTTGCTTTTTCATTGGTTAAAATAATTCCAAAGGCAAATAAAACCATTTAAAAATTAAAACAATGTTAAAATAATTTAAACAAAACAAAAAATATATATTCAATAAAAAACTCTTAAAAGTATTAAAGTCCTACAAAGCTTAAAATAATCCCAAAGGCAATTTAAACATATTATTCAAACGCTAAATAACATTATTTATCAAGTTATTAGAAATATAGAGACTGCCTTACAGTGGACAGAATAACTCAGCAAACAATCAGTTTGCATTACAGGTTGAATTAGTTCCTGCAAGATAAAAGGAACATTTTTATAATCACCTAATTATACTTTTTAAATTGATGGATGAATTCTATCTACCCAGAGAAAAAGAAATTACTGCTTTGTTTCCCATCATTATCTAGGAACAAGTCAGTCTGAGAAGAAAATGAAGTTGACAGTTAAAGGAGG
Organism: Bungarus multicinctus; assembly: GCA_023653725.1. Classification (NCBI taxonomy): domain Eukaryota; kingdom Metazoa; phylum Chordata; class Lepidosauria; order Squamata; family Elapidae; genus Bungarus; species Bungarus multicinctus. The sequence continues at coordinate 52,874,267 of CM042836.1, read as the reverse complement.
GGCTGCTGTCGATCCTGATTCAGGTATTTTTATTTTCATAAAAATAATTTTACTTTTCTCACATCAGTAAGTTGGGCAGCCAGGGAATGTTCTTATATCCTTGCTTTCACTTATTGGGTCAGCTTTTCCAGTTTTTCTAATGCATGAGTGGTATCAATGCCTCTGTCCTATTGATACCACAATTTATCCTATGTATATGTAATTATACTTTATGATCAGATAAACAACAATAGTAAGACTTCTGATTTTTTACCTAACATCTTTTGTGTGATATTTCCTAGCACAAAACAAGGAAATTGGCACTCTGGGAGCTGGAACAAGGTTTTTATATATTCAGGATAGGATTCTCTGAGCATGGATGCTTGGAAAAATAAATTGTGATTTTGGTAATCAGTACTAGAAGTTTGAATGAAGCAACATGATTTGCCATAAATCAATTAAGGGCAGTTACGATTCTCCTTTGTGGATGAAAACTCAAACTTTTCCAATCTTACGATCAATTTAATAATCTGAATAGGATGAAATATGTTTCGGAATAGGAAGAATTAACATTTGTTATATACATAAATAGGTCTAGAAGATTCTGCGCATGTTTTTGAAAAAAGTGGAAAAATCTTCAGTGCCACTTTGGGTCTAGTTGATATTGTCCAAGGAACAAATTCTTATTACAAACTTCAACTGCTAGAAGATGACAGAGAGACCAGGTGAGAGTTCTTTTCTAAGCAGTAACCACATTGCAAATTTCTGCTTAGTTTTTCTTTGTTTGGTTTAAATAGTTCGTTCTTGCTCTTAAACAGGTGATAAGAATCCAAAACTAAAACAATTTGTACCCTATATAAAAACCAATCTTCAGTTGTAGTTATCTGGGAATGATTTCAATTGAACTTAGTTTGCCTTTTTAATTAGCCTTAGTTAAAACTCAATTATATAGGGGTCTAGATTTTCATAAAGTACATTGCAAATATATAAGGCAGTTTTATCTGTAACATGCTTACACAACTACAGATAAGAAACAGAGGGAAGCTTACTTTATTGATTTTGCCTTCCATTCATCCCCCACATGGAATTCCAAAGTTAGCTTTCCCCACAAGTTAAAAAGCATGCAACTTAAATGGAATAAAATTAAGAAAAGCACAGCCAACTTAAAATATCTTAATAGAAGCAGAAAATACCTAATTTCTATTAGCTTTGAGATATATCACTGAAAAAAAACTTCCAGTGTTCTTTCTGCACAGCAGAAAAATTTATTGTAAAAAAAAAAAAGAACTATAAACTTTTCATCCTGGCCATTACAGGAAAAGGATGTTAAGTTTTCTATTTTTTATACTTGTCTGATAAAAGAACTTAGTTGCAGAGAAGTAGGCAACTCTTAACTATCTGGTTTAATGCTAGCCTAATATCTAGTATCAATAGTTATTATGGTTGGTGGTATAAAAACCCTTTGAGAGCTCCAGTACAGCAGAAACTCCATGTCTGTTTACTTCTTCTATATATACTCTTGTCAGTAAACATGACCGTGGTCCCTCCCAAGCTTAGATATGCTTCTCAACGTGATCTGGTGGGCCATACTCATTTTCACCTAGTAGATTCTATTCAAATCTCAGCACAATTGTATTTCCAGCTGCATTAGAGTAGGTTCATACTTATACTCCTCCAAGCAATTTTTGTCCTATAAAAAAGGTAATGTTTTGTTATATATATATGATCCAGCTGTATTTTTTAAACTCAGACTTGCTTATGCTCAGCCTACTGAATGTGTGTAAACTCGAATCAATGTTTAAATGATGCCAAATTAGTTAATGTCCGGGGGGTGGGGGGTGTTCACTGTATATATAAATCTCTTCTTTGTAGATTAACTTTGAATTAGCATTTAGGCAAAGCTTTCCTACCAGTTATCCTTGTTTCCTAAGCATACTGTTACTAAATGTAGCACAGGAAGCTGTTCTATGCTTATATTGAACTGACAATCATCCTTCTCTCTGTTTTGTATTTTTATTATCAATTTCTGTAATAACGAATACAGTTATGTGTGCTTCGTTTTATATCTTCCGTTTCAGAACAGTTTGCTAGATTATTTCATATTTTTCTTTCATTTACTTTTGTCTTTAGGTACTGGGTTTTTCGCTCATGGGGTCGTGTTGGCACATCAATTGGAAGTAATAAGCTAGAGAAGATGCCTTCTAAAGAAGAAGCCGTTGAACATTTTCTAGATCTGTATGAAGAGAAAACAGGCAATTCCTGGCATTCCCAAAATTTCACCAAATATCCCAAAAAATTCTACCCTTTGGAGATAGACTATGGTCAGGTAACTTGTTTCTTTTCAAAAAGATATGTTCTCCTTTTACATATCAAGATTACATATAACAGAATATACTTTGGAGTAACCAGGAAAAACTTTAGTGTTGAGGCAAACACTTTGCTGTAGCAAACACTTGCCAGCTCCATTAATTCATTTGTATGTTACAGGGTTATATTTAGTGTTGGTGTAAAATCAAAAATAGTTTGACTGAAACTGAAAGCTTAAATTTACTGCAACATCGTGTAGCGGACTTAATGTTTGAAACTAGTCACCTGCTCTCATTCAAACCTTGCTTAAGTAAATTAAGTAAGTGCTGACTGAGAACAATTAATCAGTAGAATGGCTTGCCTCCAGGCATTACGGGTGTTCCATCATTGGAGGTTTTCAAGTAGAAACTGGAGAACCCTTTGTCTGGAGTAGTATAGGGTGTACTGGGAGAGTGGACTGAAAGATCTCCAAGGTCCTTCCAATCCTATTATTATTATATGTTCTAAATTGGAGTTTCACATCATATATTGTTCTTATTATTTTCACAAATAATTTAAGGTGGCAAACATACCTATTGTACCTTCCTTCTATTTTCCACACAACAATAACCCTGTGAGGTGAGTTGGGCTGAGAGAGACTGGACCGCGGTCACCCAGCTTGGTTTCATGGCTAAGGCAAGACTTGAACTCATAGTTCCTTGCTTGTTTGCTTCAATTCTTGCATATGAAGAGGCACCATCTTTCACGCAAAATATGTGATTTTGTTGATTCTGTAACATCTGATAAGGGGAATGGCAATCATACTGTGTTTAATCTTGCTTCCTATAACCTTATAATGTGGATCAGCTGAAGATCAGTATCAGTAATATATTAAAAGATTGCCCTACAGATTATAACCTTCACCTATCTTTAAAAAAGCAATAATGTTCTGTCATCTAGGTCCTTCAGATATTTTAAAATTAATCAAATCAAATTAAATTATTTTTAAATTCAATCATCTTGGCCATGCTAGCTTCCATTGCTTAAAGTCATCCACATCTTGACAACATGACAGATTGTCTATATTTGAATTAGATCTCTCAAACTGCAGCAAAGGACTAGGTAATGGACAATGCCCCGTTATCATCCCAAATGATCGGAGCTGGTATTTTCTAAGTAAAGCTAGAAATCAATTTATTTCTTTGAGGGCAAGAGGAGGGGGATGCAAACAACTTTGTGCCCAATTTGTTGTTTCCTTGCAACGGTGGAAATAAAATGTCCAGATTTTCTGAAAATTCTAATAAGTATGGGTAGCAATAACTTTCAAAGATCAATTGAGAACTTCATGTATTCTCTGTCCTTAGCTAAAGAAGCAAAGAAGTAGCTTAATTTGTGAATGTATGTTGCTTTAACAAAAGTTCCTTCCATTCAACTCCTAACCCTCTCCCAATAGGATGAAGAAGCAGTCAAAAAACTGACAGTGAGTGCAGGAACCAAGTCAAAGCTTCCTAAGGCTGTCCAAGATCTTATTAAGATGGTTTTTGATATAGAAAGTATGAAGAAAGCCATGGTGGAGTTTGAGGTTATTATTCATCCTTTGCTTAACTATTTGGTGTTATTAGTTTGATATTCTCAGAATGATAATGGCAGGAATGCAGTTTGATGGGAAAAGGCATTCTTTATCCTTCAAGAATGACATAGTTATTTTTCTTTGGCAAAAGAAAGTTGTGTCTTAATGTATATTTTTAACCTGTTTCCCATAAACATAATGGAAACATAATCTGGAAATAGATGAACATAGATCATTTACCTATTTTTTTAAAAAAACTTTCACAGTACTTAACTGTATTTAATAGGCAGATGTAAAGAGAACAGTTATATTAAGCTAAATCATTTCAAACAAATTAATTGACTAGAATAAAGTTGCATCCTACATTCTCTTTGTATTTCTATTCTTTGGGTTAAGAATTTTTTTGCTATATTTTCTTTTGCAGCCAGTTTTCCAATGTTTTCCCATAATAAAATTCCACTTTAATTGGAACCATTTATTTTCTTGTTAGATTGATCTCCAGAAGATGCCGTTGGGGAAGTTAAGTGAGAGGCAGATCCAGAGCGCATACTCGATTCTGAGTGAAGTGCAACAGGTAAGTAAAAAGAACAATTCCTTTTTCAACTATTTAAAGCAATATTCATTTGATTCCAGAAGTAGTTGACAATCTTCAAGAATAGTAACCATCAACAAATGTAGGTAGTTTCCTTTTAAAGTTACCTAACTGGTAACCAGGGGTGGGATTCAAATTTTTTAACAACGGGTTTTGGGGGTTTTTTTTGCAACAACCCCCCCCCCCCATTTTTTTTTCCTCCTGGGCCTCAGGAAAGCCTCGGGGGGGGGTTGTTTTTGCTCCCAACAGGCTTCCCTGGGGCCCAGGAAGCTAAAAAACAGAGTGGGGGGGGCAGCTCCCCCCTGCGCTCCATTTTTGGGCCTCAGGGAAGCCTGCTGAGGGAGCATTTTTGCTCCCAGGAAGGGGCAAAATGGAGTGCGGGGGGGGGGGGGGGGCCAAACATGTCAAAGAGAGAGTGCAATTTCTAATATAGAAGCATTTCTAATACAGAGCATTTTCTAATATAGAAAAAATTAAAGGTGCTGCTTATCACCTTAAAGCCTTACTGGGTGATCTGAGGGACTGTCTTTTTCCAAGAGTTTTTAGCTATCCCAATTCAATCCAACAGATTGACCATGCTGCAAATCCCATCAGTTAAAGAGTGTCAATTGGCAAGAACTATTTTAGCTTTTAACTGGATCCCCTGCCTTATGAAATATTCTTCCCAGATAATTAGAATGGCCCCAAACCTGTTGACTATGTACCTGTACCTGGACTTTGGAATGTATTAAGGGCCCCTTTACTTGGCTTTACTATTAGGGAATGGATCATCACAGCTTTGTACTTACCTTGTGAATGTTTTTAATTGTTTTTAAATTATTTCATTTTTTTTCCAATTTTAGAATTGTAAGCCATCCAGAATCATTTTGTTGAGTTGGGCAGCTATACAAAATGGAGGGAGGGAGAAATCTCGGGCATGAAATTACATGTAGACCAGTCCTTCCTGAACTGAATGTGGGAAAATAGCCTATTGCAAAGTTTGCTTTTGTTTAACATTTAACATCATAGATTCTCACCTCCTGTCATCCCATGATGTCATATTTCAATCGCCTTGTTACTGATGTTGAATGGGAAGACATCATACTGGGAAAAGTTAGACAAGCATTTCAAAATTCTGTCTTAACTGATATTTAAGTTTAAACTATTTTTTTTACTAAGGCAAATAACTCAAATATATGCATTTGTTGCTGCTGATTCTTATAGTTTTATTTCTTTTCATGTAGGCAGTTTCTGATGGTGGCACAGATTCACAGATACTAGATCTCTCCAATCGCTTCTATACTCTAATTCCCCATGACTTTGGAATGAAGAAGCCTCCACTTCTAAATAATCTTGACTACATTAAGGTACTCTGCATTTAACTCTGACACTTGAATACAGAAATAATATAAATCATATTTTAATAGATGTAATTTTAAGATAGTTATGTCAGCCTACGGTCAACTTTCTAATCCAGTTTGAATGGTTAATACACTGTTGGACATGGGCAGGAGATTCAGGTTCAGGTCATGCTTCACCTATAATATTTATTAGGTAAACCTGTGGTCAATCACTTTCAGTTTACAGACCCCTCACATCCTGGACATAAACTGTTTCAACTCCTTCCCTCAAAACGACGCTATAGAGGACTGCTCACCAGAACAACTAGACACAAGAACAGTTTTTTCCCGGAAGCCATCACTCTGCTAAACAAATAATTCCCTCAACACTGTTCAACTATTTACAAAGTGTACACTACTACTACTGTTAATCTTCTGATCATTCCTTATCACCCATCCCCTCCCACTTGTGACTGTAACTTTGTTGCTTGTATCCTCTGTTTCCTAGTATGATTTGATGTTGATTGTACCCTATGACTATCATTAAGTGTTGTACATTATGATTCTTGATTCTTAACGAATGTTCCTTCTTTATGTTTGGGGGGCAACCCGTCTGGGAATAAGGCCGGACCGGGGTATGCCGGGAGGTCTTGGGACCGGGGATGGTCGATTCGAGGATGGGGGCTTCTTCTGGGGAGGGGGATGAAAGGGCTATTCTTACGATCAGTGGGAGAGGCAGGTATGGTGTTGACAGGGGGTCTTATCAAGTTATGGGAACCCGCCCCCGCTGTTTACAAGCGGTGGTGTGCTCTGGCCCCCAGGTCACGTCTCGGCCCCTGAGTTGTTTGAATGATCGGGCCCCGGGCCTCCGGCTGATGCTATGCAATGCCAGGTCTGTAGTGAATAAAGCCCCCCTTGTTCACGATCTTGTCACGGAGGGGTGTGTGGACCTGGCTGGCATTACCGAGACCTGGCTAGGACAGGAGGGGGATGTCCCTCTAGTAGAAATGTGCCCAGCTGGGTTTTGAGTTTTTCACCGGCCGAGGGCCCAGGGGAGGGGTGGGGAGGGGGTTGCGGTAATTATTCAGGAGGATCTGGATCCTAGGGAATCCACTGTTCCTCAGACGACCGGATGTGAGTCCCTTTTTGTTAAGTGTGGTTCCGGGGTTCAGATGGGCTTATTGATCACATACCTGGCTTCCTGCTATGTGACATCGGCCCTGCCTGAGCTCTTCGAGGTCATGGCCGGTCTGGCGGTTGAGACCCCCAGGCTGATGGTCATGGGGGATCTCAACCTGCCTTCGGCCGGTGGGGCCTCGGGGATTGCTCAGGAGTTCTTGGCTTCCATGACAGCCTTGGGCCTGACCCAATTAATTAGGGAACCCACGCACACTGGAGGTCACATCCTGGATTTGGTTTTTGTCTCTTGCCAGTGGCAGGATGATCTGGGTGTTGGGGACGTTTTTGTTGAACCCTTGTCATGGTCAGATCATTCGCTCCTTAGGCTGGACTTCCAGGCCGCTCCTCCCCATCGCAGGGAGGCGGACCAAATACGTTGGTACCGCCCCAGGCGCTTGGTGGATCCAGATAGGTTTCTGATGGAGCTTGGGCCATATCCGACATTTGAACTCATGACTCGGTGGGGGACCTGATCGCCACCTGGGAAAGGGTGGCGGCTGGGGCCCTGGACCAGGTCGTGCCCTTGCGGCCTCTGACCTGGCACCGCTCTCACTCGGCCCCCTGGTTTTCCGAGGAGCTGAGGGAGATGAAGCGCCGGAAAAGACGCCTGGAGAGTATTTGGAGGACTATTCGCTCCGGACCCGACCGAACATTATTACGGTCTTATATCAAGACCTATTTAGTAGCAATAAGGGTGGCAAAGCGTTTTTACTTTCCCACCCTTATTGCGTCCGCAGGAAACCGCCCGGCCGCCCTGTTTAGAGTAACCCGCTCCCTCTTGGAAGGGGGAGCGCGGGAGGACCCCTTGCAGAGACAGGCTGAGGATTTTTCAAAGTTCCTGGTGGATAAAATCGCTCGGATCCGGGATGGGTTGGACTCTGAATGGGCAGCTCTGGGTGGGGGATCGGGGGCGGAATTTGAAACAGTCATTTGGGAGGAGTTTGATCCTGTGACTCCCAAAGACGTGGACAGGTTGCTGCGGGGACTGAATGCTACCACATGTTTATTGGACCCGTGTCCCTCCTGGCTGGTGCTGGCCACCCGGGAGGTGACACGAGGTTGGTTTCAGGGTATTAACGCTTCCTTGAGTGAGGGATATCTACCCGCCGCCTTGAAAGAGGCAGTGGTGAGACCCCTCCTCAAGAAACCGTCCCTGGACCCAACTCTGTTATCTAATTATTGTTCCGTCTCCAACCTTCGTTTTATGGCGAAGGTTGTTGAGAGTGTGGTGGCACAACAGTTTCCCCAGCACCTGGATGAAGCTGTCTATTTGGATCCACACCAATCGGGCTTCAGGCCCGGGCACAGCACAGAGACGGCATTGGTCGCATTGGTGGATGATCTCTGGAGGGCCCATGACAGAGGTTATTCCTCTGTCCTGGTCCTCTTAGATCTCTCGGCGGCTTTCGATACTGTTGACCACAGTATCTTATTGCAGCGGCTGGAGGGGTTGGGAGTGGGAGGCACTGTTATGCGGTGGTTCTCCTCCTTCCTCTTTGACCGCTCGCAATTTGTGTTGGCAGGGGGTTAGAGGTCAGCCCCGAGGCCCCTGGTCTGTGGGGTGCCTCAGGGGTCGGTGCTCTCGCCCCTTCTGTTCAACATTTATATGAAGCCGCTGGGTGAGATCATCCGTGGCTTTGGGGTAGAGTTCCATCAGTACGCTGATGACACTCAGCTGTACATTTCTACCCCGGGCCACCCCAATGAAGCCGTCGAAGTGATGACCCGGTGCCTGGACGCCGTGCGGTGTTGGATGGGACGAAACAGGCTTCAGCTCAACCCATCTAAGACTGAGTGGCTGTGCTTCCCGGCACCCCGGTACAGCCAGCTGGTTCCATCGCTGGCTGTGGGGGGGAAATTCTTGCCCCCACAGAGAGGGCCCGCAATCTGGGTGTCCTCCTGGATGTGCGGCTGTCATTGGAAGACCATGTGGCGGCCGTCGCCAGGGGAGCTTTTGGTCAGGTCCGTAGGATCTACCAGTTGCGGCCTTTTCTGGATCGGGATGCGTTTCGCACAGTCACCTCCGCCCTGGTGACCTCCCGCCTAGACTATGCCAATGCTCTCTACATGGGGCTGCCTTTGAAGAGCATCCGGAGGCTCCAGTTGGTGCAGAATACGGCCGCGAGGGTGGTAATGGGAGCTCCTCGGGGCTCCCATGTTACGCCACTTCTGCGCGCGCTGCATTGGCTCCCGGTGGCCCTCCGGGTGCGCTTCAAAGTCTTGGTTATTATCTTTAAAGCGCTCCATGGCTCAGGACCGGGATACCTGGTGGGCTGTGCTTCCCACCGACCAGTACACTCCCATAGAGTCGGTCTCCTCGGGGTGCCGCCAGCTGGACAGCTGGCGACCCCGAGGATGCGGGCCTTCTCATTGGGAGCACCCCCTCTCTGGAATGAATTACCCCCGGAGGTGAGGGCTGTCCCTGATCTCATTACCTTCTGTCGTTTACTTAAAACTCATCTATTTCGGCAAGCCGGACTGGCCTAGGGGTTTTTAAATTTTAACCTGGTTCTTAATCTCCTTTAACTTTTTGTTTTAAATTTTTAATTAGAGCCAAACTGTATTTAATTCTTTTAATTTTTAATATTGTCATATTGTACATGTGTTCCGTATGTGTATTTTTTATCTTGGCTGTTCACCGCCCCGAGTCCCTTTGGGAGAGGGGGCGGTATATAAATCTAACTAATAAATAAATAAATGTATACTGAGAGTATTTACACCAAGACAAATTCCTTGTGTGTCCAATCACACTTGGCCAATAAAGCATTCTATTCTATTCTATTAATTAAATACTATTATTACAGGAGTGATTCATACTTCAAAGGAGGGGGCATTGGGGATATTTAAAGGAATCAAATCCATCATCTTTTGGTTCCTTTCATAAAGTGTAAGACAAAAAATAGGGAATTTTCATTTTCATTATTGTTACTTTTTGGAAAATAGCAATTGGAGAATCCTAAGCAGTCTCTTGAGATAATAAACACAAAGACTGTGCAATGCATATATTGTTATAAGTAATTGCATCTTTCATTTATCAAGACTAAAGTGGAAATGCTGGATAATCTGCTTGACATAGAGGTCGCTTATAGCCTTCTAAGAAGTGGCGGTCAGGATGGGGATAAAGATCCAATAGATGTGAACTATGAGAAGCTCAAAACCAATATTCAGGTAAAAATGGCAGGGGTGTGTGTTATCCTCTTTTGATTCCACATTTTCCAACTTTCCAAGGTTAATTTAGATGAGTATATGTGAGATGTACATTTTGGTACTTCAGTGATAACTGCTCATCTGTAACAATTTCAACCATTTTTTAAAGTTTTGTTGTCTAGAAGCTCATATACATTTGGTTATTTTTTTGTTATTTTTAATGTAGAAGAAAGAAAACAAGGCTCTAAAACATAAAAAAAAAAACCAAAAAATACATACATAACATGAATTACATGTATATACTGGAATGCCCAGATTTTTAAAAAATATAATGACTCATTTATTCAACTTGGCCACCCAACAAATTATTGACCCATCTTTTCTTTAAATTGATATGAAATCCATTCATAGGGGAGAATAGACATATATAATCAACCCACATACAATATAATATTTCTTGCACACTGCCAATATCAGTCTTAATAATTAGGTTGCAAACTAGAAATTGTCCTTTGGAAATGTGATATCTAAATGTGATTGACAAATATATAATATTCTTCAGTTATTTGTAAAAATAATCATTTTATTATATTTTCAAATATAGCAACAGTTTAAGAATACTAATAAAATTGGTTCAGAATTACGTAAACAGAAGGTGTGGAAATTTCTATCAGACGTTTTAATGAGTTCCAATTGTTCCTGCAGTAACACAGATATTTTAGAAGAGTGATTGAAAAAAAGTTCAATCAGTTCAAAAGTTCATCAGAAATTTTGGTTTTTGTTGTTCATGAACTTCTAAAAAAGATTAGGTGCCATTCTCAAGAAGGGATTGTCCCCCAGGGTCATTTGCTCATAGGAATAAGAATCAAGTATGAGCTTCTCTTGCAACATAACCCAAATATATATTGCAGCCTTAAATGCAAGAATAGCAACTGATATTTCTTTATTAAAATTAGTGTTAAATCCTTGCCAAACTATCAAAAGAGACAAATAATCAAGAGGGACAAATAAAAACTTTAAAATCGTGATAGTAAAGGCTTTAGAAATAGTAACTTAAAATTCATAGGTTTCAAAATATAAGTAATGATGATAAATCTTGAAATCTGGATGATTAAAGTTCTTTTTTTTAATAAAGTAATTTTGAAAAAAAATGTCATAAGAATATTGTTACTATCTTAAGATACTCTTTTAATTTATTCTTTCGATAGACTCAGAGACATTTTCACTATAATCTTAGTTTTTCAAAAATTGTCTGGGCAAAACAAGACTTTTAGATTGGAGGCTGTATTTTGGCTATCACCCAGACTTGGTTAGATAACAACATAAAAGGAAAGGCACTCCCTTCTCCCAGATTGCAGCTTCCCATCATATCTTCTCCTGCCTCTTACCCTTATAATCTTTGTTCCCAGGTCTAAGTATTCCCCATAGTTCCATCATCTCATTAACACCTCTGACACCAATATAGTGACTCTTTAGCAATATTTCTGCCTCAGGGCAGTATTTCTTTTAGCCCAGGTAATGCTTGGATGTTCCAGTTAGTAAGTTCTTCTGCTGTCTCACCCTACAAGGACAATTGGCAAAGCAGATAGTATCTTCAACAGTACCTGCTTCTCTTTCATATGATGCTTTAAAAATAACATTCAAGTTTCCTAGATCAGTGAGATCAGGATTTCAGGAGTAGATTGTGTACATCATTTTAATGACCAAATACATTTATAGGTTCCTTTTTTTACATTATTAAATTTACGACAGTGAATTTTTTCTCAACTTTCTGACAGGTAGTAGATAAGGATTCAGAAGAAGCCAAGATTATAAAACAATATGTTAAAAACACCCATGCAAGTACCCACAATGCATATAATTTGAAAGTTATGGAGGTGAGTTCATGGTTGGGGAATATGGTATTTTAAGGAACTGGTTTATGTTTAACTTGTCTTTCCTGTAAGTATTGCTGGAGTATCTAGGTAATTATTGATAAATAATACTTTTGTGGAACTGTAATCAAGACTCATGATTACCCCACTTCTGTTAACATAATGTCTTCTCATGTAGTGTTGTACCTTGAGAGTTAATACCAAATATTTATGGAGCGGACATCTGAGCTTCTTCTCTCACCCCCCATCCCCCCAAATCTGAGGCTTGTGAGCATGGAAATTCATGAAATGAATGTCTTTCATATATACTGTATGTAGATAGCTACATATTGAATATACATCCCCGCACCTCCAGGGGATGTATATTCACATGTGCTTGAATAGCGTTACAGTGCCCTCTCTTCAGATGTCTGTACTGGATAGATTTATTTCCATTTGAAGCAAGAATCCTAGTGGGCCAGCCGTGTAGAACTTTAAAAACAGTGGTTAGGACTTTGAATTGTGCTCAGAATACCAGCAGTGGCTTCCAGATAATCTTCACTGGCACATATTCACATACTGAAGGCTGCATTGCAAGAAGTAGGAAGGGCATGCTCTGTTTGTACATGCATAAAAATCTAGAAGGGAAATAGGTGCTAGATGTATTTTTAGATTTCTCTACATAATTATCTTATTAAAATGGCTGCCTACAGAGGGTGATATAAGTTGGGCAGACTACATAGGTAAGTATGGCATACATAATTTAAGAGAATTATGTGGAGAAACGCAGTTACAGATTGCCAATGTAGCATCTATTTCTGTCTTCACAAAATCAGTTCTAAAATAGTGATGGACAAAAGTGAAGTAATGAAATTCAACGAGGATGAACACATCCTTAAAAGTTCTTTCTGGTGCCTCTGACTTTTAGAAAGCTTGATGAGCAACCACTTCTTTTACTTATAGTCAGATTTTTTGTATATTCAAAGTTTTCAAAACTAACTTGGTTTTAAGATGTTTTAGAAAAATGGCTAGATTTTTTTTTACAGCTGTAGATATTTCAAATTCTGTTCTAAAAGGGTGCACACAAGGCATGAATACAGCATTTGTATCTGTATCTTTTTGTAGGATGATCCATTCTAATTTAGAAAAAGAAACACAACTGTTTTAAAGAGCTACAGGGAGATGTCACATTTGTACCCCTAAACACTCCTAAGTATCTTTCTGAATCAATATGGCATTCAGTACATTGCTTATTCAATAGAGAGTATTCGTTTTATTAAATGAAGTATCTGGATTTAAGTTTGCTGCATAGTTTATGTTACTGTGAGACTTTCAGGGACTAGCTTTACAAAAATGAAAGAATATACAGTACCTAAGAATTCAGGGTGGTTTTCTACATATTGAATTATTTTTCAATATATCTGTTTTATCAATCATCATATCTTTTTCTCCTCTCTTCCAGATTTTCAAGATTGAACGTGATGGAGAATATCAACGTTATGAACCATTCCGGGACTTACACAATCGCCAATTGCTCTGGCATGGTTCTCGCACTACCAATTTTGCTGGTATCTTGTCACAAGGTCTCCGAATAGCTCCACCTGAAGCCCCAGTGGTTTGTAATATGCTAATTTTCTAATGCAGTGTTAGTGACTCTCCAGATGCCAAATTCTCAGCTCCCAGCAGGCTTCAATCAGCAATCATGAGGGATGCTGGAAATTAAAATTCAGAAATACGAGACATATGATTCTTAGAGGGACTTACAAAACATTCTATCCTAATAATCTTGCAGTTTCAGGGATGGAATTGCATGTTGTTTTAGTAGAGTTTCCATTAGCTTGACTTTCTTCTGTGCTCTCAATGGAGTGTACATAGCAGGAAATTACACTATACAATTCTAGATGTTGTTCTATACTTCTAGATTAATCATTGTGTTTTTATAAAAATGCAGACAATGTAAAGATCATCTCACCACCTCTGAGCAATTAGACAATGACTTCTGACCAATTATTTTATTCAGTCTAATCATGCATAGTAGAAACACGGTTTATTTAAACTAGGATATTGAGATGCAGGCCCAGAACTGAAAGGGAAAGTAAATAAATAAAATACAGAATTGCTGTCTATTCTAATTTGAAAGGGGAAAAATATATTGTCCTCCAATGTGAAAATTTCATCGAACTACCATTTCTTCCCAAGGCTAAAATAAAACACATCTAGAAATTAGGAAAAAATGTTTTTTTTTTTTTTTTGGCATTTTATATCATGGGCATATATTTAGAGCTAAATTTTCTCTACACAGGGAGTTGTAATTCCCATTGGACTTCCTAGTCAGATGACTTTTGGGAAGCTTAGAATAATTTTCTTTTTTCTTTTTAGACTGGCTATATGTTTGGCAAGGGTATCTACTTCGCAGATATGGTGTCCAAAAGTGCCAACTATTGTCACACCTCTCAGATTGATCCTGTAGGCCTAATCTTGCTGGGAGAAGTTGCCCTTGGAAATATGTGAGTGATATCTTCTTACAATGATAGCATGTAGAGCAGTGGTGGGATTTAAATATTGTTGCCAGTGGTTTGGTGGGCGCACTTTGCACGCACGCACACACACACGTTGCGTGCACGCGCATGCCAAACATGCACTTTGCGCAGGCGCAGAGGCATTCTATCTCACCTCCTGCAAGCCTGCACAATCTCCCAATTGCTTCAGCAGCTGCCGCATGGCACTATTCTGTGTCGCACAAAGCAGCTGCGCTTAAAATTCAGCGGATAAAGGTGAGTATGGGAGCCCAGGTGGACGGGTGGGCCCAACAGCAGAGCCATTAGAGCAGCAGAGAGAACCGGTCTGGTCTCCGCTGCTCATCGCTCCTACCGGTTCTCCAAATCCAGGCAGGTCGAATACCACCTCTGATGTAGAGTATCAATTTAGATATGAAAATATATTTACTTTAAACAAAAATATTCTTTCTGTGTCTCACAGCAGATGAGAAGCTATAGGAAATACCTTATTCTGAAGCAAGAAGCCCTTTAGTTTTACGGAAAACAAAATCCATAAAGGAGGTGGCTGTTTCTTTAAATTTGTGAAGGTGGTGTTTCCTAAATGGTTTCCTAATGGTTATCCTCTCTGTTTGATAGGTTTGAATTGAAAAATGCTTCCCATATAACCAAGCTGCCAAAAGGCAAGCACAGTGTCAAAGGTAAGTGCCTGCTGGAAATGGCATTGCTAGCTTGAAAAACAAGATGGTGGTGATTTTTATTTTGTATCCAAGACGGACTAACTTGGCCCAGATTTTTTTTTTTTTTGAGAGCACTGGGAAAATATTTTACTGTTCAGAAATCTCATTACATCAGATTAATGTAATGTTAAGATACCACCATCCTTCAAAAAGGCATTCAGTTAATAATTTTAGCTGAAACTAAACTGATGACATAAATTGAAAAGTAGTGTTAATGTATTAGAGCTTATATAGCATGGATGCTACATATTTTAGGCAGAAAAGAAAAACAATCTGATCCAAGGTAAGGCTAGACTCTAATAAATAATAGAACTTCATTATTAAGATTGCTATACTAAACTTGCTAAGAAACAACTCCCCTAGTTTGCAGAAATACTTAAAAACAGGTAGAATTGCACTCTCCATTTAAAGAATATTTTTCTCTAATCTTACCTTAGCTTGTGCTAAGTGATGATAATCTTAAAACTGTTCTACACCCATTAGCTTGTATAGTGAATAGTTCCTCCCCAAATGTACAAGGCATCTTTGCCCAACCTGATATTCTTCTGCTGTGTCATATTAAAGAAGACGAGAGTTTACAGTCCCAACTCATTTGCAAATCAAAAGGGAGAGATGGAAATATTTGCAATTCATAAACAATTTATTTAAGAAGTGCAAACAGAATTTTGCTAACAAAGGCTTGGATATATTGACTGAATTGATTAGATTTAAACATTATGAGCAAAACTAGAGCTTTTCCCAAGGCTAAATATACAGTATTTTAAGAGCCTTATTTATATATACGCAGTCCAACATAAAGTGGTTGACCAAATACATCTGTGCAGTTCATAAGCAGGAGGGTGAGACTGATAGCACTTTTGTTTACTAACACTACTTTTGATACTGAAGATGGTATATTATCAAGATTGTTACTTGTGAGCCTTAATCCTCTGTGTACAATATTTGCCTAAGCCTTCTTTAAAACTACCTACTGTACGTTTGTCATCAGTATTTGATGCCAGCAAATTCCATAGTTTAGCTATGTGATATTTTATCAATCCTTAAACTCCCCGTTTTAACTTCACTTGATGGCTCCTAAGTTCTAATGTTGGATACAGAGTGGGGAAATCTGATCATATTTCTCTATTATGAATAATTTTATATAAATATATATCTCTTATTTGTTACCTTTTTCTAAACTAAAAAAACCCCAAACATTAGGGGAACTATTCTATCCCCATAATCATTTTGCATGCTATATTAACATCTTATAATTTTGATCAGATGAGTTTCAGTTTTTCAATATACATGTGAATGTATTAGATTTAATTACAGTCATTTGTTTCCTGTTTAGGTTTGGGCAAAACAGCCCCAGATCCCACATCCACTGCTTCTCTTGATGGTGCAGATGTTCCTTTAGGAAAAGGAATTCCATCTGGAATTAGCAATACTTCTCTTATGTATAATGAGTATCCTTTGATCAATATTAGAACGGAATATAAATAGCCATTGGGGATACCTGAAAGTGGTTGCTTCTAGGCAGGTAAATACTGTCAGTCCTAATAAATTTGGACTTTTTAGCATTAGTATGTACAGTAAGTTACCTTTACAGTTCTGGGATAAATGTCATTGACAATTAGAAAAAACTGAGAAAGTATAGGCTTTACTAGAGTTTTAAAACCTGTACATTTTATTTAGTTATCCATGTATTTGCATGCCCCTTATTTCCTAAAATTCTAAGTATCTTAACATATAAGTATATTATATCTAAAAGCAATGAAAACTATTGAAACCTGATAAAATAGTGATGCCATAGATGATGCAGTCAAAGGAAATTAATATTTAATTTAGTTGCCTTCAGTTAAATGGCATAGGAACTTAGCGAGTTCTGGGTTTGGGTATACTCCATGCTTCTCAAGTGGTAACGGGAGAACAGGAGAGGGTTTTTTTCGTTGGTGCACTGATTCTGGCTCTGGAGGAGAGTGAAATTTTGCTGTTCTCATATCTTGGTACTCTCTTCCGCAGCATGCTATATTGAATTACGTTTAGTGGTAATTCAGAGACCATAACTTGGTTTTAAATACAGTATCAATTAGGAACTTTAACAAGTGCCTTATTACAACTATCATGCCACTGATCTGTCAGTATGCTGCCTTTCAGAAGTATTGGGCTAAAATGCTAGAATTCTCACCCATCTTGAATCGTTTTAGAAATCTGAGAGGGCTTGGAGGATGGTCTTTATGTCTTCCTATTTTATTTGGCAATACAGAACACAGCAAAAATCTTTGTTTTTTCCTTCATTCATTATTTTCTTCAGATACATTGTCTATGATATTGCTCAGGTGAAACTGAAGTATCTGCTGAAATTAAAGTTCAATTATAAGACAACTCTTTGGTGAAGATCAGCTTCTTGGAATTAATAATACAAATTTTTTTGAACTTTTTTTTTTTTTTTGATAAATACACAAGATTAGATGAAAAATGCTATGAGCAATTTTGTATTTGTGCTTCTTCCTCCCCCCCCCCTCCTTTCTTCTCCTTTCCCCTCTTGGCTTAATCTAGTTCGGACATATTGTACATCTTTAACTAACAACAATCTCCCATTCCCCAAAAAGGGAAGGAGCCCTTGAATTAAACTTTTAGTATAAGAGACAGGGGAGATATATTTAGAATTGGTTACACACTTTTTTCGTTTTTCAAATCTTCCTTAATTTGTATTCTGAATAAATGTTAATGTGTTTATTTTGAAGTAAAAAATAAAAGCTACTTTCATACTAATGTTTTCTTGTATGCAAAATACAGTACTTTTGTTTAAGGTAAGAAGTCAAGAATAATGTTTGTGGATTCTATCCTAACCTGTTGCTCAGTCAACAACTGTTAGTTGATTATGTGTAGAAGGAACAATCCTTTTGAAGTTGGAAGGCATATGTGAAATCTACGTTTCAAAAAAAAGTACATACCTAGCACAAGCATAGCACCTCTCTACCTTTAATTAAAATATTGCTTCTTGCAGGCTTTTGTGTAAGCCTGAAAAAGGATGTATCACCAACACTACATTAACTTTAACTTGACTCTGCCATAATGCTTTCAGGGTTGTGCAGAAACCTAAACTAGAAGAGCTGTTTTATGAATGATAGGTGCAGTTGTTTTCATGAGCTTTGAAGCATTTCTTTAAATTGTTTTTTAAGGATGCAAAGCCCTAATATGCTCATCCCCCTCATGCACTCACAGATGCTTTTCATTCTTACATATGTACACCTCCTTCCCTTCCTCCTATCTTTAGCAGACTTGTTGAAAAGAAGAAAGAAACAACTTTCATTTCTACACCCACAACTTACCATAGCAATCTGCTTCTATATTGCAATGTTTTTTATTAAAAGTACTTTGCTGTATTATGGGAGGAGTAGGATGCCTACTCTACCATTGTCAAGCAGAAAGAAATATGGGACAGAAACAGCTGGTCTGGAAAATCTGGGAAGTAACTTAACAAATACTGCACCTCAGAAACTAAATGAGGAGCAATGTAGCTGGATCAAAATGTTAACAAGGGAAATACAAATGGTACAACAGCAATAGACGCACTAACAGTTTATGCACCAGTATGATGCTTGAAAGAATGAATGTCATGGAGGTAATACCAAGTTGCTAGGCAGTACTTTTAAAAGACTGCCCAAAATCTGCACTGCTTTGCACACTAACATTCAGTGACATCTCTGGCATTGTTGGGTTGCATGTTGCTTACAGATCACACAGCTGCAATATCAAATGGATTCCAGAATAATAATTGGGCCCTTTTATTTATTAAACAAATTAATATAACTGCCCAACTTTCAGTCTATGTAATGTACATTAAAAATTCACAATTTAACCATACACCACCCCAGGGTGGCAACAACAGAATCAACCAAGCCACATGATTCATTCCAAATGGGGTCCCCAAACCCACTGGCAAAACCATATCTTCAATATCTTGCAGAAGAGCAATGTGCGGACCAATCTTTAGGGCCACCACAGAGAAGACCCTTTTACTAAGTTCCACCAGATGGACTTGATAGTTGGACCTGCAAAACACCCTGCCTTACTGCTTTGGGTAGATATAATTGGGAGAAGCAGTCTCAAATAGTATGGCCCCAAATTATAGGCTTGTAAAACGATCTTACATGTAGACGTGTGTAACAATCAGCCATAGATATAGATGTTTTGGTTCCTTCCAGTCTTTGGACACAATTTTATCTTGGGCTAAGTTTTATAACAACACACAGAGCTGAACTTGTTTTTATTATGGCTTTGCATCCCAAACTTGATATTTAGTCACCAACTCCCAAAGGAAGTATACTTAACTGCATAATGGTTAGTCGAGTGAATAGCAGACCAATGATATCACTGAAGAAGCTGATACTTCTTTGCCAAACCACTTTTTTCCCATGCAGCCACATAAAGAATGCACAGACATTTTAATTCATTAGAAGAAAGTAACACCTTGTGTTCAACCTGTTTTCCACTTTTATGGCTCAACTGCAGCTGGTGTCTTGTAACAATCTGAATAGGAATGAACTGAGTATTCCTGCAAGAAAAGTGCTGCTTTTGGCACACACAGCACTACTAGCTGGCAAACTAGCTGTAAACATTTCCACAGACTTCTAGGCTTTAAGATAGTAATAAAAGATCAATATATTTATGTAACAGAAAAGCTTCAAAGCACAACAGTTATGTAGTAGATTAATTAGGTCCTAAAATTTCTGCTCTAAGAACAAACTTCTATCTATGCTCTGTATAAACTATATAAGAAATTATTTTTCTTACACAATTTATTCTGGTAGTATGCGTACTTTAATTTTGTCATTTCACATGACTAACAGACAAAAGAGGACCTAATAGAAAAAGAAGTATATAATTATCAATGCTCAGCTATCGTTATAAAGCAAAAATTCCAGGATCTTTGATTGCTCACAGATTATCATACATACACTTTTAAAGGGTAATTGAGATGTACTGGTAACTTGCAAATTCCTTTGGAGGGAGGTCCTTTGGAATTCTTGAAGATCACAGTGCTATTCTGACGTGGCTGAGTGATTACATTTTATTGATCTTGAAAGGAAGAGTTCACTTTGTGTGTATCTATATTTGCCTCTTTATTTCAAATTGTTTGTGGATAATACCTATGCAGTTGCATCTCAGCAGCTGGTATAGCTATGAGGTTTGATGCCGATTAGTACTTGGATGTTGCAGTTTGCTAGACAAGAATTTCAGATGATAGCAAATTGCTTCTGGTAAATTGTTTCTATGCTGATAGAAAAGACCATTGTTAATTATTAAATTTATACGTTGGCTTTTCTCTAAAAGTTCAAAGAAGCACATTTTTTCTTCCTATTTGAGGATTTTTTAACTTTAAAATACAGATTCTTGTCAACAGTCCTTGTAGATATGTGTGGGAGGATAAATCTGCTTTTTATAGCTTTACAGGGCAAAAAGGGTTGTCTTTGGTCAGAAGGGAACACATGTTACCACACAAAAAATTAGCACTCCTTTTGGAAAGATAATTACTTCATACTGCATTTGCCAAGTGGTAATCTCAGGCAACTTCATGCAAAATCAATAGTTAATCCAGATTCAATAATGAGAATCTGCATTGCTATCAGTAGCTTTGAATTATCCGTATTCATGTTACACCTCAGAAAAATTAATGTCTCTATACATCCTATCCTGTAAAACAAGTGTTTAATGATTTTAAATCAATGTATGCTCTTTAAAGTATAGGAAAGATAACTTAAGACATTTTCATTTATAGAGGACAGCATGGATGGCAGCTGCTTATACAGCAAGTAGTATCAGGCCTAGCTTGAGTTACAAGAGTAGAGTGATCTATCAACAATAACTTCTAGATCAGGAATAGCTGTGTCAGGCATATAAAGTGAAGCTGTGCAGGTCCTTTTGACTACATCTTTACTTGCTCCTCCTGCAGGAGCCATGAATCCAGGAAAAACTTCATATTGTAGAACTGATTTATATGCAGGAGTGCAACTCCATTCAAGGGATTATATCCCCCAGTAGCTTCATGTAGATATTGAACAGCAGAGGAGAGACCCCAAGGCACCTTGAGAGCTTGATCTCTTCACCAACTGGAACTGCCCATTCAGGATATTATGGTCAGTAGTAGTGAAGGCTGTCGAGAAATCAAGCAGGATCAGGAGCATTACACTCCGACTACTCTGTCTCACTCCCAGGTCAACAAAAATAATTAATGCAGTCTTAATCCTATAACCAGGCCTGAAACTAGAAAGAAAAGAACTGAGATAATCTGTTTCTCCTGATATCTTCTTCACTTGTTCTCCTATCACTATTTATTTATTTATTTATTTATTTATTTATTTATTTATTTATTAAATAATTTTATATACCGCCCTTCTCCCGAAGGACTCACAGCGGTGAACAGCCAACTAAAATATATATAGATTACAAATATAAATACAATTAAAAAAGAATTAAATTATAGGCTGCCATTTAAAAATTTAAAAACCCCGATTAAAAATAAGCTAAAATTTTCATACCCCAACCAATCAATTCTAAAACCCCTTATTTAAAATCCCATTTGAAGTCAGCTCAGGCCGGCCTGCTCAAAAAGCCAGGTTTTCAGATCACGTCTGAACACCCTCAGGTCAGTGGTTGTTCGTAGCCCCAGGGGCAGCCCATTCCAAAGGGTGGATGCCCCCACAGAGAAGGCCCTATTCCTCGGAGTCACCAGGCGGCACATAGATGCCTATCGGGACCCGAAGGAGACCCTCTCTGTGGGAGCGCACTGGTTGGTGGGAGACTACTGGCAGAATGCGGTCTTGTAAATATCCTGGTCCGATGCCATGGAGCGCTTTAAAGGCCAAAACCAATACTTTAAAGCAAACCCGGAAGGCTACCAGCAACCAATGCAGCTCGCGAGGAGAGGTGTCACATGGGAATATCTCAACGCCCCCATAACCACCCACGCGGCCGCATTTTGTACCAGTTGGAGCCTCTGGGTGCTCCCCGCAGGGAGCCCCATGTAGAGGGCATTACAGTAGTCCAGGCGGGAGGTGACCAGGGCGTGGGTGACCGTGTGTAAGGCGTCCCGATCAAGAAAGGGCCGCATCTGGCGTATCAGGCGAACCTGATTAAAAAGCCTCCCTGGAGACGGCCGTGATGTGATCTTCTAAAGACAGCCGTACATCCAGGAAGACACCAAGATTGCGAGCCCTTTCTGTGGGGGTCAGGATCTCATCCCCAATAGCCAGCGACGGAGTCAGCTGACTATATCGGGCCGCCGGAAATCACAGCCACTCAATCATGGAAGGATTGAGTCGAAGTCTGTTCCCGCCAATCCAGTTCCGCACAGCCTCCAGGCAGCGGGACATGACCTCCACAGCATCGTTGGGGTGGTTTGGGGTAGAGATGTAAAGCTGAGTGTCATCAACATAGAGATGACATTTCACCCCAAAACCACGGATGATCTCTCCCAGCGGCTTCACATAAATGTTGAACAGAAGAGGGGAGAGGACCGACCCGAGGCACCCCACAAATGAGGGGCCTAGGGGTGGACCTCTCCCCCCCGTCAACACAAATTGCGAGTGGTCCGAGAGGAAGGAGGAGAACCACCGCAAAATGGTCCCTCCAATTCCCAACCCCTCCAACCGCCACAATAGGATACTATGATCGATAATATCAAAAGCCGCTGATAGATCTAATAGGACCAGGACAGAGGAATAACCTCTGTCACGGGCCCTCCAGAGATCATCGACCAACACGACCAATGTTGTTTCGGTACTGTATCCGGGCCTGAAGCCCGGTTGGAACGGATCTAAGTAGACTGCTTCCTCCAGGTACTGAGGGAGCTGACGCGCCACCACACTCTCAACAACCTTCGCCAGAAAGGGGAGGTTGGAGACAGGACGATAGTTATTTAAAAGAGCCAGATCCAGGGAAGGCTTCTTGAGGAGGGGTCGCATCACCGCCGTTTTCAGGGCAGTAGGAAGAGCCCCTTCCGTCAACGAAGCGTTGACAATCCCCTGGAGCCAGCCTCGTGTCACCTCCCTGGAGGTAGAAACCAACCAGGAAGGGCATGGGTCCAGTAAACATGTAGTGGCATTCAGCCTCCCCAGTAATCTGTCCACACCCTCGGCGGTCACAGGATCGAACTCCTCCCAGATAACCGTCTCAAGACCTGCCTCGGACACCTCCCCCGGGACCACCCAACTGGAATCCAGCCCATCCCAAATCTGAGCAATTTTATCATGCAGGAATTGGGAAAACTCTTCTGCCCTACCCTGTAAGAGGTCCTCCCGCGCTCTCGGCTCAAGCAGAGAGCGGGTTACTCTAAACAGAGTGGCAGGCCGATTTTCTGCCGATGCAATAAGGGCGGAGAAATACGAACGTTTCGCCGCCTCTATCGCCACTAGGTAAGTCCTAATATAGGACCTCACCTGTGTCCGGTCAGACTCGGCACAACTGGTCCTCCAGATGCCCTCCAGACGTCTTTTTCGGCACTTCATCTCCCTCAGCTCCTCCGTGAACTACGGAGCTAAATGGGATCTGTGCCAAGTCAGAGGTCACAACTCGGTCCAGAGCCTCAGCGGCCAACCTATCCCAGGTGGCCACCAAGTCTGCAGCCGAGTTATGAGCCAGAGTTTCAAGAAATGGCCCAAGCTCCATCTGGAACCGTTCAGGATCCATCAGGCGCCTGGGGCGGAACCATCTCCTCGGTTCCGCCTCCCTGCGATGCGGGATGGCGGCACAGAAGTCAAGTCTAGGAAGAAAATGATCGGACCATGACAAGGGCTTTATAACTAGATCCCCAGAATGATCATTCAACCACTGACCAGAGGCAAAAATCAGGTCCAGTGTGTGAGTGGGGCCAGAAACTAATTGGGTCAGGTCCATGGCCGTCATGGAAGCCAGGAACTCCCGAGCCACCCCAGAGGTTTCCCCGAGCGAAGGCAGGTTGAAATCACTCATGACTAAAAGCCTAGGGGTCTCAATCACCAGCCCGGCTATCACCTTGAGGAGCCTGGGCAGGGCCAATGACACGTGGCAGGGAGCCAGGTACGTTATCAAAAGGCCCATCTGAACCCCCTGCCCCCACTTCACAAAGAGAGACTCACAACCAGCCGTCTGAGGAACAGTAGCCTCCCTAGGACAAAGAACTTCTCTAATAATCGCCGCCACCCCACCACCCCTTCCCTGAGACCCTGGTCGATGAAATGCTTGGAAACCTGGTGGGCACATCTCCACCAGATGGGCCCAACCAGGTTTCGGTGACGCCAGCCAGATCCACGCCCTCCTCCTGGATAAGGTCGTAAATCAGGGGGGCCTTATTAACAACGGACCTGGCATTGCACAACATCAACAGTGTACTCAGGGCCTGAGACTCTGCACAACCAGGCCTGCCAGACGGGTCAGGAGGGTCGGAGCGCGCTACCGCTTGGAGACAGTGGGTACGCGATCCCCTAACCTGATATGGCCCTCTACCTCCGTCATATCTGCCCCTCCCGCTTATGGTGCCGATGGAACCCACCCCCTGCTGTCCAAATTCTGACCGCCCCCACAACTCACGACCCTCTGGGCCCTCCCAGACGTGCACTCCAGCCTGGCTGACTCCAACCCCCCCCCGGGTTATCCCCCAAACCCGGTCCGGGTATCCTCCCTAACCCCAATAACTCCCTCCTAGTCACCCTCCCCAACCCTGACTCTAAACTCTAAATAAAATTGAAAAAGTTTAACCCCCCCCCCCACAACTTCTTTTCTGATGGCCATACGACAGCCGTACTATCACAAGGTTGTTGAGAGTGTGGTGGCACTCAGCTCCCTCAGTACCTGGATGAAGTGGTATATCTAGACCCCCTCCAATCGGGTTTCAGGCCCGGGCATAGCACGGAGACGGCTTTGGTCGCGTTGGTGGATGATCTCTGGAAGGCCCAAGACAGGGGTTGTTCCTCTGTCTTGGTCCTGTTAGATCTCTCAGCGGCTTTTGATACTGTCGACCACAGTATCTTATTGCAGCGGTTGGGGGGGTTAGGAGTGGGAGGCACCGTTTTACGGTGGTTTTCCTCCTTCCTCTCCGACCGCTTGCAATTTGTGTTGACAGGGGGGCAGAGGTCGACCCCAAGGCCCCTATTATGTGGGGTGCCCCAGGGGTCTGTGCTCTCACCCTTGCTGTTCAACATTTATGTGAAACCGCTGGGTGAGATCATCCGTGGGTTCGGGGTAGAGTTCCATCAGTACGCTGATGATACTCAGCTGTACATCTCTATCCCGGGCCACCCCAACAAAGCCGTCAAAATGATGACCCGGTGCCTGGAGGCCGTGCGGAGTTGGATGGGTCTTAACAGGCTTCGTCTCAACCCGACCAAAACCGAGTGGCTGTGGTTTCCTGCGCCCAGATACAGCCAGCTTATTCCGTCGCTGGCCGTGGGGTGATAAATTTTGCCCCCCATAGAAAGGGCTCGCAATCTGGGTGTCCTCCTGGACGTACGGCTGTCTTTAGAAGATTACATTACGGCCGTCGCCAGGGGGGCCTTTTGTCAGATTCGTCTGATCTACCAGTTGCGGCCCTTTCTGGATCTGGGCGCACTTTGCACGGTCATCTCCCACTTGGACTACTGCAATGCTCTCTACATGGGGCTTGAAGAGTATCTGGAGGCTGCAATTGGTCCAGAATGCGGCCGCGCGGGTGATCTTGGGAGCTCCTCGGTGCTCCCATGTTACATCGCTCCTGCGCGTGCTGCATTGGCTTCCTGTGGCCTTCCGGATCCGATTCAAGGTGGTACTGATCATCTTTAAACCGCTCCATGGCTCGGGACCTGTGTACTTACAGGACCGCCTGCTGCCACCAACAGCCTCCCGCCGCCCAGTGCGCTCCCACAGGGTCGACCTCCTCGGGGTTCTGCTGGCTGGGCAATGCCGGTTGGCAGCCCCGAGGGTGCGGGCCTTCTCTGCGGGGGCTCCCTTCCTTTGGAACGACTTGCCCCCGGAGATACGGACCATCACCGACATTCAGGCCTTCCGGCGCACAGTAAAGACCCTGTTTTTTCAACAGGCCGGCCTGGCCCAGTAATGATTTGTGGGGTTTTAAATTTGGTATTTTTAAATTTTTACCAGTTTTTATACTTGCTATTTTATATTCAGCCACTAATTTAATAATTTTAAATTGTTTTTAACTTTATAACTTTACTCTGTTTCTGTTTTATCTGGCTGTACACCACCCCAAGTCCCTTTTTTGGGAGAGGGGGCGGTATAAAAATCTAATAAACTAAACTAAACTTCTTCACCAATCTCACCTAAAGGGAATTTGAGGAAAAAAGATAATTAAGACAACCAGGATGAGGGATTGAGGGTACAAAATGAGCTCCTTTCAAGGCAGGTGACATTGCGTCATCTCAAAAGGTCATATTAATCATCATCTGCATCCAACTTCCTCTCATTCTGGCAGCTTTCATTAGCCAAATGGAGTAGGAATCTAATTAAATTGTGGAGCTTAATGTATATATCGTAGAATCCCAACTACTTTTTTGGGATCAACAAGCTCATACATATCCCAGATCCTTCCCAGATGATATTCTATCTTGTCAATAAAATTTGTGCAGTAGCCAATACCAGGTTACATCATCTAACCTAGAGGGATATGTGTAACATATGAATTCATGTGGCACAATGTCCTTATATCTGTTCTTGTACATGGCAGTAATTGAAATGCTAAAATCTGTGGTTTTTATATTTCAATCTTATATTTTAATCTGATGGCCACATCTCATCTAAAAATCATGATAAATGCATTTTATCACTTATAAAAATCATGCAATATCCAGACGCCCCATTTTTATTGCTAGTTAGGCCTGTGCCATATCTAGCAATGTTGAGTGCCCAGATAAGCATTAAGTCAAATTCTTTGGTAGTTTATATATAGGAGGCACTGTTCAAAGGTATTGTAGGCCAGTTCTTTGTCAAATGGGATCATTATGTATTCATGATATCTTTGCAAAAAAAAAGTTGTAATAAGAGACCATTGGTATTGCTCAGTTCACAGAAGTCCAACATTAAATATTAAGAAATTATTACTAAGTTGATACCGTAGTATTACTTTGTACTTGCCCCACAAAAGTAATATCCCACTGAGAACAGTTTGTTCAAGCAGAACACAAACAGTATTTGTAAATACAGATAGTTCTCAACTTACAACCACAACTGAGCTCAACATTTCTGTTGCTGAGACATTTGTTAAGTGACTTTACCCCATTTTACAATCTTTCTTGCCACAATTGTTAAGTGATTCATTGCATTCATTGTTAAATTAGTTACACTGTCATATCTGGCTTCCCTATTGATTCTGCTAGTCAGAAGGTTGCCAAAGGTGATCACATGATATCAGGACACTGCAATTGTCATAAATATGAGTCAGTTGTGAAGCATCTGGATTTTGATCACGTCACCATGGTGATCCTTGCAACAATCAGAAGCATGAAAATTGGTCATAAGACACTTTTTAGTGCCATTATAACATTGAACAGTCACTAAACAGTTATAAGTCAAGAGCTACCTGTACAATCCGCTGTCCAGAATACATAATAACCGAGTTGGAAGGGTCCCTGGAGGTCTTCTAGTCCAACCCCCTGCCTGAGCAGATCTTATACCATTCCGGACAAATTAGGGTCCAACCTCCAATGATGGAGCCACCCACAGATGAAGCCATCGACCAGATGCGGCGACTGCATGCAGCCGTCCATTTTCCCCAAGTCGTCTCCTCTCGCCTTGTGGAAAGATAAACAGTAAAACTATCATGAAACTGCAACAACTTTTTTTCGCCGAGCCCGAAGAGAGAAGCACGAGACAGCCGAGTTCCCGCCCGAGCCTTCGTAGAGCCCGGGTAAAGCGAGCGACTCGCGTACGTCCCGCCTCCTCCCTCCAGTCAGGCAAAAGCTAGAGGACTCCGTCTCCTCCCCCACAATGCACCGCGACAGGCAGCCTTTGAAAAAGCGGCGCGGCTCCTTCAAGATGGCGGAGTTGGATCAGCTGCCTGACGAGAGTGAGTAGCAATCTCTGCCCCTCGCTCTGCCCCGCCACCGCCCTTTCCTGCTCACCCACTCTCGAAATAGAGGTTCTAGCCGCCGGACCCTCGTCTGCTCCCCTTTCCTGAGTCACAGTCTCGGGCTCGCTCCTCCGCCGGCGCTTGCTACTTCTTTTGTTGCTCCTGCTCCTGCTGCTGTAGTAGGAGCCGGAGCTGCGCGGGGCCGGCGTCACAATCTCCTCTCTCGGTGCCTGGCCCAGCTCTGTTTTTTCTGATGGCCTCCTCTCCGGTCTCTCCCTCGACTTTTAGAAGGGGGCTGCGGGGGAGGGGGAGAGAGGCCAACCGGGGCAGGGCCGGAAGCCACTATTATGTAAGCTGCCCTTCTCCTGGTGGGACTGAACCGCACCCTGAACCCCGAGTCTCTGAGCAGGCCGGAACCGAGATTGGGTCCGTCGTTGGCATGGAGGAACGCACGCTTTTCAAATCGGCCAGAAAAAGCGTTGTGTGTAAGGCAGCGAGTGGCATTACGCCTCTCCGGGATAAGCAGGGAGAGCTTCACGCTGTAAATAAAGTAAGGGGGATATTTGTCTTGCTGTGAGCATCCTTCTAGTAGTTGTCATGACGTTGCCCTCCTGTCTGCTTGGAGAGATTTGTCTGTTGGACTTTTACTCTGAGAAATGCACTGGTTCGTGGGAAACTGTTTTTAAAGTGCATTAAGTAATGGGTTTATGTCTAACTCTTCTCTTGTATATGCCTGTCTTGTATATATCAAAATGATATTATTTATATAGATGGTAAACCTTTTAATGGTCTGTAAATAGAAAAGCAAGCCTCCCATAGTCCTGTTTTGATGGTTGTCTACATTCTATATATTTAAACAAATTGTGTATTATATCTGGGAAATTATGCTACTATTATCTTGAGTGGTCCCAACTGTATGGTGAAATTAGTAGGCTGACAAAATTATTGGAAGCAATGTCAAATGTTTTAAACTGAGAATGGAAGTCACACTTTTCTGAAAGTATTAACTGAACAATTGGGGATATAGAGCAGTAATAAACAAATATCAGATCTGAAGAATTAATTTTGTTTCATATAGAATCCTGAGATTCATCAATCAGACCTTGTTGGAAGTCATTTCCTTGGAATTAAATTAAAATCAGGATTTGAATGTAGGGCATACTTCTTCCTTACATAAATATAAATCCGCATCATTCCATGCTTCTTATATTCAGCACTGTAATTTAAGGAGAAGATGGAATCCATCATTACTAGTATGGCATACACACAGAGAGAGAGAGACAGTACTATTTAAGCACAAGTGAAGTGGAAAGAAAATAATTCATTGAAGGAAGGATACTTTTTTATATAAAAGTGAGAGTTAATATAGAAGCAATTTGGTAAAGATATTTGTTTGGCTTGTTTGTAAATATATATGATGTACATATATAAATAAAAGGAACTATTACTTTTAATGGTAAAAGATAATATCAAATATTCCTGTCTATATTTTGCAATATTGAATTTGATAAAGATGTGTGGAACACCTATTGAGATTGCACAGTGAATACTGAAATAAGGCCATTGATGAAAGACATGAAATGACATAAAAGACAACACAGATATAATCAATGAATATTGCTTTGAAATAGTAATGTAATTATTACAAGTATTTTTATTTTATAATATGGAAGAAATCAAATTATAGATGTCATTTTTCAATCTAATGTGAAGAATTCTACGTTTCAAAGATTATTTGGGGGAATCTGGAACTATCTAGTTCGGACTTACAGGTTACATAATAATAAAGGGAGAAGAAAATTTCACTCTGGGAGTGAACTTTTGCATATGGATTTCAGACTATTTCCTTGTGTGGCATATATATGATAGCTGGACAAGAGACAAGGCTGAAGAACATACTGCAGAACTTAATATTCTTTATTATATTTATGACAAAGTATATGGCATTGTCAACAATTTTGAACGTCAAAAGTAAAAAATGTTTGGCGTTCAAAATGTAGTTTTAAAAAATTCAAATACTAGGTAATTTTTCTGTTATCCTATATGTAACTGAAAGAATATGTAAATTATTTAGTCAGAAAATGTGTATTCTATACCAAGGGTCGCCAACCTTTTGGACCTCAGGGACCACCAAACTCATAATTTTAGATTCCAGGGACCACCAACTGGTTCTGTGGGTGTGGCCTAATTTGTGGGTGTGGCTTGGTGGTCATATGACTGTCTGGGCATGGCTTGTATGTAAATATTATAAATATTTATATAAATATTGAATTTTTTATAAAAAAAGAGCAACTTTTACCCAAAATTAGGCAAAGCAGGCAGACAGATTGAGTTGCTCACAGAATCACAGATTCATTCAGAAATCCATCTATCTGCCATTGGCTAGCTCAATCTGTCACATAAAATTTGCTAGCTGGCAAACTCACAAAATTAACTCACAACACACCATGTATGTAAATATTGAGTTTTTTATTTTAAAAAAGCAACTTTTATCCAAAATCAGGCAAAGCAGGCAGATTGAATTGCTCACAGAATAATTCAGTGATCAATCTATCTATCATTGGTTAGCTCAGTCTCTCAAATTTGCTTGAGCCATGAGTCTGCACTGAATTTGCTTGCAAACAAACCTTCAATTCTAAGGGAGGTTTGGCTGTGCTTAGCTAGAAAGCAAGAAATCCAACCATTTCCTGCTTCCTAGCTAATGTAAATCTCCCGGTGCAGCAGAACAGATGATGGTCGGAAAAAGGAAAAATAGCAACTTAGCAGACAAATTTGCCAGGTAAATAGTGAGTGGGCGGGAAGGGTTCCCGCGGGCCATGTGGGCTGAGCAACCTTGTGTTTCTGTGCAGCCTGGATTAATTGCTTTTGGGGAGTGCTCTGGGGATGAGATTTCTCTGCAGCCCACCAAAATTTTCTCATGGCCCACCAGTGGGCCACAGCCTACCGGTTGGTAACCGCTGTTCTATACAAAGTTGCAAATTAAACCATTGCTATTTCTTGAATTATGTGTACCTTTCTATTAACTAATCCACCGATAAATGTGTGCCATGATGAAGAATCAACATGGATTAAAAAATACTGAATTATTTATGCTTCCCATGTCATTTGCCTTTGCTTTTACTGCTTAAGCCAAATGCTGAGAGTATGTCTATCACATTTTGTTGTATACCTTGACCTACTAGAAAAGCTCTTTTATATGGGGAATAAATTACATTCTAAATAAGATTTAATTTTATTTACCTCTAAATTATTATTTTAATTTCATGCCATTCCAAGTATACCACCTAAGGTGCACAACCATATGTTTCTGTAAATATTGCTGGAGTTTAGCTTTCATAAGCTCCAGACAATATTAGAGCATTTGGATGCTGACAACCACAATCTAACATCTGGTTAAAAAAGCCTCATATGTTTCTCATGTGTTTGATTTAATTCTCTCAAATGCTGGATGTCAAAACTACTTGGGTTTTCTAGTTCAAAAGTTTAATTTGTAGGCTGAGATTCATGTAATTATGCATTTCTTATACAAGAGGTCACAGCTGTGGAAAACTAGATGTTAGAGTCTACTTAAGTTCTACATCTGGCTGTGAACACTTGATTCTCAAAGGACAGGGATTTAGATTAATATTTGAGGAATTTCTGATTCTAAAGAGCAAGCTTTTCATAGCCATCACCTGCATAAATACATGTCCATATACTGATAAAACAGTTTAAATTAACATACATATAATTAAAATTCATTTTTAGAAAATTAGATAATTCTCCAACAGTCTACTACCTAAATTCCCCAATTTAAGCTAAAATCATAAACATATTTATGAAGAAGTCAAATTGAAGTAAAATAGAAAATAGAAGTAACATTGGTGATATGGAATAATTTTGCAGTATGAATATAATAGGTTTTTAATTTAACAAATTTCTCTATAGAGCATTCTATTAAGCCACATGAAGAAATAATTTCAGGCTTTGCATTATAACTGTCCATGTTTGTAAGCTTCTGGAATGCATCTGACAATACTGGACTCAATAGGACAGTGGCTTGATTCAACAGACAGTTGCATCTTTCTACATCTTATCTTTGCTAATATTTTTCTTTACAATTTATTCAGCTGCATAGTGTAATGCCTGTTGTTCAGCTAAAACACTGTTGGTGAAGATATAATCCATCAAAGGAGAATTATTGAAAAATAAATATGACATATTAAAATAAAATTTAAAAGCATGTTCATAGCTTCCTCTTCTTAAAGAAAAACTTGATCTGATGCATAAATATATTAACCCAACAATTGCAGGTTATATTATTTCATTGTGAAATATTTTAGGTCCTTAATGTAAAATATAAGCCATCTATAGGATTCACATCTTTAGTGTATGACCTACACACTAAAATAATATAGCAGTATTATTGTAAAAATAAAGAGAGACAAAAGCACCTTCTATAATGTTGATTAAAGAATATACATTGTTAATCTCCACTGAAAGTTTCCCTTGTGGGCATCCTATGTTATATCTTGTATGAAATTGCAATAAATGTTTTTTTTATGAATGTACGACTTTGATCCTGATTTGCAGGGAAGTAAAATTTATGGTATGACCATTTGAATGTAACCAGTTTATTATAAATTGAGAAATAAGCAGTAGGTGCTGAAATGAGCAAGCACAAAGCTCTATAGCATGGGTGACAAACTTGATCGTGTCATGTGACATATCGTGACATTTTTTGCTTTTGCAGAGCTGGGGTGGGCATGGCCTGAACAGGACACATCTGGTCCACTGGCCAGTTGTTACATAGCCTGCCCTATAGCATCAAACTCTGATTTACTATACATTAATTTATATTAGTATGCTTCTGGTATTTTGTTTTACATTTTAATTTTGTTTTCAATATTATAGCTATAATCTCTAATGCATGCTTTTTTTGCAACATGAAAATATTTTTTATAAAAAAATCTCTCCTTATGCAAAACTGTAACATTTCCTTGTATGAATTTGTAAAAGTTTTGAAATCAGTTTACATCTATAAAGTAGATATGGCTTAAATGTTTTATTTTTAACAAGAAAATATGAAGTCAAAATATTAATAGTGAAGTACAGAAAAGTAAAACCAGCAAATCTACCATTTCATCCTTAATCTTGCTGTGCCATGCTGACTAAGCAGACGGTGTTTAAGCTGGAGTAAATGGATAAATTAGCAATGCCAACTTCAGTGTTACCTTACTTGAAGGCTTGGATTGAATCCATCTGGAATACTATAATGTCTTTGGACCTGTTATAAATTTATGGATTTAAAGACTGAGTTCTTAAGTCTGTCACATGTAAAAGCAGCAAGGTTAATAACTTTATTGTTAGAAATAATATGACTTTATTGAGTGTTGTTGTTTGTTTCAGGTTCATCAGCAAAAGCCTTGGTTAGTTTGAAAGGTAGGACAACCAGATTATTTCTTCATATACATGTTTATATGCATCATAGTGAGCCCAAAGCAAGTCATGATTTAAGTTGTATAAATTTGTTTTATAAGTTACCTACTCATTTGTGGAAGCATTTGGTTAACCTTGTACAAAGCAAGATTGGTCCCAATTATTACTTGGATGAGAGGGAGGGAGGGGGAGAGAGAGAGGACTCAAGCTGGAGGATAAACATGCATAAAGTGACTAAATATAAAAGTCAAGAGATTATATGTATGAAATCAAGCTCAGCTCCAAAAGTTTAACTTCAGATACATCTGTAATGTATCTACAGTGGATAGCATTTGTGGAAAAATTGAGTATGTATGTGCATGTGGGTGTATATAGGCATGTGGGTTTATATAAGCATGTGTGTAAGTACTTGGATTTAGTATGCTGTATTCATCTTTATTCTATTTTATTTTATGATAAATATCCAGCAGTCAAGCAGACAAAGACCCAGTAGTTCTGTGAAAACAGCCAATAAGCAATAAAGCAAGGCAATAAATTAATGGGTGAAATAAACAAAGATTAAGTTAATCCACAAAACTTTCCAGAATTAAATTTTTAATTATGCAAGAAATAAAAATATGAAATGAATTTATATGAATATAAATATGTATTTATTCTACAATACGTTTCTAGATTTATAAAATGGGAATGTGAAAATCAGGAAGATAAATAAATTGAGAAGTTCCAATTTTATTTTCATAGGCATGAAATGGAAAATTTGGAGTCCATTTAAATAATATATCAAAAATATATTTTCAATATATTTTTAAAATTCAGAATTAAATATCAAATGTAATATTTTACACAAACACACACACATACACACACCTGTCTTTTTCTTTTGGGGCTAAGCAATATGCCAAGTCCTAAAAAAGTAAGCCAAAGAAAAGCAAGGTATGAGGTAAGAAAAAAGAAATCCTCCAGCTGATTTTCTGGGACTTCTTTTTTTTTATGACCCATTAAATCATATTTAGTATATTTTATGAGCCATTCCTTTTACTCTGGTTGATTAAACCATCTCAGCATGCTTTTGTGCACTGATTACTCCCTTTCATATTCAATCCAGCATTCATTCTTAATACTGTTTAGTATCTTAAGTATTTCATTCTCATTGCATTCAGCTTTTTTATATTTCTTCTGGCATACCAAATTCCTATATAATAAAGTACACAGGAAAAATACATAGCTGTTTTCACTTCTTTCAACAAACATTCATTCTTTGCAACAGATTACATACTACTCATAACCATTCTACCAACATTTGGATATTGTAAACTTTTTCCATTCATGTTTCACAAAAGCAAAATACATAAAATTACAGTATATTATTTTCAACATTTATGTAAAACATTTATGTAAAAATACTGTATTTCTCTTCCATGGCTTTTAATAAATTATAAAAATTATATGACTATAATTGATTTGTTGCATCATACTATCTAATACTGCTACAGAGTGCTGTAAAACACTATGAAGTATTTAAAATCTAAGTTCTATTGCTATTGGTGTTACAATCATTTGGGTTCTTGACCAACAATACAGCATTATCTGGATAGAAAACTACATACGCATTCACATCCCAGATAAATACATTTCTAATTTCAACACAAATATTCCATATACGTTCATAATTACATTAAGCATGAGCAGGGGTGGGATCCAATAGGGTTAACTACCAGTTCGGTCATTTACGAGGTTCGGTGATTTACGATGTACTTCTCTGCACGCTGCCTGCGGCGCTTCAGTAAATTGTCATCAGCATGTTGCATGCAGAGAAGCAACCTTTCAAAAAGCCCTCTTTTCCTGCTTTTTTAACTGCAGCTGTGCCTCGCATGGCAGCTGAAGTTGAAAAAATCAGGAAATAAAGGTCAGGTAAGAGCCCGGGTGGGTAGGTGGGCAAAAACAGCAGCAGACACAGAACCAGTTCTATGTCTGCTGCTCTTCAGAGCTACCAGTTCTACAGAGGTGGACAGAACCAGTAGAAACTCACTCCTGAGCATGAGTGAACATGAGACAGTAACAGCATTCTATCAATTGACAGGCACAGATGCAGTCTTCACATACACATTAAACAATCCACATAGTCACGTCTTAAGCATCTAAATTCATTTCTCTAGTACATCATCAACACCTAGCTTTACCATATTCAACACTCCTACACCCGTTCAGCATTACTTTGTCATTTTTTCTTCAACGCTAACATTTAGCATTTGCTTAAATTCCACTCTTCATTATGTCACTATTATTCCCATACAAATGTTTAAAATACCCATAGGAGCATTCTTCATTTCAGTTTCATCCTACATCATTTCATCATTTTATGGAGTGCTGGAGACTCGTTATTTGGCTCTCTTCATGCAATTCCAAAACAACTTTTTATTTCCATCCAAATTATTTTGCATTTCTTTTGCCTCTTTCAATCATAATAATTTCTTGCTGTCTATAACCACAGTACTTTCTTTGCAATTTAATATACTTTTTTTCACAATATAGAGTGGATATAGAAAGTCTACACACCCGTTAAAATGCTAGGTTTTTGAGGTGCAAAAAAAATAAAATCAAGATAATTCATATGTTACTATACCATGCACATTTCCTGCTAATAAGTTCTAACTTTGTGAATTAAAATCAACATTTATACAAAGTTGATGCCCAGTTGCAGCACTATCTGATGGGTGGGGGGTGTCAAATAGTCAAGATGATGATTGCAATGCGACAGTCAAAATCTTACTCTTTTGTGCATGTATACAATAACATTGATACACATACAAAAGATGTAGCATTCCTATTGCTACAGTTGCAATCTTGTTTTACTTTCCACACACCTGCACACACCCTGTAGATGCCACTGCCCAATTTTGTCCAGGGAGTATTAGCAAGTTTGTCCCTGGTAGATTATTGTGCAGCAAATACTCCTCCTCCCTACCTTTATGGGGGAGGGGGGATATAATTTAATCTGAAAATAAAAATGAGGTATAAGCATACAAATATAATTGATTGGGTTTAAGAGCAAAGAAAGCTGAAAATTTGCTTCTGAAAATATACTCTTCTGGTTGAAATGAAATCATAACTTGAAATTAATTTGATGTAAACTCTCAGAATAAGAATGTAATTGACATAATTCACATTTTAATATAAGAATATATATAATTTGTGAAAGAAATTATATTTAAAATATATAACTTATTTATTACAGAGGGAAGTTTATCCAATACATGGAATGAAAAATTCAGTTCTTTGCAGAAAACACCTATTTGGAAAGGCAAAAATGCAGGAACTACTGTAGAAATGGTAAGTAGCAACTTTTATCTTTATAGGTTGATTAAATATATTTATCTATCGATCTTCCAAAGCACTGTGTTCTTTCTGGTCTAGTCTACAAAGCTAGTTAAACCCCATAAATTTCTTTCCTTTTCATTATAACATATGATGGAAAGCAAATTATTTTTGCTTGATTTATAAAATTGGAAATTTAAGATTTTTATGAAAACACAAAGAAAAATCCTATGCATATGTTTTTTAAAAGTAGTACCAGAAGACATTTACCAACTAAGTTTGTTGTAGTCATTCTTCTAATTTGTGAACTCCTCTCAGGAAGCAAGCCATAAAGGTGACAGATTCTGAAGTTAATGTAACTCTCTCCAAGTCTACCTGTTCAGGTGTCATGAACAATTGTTTCTTTGCCTTTGTTTTGTTTTGTTTTTGTGAATTCAATGTTGATTCTTGGCAACTGTTTGGACAAGTCTCTTCAATTTTCTTGATAAGATTTAAGAAATGGTTTGTCATTGCTTGCTTCTGAGAAAAAGTGACTGACCCAAAGTCACCCCATTGATTTTGTGCCTAAAGTGGGACTAGGCTTCACGATCTCTCAATTTCTAAGCTGGTGCTTTAACCATTACAGCAAACTGATTTTGTTTTGAGGTAGACATTAATCCATCAGATATATAGGACCGCTATATATGCTATATATGCTGATCATGGAAGTTTGACTGTGGATGCTTCCACTGTAATAAAGTTAGCTGTTAATGTTGGAGTAAAGAACAGCATCCCCTTTTCCATTCCTGTTTCAGCTACAAGGAACCAAATGGCAAATTATTTAGATTTTTCACATAGTAGCAATTTGTTTTGCCTAACCTGAATTAAATATGGCTTATTGTGTTGCAACATTTTCCATCACACTATGTTGCCCTCCTACATTGCCATTCGAGATTAAAAGCCTTTCATTTGATGAGAACAGATTATTCAGAACTAAGTCTAAATAATAATATGGGTGGGATTCAAATGGTTTATACTGCATAGATTGGACTGCAGCAACACTACTTAATTCCTTTCTATTGCCATTCATGGTTTACTACAAAAATTACTGTTCTCTCAAATGGAAATAGCATGAGCGCAGGGCTTTTCATTAGACACTGGTATCAGGTATGCATCCAACACAACAGACCCATAGATATCTGTCTCAAGACAGATATTGCTCCTTGATTCTAGAACATTTTCTTCTGGATAATTCCTCTATTGGGATTATATCAGATAGACAGATGAGCTTAATTCTCCTTCTTACCAGAACTATAGATTGAAGCTTGATTCCCAAAGAGGTATAACCTTTGGCGAAGCTGTTGTTTCTTCAATTGCCTTATGAGGACTAAGTCCTCCTGCAAATAAGAAGCTTTTTACTGATTTATGTGTGTGAATATCAGAGAACATCATTAGAAAACTGGTTACGTATATTTGTCATTAGATCTCTGAATGATCATCAATGTATTCACACATCCTGACATCTTTTCTTCTTTGATCTCCTATTGTTTTACATCAAGTTAGAGAAGTCTGTTCTAGATTTCAATATAGATAAGAGGTTTTTTCCCTATACAAAAATTATAATGAGCTTGCTGTACTGCAAGAACTGGTACTGGGAAACCTTACAATCTGCAAATCAAGTTTTTGTTTGGTTGTATTTTTTTGGTTGCAGCCTTTCAGAAATTCCAAACGAACTCGTTCCTTTTGTGAAGAAGATGAAAGACAAATGAATACAAGATCACCAAAAAGAAATCAGAGAGTTGGAATGGTCCCACAGGTATATATGAAACTGTTTATATATAAGTAGGTTGCTTATTAACAAGTTTGTGTTACATAGAGCTTATTTATATTAAAAGCTAGGGACATCATCTTTTGCCTGTAAAAAAGGATTTTGCAGGTTCTACCTGTAACTCATTCCTTCCATTAAAAGTATGTTCTAAGGTAATTAATGATGGTGAACCTTTTGGAAAATGCTTAACTTGATTCTGTTGACATGCCACACACACACAACCCAAACAAAAGATAAATAATTCCTTACATATTCATTTTTAATTAAAAATATATAGTTTAATTGTGTATGATCCCCAGGATCTGCTGGATTTGCAACACACCTCTTATCCTCAAGCAATGTTCTCTTTCTCTTGAGAGGTCCCTATGACCCACTGGCCACAGGCAGCTCCAGGTCACACAAGGCCTTCATTCTTGAAATGGCTTTGGAAGATGCTCTTTTACAATTTCTTCAGCCTCCAAAAACAATGCAAAAGTATTCCTCGTTCTCACTGAATTTTTGGAGGCTGCACAATTTCTGGAGGCTGTGCAAGAGCACACCCCATTCTTTTGCAGCCTCAGCAGCTTTGGAAAATTGTGTGAGAACGGAGCATGTTGTCGGATATTGGTGAATACTATGTGTATTATCCAAAATGGTGTGACATGTCACCTTTGACGCACATGTCATATGTCCAACTTCCCTGTTCTAAGGGGGTGATACTCATTCCAAAGCAAGAACATAGAGAAATTGGAAGATGTTCTCTTGACTTTTCTTTCCTGCTTGTGCCATCACAGTATAGCAGTCTTCTATGAATAGATGAGCCTATCCTTTTGTGGAAGTTACTAATTGGAGCTAACACTATATTGAGGTGTTAAAAAAATGTAAAAAAGTAATAAATTTGTATTCTATATGGGAGATAAAATTCAAAACATGTAAGTCTCTATTGATCATTAATATTTCACTTTAAATGCTTAAATGTCATATATTAATAAGCCTCTATTTATCTTTGTTACTTAGAAATTTACTGTAACCGTACCAACACCAGACAAAAAGGCATCACAAAAGATTGGTTTGCGGCTACGTAATTTACTCAAACTTCCTAAAGCCCACAAATGGTGTATATATGAATGGTTCTATTCAAATATAGATAAGTATGTATGACTTTTCATCTACTACTTTAAACCAGTTTATGATTATTAAGCTTTTTGTTTATTTTCATTGGCTATATTCCTCTAAAAAATTAACTAATGGCAATATAGCAAAATATATTTGACGGTATTTAACATTGTTAAAACAGCTTTGCTGGTAAACTTTAAATATTATCAAAATAAAACATTAATAAGATAAAACTATCAAGCTCAACTCATGATAACTTCATAGTCATGCTTATGTCTTTTTCTTGACAGCAATCTGGAAATGTTTTTCAGTTTCATAGCCTAAACCAGGGGTTCCCCCCGGGGGTGCTCACACCCCCTGGGGTGTGCGAGACAATATTCTAGGAGGTGCAAAAATTTGGGTTTAGAAGTTTCAAAATTATAGTATATATGCATAATTATATGAATATAATTATTTATTTTTAAGGGTGTGAGAATATATCGGAAGCATTCTAGGGGTGCTGGGTATAGAAAAGGGTGTCCAGAGTATAGAAAAGGTTGAGAACCCCTGGCGTAAATAATTACATATTGCACCTTGACATGATTTCTAACAGATAACAGCATGTACTACATCTAGTATCTAGCATATACAAAGAGGGAGAGAGAGAGAATGAGAATATAGATATATAGTATATCGGGAAATTATAGTAAAATATTTTAACATTTTTTATCTAGTTATGAGTAATAATTATGAATGAAAGCTGATATTTACATTAAATTGATAACTGTTCATTCTTCACAGATTTAGGAATCAATGTTTACTTTCAAGTTACACTTAATTTACATTGTTATCTTCAATATATGAATATAGAATTTGCCTAACATTACATAATTCCTGAAAACATAGTGACAGAATATCACTTGTTTTTAATAGGCCATTGTTTGAAGGAGATAACGACTTTTGTGTTTGCCTGAAAGAATCTTTTCCAAATCTGAAAACAAGGAAATTAACCAGAGTGGAATGGGGAAAAATTAGACGATTAATGGGAAAACCACGAAGGTAAAACTGTGTGTTGAAGAATTAGGTCTTTTAAGCCATATTGTATGTATGGTTGGGGACAATTACTTTTACTTGATGGTTTCCTTTTTAAAAGTGTTGAATAGTTTTTAAAATACAGATTATGTTTTATAAGTACAGTTGAAAATGAAAAAATATAATACTTTGGTTTTTTTGTCAAAAAACTTAGATGCAGTTTTTGTGTCTTAATAGAAAATGGTATGATTTATGGCTGTTGCTATATAAACCAGTTTTACAAAGTTGGGTAATAAATTTTAAAAATTGGCCCATTGTGTCTTAAATTTAAAATCATATATTGTATTCTTATCACAAAGTAACATATAGACTGGGCCATTAAAAATTATGCAGGTGAAAAATGCAATTCCTGATTAACACAATAACAATTTTTCCTGCTTTGATTTTCCATAATGACAAAGTCATTTATTACTTGATATCAAACTACTTTGAGAATCAAAGAACTCCTTCAGTTGGGTCTATTCTTAACCCTTAATCTTCTCAAAACTGCTTCGTAAGAGCATGCTGTATTTTGGAGTAAGTATCATTAACATGCTGATGATACCAGCTGTGTCCTGTAGAATACTTGAGTTGTAATCATATGTACATTTACATAAAAGTAAATCTCACTGAAGGACAGTAGGTAATAAAATGTTTTCCAAATAAACTTTCAGTGCACAAAATTGATTTGTTAATTGCTGAAATAAAAACATGATTCTTGAAGCCCATCAACAGCACTTTAGAAATGAGCAACACGACTTCATGGTATAGTTAGGAGAATAGAATTACAGAAAAATCTAGAGAGCAACATGTTGCTTAGCCCTGCCATAGTGTGATGTAGCTATTACTATACTGTTCTTTCTTTAATGGGTGAATTTGTTTTTGACAGGCTTGGTTTTTATTTTTTCCCATCATTTAACATTAATATTTAGCTCTTGTCCTTCAAGAAACAGTTCATGCTGCTTATTGTTAGTTTTATACTTAGAGAGGATTTCCACATGTAAATATTTCATAAAAACATTTTACTGTACTTCTAGAGGACCATCTGCAGGATTTAATATATTTTCATGAACATAGGTGAAAGAAATCAGAATAGTTTCATTTTCTGTTTGCAGATGTTCTTCTGCGTTCTTTGAAGAGGAAAGGTCAGCATTAAAACAGAAACGGCAAAAAATTAGATTATTGCAACAGCGAAAAGTGGCAGATATATCTCAATTTAAAGATCTTCCAGAAGAAATCCCATTGCCATTAGTAATAGGCACAAAAGTTACAGGTAATTTTTACTGCCTTTACATAAAAGTCTTTTTTTTAACTAATGTTGAGTTTTACTGATCTAGCTTAGTTTGAAAATAACTTTTCTTTTTGCATGTACTATTACA
This sequence comes from Bungarus multicinctus, assembly GCA_023653725.1. Classification (NCBI taxonomy): domain Eukaryota; kingdom Metazoa; phylum Chordata; class Lepidosauria; order Squamata; family Elapidae; genus Bungarus; species Bungarus multicinctus. The sequence continues at coordinate 52,832,019 of CM042836.1, read as the reverse complement.
TCCATCCATAAAGAGATTCTAGCTGATTTAAGTATTTCAAGTCTAAAATAATTCAGTTTGTCATAAAATATATGAAAATAGTATTTCAAAATTTTCCATCATTGACAAAGAATCATATCATGAAATCTTATGTCCACAATATGTTTATCATCTTTGTGGTTGATGTTATTCAGTGTTTTATTTTTCTGAGCAGCCAAACTTCATTTAATCTGTTTCCTATAGTTAATACTACTTGTCTGATTATCATGATGATAATCCTGGGTATATCCAACCCCACTGATACCCAGTAGTATTACAATCAGCTTTCTAGAATGAAGTTATTTCAACATTATCTAGCATTATTGAGCAGCAGTAATATTTTGTTTTAACTACCCACCATTTTGAGTTTTGACACTTTTAGCAATATGTACTTATGCATAGGCATTGTCTGAAAATCTAATCTAGCTTTTAATAATTTTATGAGGATAGCCATTCACATTGCACAAGCAAAGCCAAATAAAATCACATGCTACATCCTATCTGAAATTAGAGATACCTTTCTGAATCTTTTCACTTGGAAATAAATTAAATAATTATTTTTAAATGGTCAAATACTTTTTTTAAAAAAAATGAAGCTTACTTAGTTTTATTGCTATAATGGTTACAGAATTCAGCTTGTCACAGAATTTGGAAAGCTAAATTGACCATGCAATTTAAATTTTGTCATAGTCTAGCAGGCTTACTGTATTTTTCTCCAATTAATAATGTGATATTGATCATAGCGCGGTTACGTGGTTCCCATGATGGACTCTTCACTGGACAGATTGATGCTGTTGACACTCTTAATGCTACTTACAGAGTAACCTTTGAGAGGACGGGACTTGGGACACACACAATCCCAGATTATGAAGTCCTCGTAAGTATTGTATTCTCATTTTTTAAAGAGGTAAAATAATGAAAAACTACAAGATAATTCAGGGATGAAAAGATAACAGTATCAATACTGTCAATTTTATCAATATTTCTAAAATATACTTGGTTCTCTCTCAAAACACAACTAAAACTTGATCATTTCATTAGCTACAGGTTGTCCTAGCCATTTCTTAATGGACCAAAATTAAAATGACACTGAAAAAGTGACATGACATTTTTTGCACTTAACAAGTCTTACAGCATCCCTATGGTCATGTGATCAAAATTCAGACATTTGGCAACCCACATGTATTTCTGACAATTGCGGTATCCTGAAGTCATGTTATCAATTCAAGCAAAGTCAGTGGGGAAACCAAAGTCACAATCATATTACTAAGTTAACAACTGCAGTGATTCACTTAACAATTATAACAAGAAAGGTCATAAAATGGGAGAAAACTCATTTAACTGTCTTGCTTAGCAACAGGAATTTTCGCTCAGTGGGATCATAAGTAGAGGATTACCTGTATACAAAATCATTTTAATTTATTTTTTCCTTTATAACTTCAGAGTAATGAACCTCATGATACCATGCCAATTGCTGCCTTTGGACAAAAACAACGACCTTCTAGATATATTATGACACCTCCTCAATTACATTATACACCTTCCCTTCAATCACCAATTACAGTAAGTGATGTAAATTAAAATTTTGCTTCATTTACTAATTAGCTGAATTTTGAAAGACTCAGAAACACTAATAGTTCAAAACATTCTAACATTTAATTAAAATAATTTAAAAATAATAATTATTAAATACTTTTTTCTTTTGTAGGACAGTGATCCTTTATTAGGATCTTCCTGGAAAAACAAAATTTCAGGTTCAGACAGTGAAACATTAGGTGGTTTTCCAGTAGAATTCCTTATCCAAGTGGTGAGTCTCAAATGTTTTTCAGTTTTACCCATATTGATGGATTGATACTTTTTGTTCAGGGATAAACCACTGCAATTAAAAATAATCAATTCTTATGTGTCATATTAGAGAACAATGTTTGTGAGAAATCATTATTAAATCAAAGATTGCATGGGGTTTCACAAGGATTTGTTGCAGGCCGGAAGAACTGTTGATTACTAATAACTATTTCTCCTAAAAGATTGGTTTACTATTATGCAATCAGCTGAGAAAATTCTATTTCAAAAAGAGCAAATATTAAAGCAGTGAGATGTGATTTTAAGAACTACTTTCACAATTTTTGAATTGCAGCCATTATGGTAGAAAGTGGACTTTTAATTCATCAAATCAAGCCACAATTAAGATTTTTAATTATGGTTTGTTTTTATATTTGAATTGATTAACCATAATTTGAAGTCACTTCTTCAGTCTATATCCTTTAGCCATAGTTTAAAGGAGGGGTCACCAACCTTTTGGACCTCTAAACTCGTAATTTTAAATCCTGGGGACCACTAACCGGTTCTGTGGGTGTAGCCTAATTTGTGGGTGTGGCTTGATGATCATGTGACTGGCTGGGCATGGCTTGTATGTAAATATTATAAATATATAAATATTGAATTTTTTTATTAAAAAAGAGCAACTTTTACCCAAAATCAGGCAAAGCAGGCAGGCAGATTGAGTTGCTCACAGAATCACAGATTCATTCAGAGATCTGTGAGATTGGCTACCTGAGCCTGTCACATAAAATTTGCTTGCAAGCAAATCCATAAAATTTGCTAGCAAGCAAACTCACAAAATTAACTCACAACACACCATGTATGTAAATATTGGATTTTTTATTTAAAAAAGAGCAACTTTTAACCCAAAATCGGGCAAAGCAGGCAGATTGAGTTGCTCACAGATTCACTTAGAGATCTGTGTTTCTGCCATCAGCTAGCTGAGTCTGCACTGCTTCAGTCCTAAGCAGAGCTGAAGATCTAAAGATTAGCTAGAAAGCAAGAAATCCAACTATTTCCTACTTTCTAGCTAATCTAAATCTGACACAGCAGAACAGTTGGTGGTCAGAAAAAGGAAAAACAGCAACTTACCAGGAAAGTTTGCCAGGTGGGGAGGGTTCCCGTGGGCCATGTAGGCCGCGCAGCCTTGTTCTCCCATGTAGCCTGGATTAATTGCTTTGGGGGGTGCTCTGCGGACCACCAAAATTTTCTCTGCGGAGCACCAAAATTTTCTCACGGACCACCGGTTGGCGAACGCTGGTTTAAAGGGCATTGTTTAAGATGATGTGGAATCAAGGAGATTCTGCATCAGAGGTTCAAGACCACTTTTAATTATGGAAATTCAGTGGGTGATGTACTCTCTGCTCAAGAAGCTATCTCATGTATCTCCCGTTGCTGGGAAAAATGGAGCTGAGAAGTTATGTTTGTCATCTTGAACTCCTAGAGGAAATATACTTCTAAAAATATTCCACAATCTAAAGGGGAAACCATATTAAGTGATAAATTTTTACTAATGGGTAATCTTCATATTTCATTTTCACCTATTTTGATAAATGACATGAAGGGGACTCAATCATGAGATCTTCCTCTTACCTGGATAAAATGAGAGATTTTTATATGTCTTGTCTATCCATTCTATGTGGAATCTCTGGAGAAAAATAATAGCACATTTCTGTTTAGATAGCCATATTATGGTTAAACATTTCTTCTAGTGCCAATCTTCTAGAGCAGATACAATGGAAATATATCTTATTTTATTTTACAGCTTCCATTATACAGTGTTAATCATAAATCAGGAACAAGAAAACAGTAGTCACGTTTCTGTTTCATGCTGGTCAAGCATCAAACCATCCTCTACTTTGGCGAAGGTTGTTGAGAGTGTGGTAGCATGTCAGCTCCCCCAGTACCTGGAGGAAGCTACTTACCTCGATCCGTTCCAATCGGGCTTCAGGCCTGGACATAGCACTGAGACGGCATTGGTCGCGTTGGTTGATGATCTCTGGAGGGCTCGTGACAGAGGGTTCTCCTCTGTCCTGGTCCTATTAGACCTTTCGGCGGCTTTCGATACTATCGACCATAGTATCTTGTTGCGACGGTTGGAGGGGTTGGGGATTGGAGGAACCGTCCTTCGATGGTTCTCCTCCTTCCTCTCCGACCGTTCTCAATTCGTGTTGGCGGGGGGGAGAGGTCCACCTCTAGGCCCCTGGTTTGTGGGGTGCCTCAGGGGTCGGTCCTCTCTCCCCTCCTGTTCAACATTTATATGAAGCCGCTGGGCGAGATCATCCGTGGTCTTGGAGTGAGGTGTCATCTATATGCGGATGACACTCAGTTGTACATCTCCACTCCGGACCACCCCAACGATGCTGTGGGGGCTATGTCTAGGTGCCTGGAGGCCGTGCGGGATTGGATGGGCGGGAACAGGCTTCGGCTCAACCCATCCAAGACCGAGTGACTGTGCTTCCCGGCGCCCCAATATAGCCAGCTGACACCTTCGCTGGCTATTGGGGGGGAAATTTTGCCCCCCACAGAGAGGGCCCGCAACCTGGGAGTCCTCCTGGATGTACGGCTGTCGCTTGAACATCACGTTGCGGCCGTCTCCAGGGGGGCGTTTCATCAGATCCGTCAGATCTACCGGTTGCGGCCCTTCCTGGATCGGGACGCCATGCGCACGGTCACTCAGGCCCTTGTCACCTCTCACCTGGACTATTGTAATGCCCTCTACATGGGGCTCCCTGCGGGGAGCACCCGGAGACTCCAGCTGGTGCAAAATGCAGCCGCGCGGGTGATCATGGGGGCGTCGCGTAGCGCCCATGTGACGCCTCTCCTGCGCGAGCTGCATTGGTTGCCAGTGGCTTTCCGGGTTCGCTTTAAGGTTCTAGTTTTGACCTTTAGGGCGACCTGTGGCATAGGACCAGGTTACCTGCAGGACCGCATTCTACCAGTGATCTCCAGCAGGCCGGTGCGTTCACATAGAGAGGGTCTGCTCCGGGTGCCGTCGGCTGCTATGTGTCGTCTGGCGGCACCGAGGAGTAGGGCCTTCTCTGTGGGGGCCCCCGCCCTCTGGAATACTCTGCCACCGGAGCTCCGTACCGGCACGGACCTGAGGGCCTTCAGGCGCGCGTTGAAGACCTGGCTCTTTGAGCAGGCCGGCCTGGGCTGAGATGGTTTTAATTGGTCTCCATATTATTCTTAATTTTAAATTGGGGTTTTAAGGGCAGGGGGTGAGGCCTTTTTACTTTTATTAACCAGCCAATATCAAATTTAATACTTTTTTAACTTTTGTATTGTTTGTGGGGTTTTAGACGGGCTGTGCACCGCCCTGAGTCCCTCGGGAGAAGGGCGGTATATAAATTGAAATAATAATAATAAAAATAATAATAATAATAATATAATTAATAATATCCTTATTAGTACATTTTATGTACCATCTAGATGTGTTGAACTATAAATCCTATAATGCAGAGTCAGCATGCAAGCTGTTCTGCTGGTTGGAGAAGAAAAATTATCCTGTGCTTATATAAGGTTGCAATAGTATGTAAAGCTCTTAGTATTTCATACTTAGTATGAAATTTGAAGGCTGAGGTCACAAAGTATGCCAGATTCTGCTAAAATGAAAGTCGGGTAGATTGCAGCTTAGTTTATTGTAGGAGCCCAGACATACTCTTGGTGTGTTATGTGAATTCAGCGTTTAAATTTAATAAGATATATTAAATTACTGGGATGGACAGTCTGCTGTTAAGCAAAGCAGTCACTAAATGGGAGATTGCCTATCTGCAACCGTATTTTTCTTTCGCCCATCTCTGCTGTTTAGAGTTCTCATCCTGATACTGGGATAATTAGGAAGAAGAGAATTGATGTTTGTATTTATATTAATTGGAGAGAAAGGGATTACAAGAGAGTAGGCAAGCACACAAAGGGAAGTACAGGTTGAAAGGAATGCATTGATGCCAGCAATCCCAAGCATGGGATTGGGAGCCATGAGAGTACTCATCAGACAGCCAGTATATTCTCCATTGTGTGCCTTCTTACTCTTGTAATTCCTTCTTTTCCAATCTTTCTGCTCTGCAACAGTGGGGAGAAAGAAAACAGATCATGTGACACTCACTGCAATGCTGATCATGTGACTAAGACTGCAAAGGTCATAAATATGGGCATGGGTTGCAAAGTTATTTTTTTAGCATCATCATAACTTTGGTTGGTGAACAAGGCAGTTGGTAAACGAAGTATCTATAAAACAAACTTAAAGTTGCTAATCAAGCAAATATTTATTACATGGATATATTCAACATGCAGCATCCTTGGATGATCTAAATATGTCAAAAAACAAAATGAAAAATAATGTTTGCTACAATTTAGTGTGAAGGTAGATCTTCCAGGCAGAGAGATTCAACCAATCAGTAAATTGCATTTAGCAGGAGATGTATTAGTAGAATACTAATAGTAGAAAACATAATGCATCAAGCCTGAAATGGTAGACTTGTGCTTGTTTATTTAAATATTTAATAAATAAATTTATTCAGACCGAGTAGAAAACAGTACCTTGCTTTCATTCCAACACCATGGCAAACTCTTTGGGAAATGTTTCCAGACCATAGTACAAATAGTACATTATCTACTGTTGTTTTTAATATAGACCAATCTAGAAAAACAGCATTATATTACTATCTTCCAATGTCTATGATAAATGGAAAATATATTATACTTTTTTCTCTGCTTTCCTCAGACCAGATTATCAAAAATTCTTATGATCAAGAAGGAACATATCAAGCAGTTAAGGGAGATGAATACAGAAGCAGAAAAATTGGTAAATATATGCTCTTTTTTTCAGTGGTCATTATTATATCAATTTGTGATCCCGTAACATACTAGTCTTTTCTTCACATGTTGCAGGCATGTTGCAGGGATAATAAAAATTTGTTCCACTAGTGCAGTGTTTCTTAAGATGTGGTCCTAGGACTCTTGGGTTTCTGAAGACCGCTTAGAGGTCTACAAAATCAAAATTATTTGCTAGTCTAACTTGAAAAATAATACAATAATGATTTTCTGGGGAAGAAATTATGAACTGAAGCAGAGCCAATGACTATGGTGGAATGAAGAGTCAGCATGTAGACCGGTTGTTTGTACTTCCTCTCCAAATAAGAAGAGGATTAGAGATCACCCACAAGGGCACCATACAGTTGCTCTTCACAAGCAGACTGCAAAATAGCATTCTTTGACAGGGTTAGAGCACAGGGAAAAAAAATATCCCATTTATTAAACAACAGTCAGTTCTTCAAAAGGACTCTGGGTTCCCAACATCCTTTTTTAATCACGTTTGAAAATTGCTTGTTGACTGCTTTTCAGTTATTAAAGAACATTTGAATCAACAAGTTTTACAACATTGGTTGAGTCATTTAATCCTTAATAAAATAAGTTTTAAATACATTTAAAAAATAATAAGCAGCAAAAAGATGATTAGAACTTTGATTTTGAAAAGTTACAAACATACTAAAAATCCAGATGTATTTGAAATAACAGGAAATTAATTTCAAGCAAGGGTGGGGATATCAGCTGTAATAAAATTATTAATATTTATGAGTGTGACTGAATGTCTTGTTCAGTAGGCAGCAAAATATACACAGGCTTCATTGGTTCTTATTAAAAGAGTGACAGTTTGCTATGTAATATACAGTGTAATATTTATTTTATTTATTTATTTCGTAATTTTATATACCGCCCTTCTCCCGAAGGACTCAGGGCGGTGAACAGCCAACTAAAATGCATACAAACACAGAGATAAATATGATTAAAAAGAATTAAATTATAGGCTGCCCAAATAAAAATCTAAAACCCCCGATTAAAATAAATTAAAACTTTCGTACCCCACCCCAACTAATCTAAAACCCCTTATTTAAAAATCCCATTTGAGTCAGCTCAGGCCGGCCTGCTCAAAGAGCCAGGTCTTCAGGTCACATCTGAACGCCCTCAGGTCAGTGGTTGTTCGTAGCCCCGGGGGCAGCCCGTTCCAAAGGGCGATATCAAATGAAAACAATATTAGTGTAAAGTGTAGAACACAATGGGTTTCAGGTATTGTTAATTTTAAAATAGAGTTTTATTAATTTAATTGTTAGCAGCAATTGAATAAGGGGGTTCTTAGTTCATCAAATAAATTTTAAATACATTTGTATTTTTTTTTATAAGAGATAGGTAAAAGCAGAAATATACTTAAGGAAATATTTGGTCATGTTTAAATGTTAGGAAACAAAAATTATAGACTAATTTGTGTTTTAAAAATCTGATCATCGTAAAAATTATGCCTCTTAATGCATTTAACTTTTTATATATATTTTCTAGAAATCCTATTCTATGCCTATTGGTATTGAATTTCAGAGAAGATATGCAACTATTGTTTTAGATCTTGAACAGCTGAATAAGGATTTAAATAAAGTTTTACAAAAAGTTCAGCAGTATTGTTATGAGGTAAGTGTTTTGCTGGTTTCATGTTTCAGTAATTATAGGAGAAGCTACAGGTTCCTTTGAATATATTTCTAATGATATGCATTGTCTATATTTATACGTTACTGATATATCTTCTATGCTGCCACATAAGCATAGAAGTTATTTTTCATTTTTGTTTGATGTAATTTGATAAAATAATTAACTAGTATTAACTGAAGAAATAGGATAAGCTACTCAGATGCAGGTGAGGTCTGTTTTCTGTCACAAGTAAAAAGCTGATACGATACAATGCTATAGTTTTGAAATGTCAGTGTCCACCCTAGAAAATATGGCCTAAATGAGCATTTGGAATCTTGGCTGTTAAAAGTGGCTGAATTCTTAATTCCTTATTCTGTTCCAGCTTGCTCCAGAACAAGGTCTTCAACCTTCAGACCATCCTACAGATCTGAGACGAAGATGTGAGGAAGAAGCTCAGGAGATTGTCAGGCAATCAAATACATCAACAACTGGACAACCTTGTGTTCAAAATGAAAATCTGACAGAATTGATCGCTAGTCTCACAACAATATTACTGCAGATTAAGGTAAATTCATTAAGAAAATGAGAACGCTTACATTAGTCTTCAACTTACAATCATTCATGTAATTATCATTTGTAGTTGCAGTACTCTTGGAAAAAGTGACTTACGATCTGTACTTACACTTAAAACCATCACACCACTCCTGTGATAACATGATCACAATTTGGGCACTTGACAGCCCACACATATTTACAGTTGGTTGCAGCATCTTACAGTCACGTGACCCTGATTTTGTGCCAATTTCTGACAAACGCCCATTGGAGAAGATGGATTTGCTTAACAACTGCATGATTCGCTTAATGAACATTAAAAAGAAAATATGATAAAAGTTGGATCCAACTTGCCTTATTGACTGCAATAACTTAGAACAAAAATTCCAGTCCTAATTGTGGTTGTATTTTGAGAAATACATTCTGTCACTTTGGGTTAGGAAGCTTGTTGTGACCAAATCACTTGCTTGAATCTGGACTCATAAATAGGCAATTATTAGATATAGGAAGTAACTTTCCTATACAATCTTCAATTATCTTGTATTCATTTTATTTAGCGAAGCCTAGTCTATAGTGACTCCCCATTACTTATACTTATTAATATTAGAGTAGTAATCATTTCTTTCCCAGCCTTTGCAGGATGCAATAAGATTAAAGTCATGTCCACAATCGTTTTTCCTGGGGATGGCTTCCTCACCCTGTCCATGTTTCTCTGTTTTTGATGTGTGGTTAGGTATAGATGTATTTAAGCAGTATACAACAGAAAACTTACACAATTATTTTCATGAAATTTCTTCCAGTGTCTAGCAGAAGGAGGTGATCTAAATTCCTTTGAGTTTAAGTCATTAACAGATTCATTGAATGACATTAAGAATTCTATCGATTCTACCAATATCAGGTAAGAACTTGAAATTAAACTTGTTTCAGATATACTTACATTTACAATAATCTTTTCAAAGGGATCACCATCATATGTCAATATAGACCACTTAGTAGATGGAAGAAGAAAGTAGCAGCATGTCAGTCTATTTCATGATGAGACAATCATATTTCTCAGTTTATATGCTGCATTAATCACAGAGTGACTCTAAATTAGGTACAATGCATTATACAAATTAGATACAATATATTTTTAAAAAGTAAAAGAATAATAACCCAAACTTTGTTAAACAACCATACCCAAGAAGAAAAATACCATAGCACCAAAAATTAATAGCAATTCATCCCAATATCAGTTCCTTCCAAGTCCAGGTGTCCTTCAGGAAGGCTATGAAGACTTGGCTCTTTCAGCAAGTCCTGGGCTCTGTGATTTTGTGGACTCATTAATATGTATGTATGACTATTTCAATTTTTGAATTCCCTGGACAAATGTTTTCTATTTGGTTCTCTTTGTATTGTCACATTGTAGTCTTAACTTGTCTTGTACACTTCCTTGTGTTTTTTGGACAATTAGTCTTACAGATATAATAAATATATATCAGTGAGGGTGTCACAAATTGCTCTTCCCCAGAACATGCTGAAAAGTCACATAAGCAGGGACAGAGTTGTATGAACTTTGAGGGATTGCCGTTCCAATGAATAGCCATGGAAGAAGCAAGTGTCTGAGATCCCACAAGGTGACATACAGTGGGGCAAAAAAGTATTTAGTCAGCCACCAATTGTGCAAGTTCTCCCACTGAAAAAGATGAGCGAGGCCTGTAACTGTCATCATCGGTATACCTCACCTATGGGAAACAAAATGTGAAAACAAATCCAGACAATCACATTTTTTTTTTTAATTACATTTATATGCCGCCCTTCTCCGGAGACTCAGGGCGGCTTACAGTCTAAGGAGCACCATGCTAAGTGCTCAGCAATAGCCTTCATTCCATTGTATATGCCTGCTTATTAGTAGGGCTTTTTGGCCCCCCCCAAGCGGCATTTTTACAAAGTCAGCTTATTGCCCCCAACAATCTTGGGTCCTCAATTTACCTACCCCGAGAGGATGGAAGGCTGAGTCAACCTTGAGCCTGGTGGGATTCGAACCTGCACTAATTGCAGGCAGCTTCCACTAAGTGCTAGATGATTAACAGCCTGCACCACCAAGGCCCTTTTGTCTGATTTGGAAAGAATTTATTTGCAAATTATGGTGGAAAATAAATATTTGGTCAATATCAAAAGTTCATCTCAATACTTCGTTATATATCCTTTGTTGGCAGTGACAGAGATAAAATGTTTTTTGTAAGTCTTCACAAGGTTGTCACACACTGTTGCTGGTATGTTGGCCCATTCCTCCATGCAGATCTCCTCTAGAGCAGTGATATTTGGGGCTGTCACTGGGCAACACGGACTTTCAACTCCCTCCAAAGGTTTTCTATGGGGTTGAGATCTGGAGACTGGCTAGGCCACTCCAGGACCTTGAAATGCTTCTTACGAAGCCATTCCTTCGTTGCCCAGGCGGTGTGTTTGGGATCATTGGCATGCTGAAAGACCCAGTCACGTTTCATCTTCAATGCCCTTGCTGATGGAAGGAGGTTTGCACTCAAAATCTCACGATACATGGCCCCATTCATTCTTTTCTGTACACGGATCAGTCGTCCTGCTCCCTTTGAAGAGAAACAACCCCAAAGCATGATGTTGCCACCTCCATGCTTCCCAGTAGGTATGATATTCTTTGGTTACAACTCAGCATTCTCTCTCCTCCAAACATGACGAGTACCAAACAGTTCTACTTTGGTTTCATCTGACCATATGACATTCTCCCAATCCTCTTCTGGATTATCCAAATGTTCTCTAGCAAACTTCAGACGGGCCCGGACATGTACTGGCTTAAGCAGGGGGACACGTCTGGCACTGCAGGATCTGAGTCCCTGGCGGCGTAGTGTGTTACTGATGGTAGCCTTTATTACGTTGGTCCCAGCTCTCTGCAGGTCATTCACTAGGTCCCCCCATGTAATTCTGGGATTTTTGCTCACCGTTCGTGTGATCATTTTGATCCCACGGGGTGATATCTTGCATGGAGCCCCAGATCGAGGGAGATTATCAGTGTCTTGTATGTCTTCCATTTTCTAATTATTGCTCCCACAGTTAATTTCTTCACACCAAGCTGCTTGCCTATTGCAGATTCAGTCTTCCCAGCCTGGTGCAGGTCTACAATTTTGTTTCTAGTGTCCTTTGACAGCTCTTTGGTCTTCACCATAGTGGAGTTTGGAGTGTGACTGTTTGAGGTTATGGACAGGTGTCTTTTATACTGCTAACAAGTTCAAACAGGTGCCATTAATACAGGTAATGAGTGGAGGACAGAGGAGCCTCTTAAAGAAGAAGTTACAGGTCTGTGAGAGCCAGCAATCTTGCTTGTTTGTATTTTCCACCATAATTTGCAAATAAATTCTTTCCAAATCAGACAATGTGATTGTCTGGATTTGTTTTCACGTTTTGTCTCTCATAGGTGAGGTATACCAATGATGACAATTACAGGCCTCTCTCATCTTTTTAAGTGGGAGAACTTGCACAATTGGTGGCTGATTAAATACGTTTTTGCCCCACTGTAATTTTATCAATTAATGCCTGGAATCTGCCCTTATTAAATATAATAGAGCAATTAGCAATAGGCCTTGAGACATGCTTTATACATGTCAAGTAATAACTGAAAACAAGTGACAACCAATGTAGTTCATAGAACAGAGGTGTTACGTGGGTGGTCTAAGGTTCTTTGTACATTCGGGACCAGTTGATGGTTCCTAGTAGTCATGAAAAGCAGCCCCATGTAAGCTTGTTAGTGTAATTCAAGCACAAGATGACTAAGGCATGAATGACTGTGAACAAGACCTCCCAATTAGGAAAGGGTATAATTGGAACCCGAGGTGGATTTATTTAGAAGCTCTGGTAGTCAGAATTTTTACCTGTTTGATCATGAGCTATAAGTCCAGGAGGACCCCCAGAAACTATGTGCCAGTTCTTTTTGAGAAAGTGCTATCCCACTGAGTACCAATGTTGAAAAGCCACTCATAATAAAGATCTCATGAATCCACAGACACTCAGTCTTGCTGGTTTGAACCTAAATCTTTTCTTCCTCATTCAAATCCTAATAGTGTCCAAAACGTGGATAGTAGCACAACAGAATCAGTTGTCAGCAGTCTTGATATATCACTGGGCATCATCTAAATATTGATAACTGTCCCATGGTAGTAGATGACCACACCTATAGTTTCAAATTATGTGAAACAGAAGCTAGGAAAGTATTAAACTTCAAGGAACTCTCCAAAACAGGTGTTTAAGTCTCACTCTTTTCCCTTTACCAATATCAATATGATGAAATTAGTACTATTACAATGCCTTCTGCTCCCATCCTCAGACATTTTTGAAAGATGCTACTATGTTAGTATCAAGGCCACCAAAAGATTAAATAGGGCAGGAGAGCCACCAAAAGATTAAATAGGGCAGGAGGACTACCCTGGTCCTGCGAAAGATCACTTATAAAAACAATGCCATTTGAAGCCCAAGATCTTATTGAAAAGCATCTTAATAATCTGCTTTTTCCAGGACACTCGAAAGCTACAATCCCACTACTTTCCCCAAAAGGGGAACAATTGGAAGTTATCCAGCCTAATGGAATGTACAACTGCCTTCAGTAGACTGCCCTCTTACTCAATTCATGGAAACTATTTCAAGAGAATAATGTTTGCTCTTCACTGTGTTAAAAGACATTATTTTCTTTCATGGTTGATGTTGAGAAATATGGTTCCTTTTCATGAAATTACCTGAAATTATACCAAAAAAGGCAAATAAATACTTGATATCATGAAAGCGTTGTTGTATGTAAACTTAGATTATGTATCTAAGCACATTAATACATCTGCATGTGGCCTGTTTAAAAAAAACCTGTTTTTCTTTCTTTAGCTGTTTCCAGAATAATGTAGAGATCCATGTTGCACATATCCAGAGTGGCCTCAGCCAAATGGGAAATTTACATGCTTTTGCTGCAAATAACACTAACAGAGACTGAGAGAAACATATATACTCCAAGTGTACAGAATATAGTAGAGGAAAATGCTTGGTGTGTATGCTTTACCAAATATTCTACCAATTGGAAGATAAAAGAAAAAAGGATATTTTGAGAGTGTTTGTACTACTTCTGAAGAAACCAGCATAAAATTACCAGCAATGCTATGGACTTCATCACTTGCTATGCACATAATATTATTTTGTTTTAACAGCTAAACTTTAGTTGTAATATGTGTGTGTATTTGTTGTTTTAAACTGAAAGTTATGCAGACACATTTTCATAACAAAGGAAAAACTAAACGTGGTTGCAGCAAATGCCGGCAATTACATTAGAAGTTTTTGAAAACAGTAAAACTAATATGACACAGTTGAGAGATCATATTAGTAATTTCTTCTTATTGGAAACCATGATCGCTAATACTGTGACTTAATAGCTTTTTGATTTTAGCCTCTGAATAGTGTGCTAATTGATAAAGCAGTATAAAATATTCCTGTGTTTGAGAAATAGCAGGATAATAGAATACCTGAAGGAGTAATAGCAAATAGATGGCTATTGTACACTTGTGGATATTGAGAATCCCTGTAAATCAGTTAATGCCTTTGGAATATTTAATTTATTATATAACTTATAAAAGTAATTGAATGAAGGAATAGAAGACTATTTTTTTTAGTTAAGATATTTCACACAAATAATTGGTAATAGTTTCCACTGATTGGTTTGCACAATTTAAACTAAACATCTGGTTATCAAGCAATTCATATAATTTTATAACGCAATTGGATAGCCAGTCCTCCAAACTGCCTTAAAAACTAAAGACCCGAGGAGCATAGAAAAATGTTGATCTTGTAAAAAGGTGTATTGAGTTGTTATATTTAGTATAACCTTGTAAAGCTTCAGTGTAATAAATTGTTTTCACATTAGAATTTTCAGATAGCTGTAGCAATGTTTTGATTCCTTAGTACCTCATAAAATGAGGTCTTTTGTATGTTAATGTATAAAGAAAATGTAAACAATTATTTTCAATTTAAAATTTTGTATAGTTTTAAAAATGAATCTATATTCTCTGTCTGCATTTATGCTGCTTCCGAATTTAACTGCAGAGTCTATATTTAGCAAAGCCTGTTCTTTTATGAAATGCATAAATTTTATTCTCATTGAGTGATGAGAAGTCTGCAATGTTTTACAAAAATTGGAAACCATTTTAAACATGAAAAGGTTGAAATAATTTTCAGAAATGAAAAACTGTTTTCAGAAATGCATTCTTACCTGATATGGAGATGTAAAGCAAAAAATTCTTAAAACTGGGGAAAATGTATTTAGTGAAAGTTTGGCAAGCCTTTTCAGGAAGGCATTACATTAAACCAAAAGGAAGAGACAGAAACACAGACTCAGTAGAGAAGTTCTTGGCATTGAGAATATTTATTTACTTATTTACTTACATAATTTATATGACCACCATCTCACAGTAACTCTGGGCAGCATCAAATCTGCAACCATTAACAATGATGCCAGAGGTAAAACAATACTCCCCAATCATGAAAAACCACATCAGACAAGAGCCATGGTTGTGTATGACAGTGGAACAGGCTCAAAACAAAAAAAGATATTCAAAATCCTTATAATGAGGTGGAAGGGAGACCAGTAAATAGCGATCTCTCGAATCTGTACACTAATCCATTGGAGGAGCTAGAAATCCTAACATGGAAAAACATGATAGGTGTCATAGATAATGTGGGATGGGACCCATTGCTGAAATCTAGAGTTCGAACAATACTGTATTATGTGTTCTAACAAAACACATCAAAAAGGGAGAAAGGGGTGTATATAAAGTATCATACCTGTGAAGAAATTCATGTGCCTATTGAGAGCATCTGAGTAAAATCAAAAGGAATAAGAAAAGAAAGTAATACTATTCTATTATCCTCTTGAGTAAAATGTACAACATTCTCATGTAACAGAAGCATAATACTTACTATCTGGAACAGGACACTGATATTTAGTTTAGGCACCCCTTAACACTACTTAAAATAGTTTTAATCATTTCTGGCCAAATCCCCAAAACTAGGGCGTAATATGTTTAATACAATCAGTGGAAAGGCAATAGCAAGTGTTTTCAAGGAAAAGAAATGAGAAAGGTTCTATGGAAGATGTGTGTGAGAAATTTATGGTAAAATGCAGTGATTTACTGAAAAGAGAAATAGAGAAAACTATTTTGTTAAGTGAGTGAAAAACCAAGATAAAATTATAATTGGGGGAGGGGAAGATAGTCCTCAACTTACAATCATTTGATTAGTAAATTGTTGCAACCATGGTTAATGTTCAATGTTAAACAGCACTGAAAAAAGTGACTTATGACTATTTTTCACACTTAACAACCTTTGCAGCATCCCCACAGTCATATGAGGATTATAATTGGATGCTTTGCAACTGGCTCATATTTATGAGAGTTGCAATGTCCCAGGATTATGTTACCACCTTTTGCGACCCTCTGACAAGCAAAGTCAATGGGGAAGCCAGATTTACTTAACAACTATATTGATTCACTTAACAACTGTGACAAGAAAGGTCATAAAATGGGTCAAAACTCACTAAAAACTCTTCATTTAGAAGCAGAAATTTTGGGCTTACTTGTCATAATTCAAGGACTACCTGTACTGGTTTTTGGGTAGTGACAGGAAGAGGATTATAAGCCAGTTCCAGGTTTGTGAACTTCTCAAATGCACACCTATCAGGCCACTATATAAGGTTGGCATAGATGGGGTAAAGGCTATTTGGTTTTAAGAATGGAAGAGTTTAGTAGGTTATATCCCACATACCTTAATTTAGACGCTTAGCCCCAATACACAAAATTAATATGCACCAACATTCTACCTTATTACTCTTCAGTAAGGTCAAATTGGTAAATTGAAAAACTAAGTGCAGAGAAAAGATATGCAGGGAGGGTGCACCTTATATATAAAAAGCTGCCTGCTTGCAAAACAGGCACTTTCAAAGCTGCTGTATATAGGCATTTGAAAATATCTTCCAAATGCCTATATACTCCGAGGGTGGTGTCTGCTCAAAAGAGCTATTCTTTTAATACACTTTGCAGGGAAGGGCTGCAAAGGCGCAGGCAAGTTGGAGAGATGGAGACCCACACATATTTGTTCCCCCACTGCCCTGCACACCTTTCTGGATTAGACATTCCCCACTCCCAGAATCACTTCCTGTCACCGGCTTATTTTTCCCCAGCTGGAAGAAAATCTCTTGGGCCAATAGTTGCCAAACTAAAAAATGCTGAACGGAAGGAGGGAGGACCCTCCTTGGCCTTTCTTGCCAGCTTAGCCCAAGCTACCAACATTTTAAACAACCTGTAGTTTCATTTTGGACAGATGGGGAGTGATGCAGTCCTGGGGAGATGGCTTGTTACCAGGGAAAAAAGTTATATCTAGACTAGAGGGACAATAAAGAGGGAACCAAACTTTCCGGACTTAGAAATGGACTTAACTCTGAAGACATTTTTTAAACCCAAGAGAATAAGAAGAATCAAACTCTGTTCCATTCTCTGAGAAATATGCTTTTGTTGGGTCAGCTTTATATTAGACCACCAACAGTTTTTGAAAAAGCATGAGAACACCAATAATTCATTCCTGGGATTCTGTTTCTTCTAGTTAAACCAATCCCACTTTGCCTTATAACTCTGAAAGCATGAGAGCAGGAAATTTTTAATCTTTTTGCAGTAGATTCACTTTAAAGACATAAGGAAGACATCTGGCATATTTGCTGTATGCTTCTCAGATCCTGTTTTTAAACATTCCTTAATACTTTTCCTGCCAATTTTTTTGCTTTTTATGACAGGTTTTCTATGGTACTTCCTGAAGGAAGACACTTTAACTTTTACAAATTGTAAAAAAACTCAACCTTCCTCTGGACTTGATTTACATTTTCTTACATTGTTTAATATATCCCATCTGAATACCAACTTACTGCATTATTTCAAATAACTTCAGGAATTATGACTTATGACCTTTTGACTTTTCCTTTCAGTCTTTTTCATCAATTCCTTTATTTTGGGGAAGTTTCTCCTTTTGTAATGAAATTGCACCTAGCTTGTATTTCCCATCTGAAAGTATACTAAATGTATTAGCATTATGGTCAGTGTTTTAAATCATTCCACAATACGGCTTTGCACTTGATCTCAGATATCACTTAAAATTAAATCTATGATAGCCTCAACTGTATCAGTTCCAAAGGCCAACTGTTCTAAAATCATAATGTACAGTATCTAGAAATCTTTCTTTCTCATAGTGTGAACATGAATAGATCAGACTGAGGTTAAGTGAAGTCCACAATTATTACGTTTTGTTTGCCTGCCTCTTTAACTTCTTTCTCCATTACAAGATTATCTTCAATATTTTTATGAGGTATATTTAGCATATAATAACCTGATTTATAGTTGTGGCCAGATATTGTCACCTGGAGTAGAGGGACCTAGTCTTCTGATATTTCTATTGTATTACAGTTTATACTTACTTTGATATAAGAAATAACAGTTTCCCATATATCCTTCCTCATGTTTCAGTAAAGTTTGCCTTCCTTCTTCAAGGGTTAAATACACTGGAGAAGACATGCTGTTATTATGTGCCAAGTTAAATCATATCCTATGGTCTACTCTGACAGTGTGAGTGAGATTATCTCAACAGGGGATCAGCTATTTTCCCTTCCCTTTGAACACAAGCAGAGGAAAATTCCCTCACACAAGCCAAGTGCAAAGTTGTACCACCAACAGGAACATTCCTGTTATCAAGAGAAATTTAGAATGTGTGCATTCTTTTCTCTTATCCTATTTTTAGCCTTTCTATAAGCCTAATTGGATTGGTGGAGCAGTTTTCTAGATGGAAAGCAAAATATATCTATCAAAATTGTAGCACAAAATTCTACTGGCAAAAATAAGTAACCAGGTGCCTTCCAGATAGCATGAATTAAAACACTCAGTTTTTAATTGGCCATAGAGGCTGCAACTGATAGGAGTTGAAGATCAAATCACTTGCAGGGCCCCCAGTTGCCTTTCCTGTTATCAGAATTCTGACGCTTTTTGTAATCTTATAAGTCCTTGGTTGGGCAATCTCTGAAAGAAATGTATAATTGTACTCTTCATAATCTTTTTCTAACATTTGAAAATTACATTTTTTTCAAATATGTATCCTTTTTATTTGCACATATATAGATTAAAAATAAAGGCTCCTTCAAGTTGAACTCAACCTTGAAGACTACAAGTTTCTTACCGATAACTGTGTGGAAGTGGTTTACCATTCCATTCTTCTAATTATTTCAGTAGTGCTTTAAAAAGAGGTTTTTTTCCCCCAAAAAAATGTTATTTTGAAAATTTTCATGTTAACAATGTAAATAGTCTTTAAAACGGTAATACTTGATTTTGAGCAAAAAGAAAAAAAAACATCTGCTTTGCAAAATTCATTATATAATCCAGCAGATGGCAGTTGAGTTTCAATTGTTCAGTATTCCTTTTCTAGATTTTTGCTATTTCTGTATTTAAAGAGCCAGTTTTGAAAAAGATGCCATCATAGAAATGATATACTTTATAACACATACTAAATACTTGATCTAATTAAATTGATAGAACTTCATCAGCCGAGTTACATTAAATATAATGTAGAACATAAACAAATTGTGACAGGCTTAACTAAAACAGAAGAGCTATTCTTTCTGAAAATCAGCTTTGAACTCTGATATTGAATTATTATCTGTGAATTCTGGAGGTGCCAGTCCCTGTGGAAGTTTCAAGAAAACTGGATTATATTGAATGTCTTGACAGAAGCAGAAGTGAAAGTTAAGATGCAGAATATTTCTGGAAAAAAAGAATAAAAATACCTCTTTTTACTCATTATTTTTCTCATTCAATTTTCTCCAGCATGGGATAAAATATTGCAGTTACAGCCTGGCAGCCAACTCAAAACTAAATGCTATAATACTCTACAGCAGAGCATGGAAGAGAAAAGACAAAGAAAATAATGGCTGTTTCTCTATTTTTCTCAGATTTTTCCCATTTCTAAATATCACTGTAAATCTCTGGTTCCAGATTGCCAGGTAGTTAAGCTATGAACAACAGGGCGTTTATTCTAAAATTAAACATGCAAGTACTTAATGAACAGCATGAAGCCAAAGAAATTGATTGCAGGAACAACCAGAAATTAGTAACTTATTCTGGACCTGTTGTCCCTCTGCCCAGCTTGCTGCTAACTGATTCCTTTGCCTTGCCTGCCCAAGCATTATTTTAAGGGCTGCCAGTTTCTTACAGTCCAAAAGCTATTGTTCAGTGGTTGAGTTTGTAATTTGCATAAGGAAGAGCAAATGTCTTTCATATTCATAGAAGGATCTTTCATTAGCCCAGCCTAAGGCTCTAAAGAAAGTGCTGCTGTCTGTGTCTAAGGGCAATTGCAAAGGTTTCTCAAAGGCTGCCTTTTTTTCCATCAGAAGGGAGGTTTTGGAAAGCCAGTGTAAGTATTTTCTGACTGAAACAGCTGCACTATCCCTTTCTTCTTTTTCTTTGCTTTCTTACAGATGGTCTAGGATTAATGGCATGAGATTTGTAGAGCCCATTTCCTGACTCATAAAGCCAATACTGTGCACAAGATTTAATATGCTGTCCCAGAGGAGGTGAAGATAGCATTACATCATTTCCATAAACTTGAAGATTGCTTTTATACAAAATAGAAAACAAGTTTTAAAAGCCCTTTAGCATAGCCTTCACAAGATTACTTGAAACTCTCTGTGTGTGTTCATTGTTTTCAGAATATAGAAATGTGTTAGAGACAGAATTGCTTGCTCAAAATGAACTTCAACTGATTATACCAAATGAGAGAGTAACGACTCATCTGGAAGCTCACACGTCCACCACTCCATTATTGCATAGTTTGGGAACTACTTTACGGAGAAGTTCCGCCTGATGTCGTGATCAAAATTAAAGTTTATTTTATTTGTCAATCGCTTACAAGATAATAGGTATGAGTATAAACATGAGTAAGAATACAGGAAATAGGTACGAATAAATGGAGACAATAAGACAGGGAAGGTAAGCACGGAATGGGCTGAGGTCAATAGTGGATAGTTTGAGGTTGAGATAGTTGGTTGTGGACAGACTGAAGGGTGCGTGTTGATTGTTCTTTTGACTTAATGCTATTAGTAGTAGTAGTAGTAGTGTTGTTGTTATTTTGTTATCAAGACCGCTCTGCCTTTCGAGCCAATTCGAGTGAATTCGCCGGCAGTTTGAACAGCAGCACTACGTGAATCGGTGGTTATCATGAGATTTCTGTCCCGAAATAAAAGAGGGCAACTTCGCTCGCGTTTACTCGGGATTAAATCACCCTGAACTCCACATGCTTGACTGCCCTAGGACCGCCTTCAGGAAATATCCCCAAGATGCCCGCGGCAAGGCAATTAACTTGGCAAAGACCGCTGCAGCAGCAGCAGGAGAAGATAAGCAACAACACGGGGGTCTCCAGAGGGAACACCTGACCTCTTCCTCTTCCTCCTCCTGCTGCTGGCCGACTTGCCTGACTCGCCGGAAGATCCGGGTCGTGAGGCGGGAGCAGGAAGTCGGGACGTGGCCGCCCAGCTGAGCAGCAGGGGGCGAGGCAGGCGATGGCGGTCGCGGCGGCGCTCAGTTCGGAGCGGCTGGAGGTTTCCATTGACGGCCTGACCCTGAGCCCGGACTCTGAGGAGGCTAGGCCTGGCCAGGCAGACGTTAGGCCGCTCCCGCTGGCTGGGGGCCGAGTGGGGACTTCTGGTCAGTCGGGGGGGCAGGTGAGGGACGAGACCGGCGGAGACGGAGACAGCGATGGCGGCGGAGTACTGAATCTGGAGCGGCGCTGGGGTTTCGGCCTGGAGGAGTTGTACGGCCTGGCGCTGCGCTTCTTCAAAGGTGACCGCCTTTGCCTCTTGCCAAGTCGGGAAGGTGACTAAAGTGTCCCGGCTCTCTCTCGACTTCCCGGCCTCTCCATCGTACGAGGGTCTATGGGGGAGAAAGCTTGGTAGCCTCCGGGCCCCGACTCACATTCGTAGAGCCCCGGCAATCTTAAACTAGACGTACGTTTACTTAGTTGGTGTCTGTGGAGAGAGACCGCCGTCACCCTCAGACGCTTGTTGAGAAGCAAGAGAAATATTCAATGAACGACACTATTCAGTTTGCAGGGGAATATATTAGTTGCAGAAGTGACATTAAGTAGGCTTCGAATATGTAGGCAAAAGCGAAATTGCTAAATGAAGTGTATTAATTGTTTTCAAATAAGCCTGAATTGTATATAGATCAAACACCTTTTTTCTTCAAAACATGTAGCCTTATGGAAATATAGGAACCTTAGAGACCCATAAAATGATATTGTGCTTGTTCTTTTAATATTGGTTGCCATTTTGTAAACTATTGCTCATTTGGACATATACAATCCTGAAAACCTTTCCAGAATATTTTAAGGCTAGATATATTTTTAATAAAGCCACAGAAAATAATATAAAAGCAAAGATAAACAAGGACATAGTTGAAATTAATTTTTAAATAAAATAGTAGGCCAAAATATAGCATATACTGCATCAAATTATGTTATAAATCCACTTTGGTTGCTCATGCTCTGCTTACAAGTACATGCAGTACTACTGCACATGGCAATTTTTATGTGTTGGAATTTATCTGTGAATTATAAAAGTAATAAAGGAATACTCTTCAGATGAGGAAGAGTTGGGTGTTATAATACTGTACTCAACTTTTACAGAAATTCCCAATATGTAATATCTTTGAATAATAGGGAAACATACAAAAATCCACGTTTGAAATTTTTGCTCTCATATCTTTGCTGTTGTTTTCAATATTATCTATCATGTAGTGCAGTCATATTCATTTTTATTTCAAAGCATGAAATAATAAAAATGTAATATCAGATATAAGTAGAATTATACTTCTGAGCAAAATAAGTGCCATTCCTGGGCATATTGTATCTTTTATAATATAATGTGTTTAACTTACATCACATATCAGATGATGGAAACTCGTTGAAATACTTCAGATCTTGTCATAACTGTGACAAGACATGTGACTTAATGTGGTCTCAATAGTTATTTGCTAGCCATAACAAGTGCATAGAAATATGTAAATACTTCATTGCTGTTTCTTCTCCAGGAAGAAAACATTTATACATATTTTGGGCCCAAAGTGAGCCCGAACTGCACATTTAAAAATGTTGAGATAATATACAGTATTTTATTATCATGAATATGCATTTCTTGAAATATACTGTCACCGTCGAAGGTCAGCCTAAACAGTCACCTATTTAAGAAAGGGTTGCTTTCTTAATCTTGTTCTTGCTCTCTTTTCTTGGTATGTGAAAGAATTGGGGATTTACATGTACCTAAGTTACTTATTAGATCATCTAATAAAACAGAAAAATGCACGTTTTCTTTGAAAAATATTGGAATTGCTAAACCAAGTACTACTTACCACCTCATAGCCCATTTTAAATCTCTTTTATAAACTCAGGAGAAAGTGCAATACAAACAAATATCAAACAGCTATACTATAGATTGTGGCTACTGGATCCACAAACTGGATTCAAGAAATATGGTCACTGTTACTGTTGTAAAAAAATGTTGCATACAAGTATTACTGAGCTATGCTTGGAATACAAAGCAAAAAGAATAAAAATAGAAAGAAATATTATGGTAAATTGAATGTTCCAACAGTTGGAACTTTTAAATTGGCAGGTTATATTGCAGTGTTACAGACTAGATTATCTTTCTTTGGCAACTGTATGCAGTTATCCTTGGGTGTTGATTTATATAGACATACAGGTGCAATATATCTATGTATTATTTTAAAAGAATACATGTTTATACAAGATAAATACAGTATTATCTGATATTTTTGTCTAAAACATTGCTATGTAGAAAAGAGGAGGGAGGGAGAGAGGAAGGAAGGAAAAGAAAGTCCCCATAATTCTAGTCCCAATTAAATCCAACTGAATTTTAGTTAAGGTAGCAGGATATTACCATCGGATCTGGCTGCAAAAGTCCTGATGACTGTTAGATGGCAGCAGATAGAATTCTGTATCTTCTTGCTTTCATTTAGTGGTTGTCCTAAATTATGGAGCCCAGAACTGCTAATGTAGGTCCCTCTCTTTTGATATCATTGATCTATGTCATTTTGGTCAGCAGACATACCATATAGGTAATGTGAGAAATTTTATCTGCCATAAAATGTTTCACTGTATCCTAACAAAGAGTGCAGCAGTTGAGGTATCTGCTTATTAACCTTGCCCTATTTCAGGATGAGCATTAGTGGTATCAAGATGGTATCACTATCTCTTTGAGCTCCTGGCTTTTCCATTGTTTTTGGAGACACTGACTATGTTCAATCCTTATTGAAATGTATTTTGAATGGCTTTTTTTAAAAGATCTTTGGCACAACTGAGGATCACCTGAGTATGCTAATGTTTCAGTTTCTTTCTCTTTTTTATGGTCTTAATGTCTTTCCAGTTTTATCTTGTATAGGTACTGACTTCCTTGTTATTGGTAGAGCAGAGGATAGTATTGACAAAAGAGCATATAACTATATTTGAAGGATATCCAGCAATTAAGTTCCTGGTTTGAATAGGTTTTTTAATGGTATTATTTGAACAGATAAGGGAAAGTAGATTCATTTCATTGTTGGAAGGCCTTATTTCTCTTTTGTTGGATAAGCAGGTGATATTTAAGCATATACGTCTGTAAGAAAAAATAAGGTTTAGTGGGGAGAAGCAGATTACTATTATACTTCATCACTTTATTGTCAGGAATATTGTTTGAAGTAAATAATTCCTGAATGCCAGTTTGGATTTTGTGCTTCATTAATCTTGTTTTAAATTGTACAAATTAGCATTGTTAAAATGGTGGTTCTTGGACTGCTGAAAGATCAAATCATTCAATCTTAAAGGAAATCAACTCTGACTGTTCTTCGGAAGACCAGATACTGAAGCTGAAGCTCAAATACTTTGGACACCAAATGAGAAGAGAGGACTCATTGGAAAAGACCCCAGTGTTGGGAAAGATTGAAGGCAAAAGGAGACAAGGACAGCAGAGGATAAGATGGTTCAATAGTGTCATTGACACAATGAAAATGATTTGAGCAAACTCTGAGAGACAGTGAAGGACAGCAAGGCCTGCCATGGTGTGATTTTGGGGTTGTGAAGAGTCGGACAGGACTTAGCAACCAAACAACAACAACCTACATCTTCTGGGGCTCCCCAAGACCCTCTCAGAGGTTCATGGAGTCAAATGTTTTTGCCAGTCTATGTTGAAAAATAATACAGTAATAAAATCCTATCAAACAATCATGAGAACTGGTGGTGGCAGCAAATGCATCATTTTTAATTTTTAATATGGTTAATATTGGTAAATATAACCTATATAAAAAAGCTATTTTGGGGGTTATATTTTAAAAGTTGGGATTCTGAGAAACACTGGTATCAATAATTCCTAAATATTTTATTATTGGAAGTATATTATCATAAAATGAGTCCCTTATTAGCATTTATGACTGACCTAGAAAATAATAAGTTGAGATAGATATACCAGGTAAAGTACCTCAAAATGGCAATCCAGGCTTGTTTTATTATAGTAATTGTACTTCTCTTTAAAGTCCCAAGTATAAGATATGATGCAAATGGATTATGAAAAACTTGGGAGGCTGGTTTTATTATAAGAAGAATAATTCCAGATCTTATCCATCCAACTTCAAACATATTCAGATAAGTAAAATGGCTTTGCAGAAGATGTGGTTAAAGAATAAACAGGAATTCCTCCTATGCTGTCTAGCTTGAAATTAGTGTGGCCAATATTTGAGACCTCTGATGTCAGTGTCAACAAGAGCATGATTTTGCAAGTTTCAGTAGGTATTCATAGGGACTTGCATTTTTGTTTCATGTTTCATCAGTCAGCATTTTTTCAGTCAATAGCTTTTGCTCTTTTGTGTGTTTTGTAAATTCACTGAATGTACTATAATTGGCATATGCTCATGAAACCTAAATGTGTTTTTTTTTAAATAAAACTTGTTGATTAGGGTTACAATTTAAAATATATTAAATTATTGTATTATCTTTGTTCTGTAAGTAAAGTTATATTTGATGCTTATTTCAGGTGAATCCAGATCAGTGTTTATTGAAGCCAGATCAGTGTTTATTGAACATAAATTTAAAATGGATGATATTTCTTTTGTGTTAAATGTTTAAAAAAATTAGTTTAAATTTGTGAAATGATTCATTATTTGCTGTAATTTTTAATAAGGTTCTTTCAGTCTTTCTATCCCCGCCTCTCTTTTAGCTTATTTATCAGTCATATATGTAAATAATTAACCTTATCTTTAATAATGAAAAGTAAAACTTATTTGTTTACTTCACTAATCTTTTTGTAATTTTATTAAGTAATTTATATTATTTAAATTTAATATCTAAATTATATTCTGGTATATAAAAATATCATGAATACTTTCTAGGTGTATTTTTATCCTAGCTGTATAGTTAAAATAGGATTTATGTATTGCAAATAATAAAATAACAGCACGTTTTTGTAAAATCAAAACCACATTGTTAAAATAATGCTGCATATATATAGATTTGTGACTGTTTATTGCTATGCAAAATGTTTGTTCTAGTTTTATAAAGTGTTCTGGGAAGCTTATAGCATTTATATCTTCACAATACCTGCAAGATGGGTGAGACAGACCTCCAAAGCCATCCATTGAGGTTCATTACTAAATTGAGACTTAATCCAGATCTTTGATCCTTGATGTTCAGTATGCTAAGTTATCACACTATACCTTTTTTCAATAAAGTTCTTTGCAACATATGAGGCTGTTAAGTGAAACTACCATTCTTGATGCTTTTCCATGTAAACGTGCTGGAATAAGGTTGTAGCTATGTTCTGAGTGTTCGCATAGATTTAGGTCCCTGTAACTGTAGGGTTGTTTTTCTCTGAAAATATAAGTAAGTCTTGGTTTATTTCCTGTCTTGGAAGTAGTCTTGGGAAAAAAAGTCTATTCCTCAGTTTTTTGCACTGGCCTAGCATGATTGATATCCCTTTCAGGGACTATTATAGAAGATATGACATACCACTGTTCTTAACTATGGAAACGTAGCATTGTGACATTTATTATTTATATCTTGAAATTTACTGTATCTTTTAACTTTCAGAAAAAGATGGCAAAGCCTTTCATCCCACCTATGAAGAAAAACTTAGATTGGTAGCCCTGCATAAACAAGTTCTGTTGGGACCTTACAATCCAGATACCTGCCCTGAAGTTGGATTCTTTGATGTACTAGGAAATGACAGAAGGTAAAAAATATTTATAAATATAACATACATTGTTTTATTTGACCAAGACATTTTAACCTAAGATTGGACTGTGAGTTGAAATATCAGTAGTATGGTGATGTCTTACCAATTCAGCACCTGAACATATTTTTAAAATTCCTGAAGACCTAAAAAGTGATTAGTTATTGACAGCAGGTTTGAATTTAGTAGTTAAACCGAACTCTATATACATTTATTCTTGTTCTCACACAAGACAGAAATATGAATGAAATATTTAATTACTACCTTATTTGTTATTTTGGGGAGTCCCCTGACAAGATTTTGTGTGTGTATATGTCTCATCATATGGAATTCCTAGTATTCTGGACAAGCACTGCTTTCAAAAGTATCCATGTTCAGAGCTGTTTTCTGGGAACATTTACCTGCCTGGTTGTTTAGCATCAACTTAAGCATAAATTGTTGTGCTTATACTTAATTTGATGGAAATGATTTTCTTTTTATTCCAACTCATTTTATCTCATTGCAGGAAAGAATGGGCTGCACTTGGCAGTATGGCAAAGCAAGAAGCTATGACAGAGTTTGTAAAACTCCTGAATAGATGTTGTCAACTCTTTTCAACATATGTTACATCCCATAAAATAGAGAAAGAAGAGCAGGAGAAGAAAAGGTATGCTTTTGTACTTGTTAGTTCACAGAGATTCTTGTGTCCTGGGGATCTTTTCTTATAATCTCTTAGGGTTTTTTTCCCCAAAAACCATCACTCTGCTAAACAAATAATTCCCTCAACACTGTTCAACTATTACAAAGTCTGCACTACTATTACTGTTAATCTTCTCATTACTCCTTATCACCCATCCCCTCCCACTTGTGATTGTAGGACTGTAACTTTGTCCCTTATATCCTTATGATTTATATTGACTGTTTCCTAGTATGATTTGATTGTTGATTGTACCCTATGACTATCCTTAAGTGTTGTAGTTATGATTCTTGATTCTTAACGAATGTATCTTTTCTTTATACTGAGAGTGTTTACACCAAGACAAATTCCTTGTGTGTCCAATCACACTTGCCCAATAAAATATTCTTTCTTTCTTTCTTTCTTTCTTTCTTTCTTTCTTTCTTTCTTTCTTTCTTTCTTTCTTTCTTTCTTTCTTTCTTTCTTTCTTTCTTTCTTTCTTTCTTTCTATCTGTCTATTCTTATTATTTTGTAACAGTCTTGGTGATGAAGTTGTTTTACTGCAATTTTTGTTTGCTTACATTACAAATATGAAGTTTATTAGTAATATGTTAAACATTGCTAAATACATGCTTGTCACCAGTGCATAGGAATCTTTGTAAATATGTGATGTGGTTTATAGTAGAATCAGTTCAAATTCATCATGAGAAAATACACATTTTGTTCTGTTTTGTATTGTACCAGAGCAGAATAGAGTTAGGTTGGTTGTATTTTTCCTGGTTTCTTGGTAAATTTTGGATTATTCTGGTGCATAATAAATTATTTTAATGTTTTTGCAATTGTTCTGTGTACAATATTATTTTTGAGAAGAGGTTACTTAAGCCTTCTATGTTCCATTTAAGTTGTTTTATAATC
This sequence comes from Bungarus multicinctus, assembly GCA_023653725.1. Taxonomy (NCBI): domain Eukaryota; kingdom Metazoa; phylum Chordata; class Lepidosauria; order Squamata; family Elapidae; genus Bungarus; species Bungarus multicinctus. Next base: position 52,803,268 of record CM042836.1, on the reverse strand, counting down.
TTACTATGCAACCATCATTGTGATTGATTCCAGGGTGTAAATTTCCCTAAGATTACAGTCCTAAAATCACACTACAGTAAAACCATGATGTAAAAGAACATTTGGAAGAAAGGTGTTCCTTTAAATCCAAATATCGGTTAAATTTAAATTGACATAATTGTCATTGTTTGCATCAGTTGACACAAATGATGTCAATTACTTAAATATATAAAGTACATGAAATGCCTAGACCAGGGATCCCCAAACCTGGGCTGTGGCCCATTACTGGTCCGCAACCTTTTCGAAACAGGGCCATGGGAGAGATGGGCAAGTGCGCATGCATGAAGTTCCACTCATGCAAGCGGAGGGCGCTTGCCCTTGTGCGCAAAATTCCATGCATGAATGGAGCTTTCCGTGCGAGCACAAGTGAGGGGAGCTTCGTGTGCAAGCACAAGCACCCTCTGCTCGTATGAGTGGCACTTCGAAAATAATTTCTTTTTGTCCAACGTTCTCAAAGGCCTCAAAAAAGTATCTTGCAGGACAGATTCTGTTTTCTTGTGCTCCCCCACAGTAGATAATTGAGTGATATGTCCTTAACTAATCGAGGAAATATAATTCTTATAGTAGTAGCTATTGATAGTTTTATGGAGATGTCTTCATATATTCTTTATTGCTAAATCCAGTGATAGATTGGAGAGTAGCTACACTTGACTCGAAACTTCCATTTTTCGTATTGCAGCATGAGAATCTGTAAAGAATTACAGAGTAATTAAGTGATAGATACAAATATTACAGGAGGGAAGAGGAGGAACGTAGGCAACATGAAGAGGAAGAACGAGAGCGTTTACAAAAAGAGGAAGAGAAACGCAGGCAAGAAGAGGAAGAGAGGCTCAGACGGGAAGAAGAGGAGAGACGGAGGATAGAAGAAGAGAGATTCCGAATGGAACAGCAAAAGTAGGACTCAGTAATGCATGATTTGTCATACATTTCAATCTTTTTTTTAAGAGGTTTTGAATATGGGATGATCTCATTTATTCTCACAGTAATAGAAATGCCACTTTGCCCAAGACCATAAAAATAATGTTTATAAGTGACTAAATATTTTTAAAATTATGTTTTGGGCCCTCACAAAGTGATATACAGAAGAAGTAAGCCAAAGTTTACAAGAAATAAACTTTGTAGACAATAGGGTTTAGATTCAACCTAATATTATTGACAGGCAAATCATTTTTGAGATTATTTAAAATACCGAAGGCAAAATTTTATATTGGTAAATAGAAAATTCTTCAAAAGTGTATCTAAATTCATGTACTGATGGGACTAGGAACGAGTGCATTTGAAGAGAATTTTGCTAAGAAAGTTATAAAACTATAAATTTAAATTATTGCACTGTTATTTAGCTTCTGCTTGAAGCATGAAAGATGAATCTTATCATTCCTCAAGTAATTGGTTTTACTATTAAGCTATTAAAAAGGTTTTCCTGGTATTTTGATTGCATGAGTTCTTGACTTTTATTTTGGAATAATGAAGAACAAGCTTTACCCTTGTATAATATCTTTCCAGGTATTTGAAATTATATTCATCCTCAGTTTTTTATTCCTTAAGCCTAAAAAAAATCTAATTTCCTTGAGCCTCTTTTCATACAACTTAGTTTCTAGTCTCTTGCTCATCCTTGTTACTCTTCTTTGAACCCGTGTTACTTTATCTGACTTTTTATTCAAGTGTAGTGCCTGAATTTTAGTACTGGAATAAGAATTCACCATTTACACTGAAAAGCTAATAAAAATTGTAATACATTCGGCATGAACTCTTGGAGTAGCCTGAAAAATACAAAATTCTTTTCTGAATGTTTATGAAATTAAGATAGGTTAAGATAGGACCCAGATAGGTTCCTGATGGAGCTTGGGCCGTTTCCCGAGACTCACACATGACTCGGTTGAGGGCTTAGTGGCTGCCTGGGATAGGGTGGCGGCTGAGGCCCTTGACTGGGTCGTGCCCTTGCGGCCTCTGACCCGGTGCCAATCCCGAGTGGCTCCTTGGTTTTCCGAGGAGCTCAGTGAGATGAAGCGCTGGAAAAGACGCCTAGAGAGTGGTTGGAGGGCCAGCCGCTCCGGATCTAACCGAACACTATTACGATCCCATATTAGGGCGTATTTTGGAAGTGGAGGTGCAGGAGGATCCCTTGCAGGGACGGGCTGAAGACTTTTCCAGGTTTCTGCAGGACAAAATCACTCAGATCCAGGACAAGCTGGACTCTGACTGGGCATCTCGGGGGGGGCGGGGGCGGACTTTGGTGAGGTCATTTGGGATGAGTTCGATCCTGTTACTCTGGAGGACGTGGACAGGATACTGGGGGCGGCTTAATGCCACCACTTGTTTATTGGACCCGTGCCCCTCCTGGATGGTCTTGACCACTCGGGAGGTGACACGAGGCTGGTTCCAAGGGATCATTAACGCTTCCTTGAGAGTGGGGCTTTTACCCACCGCCTTGAAAGAGGCGGTGGTGCAGCCCCTCCTCAAGAAACCGTCCCTGGATCCAGCATTGTTGTCGAATTATCGTCCGGTCTGCAACCTCCGCTTTGTGGCGAATGTTGTTGAGAGTGTGATGGCACGTCAGCTCCCTCAGAACCTGGATGAAGCGGTATATCTAGACCCCTCCAATCGGGTTTCAGGCCCGGGCACAGCACGGAGATGGCTTTGGTTGCGTTGGTGGATGATCTCTGGAAGGCCCGAGACAGGGGTTGTTCCTCTGTCTTGGTCCTGTTAGATCTCTCAGCGGCTTTTGATACTGTCGACCACAGTATCTTATTGCAGCGGTTGGGGGGGTTGGGAGTGGGAGGCACCGTTTTACAGTGGTTCTCCTCCTTCCTTTCCAACTGCTTGCAATTTGTGTTGACGGGGGCAGAGGTCAACCCCGAGGCCCCTATTATGTGGGGTGCCCCAGGGGTCTGTGCTCTCACCATTGCTGTTCAACATTTATGTGAAGCCGCTGGGTGAGATCATCCGTGGGTTCGGGGTAGAGTTCCATCAGTACGTTGATGATACTCAGCTGTACATCTCTATCCCGGGCCACCCCAGCGAAGCCGTCGAAATGATGACCCGGTGCCTGGAGGCCGTGCGGAGTTGGATGGGTCTTAACAGGCTTCGTCTCAACCCGACCAAATCGAGTGGCTGTGGTTTCCTGCGCCCAGATACACCCAGCTTATTCCGTTGCTGGCCGTGGGGTAGAAATTTTGCCCCCCATGGAAAGGGCTCGCAATCTGGGTGTCCTCCTGGACGTACGGCTGTCTTTAGAAGATCACATTACGGCTGTCGTCAGGGGGACCTTTTGTCAGATTCGTCTGATCTACCAGTTGCGGCCCTTTCTGCATCTGGGCGCACTTCGCAAGGTCACTTCCACCCTCATCATCTCCCACTTGGACTACTGCAATTATCTCTACATGGGGCTCCCCTTGAAGAGTATCCGGAGGCTGCAATTAGTCCAGAATGTGGCCGCGCGGGTGATCTTGGGGGCTCCTCGGAGCTCCCATATTACACCGCTCCTGCGCGTGCTGCATTGGCTTCCTGTGGCCTTCCGGATCCGATTCAAGTTGGTAGTGATCATCTTTAAAGTGCTCCATGGCTCGGGACCTGTGTACTTACAGGACCACCTGCTGCCACCAACAGCCTCCCACCACCCAGTGCACTCCCACAGGGTCAGCCTCCTCCGGGTTCCGCCGGCTGGGCGATACCGTTTAGCGGCCCCGAGGGTGCGGGCCTTCTCTGCGGGGGCTCCCTCCCTTTGGAACGACTTGCCCCCGGAGATACGGGCCATCACCGACATTCAGACCTTCCGGTGCGCAGTAAAGACCCTGTTTTTTCAACAGGCCAGCCTGGCCCAGTAATAATTTGTGGGGTTTTAAATTTGGTATTTTTAAATTTTTATCAGTTTTTATCTTGCTAATTTTATATTTGGCCACTAATTTAATCAATTTAAATTGTTTTTAACTTTATAACTTTATTCTGTTTCTGTTTTATCTGGCTGTACACCGCCCCGAGTCCCTTTTTTGGGAGAGGGGGCGGTATAAAAATCTAATAAACTAAACTAACTAAATTGCAATCGAGAGGTGCTGTTAACTTCTTGTGGATGTATCCCCAAAAGCAAGCCTGAGAGAGAACCAACATTGATGTGACCTTTACTCTGGCAGACCCTGAATTCATTAAATGGTTTTTAAATATAAGAGATAAAATGTAGGGAGCTTTCATAAACATTAGAATTGGTGATTTCTGCTTGTGGGAAATTGAATGGAAGCTCTTTGTTGTTTTTTTTATTCTGGACTCTGACCCTGAGATAACATGGACACTGCATAATATAGGTAGTCCTTGACTTAAAACAGTTCATTTAGTCACTGTTCAAAGTTACAACAATGAAAAAAGTGACTTATGACCATTTTTCACATTTATGACTGTTGCAGCATCCCCATGGTCACATGATTTACATTCAGGTGCTTGTCAGCTGACTCACATTTATGACAGTTGCGGTGTCCCAGGGTCATGGGAATATCCTTTTGCGACCTTCTGACAAGAAAAGTCAATAAGCCAGATTCACTTAACCGTGTTACTAATTTAAGAACTGCATTGATTCGCTTAACAAATGTGGCAAGAAAAGTCGTAAAATCGGGCAAAACTCACATAACAAGTTTTTCACTCAGCAACATAAATTTTGGGCTCAATTGTGGTCATAAGTTGAGGACTACCCGTAATAGATTGTAAGGGTTTCCCCAGTGAATTTAGTGTTTGTTCTGGATACCGAAAAAGAAATGTTGAGAAGTGAATTATGTTTTTAGATATTATGGAAAGCAAAACAGCTCTTATTATTTCCATATATATTGTATATAATATGTATGATTATTGATCATATTTTGCATGTTAGTGATACCAAGTAAGAACACACATGTCTTTTTTGGAAAGGTGTGAAATACAGATTTTCTGACATGTAATTCAATTTTTTAATTACTGCTTTTGACTTTAGGGTTCATATTCCACTTGTACTCTCATGTAAACTTTACTAAAAAAATTTAGGTACTACTATGTTAGAAATAAAATTTAGTATGCTTGAATCCAGTTAAATAGCTGCTGTTTCTATGTCTGCTGAATTATTTACTGGAGCAGTTTGTTCTTAATCCAGGCAACAGATAATGGCAGCATTGAACTCTCAGACTGCTGTCCAGTTCCAACAATATGCAGCCCAACAGTACCCAGGCAACTACGAGCAGCAACAAATCCTAATTCGCCAGCTCCAGGAACAGCATTATCAACAGTATATGCAGCAACTTTATCAGGTCCAACTTGCACAGCAGCAGGTATAGTACACCATGGTAGCAATGCATCTCTCAGAATAGCAGTTTTTTAATTTTCTGTTGAAATTGAAACTACTAAGTTATAATGTCGGTACTTCTGAAGGTAGGATAAATTCTAATAAGAATAAATACTTATAAAGCTAGAATAAATTCTAATAAAATATATTACAGCCAAGTGGCAGCACTTAGGCAACTAATGGCAACCTTGAAAAGCTAAACCAAGTTCCAGACTGACTAGTGTTTGGATGGGACTTAGGAAATTCAAGGGCTATAAACTAAGTTGGAAATTTGAAAGAACATCTTGGAAAAAGATGGTGGAAAATCATTATTGTATTATTACTGAGAGAACAATATGGATATAATCACCAGGACAGCTTGGTATTTTATGTATGAACATGAATATGCTCATGCAGTCACCAGGAGCCCTAATCATAATGATTGTGTGTGTATGTTCTGTTACAGTTTTTAAAATTCTGTTTAAATTGGTACTTACATTAGGTGATATTAGATGTCAAATACATTGCACATTTTTATTGATTTTGCAATAAGGGTTTGTTTTTAATTTGTAGGCAGCTTTACAGAAGCATCAAGAAGCAGCTGCTGCAGCTTTAGTTACATCAGTATCAAAGACAAATTCAGCCACTGCAGGGGAAATCTCATCAGTCAATGGACAGGCTAGTGTACATTCAGGCGGCCCTGAAAAAGACCCGGAAATAGATGCTTTAGAAGAAGCACTTGAGAATGGACCAAAAGGTATGACTGATGTTTATTGGACTCTTTAAACACAAGAAATAGTTGGAGTATTTAGTATCATATTTAATACAGAATATAGAGACCTGCTCATTTTTTGTTTTTAACTAAAGCCTGTATTCCCACTCTTTGTAATGATTGGAACTAATAGCCTGCAGATCTGTGACTTACTGCCATGTAACTATGCAGAGTGCAGAATCCTATTCACAGACAGAAATTGGCTAAATAAAAATTAATGGAGGAAAAATGCAGTTTCTTGTGATTTTTCATTTGGTCTTTCAAGGTAGCATCATAGGAGATTGCTTTATTCCTGGACTGTTGCTTAGCCCAATGTTATTTACCCTGACCTTGGCTCCTCATCTGTACCAAGACAGGACATGGTATATGGCTGGAGATTTAACCCTTGTTTACAGACAAGCCATTAGGTGGTTCAAACCAATGGATGCTATGTGGTTTTGGCAAAGTGAGACTGCTTTCCATTTGGGCCTACTAAATAATTTGGAAAGTGTAGCCCTGTAATGTAGTTCTTCTTTGTACTGTGATTCTTATATCTATTGATATACCATCCCAAGAAAATTCTGTGGGAAAATGTAAATTGCTTAGTTTGTTGCACTTTCTTTTGTCCCCTCTTTCTTTTTAGAATCAGTTCCAGTCATAGCAGCACCCTCCATGTGGACACGCCCCCAGATTGCTGACTTCAAAGAGAAGATCCGCCAGGATGCAGATTCCGTCATCACAGTGGGCAGAGGAGAAGTAGTGACAGTTCGAGTTCCAACTCATGAAGAGGGCTCTTATCTTTTCTGGGAGTTTGCTACAGACAATTATGACATTGGTTTTGGGGTATATTTTGAATGGACAGACTCCCCCAACACAGCTGTCAGTGTTCATGTTAGTGAATCCAGTGAAGATGAGGAAGAAGAAGAAGGTATCTTATTTATATACCTAGCAAAGGTTTAAATGTGTTCTCTCAATTTGTCACGTCTTTGTTCTACATCACTTGTTAAATTTTTTTTAAAAAAACTCAAAACGAAATCCTATAGGAAATAATAAATACTGAAATAATCTTCTTTTATCCTGATACTTCCAAAGATATTGGGACTGATTTTCAGAATGACCATCCGGTCAGTGGGTTAAGTCATTGTGGGCTGAAGGTTATCGCTTGACCGTGGGCGTGCTGCTGCAACCAGTCACTTAGTGCAAGCTGGTTATCAAGCACCTGAATTGTGATTGCATGACCACAGGGGCGCTGTGGTGGTTGGAACTTCTAGGACTAGTCTTAAGTTTTAGTTGTTTAGTGCTGTCACAATTTTAAATAGTTATTGAATGATTAATCAGTAAGTGAGGACCAGCTCACTCCTAAGTTTTGGCAACTTCAAAGAGTGAGACAAATGGGTGCTAGAAAAAATGTATATGTGTTCTTTGCTAGTTGCGTGTTTAAACTAGAATCTTAATTTACATGCAACTCCTAACACAAGCTTGCAGGATAATTAATTCAAATTAGTTCATTTGCACTAATTTAGTTTTGATTTGAATTCAGATTAGTTCATTTATTGATGAAATAAGTATTGACATTTATGATTATTCCTTCATGTGAGACAACCTTTTAGCAATTTTGGTTATATTAACAAATATCCTTTTATTTCCATTTCCAAAAACTAGGAAAACAATGCTATTACAAGTAAGCCAGTTTTGCCCCATTATCATGAGGACAATAATTCCGCACTTCGTTGTCCTGAAAAAATGGGATCAAGATTTTACTGAGAAATCACTTAAAGTTTTTTTAGAACTGTCTTATTAACATCACCAGTAGATAGCTAAAGAAAGGTTCAAAAAGTATCTAAAGAAAGGTTCAATCTTCATTTTATTAGGCCTTGATAATAGTACAGCTATAAAATAATGGAATTAAATCTAACACTTGTTATTCTGTATTTACATTGATCAAAAGCATTCATTCATTAGTTAAGAAGATTGCCCCAGATTGCCTTGTACGGATTAATTTCAGTTGCTTCTTTGCAAATCCTGGTATCAGAAAGTCATGCTTTTTTACTTCATATTGTGAATTGTTTAAGGTTGGATTATTTTTTATTAACAATTGTCTATAATTGTCGATATTGGGATTTATTTTGCATTAAGGCATGCAATAATTCATACTTTATTTGTCTCTTTCTCAGAACATGCTAGCTGTGAAGAGAAAGCCAAAAAGAATGCGAACAAACCTCAGCTAGATGAAATAGTGCCTGTGTACAGAAGAGACTGTCATGAAGAAGTGTATGCTGGCAGCCATCAGTACCCAGGAAGAGGAGTCTACCTTCTTAAATTTGACAACTCTTACTCACTATGGAGGTCAAAAACAGTTTACTACAGAGTGTATTATACTAGATAAAGCTCTTATATTGTTGGAGGTTGGGGTGGTGCAGAAGACATCATGTTATTTGGAACTTACATCAAGCATACTGGACTATTCGACTTCGTTATCCTGTTTAATGTAGCTGTGGTTGTGTGTGCGTATGTGTGTGCTTGTTAATTTTGATACTGGGAATGAGGCTTTTATCTATAGATCATTATAAATGAGATAGGTGGGGCTAGAATCTTCCATCTTTTCTGGTGATGGTTCTTTGCCAGAAGTCAATTGTATTTATGCATTGACTTTTAAAATGCTTTCAATTCTAAGGCACGCATGCACACACGCACACACAAACACACACCGGGAGATGTTTCATTATTGGCAGTCATGATGTTACCTGATGTATAAATTTTGAACTTTTAAAAACAAATCTGTTAGCTATTCATTTGATGGTACCTTACTTGTGGGGAATAGGGGAGTTGGATGCCATCTGCACTGTAGCAAGCAAGTTTCTTAATACTGTATTTGAATGTCAGATTTTTACACCATTAAACTTGAAACCTTAGTGGATGCAGTTTAGAAAAGTATTTGCTGTCTGTTCTCATTGAAAAATTTATTTGGAGCCTAGTATAATATGATTTGGATGAGATAAAGAAATGTGTGTGTGTGATGTGCACGCATGCAAGCAAAAGGTGTGCACGCCCATGAGTATACATATACATAAATACATGCATATGCTTACCTATATACATCAGGGATATTTTGTTTGATCACAGGCTTACAAATAATTGATTTGGGGCATCAAGAAAATAACAGATATCTGTCTTTCCCCTGTATCTGCTGCTATTCCTAATATTGTTTTGTGCATTGTTATTATTTTAACACAAAAACATATAACATTTGGTAAAACTCTCGATTTATCTCACCTAAAATTAATGAAAGCCACTTTTGCTTTTGAAATTTGCAATAAAACAGGTATAATGTATGAGACAGTCCTTTTGGACTACATGGAACTATACATACCGGTAATACTTCTTAGCATTTGTCTGACTGATTTTATAATCTAGGGATCTTTTCCTTTTTTTGAAAACTGAAGCTTTCACTTCCCTTTATACATTATCAAAAAAGTTTGCATTATTGTAGAATAAATATTGCACTAAAGTTCTTAGAATCACTGCCAGGCCCACTCTTATCTTAATTTAGGTTACTTTTGATTTTCCAATACTTGCACTCTTGTTCTTTCACACTTAATATTCCAACGTTCATATCAAGACTAGACCAAAACTAAAATTACATATTTGCTCAACAATAAAAGTGGATTTTTGTTCTTTATTTTCAGTTATAAAACAGTTTTTGTAGAGTATGCTTTCCAAAAGCAAGGTAGGAGTGCAGTTTGTAGAGATGTGTTATGCTCGACTCCCCTTCACCAATTTCTCTTTGGATAGGCTGACATACATATTTGTTCCACTGCAAATAAATCTATTGGTATTTTGGACATTGTTTGAATATTTGTATATACATGATATTTTTCCTTTCTCATATCTTATGCAGAGTTATCTTATTCGATTTACATTTTAAGCTTCTGTCCAACTAATGCTGTCCGGACAGCTCTGCTCTAACATGTTGTTTCCTTATGTGTACATAATGTACTGTATAAGCAATGGAGTTGAAAATAATTTGCTTTTTCAAAGCTGTTATTTTAAAAGGAAATTAGAAGAAGGCATTTATTCTGTTCCATTTGTTTTCAACCATACAAACTATGATCCAAAAATAAAAAGTATATTAGAGAGCAATACTTGTAAACATCGGCAATTTTTTGCTGTCAGGCTTTGTGGATACCCAAACTCCAAAAGTTGCCTCTTACTGTTAAATACTGCAGATAAGTGCGCATTCAAAATATCTTGGAATAATATATTTAATCTGAATTAAAAATGATTATATGGATTTTCTGTCTTTTTCTTAAGTTTTATCAACATTATTTGCCTGAGGGAAAATACAAATATAATACTAGATATAATACTAGAAATGTACTTTTAATGAACTCTTTTTAAACTATATTTTTAACTCAAGAGTTTAAGTCAAGTCATGTTTAATTAGCATGTATTTATTTTTATATATTTCTTTGCCTGTTAACATAAATTTAATTTGCATGATTTGCCCATAGGTTCAGAAACATTTCTGCCTTCAGAATTCAGATTAATTAAGCAATATTGCCAGAGTTAAATTGAAGGTTGATACGAACATTCCATCAGCCTCCTCATGTGAATCTAATCGAGCCAGACTGCAAACCAAGAATAATTGTGATGCAAGAAGGTATGAAAATAATTCCAGACAACTAGGCAATTGAACCAAGCCACCAAAACGTGAATAACATGGGATATACTTCAATAATTTTCATGTCATCTACCATTCTCATTCTAGTTGCAGAGCTTAACTCAGCCTGCAACAGATGAGATGTACAAGGAACCAATATTCTAAATCTGTTCTTTTCTTTGAAATCAGACCACTTAACAATGGGGCCGCCGTGGCTTACATGGTAAGACACTGGACCGCACACACTGAGGTCAGTAGCTCAATTCCCGTGAGCGAACAAACCACGTAGGGACAAGAAAGAGCCTCTTCCTAATACCTACTGGCATTCAGGCATCCCGTGGCTAAAGATAACACTGTCCGAAAAAAATCCTTTCACACAGGCAGCCAGCCACCTTGGTGATCCCTGGCTAACGTGCCATACACTAAAAAAAAAAAGACCACTTAACAGGAGCTAAGAATGTAAATGCATTGCTGCACGTCCCCAATGAGTTGTGTTTAATCATACTTGTATTCTCGGGTACCAAAGATATTTCACACATTTCAATGAATATATGTGAAAAGAATTTTTCTGGCCAAATTTCTTCTTATCTAAAATATAGGAGGCTTTCTAGTAAATGTGTTAGCTAATATCTGTGGAGATTCTCAGTCATTCAGGCCATGGTTGTTTCTAAGGTGCTTTTTTTCAAAAGGCAACTGGACTATTTTTTCCTTGCGGAAGAAATGTTTTTAGCTGTAGGAAGACGGCATTTTGCTTGTCATCCAAGAAACTTCATCAATTCTGACTGGATGGTGTGTGTGTGTGTGGAATGGTTAGTACTGACCATGCTTCCATCCCACCCACCATCCAGTCAGAACTGATGAAGCTTCTTGGATGAGAAGCGAAAGATCTTCAAGGAAAAAAGCATTTCTTCCTCAAGGAAAAAAACATAATCCAGTCGCCTTTTGGGGAAAAAGGCACCTTTGAGATGATACTATTTAATCCCGTGTAATTTTCAAGCAGGACTGAAATATAATTGATTATATCTTGTATTGAGAATCAGTTTGGTATAGTGATTAAAGCACTAGGCTAGAAACTGGGAGACTAAGTACTAGTCCCACTTTGCACAGGGAATGAGCTGGAATGATTTTAGGCAAGTGCTCTCACAGCCCTAGGACGGGGTGCAGTGGCAAACCACTTCCAAAAATCTTCCCCCCCCAAAAAAAAAAATCCCGCAGGGGCTTGACAGTTGCTGAGAGTCAACACAGATTCAGGCACAAAAAATAACACCAAACCCCTGTATTACTTTAAAATAATGTCTTTTTAAAAATCAAATTTCTCTCCTAATTGGTTCAGATTATATAGTTTATGTGGGAAATGTATACGAGAAAAAAAAGGATTGGGGCAGCTACAAATAATATACATGCAAAGCATAAAAAAACATTGATTTTCAATGTGACAATTTTTCTATATGATAAATTATAGCTGTGGATGATTTAGTAATATAGCAATAGCACTTAGACTTATATACCACTTCACAGTGCTTTACAGTCCTCTCTAAGCAGTTTACAGAGTCCGCATATTGCTCCCAACAATTTGGGTCCTCATTTACCCACCTCTGAAAGATGGAAGGCTGAGTCAACCTTGAGCTTGGTGGGATTCGATCTGCCAAATTGCAGGCAGTTGGTAGTCAGCAGAAGTAGCCTGCAGTACTTCACTCTAACCACTGCACCACTGTGGCTCATAATTAATTTGAAAAGATTAATTTGTGGTAATAAAAATTATCAGGAGGGTGATAAGTGATCCTGAACTACTGTAAGGCTAGATAGGAAACAAAAAATACAGTACTCTTATTTTAAAAGTTTTATCTAAGTGTTCTAAAACAGATAGAATATTAAAAAGCAATTTTAAAAAGAGTCACACAGATTGAGATTTAGCCATGTTTGTTTGTGTGTGTGTGTGTGTGTGTGTGTGTGTGCGTGCGTGTATGGTGGCTGTGTGCTTTTCCATCGAGTTGAAGGATTAAATATGAATGCTAATGTTGGCTAACACATTATCAGAAGCCTAATTAATCCACATGCATATCTCTCAAACTTTGGGAACTTGTATTATACCTAATGACAAAATTGGAACTACTCAGATAAATTACAGTGGCCAGGTCTTTTAGAAGAACATATACCTTTACATTTAAAAAGTGGAAAAATTATTACCCATCCACTTACAAGCAAATGTATTTCTTCTTTAAAAAAACAAAATATTACAATATAGGATTTCATTCAAAACAGAAAGGTAATGGATGTAATCCTGTGTCAGAAAGCCTATCATTCTAGCACTAAAGATTATACAGGTAGTCCTTGAATTTCAACCATTTATTTAGTGACTGAAGTTATAAAGGCACTGAAAGAAGTGACCTATTTCATACATACAAACCATTGCAGCCAGCATTCCCATGCTCATGTGTTCTAAATTCAGACAGTTGGTAACTGGCATGTATCTGATGGTTGCAGTGTTCTGGGGTCTTCTGAGAAGCAAAGTCAGTGGGCAGCAAGGTTCACTTAACTGTGTTACTAACTTAACAACTGCATTATTCATTTAACAACTGATAAGAAAGTTATAAAACGGGGCAAAATTCACTTAACTATCTTGCTTAGCAACAAAAATTTTGAGTTCAATCGTGATCCTAAGTTGAGGGCTACCTAGATTCTGGTGAAAAATAGTATTAAAACTAGAATAAGCCTTTTGATTTTAAAAAAAATCAGGGTATTGACATGTTAAATCCTGCCTTCCTGATTTAATTCACAGAAACCAAGTCCCTCACAAAAGAATACCAAAAATACTTCACACACAATTGGTATGCCAAGGTGCAACCTCTCCTTTGCAAGGTGTTTTGGTAAACCAGGTTATTTGAGGGACCTCTCTTCCTTGGCTAGTATATGCCAGCACATTTGGTGTACTCTTAAGTTCCTTTGATCAAAATGTGCCAGAATCCACATGCCTTCTCTGTTGCTGTGCCTACCCTCTAGACCAGGGGTCCCCAAACTTGTCAACTTTAAGACTTGTGGACTTCAACTCAGAAGTCCACAAATCTTAAAGTTGCCAGGTTTGGAGACCTATGCCCTAGAATGACAGCCCTCTTGAAATGTGGGTGGCTCCTACCCTGGTGGGGTCTCATAAGACCTTGTGTTAAAATACAGAAACCCCTTCTTTGGATGTGTTTTGTCTTGTGTTTTTGTGTGGAGCAACCAACTGCCATCTTATTTTGTACTGAATTGTGGTTTTTATAGTTTATTATATTGAACTACATAGTCAGTTTGGAGTCGGGCAGTGCCTAAATTAAAATAAATAATCATGTCATTCAATTTTATCAGCTCTCCTAGATGGCCTCTTCATTCATTCATTCTGGTATTTCATTTTGCTGAATATATTTTTAGTTTACTTTCGTCTACACCCTGTAGAACTATGCCATCTAAAAGATAACACACACAAAAAGAAATGGAAATGGAAAAAACTAATTTGGAAACTAATTCTTAAAGTTTCTGTTACTTAAAAGTGAAATCCAAGACAGCTTTAATACATTGCCCATGGTTTCTTAACCATCATTTTGTTGAACAATCATAATACAAACCTCTTCTTATTATTCCCAGTAGCCCCAACCAGCATAGTCAATAGTAATGGGTGCTTTGAGTTGTAGTTCAATCACGTCTTTAGAATCAAAATCAGAATAGAGCTGGAAGGGACCATGGGGGTCTTCTAGTCCAGCCACTGCTCAAGCAGGAGGAGATCCTATACCATTTCAGACAAGTGACTGTCCAATCTCAAAAACCTCCAGTGATGAAGCACCCACAATGTCTGAAGGCAAGCTGTTCTACTGGTTAATTGTCCTCACTATTAGGAAGTATCTCCTTAAGTCCAGGTTACTTATTTAAGGTTCTAGGATCCTTTTCCCTGCACTATATAAATGTTGCTAGCTTTAGGTAGCTACATTGGAATAAATACACAGAAATAATATTCTTAGATATTCTACTAGGCATGTTATTAAAAGCAATTTAAGGTAAAATACATTGATTATTCTTTAGCCAGAAGTAGTTATCTTCAACTTCTGTGGATGAATCAATGTTACAACTCAGAAGGATTGGTTTTTCTCTTTAACCTGTTCATTGTGGAAGGCTAACATCTGCTGAGTAAAAAGAAATATTAAACACGTGTAGCTTCTCTGGGCTGCCAAGAGATTGAGCCCTGTTTTTCTTGGCTCTCAGAACTTAAGTGTTGTATATATTGGAGCCTGCACACAATGCTATCCTGCAGTTAATCCAGACTCGCAATTATCCCTCCATTTCATTTCTCTTTTGTGCATATTTAAGGCCTCCAGTGAAAAAACTCTCTCCTCATCACCCTTAGGAAGACTGCCTTTATGATTGACCTACAGTTGAAAACTAAAATGAGATTTTGTTGGCAGCCTATTATTAGAACTGAATTAGTTATTTCAAGCCCTGGCTGAATAGTATCCAGATGGTTAATAACCTCATGTTACTTATTGGTAGACTTTGAATAAATTATGCTTTTTAGAACCAATTCATTTTTGGTTGATTTAACAATTTTATATCTTTCATAACATTCTCCCTCCCCTCCCCCCCCCCCCAAATGGAAGAAACCCTTGCCCTTGGGGTTTTAGGGTAAGAAAGAAGTGTTGCATGGCTAAATTCAAAATATTTTGAACATTCTGGGGAATAAAAAGGCAATAGTGTGTAGTATAGTATGGCAGTCCTGAACAATACATTTTGTCAGGTCTGTGAATGAGCTGGTAAACAAATTCCTTCCAAACAGTCTGGATTACAATTCTCACATTTTCCACTTAGTGAGAATTTACCACTAGCTTGTTTGCAAAATCTTCTCCTAGCTTTTCTTCTCTCAAGGCCTCATCCCCTGTTTCTGGAATGGCAGACTAAGGAACTTGCTGCTTTTGTCATCATGACAATATTGTATTGCAAATTCCGCCCCTTTTAGGGAGGGCTGTGCAATGTCACAAGGCAGGTAGAAAAGGGGAGAGGGATTTGTATTGCAATACCACAGTGATGCTGTCAGTCTGATTCCCCAGTTTCTTTTCCCCGGTGGCTACTGCTACCATACTAAATTCTTACCTCTAATTAATTTATTTTACAACTTAAAATTAAGATAGTTTTCTTTGTGTTTTGTAATATGAAAATCCATCCTATATGGCTCTCCAAATATAACAGAACTAAAGCCACAGTGGAAAGGTGTTAAGATTTGTAGTTCAGCAGCATCTCAAATACTACACAACAATTTCTGTGATACATAATTAGAACCCTATCCCCAGGGACCTGTAAGATTTCCTGCAGCTCTTAGAACCATCTCCTCCATCAATTAACTGAAAAAACAAAATAAAACTGTAGGAAGAAAAAGCCGGGAGAAAGGTGCTGGAGTTAAAATGGAGGCTGACTGGCTGCAAGGAAAGAAGGTTTATTTGGTTTCCAGAAACTTCAATGGCAACAGCAATGTTTCTGGGGTGGCTAACCTTTTGACTGGGTGAATGGATGCATTTTTATAGGGTTCTGGGATTTTGTGATTGAGATGCTCTAGGGCAGTGGTCGCTAACTGGTGGGCCATGGCCCACCGGTGGGCCACAAGAAAATTTTGGTGGGCTGCAGAGAAATCTCACCCCCAGAGCACCCCCCTAAAGCAATTAATCCAGGCTGTGCAGAAACACAAGACTGCGCTGTCCACATCGCTCGTGGGAACCCTCCCCGTCCACTCACTTCTTACTCTGCAAACATGCCTGCTAAATTGCTATTTTCTGACCATCATCTGTTCTGCTGTGCTGGGAGATTTAGATTAGCTAGGAAGGAGGAAATGGTTGGATTTCTTGTTTTCTAGCTAGTCTTTAGATCTTTGGCTCTGCTTTTAAGCACAGCCAAATCTCCCTTAGAACTGAAGGATCTGTTATTCAGTGCAGAGGTTCTATTATTCAATGCAGACTTCTGGCAAGCAAATTTTATGTGACAGACTCAGGTAGCCAATGGCAGATAGATCTCTGAATGAATCTGTGATTCTGTGAGCAACTCAATCTGCCTGCCTGCTTTGCCTGATTTTGGGTAAAAGTTGCTTTTTTTATTAAAAAAAAAATCAATATTTACATACAAGCCATGCCCAGCCAGTCACATGACCACCAAGCCAAACCCACAAATTAGTCCAAGCCCACAGATCTGATTAGTGGTCCCTGGGATTTAAAATTATGAGTTTGGTGGTCTCTGAGGTCCAAAAGGTTGGCGACCCCTGCTCTAGGAAAAACCTGTTAAACTGGAGGCCCAAGGGCCAGATACGTCACATGCAGGCCACACCCACCCTGGCTCCACAAAGGCAAAAAAACACGATACATCACAATCTGGCCCGTGACGAGTTTGACACCCGTGCTCTAGGGGGTTGTGCAATGTAGTGAATCTTCTGTCTTCTGTCTAATGGTGAGTTAATCCTATTATGTCATAAAGGTCATGTCCTGTCTTTAGAATTTGGATAGGGGATATAAATTCTTAATCCCATCAGCTATGGGGGCTGAAGGTGTTTTGTTTAAGAATAGATTGTCCCAGTCTTTTTTCATAGGTACAGAATATCCATCTCTTAATAACTTGAGGCTATTAAGAAAAATTGGGGCTGCTTTCTGCCTTTGTTAAGTTTTTTTTTTCCATTTCTAATGGAAGTAATATTCTGCCTCTTTTTAATATTAAGAATAAAGAATATTTTAATCTGGGGAGAAGGGCTTCCTATAAAACAATGTTATGTCTTCCCATCCTTGTGAGGTTGGTAACTTGGAAAATGTTGTATCTTACTTTGGCTCATCAGAATCAAAATATAAAAAAAATCTAAAAGCATCTCCACGAGCCAGGTTGGAAATAAAACAAAATATCTTTTTCCTACTCTGAAAAAGATAAAATATGTATCTTCTATTCTTGCTGAATCACATGAAGATAGCAATATCAATATCTTTTAGACTCATATACCGCTTCATAGTGCTTTACAGCAAGCACTCTCTGAATGATTTACAATATCAACATATTGCCCCCAACAATCTGAGTCCTCATTTTACCGACCTTGGAAGGATTTAGGGCTGAGTCAACTTTGAGCCATGTCAGGATCGAACTCCAGGCTGTGGGTAGAAGTTGTCTGCAATATTGCTTTCTAACCACTGTGCGACCAGGGCTCCATTATATTAACTAGTTGGGTAATACAACATCTGCAAGCAAACAACCAAGCTCATTCAGCACTAAGGATTCCCCAATTCAACCTGAGCTACATACTGGAATTTGAAATATTTTGATCTGAAGGAACAAGGCCTAAGGAAGTATGATTTAATATATGAAATCTTCCTGAATATTATTTATTAGTCTCATATTTAATCAGAAATATCTTCCAATATTAATATATCCAACAAAAGGTCCCCACCATCAGTGAACAATGTTGATAAAAAGAGTATTTATATGTGTTTTTAATGAATACATTTGGAGCAATCTCTGCTTAGCTGGAATATACACTGAACAACATGGCACTGTCTTAGTATTGGAGAGATGTACGATATCTAGGTTTTGCGGTAGCACATGATGCTCTCTTACATTTAAAAAAAATGTGACCTGTTGGGTCATCCTTTTAGAGAAAAGATAGTGCAGTCTGATGCGACCAGAATGAACATTAAATTTTAGGCTGACTATATTTTTTTACCCCAGTGCTGGACAATCCTCTGATCATCTAAGAAGAATACATATCACAATTAGAAAAAAAACAATTGTAACAGCAAGTGAATTTCAACAAGTCAGTGTTTACTTGCCTAAACAGAAAAACAGAATGAAGTGCTCTTGGAACTCTTTTGTTTTCTTGCAGACATTTCGTTACCCAAACTAGGTAACATCATCAGTGCTAGTGATAGTTAATTAGCACTAGCATTGATGATGTTACCTAGTTTGGATAATGAAATGGCTGCAAAAACAAACAAACAACCAAACTCAGAAAACACCAAGGATCCTTCATTGCAGCCCTGAGCTACAAATATTCTCCTTGAAAACACAAGGACCACAGGCAGGCAAAAAATCAGTGGGAGTGGGAGCAACTTCCAGCTTCCTGCTAGCTTCCCCGTTGTTTTTGCTGGTGGGAAGCTAACAGGGGATGTTGGAAATGACAATCACATGGCTGCAGGACTCCACAATGGCCACAACTTTGTGAAGAACACTGGTCTGAACATTATAAAAATTTCAATTCTGCAAAGGTAATGGTCCCAGATTTTTATGCATTTTTTAAATTAGCAGATTTTACCTTGATTTGAAGGCATTGTCACATACCATGCTTGTTTCCATCTCATAGCATGACTGTTTTGCTTCCATCAAGAGGCACCTGGTATTGTTGGGCTGTGCTTAGGGTATTAATTGGTCTTAGTCAGTCTTACAAATAGGAAAATGAAGTAGAACAAAATGAAACCCATGTGTTCCAAGAACGTCTAAGTTTAATTGAAATCTGAGCTGAGAAAACTGGGGCAGTTCTCAAACACATCATCAACCATGGTACACAGCTGATAGATTCTTTGTAGTTTTGTGGTCACAAGCAGTGAATGCCTACACCAGTGGTGGGATTCAAAAATTTGTACTACTGGTTCTGTGGGCATGGCTTGGTGGACATAGCAGGGGAAGGATACTGTAAAATCTCTAGTCAGAGGTGGTATTTGCCGGTTCTCAGAACTACTCAAAATTTCCACTACCGGTTCTCCAGAACTGGTCAGAACCTGCTGAATATCACCTCTGGCCTACACCTATGTGATGACCTGTTCTATATCAAATCACAACAGATACTTTGCTGGGCCAAGAATTGTCCCGCTGGTAACAAGTTTTTTTTTTTTGCAGAAATAGCAGTTAGGACCTCTACTCTATAATTGCGCATGTGCAAGATGGCGGCCGGACGTGAAAAGACGAGCTCCGTCGGCAGTTCTGCATTCTAGGTTGGGCTTTCGCCCTCCCCGGGAGCCTGGCAAGGTGAGACTGGCTGGACTCTTGGGGAGGGCTGGCCCGACCGCAAGGACGCAGGAACGGTCGACGGGGTTGCCTGGACTGCCACATAGGCAGCCCGGGCGGCGGGTGGGAATGACGGCGCTCCTTTTTGCACCTCCCCGTCATGCCTCGTTTGCTATTATAACTGAAGTTGATCCTGAGGTGTTCTTTTCGCCCTGGATTTTCGGCGGCCCTATCCTCCTCCTCCGCCTCCGCCTCACCTCAGTTCCCTGCGGTCCGATGGCTTAATCTGGTGCCCCGACACCACTGGCGGTAATGCTGGTGGCGATGGCGATGGCACGATCCGACCAGGGGCTGATATTTCCATCTCCAATTACCATGACTGGAGATGGCGATTTGGCAATAGTCAGGAGGGTCGGTTCTGGCCACAACCGGACCCGCGGTTTGGCTTTGGATCCGGGCAGCGATGGTGAAGGTGGTGTTGGCCAAGATCGACAATGGCTGCACTGCCCAGTGTTTCAAATCTATCAATCTCGGGAATGGGACACCAGGCCTGGAGGGCCCCGGCAATGGCCCCAGCAGCGACACTGGCCCCAAGAATGCTGTTAAAAACTCAGTGGTTATATCATCCTGAGTGGCAAGAACGGGGGTATGGCCTGGTGGTGACTGTTCCGGGGAGATGGACTCCGATGACTGTAGTGGCAGCGGCTCCGACTAGATTACCCCCTCCAAGGACGATGCAGATAGGGGTGGCCAGAATGTTTCACCGGCGTCGTCAACATCGTCGGTGGAGGCCTGACCCTGCATCATCAAATTCGGTGAGGGGATCATCTGGTCAGAGGACAATGATAATCTCGACGACGAGGACTCCGGTCTCGTTGACTCCAGTGACAGTACTGGGGCCAGACTTACGCCGATCCTGTCCCTGCCGATACCGACGATGCCGGCGTCGACGAGGACAGGGACCACAAGTACCATCGTCAGAGAATGGGGCCTGGATGAGCTGGCCCCAATTATCTAGGCCTTCTTATCCCTATTTCCGATCTGGGACACCGAGACCACGACCAGCTGGTCTTCAGAGGACAGGACGAATTGTTTACACTTCAGCAGAATTATGGGCCCTCAGGGGAGTTCCCCTATCCCTGAGATGGCCCTCCGGCCTTTCGATGGCATTCCTTGATGACGGATCCCACTGGGATCCCGAGAGGTGGCACAGTCAAGGGAAGAGTGCAAGAAGTTATTCCTCCTTATATTCTTTTATTTCTAAATTTTTAATGGGGTTAGGGAGGGAAACCAGACTGGGTTTAGGGGATAACCTGGCTGAGACAAGGGCCAGACCAGGGGTTGGGTGTGACCGGGAGGTCCTGGGAGCGGAGTTGGTTGGATCGAGGATAGGGGCTTCTTTTCAGGGGAAGAAGGGGATGGCTATTAGCATGGTTAGAAGGGGATGGCTATTAGCACGGTTAGCGGGAGAGGCAGATATGGCATTGACAGGGGGCCGTATTATGTTATGGGAGCCCGCCCCCATTATTTACGTATGGTGGCGTGCTCTGACCCCCAGGTCATCTCCCGTTCTCTACGTTGTCCGAACGATCCGGCCCCGGGCCTTCGGCTGATGGTCTGCAACACCAGGTCTGTTGTTAATAAAGCCCCCCTTATCTCTGATTTGATCACTGATGGGGGGACGGACCTGGTGGGTGTTACTGAGACCTGGCTGGGCTGTGAAGGGGGTGTTCTCCTGGTAAAGATGTGCCCAGCTGGGTTTCAGGTTTTTCATCAGCCGAGGGCCCAGGGGAGGGGTGGGGGGGTTGCAATAATTATCAAGGAAGATCTATGTCCTAGGGAGTCCACTGTTCCTCAGACAACCGGATGTGAATCCCTTTTTGTGAAATGTGGTTCCAGGGTTCAGATGGGCCTATTGATCACATACCTGGCTCCTTGCTATGTGACATCGGCCCTGCCTGAGCTCCTCGAGGTCATTGCCGGCTTGGCGGTTGAGACCCCCAGGCTTATGGTCATGAGGGATTTCAACTTGCCTTCAGCTGGCGATACCTCGGGGATAGCCCAGGAGTTCTTGGCTTCCATGACAGCCTTGGGCCTGATCCAGTTAATTAGGGACCCCAGTCACATTGGGGGTCACATCTTGGACTTGGTTTTTGTCTCTGGACAGTGGCAGGATGATCTAGGTGTAGGGGACATAGTTGTTGAGCCCCTGTCATGGTCTGATCATTCACTCCTTACAAGCGACTTCCATACTGCACCCCCTCGTTGCAGGGAGGTGGAGCCGATACGATGGTTCCGCCCCAGGCACCTGATGGATCCGGATAGGTTCCTGTCAGAGCTTGGGCCATTTCCCGGCTCTTGGACACACGACCCGGTTGACGACCTGGTCGCCGCGTGGGATAGGGCGGCGGCTGGTGCCCTCAATCGGGTCGTGCCCTTGCAGCCTCTGACCCAATGCCGATCCCAACTGGCTCCCTGGTTTTTCGAGGAGCTGAGGGAGATGAAGCGTCGGAAAAGATGCCCAGAGAGTCGTTGGAGGACCACCCGCTCCGGATCTGACCGAACACTATTGCGGTCCTATATTTTATTTATTTATTTATTTATTGTTCGTTTTTCTATACCGCTCCCTCTCCCAAAAGGGACTCGGGGCGGTGTACAGCCTAATAAATACATAAAATACAAAGTTACAAAATTAAATAGAATTTAAAACCAGAATTAAACATAGATGTGGCTGCATCCCATAAAATTTTAAAATGAGATTAAAATTTAAAAAACCCTGTTAACTTAAAACCCCATAGACCCTTACTGGGCCAGGCCAGCTTGTTTAAAAAATAGGGTCTTGACTGCGCGCCGGAAGGAGAGGATATCTGTCATGGCTCGTATCTCCGGGGGGAGATCATTCCACAGGGAGGGGGCTCCCACAGAGAAAGCACGCACCCTCGGGGCCGCCAGCCGACAACGATCAGGTGGCGGTACCCCAAGTAGGGCGACCCTGTGGGAGCGTACTGGGCGGCGGGAGGTTGTTGGTGGCAGCAGGCGGTCCCGTAAGTACCCAGGTCCCGAGCCATGGAGCACTTTAAATACCATCAGTACCACCTTGAATCGAATCCGGAAGGCCACAGGAAGCCAGTGCAGCCTGCGGAGAAGTGGTGTTACGTGTGCACCCCGAGGGGCGCCCACAATCACCCGCGCGGCTGCATTCTGAACTAACTGCAACCTCCAGAGACTCTTCAAGGGGAGTCCCATGTAGAGAGCATTGCAATAATCCAAGCGGGAGATAACGAGGACGGAAGTGACTGTGCGAAGTGCGCCCAGATCCAGAAAGGGCCGCAACTGGTAAATCAGACGAATCTGATAAAAAGCCCCCCTGGTGACGGCTGCAATATGTTCTTCCAAAGACAGCCGCATATCCAGGAGGACACCCAAGTTGCGCGCCCTTTCCACGGGGGTCAATACCCCTCCCCCCACGGCCAGCGAAGGAATAAACTGGCTGTATCTGGGCGCAGGAAACCACAGCCACTCGGTTTTGGCCGGGTTGAGACGAAGCCTGTTATGACCCATCCAACCCCGCACGGCCTCCAGGCACCGGGTCATCACTTCGACGGCTTCGTTGGGGTGGCCCGGGGTGGAGATGTACAGCTGAGTATCATCAGCGTACTGATGGAACTCCACCCCAAAGCCACGGATGATCTCACCCAGCGGCTTTACATAAATGTTGAACAGCAGGGGCGAGAGCACCGACCCCTGAGGCACCCCACAAAGCAGGGGCCTTGGGGACGATCTCTGCCCCCCCGTCAACACAAATTGCGAACGGTCGGAGAGGAAGGAGGAGAACCACCGCAACACGGTGCCCCCAACCCCTCCAACCGCTGCAATAAGATACTGTGGTCGACAGTATCAAAAGCCGCCGAGAGATCTAACAGGACCAGGACAGAGGAACAACCTCTGTCCCGAGCCCTCCAGAGATCATCAACCAACGCGACCAACGCTGTCTATTAAGACCTATTTAGTGGCGATGGAGGCGGCGAAGCGCTCTCACTTCTCCGCCCTTATTGCGTCCACGGGGAATCGCCCAGCCACCCTTTTTAGGGTGACCCGCTCCCTCCTAGAAGTGGGAACGCGGGATGAACCTCTACAAGGGCGGGCTGAGGATTTTTCGAATTTTCTCCAGGACAAAATCACTCAGATCCGGGATGGGTTGGACTCTGACTGGGCAACTCTGGATGAGGGGACAGGGATGGAGTTCGGTGAGGTTATCTGGGGGGAGTTTGATCCTGTGACCCTCGAGGATGTCGACAGGATGCTAGGTGGGCTTAATGCCACCACATGTTTATTGGACACGTGTCCCTCCTGGCTGGTTTTAGCCGCCCAGGAAGTGTCACGCGATTGGTTCCAGGGTATTATAAATGCTTCCTTGAGTGAGGGATTCTTACCTCATGCCTTGAAAGAGGCGGTGGTGAGACCCCTCCTCAAGAAACCATCCCTGGATCTGACCTTATTATCTAACTATCATCCGGTCTCCAACCTTTGCTTTATGGCGAAGGCTGTTAAAAGTGTGGTGGCACAACAGCTCCCCCGGCACCTGGAGGAATCATCCTATTTGGATCCACGCCAATCAGGCTTCAGGCCCGGACACAGCACGGAAACAGCATTGGTCGCGTTAGTTGATGATCTCTGGAGGGCCCGTGATGGGATTTTCCTCTGTCCTGGTCCTATTAGATCTCTCAGCAGCTTTTGATACTGTCGACCACAGTATCTTATTGCGGCAACTAGGGGGGTTGGGAGTGGGAGGTACCGTGTTATGGTGGTTCTCCTCCTTCCTCTCCGACCGCTCGCAATTTGTGTTGGCAGAGGGACAGAGATCGACCTCAAGGCCCCTGATTTGTGGGGTACCTCAGTGGTCGATGCTCTCGCCCCTCCTGTTCAACATTTATGTGAAGCCACTGGGTGAGATCATCTGTGGCTTTGGGATAGAATTTCATCAGTACGCTGATGATACTCAGTTGTACTTTTCTACCCCGGGCCACCCTAACGAAGCCTTGGAAGTGATGACCTGGTGCCTGGAGGCTGTACGGGGTTGGATGGGGTGAAACAGACTTCAGCTCAACCCAGCCAAGACCGAGTGGTTGTGCTTTCCAGCGCCCCGATACAGCCAGCTCACTCCTTCGCTGGCCGTGGGTGGGGGGAATTTCTAGCCCCCACGGAAAGGGCACGCAATTTAGGTGTCCTCCTGGATGTACGGCTGTCGTTAGAAGAATATATAGCAGCCGTCACCAGGGGGGCTTTTTGTCCATAGGATCTACCAGTTGCGGCCCTTTCTGGATCGGGAAGCACTTCGCACGGTCACATCCGCCCTCGTCATCTCCCGGCTGGATTATGCCAATGCTCTCTACATGGGGCTCTCCTTGAAGAGCACCCGGAGGCTCCAGCTGGTGCAAAATGCGGCCGTGCGGGTGGTCTTGGGGGCTCCTCTGAGCTCCCATGTTACACCACTTTTGCGCGAGCTGCATTGGCTCCCGGTGGCCTTCCGGGTGCGATTTAAGGTGTTGGTGACCATCTTTAAAGTGCTCCATGGCTTGGAACCTGGATACTTACGGGATCGCCTGCTGCCACCATCAGTCTCTCGCCGTCCAGTGTGCTCTCATAGAGCGGGCCTTCTTGGGGTACCACCGGCTGGACGGCTGACGGCCCCGAGGGTTCGGGCTTCTCTCTGAGAGCCCCCTCCCTCTGGAACGAATTGCCCCTGGAGATAAGGACCATCCCCGACATATTGACCTTCCGGCGCACACTAAAAACCCACCTATTCCATCTAGCCGGTCTGGCCTAGAGTTATATAAAATGATTATAAATTCGGCCTTTAAATGGTTTTTAACTTTTCTAATTCCCCACTCTTAATCTCTTAAAGCCTATCTATTTAATTCTTTTAATTTGTTTTAAAAATTTATTATATTTGTATTTATTTGTTTTTATCTCGCTGTGAACCACCCCGAGTCCTTAGGGAGAGGGGGTGGTATACAGATTTGAATAAATAAATAATAAATAATACTCTTCTTCCTTCCCTTCTATTTGAGTTTACAGCTGTTAAACTAGTGACATCTGGTGGACACTTCACATAATTTGAAAAGCCCATGATACTGAGAAAAGTTGATTAGCACAAGATGAATAGACTTAATCACTATAAATTAACTAAGCTAAGATAGGGATATTGTGGTCAAGAGTCTGGAGGCTATAAGGGTTTGAATAGGGAAGAACTGGCTTCAATACTGGCAAAATGGAGTGATTATTAGTTTTTGGCTCCCCCGGGCCCAGTAGATATTCCATCTTTCATTCTGGATGGGGTGGTACTTCCCTAGACTCAGCTGGTGCATAATTTGAGAGTCCACTCGGACTTATGGTCCTGTTTGAGGAGGAGGTGGCAGCCAATGTTGGAGGATCAAAGAAATATTGAAGAAATGGTAGGATTGAATAATTAAAGAAAGGATTCTAAAGGAGGGACAAAATGAAATGTGAATGCCAAAAATTAAAATAATGTCAAAGAAACAATGGCAGATAAGAGTATAGTTATCTTGCACTGAAATATCCTGTGTTGAATTGTCCTGCAGTGAGTTGGCCATGTCAAATTTTCCTCATGTCCAGTTGATTGGGGCAAGTTGGCCATGGCAAGTCATCTGTGGCAAGATTCCTAGACCTGTTTGTTTAATTACTGTGAAGAATATAACTTTGGCCTTAAGTGCCAAATTGAAAGGGTCTTCTTATAATTCTCTTGGCTTGATATAAGCGTAATTTGATGGTCTTCAACATTTTTATTATATTTAAGTATGCCTATGTTGCATATTACATGCTTTTGAATATCCTCATAGTAGTGAACGTTGCCAGATTTGTGTGCATGCACATTTATTGTTTCTTAAAGCCACATTCCATATTATATTTAAAAGCTTAAAGTTTCTAGAGGAACGCTACACAAAAGAAAACAAGAGTTTTGCTCTATCATCTCAGAGGACACGATTAAAAGGGGGCCGATTCCAGATACATATTAGATAAATTTTGAAATAGTATTCAGAACTATGGAACCAATTACCATACTCCAAGAGATGGTGAGTTCCTCTTCATTGGATATGTTCCAGCACCTGGAATAGATAGCTAGACATCTGCCTGGGACTGCTTTGGTCTGCTTTGGATTCCTCTACTTGACAAGGAGTTGAACTCAACCCTTTTCAGTTAACAGAAACATGGAGTTTCTTTCAGGGAAAATAATTGCTTCACTCTACTCTGCCTGGGTCAGGCCCATTTACAGTATTGCGTTCAGTTTTAGGCATCACAATTTAAAGAAAGGTCAGTGACAATTCAGAGGAGGGCAAACAAGGTGAGTTCTAGAAACTAAATCCAATGGTAATTAAAGATCTAGGTATGTTCAGCTTACAGAACATACTTACTTAGGTAAATATGATGATTCTGGGTCTGTCGTTCACATTAGAAGGAATTTCCTGGCTGTAAAAGATATCAGTGAGTGGAGTAGGCTGCTACACAATTGGTGAGTTCTTTTTTGCTGCAGATCTTCATTTATAGGCTGAAGGGTAACCTGTCAGAGAAATCAAAGGGTTGAATAACTTCTAAGTTAACGCCATCCCTTTCAACTTTACAATATTGTTTCATGATTCTATTAAACTGATGGCCTTTTGTTTTGTTATTGTCAAGGTTTTTTTTATTTTGATAATTTTTGAGACATTAGAATAGTTCAAATTTCAAAAAAGTTCCATCGATGTGTAAAGTTACTGACGTTCTTGCAATTTACACTTATTGAACGTTGAGAAAAAAATTATCATTATTCCATTCAAAGGAATAAAACATTCTCAAAGGCAGCTAGATAAATATATAATTTACCTTGCATTTAGAATGTAACTCTAAAGCTACTTTCAAACACCACTCTAAAATGTGACCAAAAAAAACTTACCAAAGAGAGGGACAGGGGCTACCTAGCCCGCTTCCATTTTGGAACTCTCCATTTTTGAAGCACTCCTTGCAAATCTGTAGGGATTAGCACAAAACCTTGATGAGCAATAGAAAATATATTCAGATGTCTTTAAAATCACCCTCCAGACTTTTACACTCAATATGGAAATTAAAGATGAAGAAGGTAATGCCAATGGTGATGGGGAATAGAGATTGCATGCTTGACCTACACACTATTTCCACATATATTAACAAATTTACAGAATTGGAAATGACCTTGTACTGTAGGTCATCTAGTCCAAACCACCCACCCAAGCAGGAAATCCTAAACTATTTCTGACAAATGGCAGTCCAATCTCTTCTTGAAAGCCTCCAGTGATGAATCTCCCACAATCTTCTAAAGGCAAGCTGTTCCATTGCTTGATTGTTCTCATTGTTAGGAAGTTTCTCCTTATTTCTAGATAGAATCTCTCCTTGATCAGCTTCAATCCATTGTTCCTTGTCTGGTCTTTGGGTGCCTTGGAAAATAGCTTGACCTCTTCCTCTCTGTGGCAGCCCCTTAAATATTGGAACACTGCTACCATGTCTTCCCTGGTCCTTTTCTTCACTAGACTAACCATGCCCAGTTCCTGCAACCGTTCTTCATATGTTTTAGTCTCCAGTCCCCGAATCATCCTGGTTGCTCTTCTCTGCACTTTTTCTAGAGTATTAAATATTAAAGTAACAACATAATAAGGCTTTACATATTTAGTCTGTCTGCAAAACTGATTGCTAACACACATTCCATATCAATTACTTTCGTTTTCTGCACTAATTCTTTTGAAATGTTAATCTATTGGTGCTACTGAAAGCAAATATTTCAATCACAAATTGCCCAGAATATAATGTGTAAATCTATCAGTTTCTGAAATAGTAAAATTGCGCTCAGGAAGAAATTGATATGCTTAATGAGGATGTTAGGTGGTAACCTGCTGTCATTTTCCATATCTGATATTCAGTAAGACTTCAAATACCTTTTTAAAATAGTTTCTCATTATTTTTATACTTTATTCCAGAATCACGAATTCTAATATTTTTATACTATATTGAATAGTTGAGGCACTGGGCTAGAAGATGGGAGACTATGAGGGTGACCTTGGGCCAATCATTTTCTTTCAGCCCTAGGAAGAAGACAAGTCACTCCTAAAAACCTTCCCAAGAAAACTGCAGGCACTTATCCTGGTAGTTGCCAGTAATCAACTTTGTCTTAAAGGCACCAACCATCCCCAAAACTGTATATTCACTCTAAGGAGCTATTTATTGTCCTAATCAAGTAAAAATGGTATACATGTAGACAACAGTTATTTGTTCCTCATTGAACTAGCTGCAAATATGAACTTCTTATTCATAGTAGAATACACATCTCCATTAGAAACCCTCAGTTATTGCACATGTCAGGAGCCTGCTTTTAACATAAGACTAGAACCCATGTCACTAAGAACATCTGCATTATTGTTCCAAAAGAAGGGAGGAAGGAGAGCTCCTCATTCACTGTGTTCTGTGGTATCTGCAGGAGTTACATCTTTCAGTGCTCTTCATGTGACTTGTCCTGTCACTACCAGCATTGATTGTTGAACCAGAGTCAGTGGTGGTATTCTACTGGTTCGACCCAGTTCTACTGAACTGGTAGCTGTTGAGCCCTCCCACCCGCCTGGGCTCCCATACTTACCTTTATCCTCTGAATTTGAAGCGTAGCTGCTTTGCGCGGCATAGAAGAGTGCTGCATGGCAATTGCTGAAGCAACCAGGATGTGTGCACATGCGCAAAGCGCGCCCACCAAGACACGCCCACCGAACTGGTGGTAAAACTATTTGAATCCCACCACTGATCAGAGTGAATGTCAAAACAACTAGAAGAAAAGTATTGATATTTCTAATTTATTATTGCCAACGTTGCAGATTTCTTCATCATATTACAAACACAACCTGTTAGAAGCTACTGCTGTTTCTCTTTATTTAGCTTTTCTTGTGAGAAGCATGTTTTCTTTAGTGGGACTATGAAACTAGCCAAGGACGATTGATTGTCTGATTATTAAGGGCAGTTCTGGCAACATTTAAAAGTGTTCTTTACATTTTATGTGGCATTCATTTATTCAGTGGGGGGCTGCTACCGATTCTTCCTGTTTCGGGCAAATCGGTTGTTAATTTTATGGCCAGTTCAGCAAATTGGCAAATCCCACCCCTGGCTGGCCCAGCCCACCCAGCCCCCTCCCCTCCCAGGAGCCCCCACACAGCCCATTTTGGATCGCAGGTTAGAGCAGGGCCTATGCAGAGACTCAGGGACAGCAAAAAACGGGCCTCCTAGAAATTCTGGAAGGCTGGTAATGAGCCCATTTCCAGCCTCTAGAGATCCTCCAGAGTCCAGGGAGGTGCAAACAGCCAAGTGGCGGGCCATTTTCACAACCAGGGTGGTGCAGGAGGCCAACTAGGCCATGGCCATGCCCAGCCAGCAACTGGGTAGAGAACTGGTTGTTAAACTATTTTAAACCCACCCCTGCATTTATCTTAGTGTTAACCTGCCTAGAGCCATTCTGAATTTGATGGAAAGAATTGCTATGAATCTGAAAAGGAATACTATGTAGGTATTTGGTTTGAATTGCTCCATTGCAATGTAGGAACACAACCTTTTATGACACATGAATTTGATAACTCATTGCATTTTATGACTAGGATTGGTAGCCCTTTTACCATTGCCCTCTAGTGTCCTGTAGGGCATTTAGA
The DNA here is from genome assembly GCA_023653725.1 of Bungarus multicinctus. Classification (NCBI taxonomy): domain Eukaryota; kingdom Metazoa; phylum Chordata; class Lepidosauria; order Squamata; family Elapidae; genus Bungarus; species Bungarus multicinctus. The sequence goes on along the minus strand of CM042836.1, from coordinate 52,772,852 downwards.
TCTGTGCAGTACCATCCATGCATCACCCACATTCATTTTCGGTTCTCCATTGCTCTGCTGTGCAAACCACTTGTGATTCTACATAAGTGAATTATCTGGGAGATGGTGACAAAAGGCAGAAGGATGGACGGGTCAGGCAGCACTTATGATTTAACTTCTCTTTGAGATTTGAGCCACTATAGAGACTTTCTTTCCATCTTTTAAATCGTAAGAGTAAACCAGAGCTCTGTGATGACCCTATCATTAAGCAAACTGAACCAATTGTCTCTTGTGGAGGACATCAATGACAACTGTTGTGAATAATCTGGCTGTTCCCCATTACAGGGAATCCTTGACTTACAACAGTTCATTTAGTGACCGCTCAAAGTTACAACAGCATTGAAATATGTCACTTATGATCGTTTTTTGTTTTACAACAGATGCAACATCCCAATGGGCATTTGGTCAAAATTCAGAAGCTTAGCAACTGAATCATATTTATGACAGTCACAGTGTCCCTGGATCATTTGATCACCTTTTATAACCTGGTAAGCAAAGACAACAGGGAAGCCAGATTCACTTAACAGCCATGTTACTAATTTAACAACCTCAGCTGAGGCAAGAAAGATGGTAAAATAGGGCAAAATTTTCTTAAAACAACAGAAATTTTGGGCTCAATCATGGCCGTAAGTCAATGATTACCTGTATAAAAAGAGAGACTTAGCTTTGCCATATGACTTGTCCTCACTTTCCCTCACTATTTAAACAACTATTGTGGAGGTTTATTCCATTGCTAGTGTAGAAGACAAATTCAGGCTCCTTGTATGAAGTGAAACACAGAAGAAATTATATCTTGTTCTTTGTCTCCAAAAGGCAAAGAGGAATGGGTATGACTACCAATAATGAATAATTATGTACAATATTTTACCACCATGAAAGGGGATGGGATCATTTTAATCTCTAATCTCTGCCACCAAAATATACTATATTAGATTTGAGCATCAATAATTATATATGTACGCTAATATGTCCTGTGTGTAATGGAATATTATACTATTTTTCCTTAATTTCACGGAACATAGGGGTGGGAAATACTAAATACCTTGGTATTTTTCAATAAGAATAAATATCTACATATTTTTGCATTCATTCCTAATACTTAAATCCCTTTTTAACACTGACTGCATGTCAAACAAGGCTCTGTTGTGGTTCGCCAGTAGCAGGTGCGGATGGCTGAGGTCTCAGAGAGTGAGGACTCGGATGAGGGGCCTGCGTGTGATGCAGGGATGGGGCCAGGACTATCAGAGAGTGGAGTACTGCCTTCGGAGCTTGTGCCTAGAGCGTGTGCACACAGGAAAGAGCAGCTGCACCAGCAAGAGTGACTCAGGAGTAAGGCTGCAACATGATGGCCCCTCCCTTAAGGGATAAAAGCCAGCCCTCAGAGATGGGATTGTTTGCAGGAAGCAAAGAAGTTCTTGCACTTCAAGTCTTGTGGAAGTTCGGTTTGTGTTTGGAGACTTTTGGTTTTCATTATTTCTTTGCAATTTAATCTAGTTCTTGGCAGCTTTGCACGACCTTAGCAAGGTTTGTTCTTATCTGGGATAATTAGTTTTTAATAGTGTTTTACTGTGAATGAACGGAATTCACAGAGAAGCATTAAAAAGGTTTTGCTTTTATCTCTGTTTGGTGTTTGTTTGCTTTGAACAAGGCTTGGGTCAGAACAAGCTCATATTTGAAAGGAGCAATATCACATGCGAAGGGATCTAACTGTGAACCTTCTGGAAGATAGAATATATAGAAGTTCATGTCACCATCTCCTTTGCACTTTAAATTTATTTTTTTGGCTCCATGTAGAAATGAATCCGCCAATGTCATAACTGTGATATGCTGCAAACTCTGTAGGACCCTCAGTTCCATGCAGCTGTGAAGAAGTTATTATTTGCTAGTGGTATGCCATTGTGTTCACTACTGTGTTGTTGACTGAAGGGGGAAGGAATCTATTGTCAGATTTCTGGATTAGAGCATTTTCCTCACAAATTGTGGATTTATTTGTAGCACATTTAAAAGCTCTTTTTCTCTGACTCTTCACAATCATGTTTTATACAGACCAGCATTACTTCCCGTGCATGTCTTTTCTATCAGCCACACAAGCTATTGTTGCTGCAAGTTTAAAGCATTTTAAGATAGTTATGACTTTCTATCCCATTTCAAAACCAGCTTTCTTTTCATAGCCTGAAATAATTCAAATTAAACAAAATTGCACTTGCTAAATAGCACTTGGCTGAAATGCTAGGGATCCAAAAGTAGTTTTTTAACTCTTATCACTGATTTTCTTCTCAATTCTTGTTCAAAATCATCAGGGGGTTACAGCCTCTCTTTTATAAATAGGATTAAAATATATTTTCCATTGAATGTTCTTTCTCCTTGGAATTTCATGAATGCTGCCTTTTTATATAAATTCATTCTTTATGAGGGTATCAAGCCAACTGTTGGGTACAACAGAAAAAAATCTGCTAAAATTTGCTGGGATACTTAACTCAATTGCAAGTATATGTTAATCAAAGATTTATTTATTCTCTTTATTGAGAAGTTCCATAAAATGTGTTCCCAAATAAATCCTCAGCATTTACATGATCTAGCTAATTTAGTGAAGCTAAGCAAATCTAAATATAGTCCAACTTCTCCTAATGTGATGGTTTTTTTTAATAATGGTGTCTATAACATTCCCATAATGCCATACAGTAGCAATCAAACTATATTTAAAAGACAGCAGTTGTTGGAAGCTGACTGAATTATTGAGAGGATAGGAGACCACTGAGAATTTTATGCATGTATCTAAGGAGCCCCGTGATGGAAGAATACTATAATAATAAAGTGTGCATTGAATTACAATTTTTTATTATTACTTTTTTAAAATGATATTAACTTCAGAACCAGCTTGGTATGGTTGTTAAGATGTGGGGGCCTAGAAATCAGGAAACTGAGTTTTAGTCCCACCTTTTTTTATCCCACTTCTATATACATATATTTATAAGTAACTCAAAGCAGTGAACATACCTAATACCTCCTCCTGCTTTCCCCATAAAAACAAGCCTGTGGAGTGAGTTGGGCTGAGGGAAAGTGACTGGCCCAAAGTTACCCAATGGTTTTTCGTGCCTAAGGTGGGACTAGAACTCAAGTTTCCTGATTTCTAGACCCCCATCATCTTAATAACTACATGAAGCTGGTTCTGAAGTTAATATCATTTAAAACTTAATCACAATCATGTGAGCGGGGTTATTTTATTTGCAACAGATATTTCAAACTTTGCAACCAATTTCTTTTCATCTTGAAAACTTTGTGCATTTTGGTAATTTTTAAAGAATGTAAATCGATAGAGCAGTGTTTTTCAAACTCTGCAGCTGCAAATGTATGGACTTCAACCCCCAGGATTTCTCTAGCATGTATATTTTTTTTAATGTCCATAGAACTAGGCAAAGAATCTATGGTAGTAGTACTACACCAAATACACTCAGATGTAAGTAAGTTCGAGAATCATGGATCTCATCAACTTCTGCTTTATTATAGCTACATTCAGTTTGATACACAAATACACAAATACACCAATAAATCTGAATAACAACTATGGGATCATCACTCTCAGGATCCTTAGCAGAGACCGAAATGTAACATCTATGAACTGTAACTGTCCCACACATACAGCCAAAAAGTATGGGTCGGTATGTAAATGACACTGTCATCATAATATAACAGGAACAACTGGAGAGGACATATGAAATCATCAGCATCTTCAAAGGAACAAAATTCACAAGGGAAGACGAGAATAACAATATACTATAATAGTACCAAAAACTTCACATTTAGCCCTCAGCTACATATATTTACTTCTGTTGAAAAGAAAATACTGTAGTAATGGTGGGACAGATGCACTTTTTTCTCTTTTTCTTTCTCATGTTTCTTAAGGTAACAGTATTGTGAGACTTCACATAGTAAAGCACTGGTAATCTCTTCTTGATTCAGTGTGGGCTTGTTTGTGTGTGTGTGTGAATGCCTTAAGCAACAACTGTCCATTTCTTGATGCTTTAAAAATGACATTTTTGTTATATTTTGAACTAAGGTAATTAATTGAGCGTAGTAAACTCTTCAGAAACAAATGTGTTGTGGAAATATTGTGCAACTAGCAACCTGTGTTTTTTTGTTTTTCCTAATAACTTCCAGCCCTCCTGCAAGGCCTCTTTTTCTGTTGTTTTCTCATCTGTTGGGCCCTTCCTCACCTCTTATTTCCTATTTTAGAAACCAAACAATGCTATTGTAATTGAGGGAAATCACTTCTGAAACACTGTTCATCTCTTCTTTTTCACAATATCTAAATCCCTTTAATTGCCTTCTGGAATGTTCTCCCTGGTTCCTACCAAAAGTGCTTGTGTCCACAAGTAAGTATAAACCTTAGTGAATTAGTTAAACAAGCCATTATGATTTGATTCACTCAAATTGTTCAACCTAATAGAATTCACATAAACCAAACATAAATCAGATTATGCTTTAGATTAATGTATGATACTGTGCAAATAAAAGTGTCCTTAGGTTGTCTTCATTCTCATTTATGTTTCTCTGCTTTCTATAGACAACAGCTCCATTAGAAGTACCACAATGTCAGTCAAGAAGCATTTTCATTTAATTTTCTTAAAGAGTTTGTTCCTTGCCTAACCGAATCTGGTTTGGAATATATCCCATTGTCATCATTTAGTACACATATCCTCCGGTCTGCGTTTCTCCAACTGTGCTAACAATTAAATTATTGGCTTACAATGTAAAGGGTAAGGGCTAAATCTTTGTCCTTCACCATGTTGCACTATATGACGTGGCAGGAAGGTTTGTATAACGGAAGACTAATTTGGTGGATAGCAAATTAAATGTAATTGGCTCTGCCTATAGGAGAAGTACAAAAATTTACACCAAAGGAGAGATGCATTCCCTCAAATCTTGAGGTCAGCCCTCAGAAATTGCTGAACTACATAATTGCCATTTTTAAATGGAAAAGAAGGGGAAATTATAACTGGAGGACAGGGCAGGATATAAATCTATCAACTTTTTATTTTTTATTTATTTTTATTTTATTTACATTTATATGCCGCCCTTCTCCGGAGATTCAAGGCGGCTTACAGTCTAAGGAGCACCATGCTAAGTGCTCAGCAATAGCCTTCATTCCATTGTATATGCCTGCTTATTAGTAGGGCTTTTGGCCCCCCAAGCGGCATTTTTACAAAGTCAGCTTATTGCCCCCAACAATCTTGGGTCCTCAAGAGGATGGAAGGCTGAGTCAACCTCATGGAAGGCTGAGTCAACTTCACTGAATGTGAATTAAAATTAAAAGTTTATGATATCACATCAAAATTAATTTGTTCTAGTTCCTTTCCATTCTTGAAAGCATACAACTCAGTGATGGGATTCAAATTTTTTTACTCCCAGTTCTGTGGGCGTGGCTTGGTTGGCGTGGCAGGGGAAGGATACTGTAAAATCTCCAGTCAAAGGTGGTATTTGACGCTTCTCCAAACTACTCAAAATTTCTGCTACCGGTTCTCCAGAACTGGTCAGAATCTTCTGAATACACGTCTGATACAACTTAATATTTGGATGTAGCACTCAGCTTAAAAACAATGGTGCACTTTTAACCCACAGTCCCTTTTTGGTTCTGTTTATCATCTCTACTCACTCCATTATCCAATGTGGATCAATTCCTTCCCCAAGGAAAAGCTCTTAAAATTAGAACTGTGAAGTGGATAGGTGGCCTTACTCTCTTGTGCCTTAGTGAGAGTACTTCAATGCCTTCACATGAATACTCATAGCTACTAGACATTGTAATCTAGGCTATTATTCACTGTCAGACAGTACAGCTGAGCAGATCTTCAAAGAGATGCTCCGCTCCAATGGAAGTTCATGTAAAAAAATTTAAAGTGAGATCACAAAGGGATATTGCCCTCCACTTTTAAATAGCAAAGCAAAGCAGCTACATCCATTTTTAATATTATTTAATTGCTTTTGTTTAAAAAGTTACTGTGAAGATTAACTCTGTGTGTGTGTGTGTGTGTGAGAGAGAGAGAGAGAGAGAGAAAATAAGCCAAAAGCATTCAAGTAGTTCCACCATTTCTGCCTGTTCTACTAGATGTGGAAGGATGGTCATGATCCAGATCCTATGTTTTAAATCACGTCCATCATTTGAAATTCATTTGGCCTCAAACCTGCTGGCATTTTGAAAGACTTTGAAGACCAGGATATCACTCCAGGCATGGGATCTGTGTGATTTGTCTTAATATGACTTTGTTGACTGGTTCAGCTTGTCCTCAGGTGCCATTTTATAGTATTTATTGCATTGTTGTCTCTACAACTTTTGCTGTTTTATTGCTTTTGAGGGTTTTAATCCCAGATTTACCATCCAGAGATACAACTGTGATATGTGCAGCTATATAAGTTAATAATAACGATAAAGACCAAAAAAATGACAATAATCATGTCCTTCTACAAAGCTATATTGACAGACTCTACTTACCAAGGAACATAGGTGGGTCTGAAGGACAGTGAAGAAGATGCACTGAAAAACAGACTTGCTGAGCACTGGAGAGAGCAAAAACACTTTTACAAAAAAGATCAAATGAAGAATAGAAAAAGGGTGTTGTGTCCAAGCTACACTCCAGCAAATGGGCACAACTGGATCAAAGAAAGGGAAAGGAAGTCTGAGCCAAAACAAAAGTGGATTTAAGTAAATGAAATGAATTCAGAATAGCCCATATGGATGTTCCCCATGTAGCAAATATATTTGGTGACAAGGTATCCACAGGGAGGAGGGTCAAAAAAGATAGCAGCAATAGCGGTTGTATTTCCCAAATGGTGTAGGGCAGGCATGTGCAAGCCACAGCCCATGGATTGCATGTGGCCTTAAACAGTTAATAATACAGCCCCATGACAGAAAAATAGCAAGGAGCTTGCTATTTATATACATTAACTATGTTTTATACATAGCCCAAAATAATTCCTCTTCACTCAATGCTATCCAAGGAATCCAAAAAGTTGGACAACCAGGGTTTTAGGGCTTGGAATTTGATGGGTTGCCCGATTCCCGGGAATTGCTTTACACTGGGTTCATCCATAGAGGGCCTCCAGACTCCTAATCATCTGAAGAAGCGTGACAAATTTTCAGTTGTCTGCATTTTTGTTTTTCCACAGGCATCAGTTTCAGAATGTCCAGTCTGCTTTACTCACTTAGTCCATGCTTCATTTGTTGTGCTGCTCTGAAGGTGTACTTGGGTGATTACAACTTGTAAACTATTTAGGAATTTTGTTTTTGCTGTTGAAGAGTGACATATAAATCCCAATGTGTAGTTTTTAGATCTCATGGTGATGTTAAAAGCCTCCAAAATTTTCTGTAGTTTTCAGATTTGATTTTATACTATTTTCCATGTAGTTATTAACTCCCATGCCTCTCCAGATACCATCCATCTAACAGATGGATGTTAATAGTGTTTTGGTTTTCGGGCAGGAAGGATTGCAAAAAGGAATCTTAATCCATGAGGATAGTTTGCTTTTCATTTTAGCACAATGCTTACCTAAGCAGCAACTGGTAATTTGACGAAATATCGGACCACTAAATCACAACCTCCTACAGAATTTTTTTTCTTTTTTTCCCACTCCCCAGTCCAATACTTTCAACTCAGCCTTACATTTCAATCTCTCTACAGCAAGAGTTCCCCTTGTTTTGATTTTGACAAGCATGGCGTGTATGTCTCTTTCACTGCATGCCTCACTGCTCCCTCATGTGCCAAGGTACAGCTGAATCTGCCTCCTCAAATGTCCCTGGATAAAAAGGTGGGATATAAATCGAACAAATAGTAGCACATCCCCAACTACTCAAAAGTTTCACATCTTCACAGTATTATCACACAGAAAGACATCTATGCAGCACTAGCTAGAATGTTCACTTTGTGAATTGTGGCATTGTTTCCAGATTAAAAGAAGCATTATTCTACAGTGTCAGACACAGAGATAAGAACATACGTGTTGCTTCTGTCACCTTTTCATTAAAATTAATGCGATATTTTATTACAACAAAAAAATCATATCTGAAGAGTTTTTAAATCAGGAATGTAGTTTTTCCTAAATGTCCAATTTTGTTAACCTAAGCACGGTTACAAATCAATAGGCTAAAACACAATACTATTTCTGTGTATACTTAAAATTGTATTTTTGTATCTAGCTACAGTTTTTCCTGGTAAAACAGAGTCCTGTATCTTAAGCAGGATAATGCAAGTTCCTTATTTGTACTGGCCAGGCAGCTAGCAATCAGTAGAAATGTCTCAAAATAATATGGCCCATTTTGAACTTACTCTCTGGTGTCATTAGCAGTACTAAATATGGCAGGGAATAAATAAGCATGGAACTTTACTAAGGCAATTAAATCATATTCATTTTAATAGAATTCCAAGGATAAGAATCAATTCAGGAAGGAACAGAATCAGGAAAAAAAAATTCTTAAAAACTCAATTGGACTCCTTCATGTGCATTTCTATAAATTCAAATTGTTGGAAGTCTTGATAATCATTTTGGTAACTATGTATTTTTTGTATAAAAAGTTGGTTCCTGTCTATGTATTGAAAACTATAATGTAATTGGAGCAATCCCAGACAGAAACCTCAGAGTATGGCATGTTCTGAAAAAATAGATTCTTGAGAAACTAAAACTTACCTTGCCCTCAATGAATTAGGGGCAAAGGGTTAGAGAAGCCTGTCATAATTGTTGCACATGTCATTTTTAACCAGTGTCTGTACTTTAAAGGTACAACATTTATATCTTTTTTGGTGCAAACCTATTTGAGAAATAAAAAACTGAAAGCACAGCAAATCTGTGGAATTCACCTAATCATGTTTTATAGATACAGCTGTGCTTCAGCTCAACAAAACTAAATCTCTGTTGGAATCTCTATGAATATTTGTGTTTACTTCTAACACACAAGATATCCTCAAATATTTTAATGGGTTCATAAATTCTATATTTAAGCTACAATATACATTTATTTTTTTCATATAAATGCAGCACATTAAATACATTTTAAACAGATATCCATTGCTACTGAATTATAGGTAATAAAGTAAAATACTTAAAAATTAAGACAAAAACAAATATTATTTCGTGTATTTTAATAGCAAACTTACAGGTACAGCACAGAAGACAGACAACATTAAAAACATGTACTTGCATGTAGGACAACTTAGAAAAGTATAATGAGTGGATGGATCTATTGTGTGATACAGACTTAATATAGTTGTCATCAGTAAGAAATTTACCTTTAAAAAAAAAAACCCAAATGCTGGCATTGTCCAGAAAAGTCTGACTGGCATATTTATAATTATTATAAAGTTGAACTGCTGAAATTTGTTCAATGAAATGGGTTTTTTTTAACAGCAATAATGCTTTATATGTCCCCACGTTTATATTAAAAATCCACACACAAATGAAAATGAAAAATAACTTGCCAATACCCGATTCTGTCCTCTATTTTTCCATCTGCAATCATAGACTTAGGTACCTTTTAACCCCATGGGAAAAAAAATCTAACGTTCATTACTACCAATAACAGGAAGAAGAGATTTTATTTGTTTTGAGAATGACAAATCCATCTTAATAGAATTTAAGCACGCTCTCCACGTATGCGGCGTGCTAGCTGGATATCTTTTGGCATGATTGTGACACGTTTGGCGTGGATAGCACAAAGGTTGGTGTCTTCAAACAGGCCAACCAGGTAGGCCTCACTTGCCTCCTATGGAGAAAAGAAAATGGTTTAAATATTTAAAATAAGAAGTACACAAAATATGCAGGTAAGTTTATTTTCAAGCTAAGCAAAAGAAAATGGAAAAATATTCTTTTCTGTATCTCCTAATTTGTCTCTAAAACTCCCTTATTGGTCCACACATGGATCTTCTTGGCTCTTTTATTTATATTATATTTTCCAAGCCCCATTAACATTCTTTAATTGCAACTTTCAAAATAAAACACAGCTCCGTATTGGATCCAATCCACCAGTGGGAACAACTAAGGCAATGCATAATTATTTCTGAAAATGTTATTCTCACTAAAATAATAGACCCAATCTCTAGTTCAATAGAAATAGAAATGAATGCTTTGAGTTGGTATATTTTAGTTTTAACAGATGTCTCTTTTTTCTCCTTCCTTCAAACCGTAACTAAGATAGTTCTCAACTTATGACAATTGTGACAAGCATTTCCACTGCTAAACAAGACAGTTGCTAAGTAAGTAATACCCAATTTTACAACCTTTTTGCAATGGTTGTTAAGCAGGGATGGGATTCAACCAGCATTACTACCAGTTCGGTATTTTGTGCGCGCATGTATTACACCATTAGCTGAGCCACCGGGACAGCTGGTAAGTGCTGCACGCAGGTGCGCAGCATTTCAAAAAGCACTTTTTACTGCTTTTTCAACCTCAGCTGTGCCGCGCAAAGCAGCTGAGGTTCAAAAAGCAGGAAATAAAGGTCAGGTAAGAACCTGGGTGGGTGGGTGGGCCAAACAGCAGCTGACACAGAACCGGTTCTGTGTCTGCTGCTCATCAGAGCTACTGGTTCTACAGAGCTGGGCAGAACCAATAACATCCCACCCGTTGTTAAGCGAATCACTGCTGTTACTAAATGAATTATGCAGTCATTAAGCAACTCTGGCCTCCCCCATGGACTTTGCTTGTTGGAATATATATCGGATGCCAAGTAGCTGAATTTTAATCATGTGACCATGGGGATGTTATGATGGCTTTTAAATGTGAGGACTGCTCGTAAATTTTTCCCAATACTATAATACTATCAAACAATTGCTAAACAAATGGCTGTAAGTTGAGGACTACAGGTAGTCCTCGACTTATGACCACAATTGAGGTCAAAATTTATGTTGTTAAATGAGAAATTTGTTAAGTGAATTTTGTCCCATTTTATGACTTTTCTTGTCACATTTGTTAAGTGAATCACTGCACTTGTTAATTTAAATTGGTTGTTAACTAAACCTGGCTTCCCTACCTATTTTGCAAGTCAGAAGTTTGTAAAAGGGGATTGTATGATCCCAGGGCATTGCAACTGACATAAATGTGAGTTAGTTGTCAAGCATCCAAATGTATATCACATGACCATGGGTACGCTGCAATGGTCATAAGTGTGAAAAATTGTCATAAGTAACTTTTTTCATTTGTAATTTTGAACGGTCACTAAGCAAACTGTTGTAAGTCAAGGATTACCTGTACCTATACAATATTGAGTTGCTAATATTTTACACAACGTTGCATGTTGAGTATGGAGGAACTAAGGAGGAACCTGCAATCGAAGTAGACAGGATTTGGGTACATTCCTAGTATCTTATCTCAATTCACAATTCATTAACGAAGGATATATGTTCGTATGTAAAATGCATAAAGCAAAAATAGTAATATTTTTAAAGATAAATCCAAGTTAGCTTTCAGTTAAACTGTTAACACTGTCTGGTGTTAAACCATGGAATACTTGACTATAGTCATAAATGATGGATTCTTGACCTCACTATGATTTTGCCTTATTTAGAGAATCAAGCAATGACAAGCAGATAATCAGAAATCGCATTTTCAAAAGTAATTCAAATTTCTAAGATGTGAAAACAGCACTTTTAGCTTTATATTTTTAAGACGTAACTTATTCATCTGTAATATACATTTATCTAGCTAAGTTAATCTGACAAGGTCCACCCAGATGAGAATTTCTCTCGAATGGTTTCTATTAGTATAAAGTTGACAATCACACAACATACAGTAAGAGTGTACTTTCCACTCTTTTGCAGCTTAAAAGAAACTGGTATTTTCTCTCCATTAATACTTACATAAAAAAGAATGGTCCCTTTCTCATATAGCATAATATGATTCATATTCACAGAACATTTGCTACTCTAATTACTGGCATCGTCACATTTCTTTAGAATACTTACATTGTCATAATGTTATTGTTAGAATATATTTTGAACTCCAACAATCCCTGTTTTAACTTTTGAGATTCTGCTGAGGAAGCAGGTTACTTTTTTAAAAAACAGTGGCAGTTATCAGTTCACCTACAATTACATAGATTCTTATTTCTGAAGCCCACCAATCATATTAAATTTTGACTGACCATAGAAACAGCTCAACCAATAAGGTGACTGTATGGAAGCAACCAATCACATGCATTCTCACATACCAAAAGCACAGTATTATCAATGGCTGCACTCGTAGAAAAGAACTTGGGTATAATTTCTGTTGGCAAATCTACATCCACCCATGTAATACAACTAAATAGATTTATTTAGAGCAAAATGCAATGCTGTAATTTCTCAAAGCAAGGTTTAAAAAAAACCTATAGAAAAAATGTGTATTTTTCTTGAATATAAAAAAGATTAGTAGAGGAAATTGTAATATCTACTATAACAAAAACACAATTAGTCATTAGTCACAACCAAAGGATGTGTGTGTTTTGGAAGGATAACTTAAAATAACAATTTTTTACCTGCAAAGCACCAATAGCTGCGCTCTGAAAACGCAGATCTGTTTTGAAGTCCTGGGCAATTTCACGCACCAGGCGCTGAAATGGAAGTTTGCGGATCAGAAGTTCAGTTGATTTCTGATAACGTCTGATTTCACGAAGAGCTACAGTACCTGGCCTTTGAATAAAAACAAAGCAAAAATAATTATTCCCTTCCAATCTTAAAAAGAAATATACTAAACTCAATGTATATTCACAGAAACACATGCTGTACAAAACCAATTTACATGAATGAAATAAGTGTAAGAAAAATGTAAGTAGACTTAAATTAAAAACAGAACTTTGTATAAGACTCCAATTGCAATAATTCAATTGTATTCTGTTTTCTCAAACTCTTATGAAAGTTGTTAAGAAATTAAATCACTTTTTACCATGGAGGTTGCTGATAAAATTAGTGGCTTCTAAGATACCAACAAGTTATTTGAGTTGCTATTTCTTTTGTTTAAAATTTTTTAATATAAAACCTGTAGTATTTACTTCTTATTCTGGATCACATACTGCCCTCTAGTGGTAAACTGTACAAAACCTACTATTTGTACAGTTACGGTTGAAGAATTAAACTACTGTAATGTTAACGCTGTAAATGAAAAACGCCCAATATATTTCAAAAAATAAACCAAATATTAGATAACCACTATATTTATCAAGCTTTAATTATGGCATACTACAAATCAGCGAACTATTAGGTTAATATTAAAGCTGCATTTTTCCCGATTCTATTTTAAATTTGATTTAATTAATAAAATAGGCCAATTATTATTATTATTATTATTATTGGTCATTCCACTGGTTTACAGACATATTTCGTTCCAAATATTTTATGAGTCAGGTATAATTTTTTTGCATTAAAAAAATAACGACCTTGCTTAATCGATCCATAATCTTGACTCGATCCAAGAAACTGATTTTTCCCTCCCTCGAACAAAAAAAATTGCATTCCGATAAATATTTCCGCGTCGTTATGGGGCGATCACATCGTAATACTTTTCTTCCGGTCATTTTTATACCTGTAGCGATGAGGTTTCTTGACCCCGCCGGTAGAGGGCGCACTCTTGCGAGCGGCTTTTGTCGCGAGTTGCTTCCTGGGCGCCTTCCCCCCAGTGGATTTGCGGGCAGTTTGCTTGGTACGAGCCATGTTCCCGCGAACTTCTCTTCCTTATACCTATCGGCAAGAAGTCACCCACGCGATCACCACATTAGAACAAGGCAGCCGCTCGAAAAACATCCGCCGAAAATGCCCTTTATTTTTGTTTTGTTTTTTTCCACGCACAAAAATTGATAACGCCTCGGATGTAAAAGAATCCCCAGAAACCTTTAAAAGAATTAGAACCGCGCAGATCCACACCTTCGATGCCAATCCGAATAGCAGACTTCTGCAGCCTGCCTGACACTCCGGCTACGGCTTGCAACGTTTTTTTTTTAAAAAAGCCTTCCCTACAAGTCCTAAATTGGATGATAAAATGTCGGTGGGAATTCGCGCTCTAATTGTATTTAAGCGGCAAATCTATCCGCCTAAGATTTCAGCAGATGCCTAAAGCCCTTTGCCCAGCGCTCCAAATTGGAGAGCGATGCAGCGAAGGTGCCTCCAACCTAATAGCAACACCTCGATCCTCCCCCCCCCCGTTCCTCCCCTTGGCGGGGACGAAAAAAGTGTCCCCGATTGCAGAAGACATCGGGGGGACGTGCAACCGACGGATAGCTTGAACGGAGTAAAAGAAGGGCAAACGTCCGCATTAAAGCAGGGGCAACAAGAAGGGGAAAGCCCAGGCTGACAGCTTTCTGCTGCTGCAAATAAGCCATCGCTCCTTTCGGGCGGACGAAGGGAATCAAATGGAAGGCGCCCGCGAGCCAGAGTTCTGCCACAAAAGGAAAAGCCAAGTCAGAAGGTTAGGAGCCAAAAAGCAACGAGCGAACTTTTTTGGGGGGGCCTGCTGCCTCTGCCTATGTAAGTGCCAGTCCTACGGCTGCCTCGCTCCCAAGCGCCTCTCGCTGGCAAACTCAGCCCCAACAAAATGGAAACAATCGCCAAACGCAGCCCTACTACTCCCTTTGCAGGGAAAGAAAGAGACGGGAGGGGGGGGGGTGAAAAATAAAATAAAACAGCAGCATCACAATACCTTCTCCAAAGCCCGCAAACGCTTCAAACTAGGTGAGATCCGGCAGGCTAAGGGGAGAGAGGAAAAGTTTGGACAACCCCCACCAAAATCTCCCCGGGTGCGAAGGCTTTCCTAGGCACATTTCTCCCCCTCCGAATTGTTTTTTAGGCAATAGGGGGAAAAAATATGGTCGGTGACCAGAGAAAAGAGACAAGATGGTGAAGCTGAGCAACAACTGTAGGGAAGAGGGGAAGGCAGGCAAGGAGAGTTTTCCCGGGGTTGGCAACGGGCTTCCCTTTGCAGCCGTTTCCCGGCTCCCATCTAGGGCGGCGATGGGGCGAGGGAGTCGGCGAGGGAGTGGGGAGAAGGATAGTGAAGGTTTGGAGGAGGGCGAGGGCAAAAGAAGGGGGCAACGGCCAAGCAAAGTGGGGCCGGGGGGAGGGAGTCTAAAGGGAAGGAGCAGCCCGAGCTTCTCCGCCGTACTCGGGAAGGCGGAGATAAAGGGACTCTCCGGTTCCCCAACAGCGGTTCTCGCTCCCAGAAGTTTGCCAGGGAAGCCAAGGGACGGCTCGGAGGGGTCCACCGCCGAGCGGAGATCTGGGGGGGTCCTGTAAAGGAGGCTGAAGACTTACCCCCGTCCGCTTACGCTGAGCGCGGCTGCCGAGCAGGCAAGGAAGGAGGAGGAGGAGGTGCTGAAGCTGCTGCGGGCGACGGCGGATGAGAGCACAATTGAAAGATGGCTGACTCGCGAAGGCCGACTCTGCTGCTTAGCTACGCCCCTCGACCGCCCAGGCAACGCCTCCTCCCCCAGAGACCGCCAATGGCGCACAATGGAGGGAAGGCGAGGCCACGCCCACCCGCTCTCCTCCCCACCCACTCTCGGTTTCCCGCGGCCGCCTCCGTGTGTACAAACACAAAAGACACGCTGCGCGCGCCCCAGGCACAGAGTGAGTAAGTGAGAGAGGAAGAGGGATTCCCCTGGCCGTCCTCTCCCTCCGCCTAGCGAGAGCCGGTACAGATGTCGGGACATCACGCGGCCCGATTCGATGGCCAACAGCCAAACCGCGAGCAGCCCCAACTGTCAGGCCAACGGTCACTTATTACTACCGTTAGTATCTGACCGGGGAGGAGTCCTCTCCGACACCATCCTCTCGTGTTCCCCGCTGCTGAATCCCTTTCAGCACTCTACGTGTGGTCCCATTTTAAGAGACCCCCTCGTGTCCCAGTACAAGTTTGTGAGGGGGCGGTCACGAATATAAACCCAAGTGAATGAGCCGTTAAAGATCAAAGACTAATGATAAAACGACCGTTCATCTATGGAGGGAGCATTAAAAAGGTTGTGATAGACATGTTAGATAAGTGTGTCAGGGTATTTTTGTTTTTTAAAAGTCTTTGAAATATAGAACAGAAATACAAGAGGAACATTTTAGCGCATCACCTACAGTCATGATATATTTATATGCAGTCTATTGACTAGATACTTTGTTTCTCTAGTAATTCTTTAATTTTATCAATTCCTTCTGCGGTCCATTTGTTTTTGCTATTCACATGTTTTCAGTATTACTGAGTTAACTGATTCTCTATGCTCAGTTGCCATTTGTACATCACATATGCTTCACTTTCCTAAACTCTGATGGCCACATTGATAGTTGGGCTCAGTTCAATAAAGAATAAGGAAGGCAAGGCAATTACTCTGCTTGTTTTCTAAAAGCCGCCATATTGAGATTTGTAAAATTGGAGTCAAGACCAGCTCCGGGTTCTGGTGGTGTGAATGGTTCTGCCTTTTTATTACTCTTGCACATATTGCCATGCAGCAACTGGGAAATAGTACTTAGAGGATAAAGTTTTGTGAAGAAGCTGTTTAAAAAAGACATATCCCCATAATATTAACAGTTTGAAACACTTCCATTTCTTGGTTTAGGTCTAACAGTTTCATTTTCTGATTTCCATAATGGTATGTATATTCCATGAGATGGTATTTGTGAAAAACTATGTGTTTCAGATGTGCTATAGTGACATACTTATGTCACTAAATTCTAAAACAATCTCTGATTTTTGACTTGATCAGTCACTGCAAGAAATGGAATTAATGAAATATTTCTCACCATTAATACAACTGAAATATCTCCTTTTGCAAAGCAATGTCCCAAAATAACCTAGCTGATCAACTGGTAATTTGGAGAAGCAAGATGCCTTCTTTTATCTCATGTGCTCTTCCTACGTACTACAGATGTGTCAGCCAGACTATGTTTGGACATGGGTATACAGTTCCAGAAGAGCTCTGTATTCAAAATTAGGCTAATTGATAAGTCTCAGTCACAGAATACTGTTGGGCTCCAACTGGTCATTCAGGCTGAAGGGAAATAAGTCCTGTCTTTTCTGCTTTGGGTCTTTTCACTTGGGCTCTTTTGTGCATTTCAACTGTAAAGGTTCTGCAAAGAATCAGTGAAAAGAGTATTATTCAGAAGTGATAGATCAGATGGGATGGATTGAGATTTCAATTGCAAGAGGACAACAGAAATTGATATGACACACAAAACTCCAGATTGAGAAGTAATGCAAGAATATGTCAGTACTGACAACGAGTGACTGTGACCAGCAGGACCCAGAAGGAACCCAAAGAATATGCAAGGTGGCCCAGGATTAGGAAAAATGGCTACATACAATCTCACAAAGTAATATAAACAGGAAAAAGTATGTCATAAAAAATATCTCTGTCCCTCCCGCTCTCCCCCTCTCTCTTTTGCAGAATGAGCACAAAATAAAACTTAAGATGGCATTTATTTAGGACAGAACCAACAATGAACGGCTGGTGTAATCTGACTATATTTCCCAGACTTTCTGAAAGGCAGGATTAGAGCTTTCATCAGAGCATGCTAGCCTTGTTTTTTTTAAACCCACATCTACCATTCTTTCAAAAATGTGCTAAACTCATATTTAAAAACAGGTATACCTATCCCCATTTATCTCACAAACTCATGTTAACACCTGACTGATCCTCTGGTCAAACATTATACAGATATTTCTTCAGAAGCCAAGGGTTTTCTCTCTTCTTTAGCTGAAAATGAAATGGTCACAGAAGGAAGATCCCAGTGATCTGAGGAGAGGCAGTATTCCCACAAAGTCTCAAATGGCTGATGGTTGGTAGCAGATCCTATCATCCTCAGCATGGTCATAAAATATAGGTTGTATCCGTGGCAAAAATAGTACTGAGAGAAAAGGGATTTCAGTATTTCTTTATTGATTTTTTGATAAATTTATATATTGTCCAACTCCTGGACAGTTGTTTTTCATAAAAAGCATGCTCAAAGAAATTGTCAGAAAACTACTGGGATAAATGCAGCACAGTCCTTAAAGTTCTATTGTAGTATAAATTGGATTCCTACTAAGCCTTCCATAGATATTGACTTGTAACACCTTTATGAATAAGATTGTGTAGAATAAAACTGCATTCATCCTTGTTTATATCTATTTGTCCAATTAATTGCGAAGTTCCATAGTATAATAATAGGGAGTTATCAACTGAGAAATATGGACTATATGCATTATTTTATACCAATTGAAGAAACATGGTAGTAAAAATAAACTTGACTGGGGTAATAATGTGCCATTTAAAAATATGTAATAAAAAATAACATTGACTTAAGAATACAATATCACATTTTTATTAATTACAAGTTATTATATCTCAGTTTGAAACTAAACTGAATACAAATAACCTTTCTTGCAACTCCCCAAATGGGTTAATACATGGTATATGGTTCTGCTTGCCCAAAACAATGTTGGCTATAACACCCTTTATTGTATGCATTTATTGGGAGCAAATTTAAACTTTCAAATAAGTTTTTAAAAATCATCTAGGTCATTTAAATTTTAGGAGTCACACTTAGGAAAGGATTGAAACTGCTACTGGGGCAGATGTCCAAGACTCCGAAACAGCATAATGAATAATAATGTTTCCAGATACATGAAATAACACATATTAATATGTTATAGGTCTATAATAAAATTCAGAGTCTAAAATTGAACAACTTGGTCCAAAATGAAAGAATAGGTGAAAGTATTAAAAACCACTATTTTAACACTCTCATCTGGTAGAGCTTCAGAATATTCATAGTATTATCATGCTCCCATTTCTTCTATGGCTCAGATCAGTGGTCGCCAACCAGTGGGCCGGGGACCACTGGTGGTTCGCAAGAAAATTTTGGTGGTCCACAGATAAATGTCCCCCCAAAATACTCCCCCAAAGCATTTAATCCAGGCTGCGTGGGAACACAAAGCTGTGCCGCCCACATCACCTGCCCACCTGCTGGCCGCCACTCTTTGGCTGAGCGTAAATGTTACCTTGAGTAGAGCCATGCGAGCTGGAACTGGAAGGTAAGACCAACAGCAGGGGAGGGAAATCCGCCCTGGGGTGGCTTGCTGATGTTGGTGAGAAAGTCGGTCCCATATTCCAGAGCTGCAGTAGTCACAAGACTGGCCCTTTGGTCATCCTGGAGCAGCTCTTCCAGTCCATGGCAGGCCGATGCATCTGGGTGGAGGAGCAGCTGCTCCGGGATGACCAAAGGGCCAGTCCTGTGACTACTGCAGCTTTGCAATATGGGACCGACTTTCCCACCAATGTCAGCAAGCCACCGTCACTCAAAATTCATATTAATGGTCCATGGGATTTAAAATTATGAGTTTGGTGGTCCCTGAGATCCAAAGGTTGGCAACCCCTGGCTCAAATCATTATGACTAACATTACAATTTCTATTGCTAGAGATGGGCTAAAAACTATACTGAAAAGGTTTTTAAAACAGAATTTTATCCAAGAAAACATGCAATTGATTTTTTTCATCTTTAACTTAAATAACTTGGTCAAGAAAATTAGATCTAAATAAAGCAAGTTATTAACCTAAGATGTGTCAAGAGACACTTAGAAACTTTCTTACTATCAGTAATTTGTTAACTTTATAGTCCAGATTTTCCATCTAACTCAGAGGTGTCGAACTCGCAGCCCGCGGGCCGTAGGCATCACACACTTTCCATGCCCATCCCCAGTTTAGTGAAGGGGGGAAAAGTTGTGATACATCATGTGATGACAACGTGCCATCATGAGTTTACACCCATGATCTAACTTAGCTAGGATACATAAAAAGCAAGAAAGTATATGCAACAAATTGTCTCTAAAAGTACCCTGTACATATCTGTATCTTGCACTAACTCCAAAACATCTAACACAACCTGGCAAGATGGAAGCCAAGTGAAAAACTGGTACTGATTCTGACCTAAATTCTGGTGCAACACCCCCACAAGCAATTTTATCTATAAAACAACCAAAATTCATTGTCAGCAGGTGTCCAAGGGACTTATCTTGTCATTCTCCTGACCAGATTGGATAAGCCTCTGTATATAGGAAAAAAAGATCTGCTAGAGGACACTGAATTAACCATAGTGGCAAGGAAGAAATAAAATTCCTTTACCACTGTCACCATTAGTAATAGTGTTCTCCTTCCTCCTGAAAGAATTTATACGCCACATTTTCAGCACCATGTTGTATAATAAAAATAAAATACTGTAAAGCAATAGAAGGAATTTTAAAAACACAAATTCAAACAGCATGCAAATGTTAATTGCCTGAGAAAATAAACCATATCTCTTCCAGGTATTATAAGAATAAATTGTAGCTTTTCTGAAGAGAAAATCCCAAAGGTGATCCTACTTCAAAGAGGGTTCCACCTTTAGTCGTTGGCTACGTAAATAAACACATGGGATCAATCCTTTGTAAATTAATTTTCTCCCTTTATTAGTTTATATTACCTTGGAAGTGACATATGCAGGAAGATTTTTTGTAAATTACCTTTTCTTTCTCCGGTATTAGGTTGGATTTAAGCCAAATTTTCATTTTTTTTCAATTTAGCCACAATTTCATGCTCTTCAGCAAACTGAGCAGATGGACTAATGCCATAACAGCTTCTCTTCCATAACAAGGAAAAAGCTTTTGGGGGGTTGGGGGTGAGGGTGGAAGGAGGGAGGGTGAAGCTTCATCAGGACTGTACTACAATATTAAAAGAGCTAAACTTCTATCTTCCACAAATCCCAATCCCAATCTAGACTAGTTCTGTTATCCTAAATCACACATTTTCATGTAACACCTACCGGTAAATACAGTAAAAGTTATAATACAATATATAGCTTAGCTCTTCAATTATTTCAGCCAGATTCTAGGTAAAAAGTCTCCTAGAGTATGGATTACAAATGATCTACAATTTGAACATTGTTTTCTAAAGTTGCAGGGTAATACAAATGAAAGCAGGAATCGTTGAAATACTAAATTAAATTTAACAATTTTATGGCTCTTAATCTCTGATAATTTGGAGAAAAATGTCTGACATCAGAATTGGCCATCTGATCAACATTCACATATTTAGAATGGAAAATAATTCAAGTAATTGAAATAATAATTTCTAAAAAAATAGCTACTCCTGCTTGTTGCTCTAGATGCACCCTGGTTCATTAAAAAAGTACTGTACTTAGAGACTGAGGAGCAGAGGTTGATGAAACAGATTTATGACAATATTTACAATTATTGCTTGCTGCTAAAGTTTCCATCCCTATTGGTTGGGTTCTCACATTGTATTAAGGTATGATTTAGTTAATCATGATTTGCTGAAAAAGACACAATTGAATTGAGGTTACACAACACAAGCCAAAAACTAAGCAATCACATGATTGCTCACCTTAAGAAATACATCCATCCCATTATACTTAACTACCATGATATTCCCAAATGAAGCTCAATTATTGTTACTAAGTCATTCTTTATTTTTCAGACTGGGGATAACAAATAATAGCTGTATTTTATTTAATGCAATTTTTAGAAAAATCTCAAATCAATTTTGACTTTTGACAACTGCCTGGGTTAGTCCCTGTAGTTTTCTTGGCACTTTTTTTGGTGGTGGTGGGGGGTAATGGCTTTCCTTTGCTTTCTTATTAAAGCTGAGAGAGAGGGAGTAGTCCAAAGTCACCTAGCTGGCTTTGTGTCCAAGGTGGGACTAGAAGTCATGGTCTCCTGGTTTCTAGTCTAGTGTCTCAAGTATCCAAACTGGCTCTCTAATGCAATTACTGATTTGAAAACGAAAGCCTCTCAAAGTCAGTTGTTTTTGAGGTGGTATATTAGCCTAGGAAAAAATAATAATAAAATAAACCAAAGATAGCATCTAGGCTGTCTTTGGTTTATTCCAAGCCCAACCTGGAAAAGCAGGGGGAAAAATCAAATGACGAGTGATACATGATGCTGCTAAGGAACTATATAGGATCCCAAAGAGAGATATGCTTTCTGTTTAGGCTTCAGCTTAATTCACTGATCAGAGCAATGAAGATTATTTCAATTCTAGAATCATATCTGAAACAGCTTTGAAATATTCATCCCACAGTTACATAGAACTACTGTAATTCCCATTATTTGCTTGTGGACTAAGAAAAAAAAGGGGGGGAAACATGTTTTTACTATATTTTTTTAGTTACTAACAAATACCATCCTCAGGTAAGAGGACTAGTGACAGATTCAAGCTTCTAAGTGTAAGGCTAGTTTCTTCCTAATGAACAAACTAAAAGGGAGTGACCACAATAAATAAAGCAGAATCTTCAGATTCCTAGACTCAGTAGTTAATCTTGATTTCAAGTCAGAATGAATAAAAGGAAGTTAATTTGCAAGTCTGAAATGGTGTCAGGGCATTTAGCACTCCTGCTTTTCTTCATCATAAGATTTCAAACAGAACGAGGAATGCTGACTTGGGCTTTTGCTGATCATTTGCTAGATTCCTTGTATAACTTCAAACATACAAGGGGGTTACCTAGTTGATTAGTCAAGACCTACTCTGTTGCATATTCAGGGCAAAACTGTTGTCCCTCCTTTCTGATGCTGTTATCTACAAGGCTGCCAGCACACAGCATACAAACTCTGCGCTGCAGAAGGACACTGCATGAGGCTACCATTTCCAGAATAAAAAAGTATTCAAAAATTGCATAGCATGGTTACCACCTTGGCATAATTATATAGAAAGGGACATTCAAAAAGGAAGAAATACAGTGTTTGAATATTTGCACATTTGCATATCTGTATATTAGTAGCCACCCTGTATTTCTACTCGATGGTTCTCTGCTATAGCATTTGACTTAGAATCTGTTCAGCTCAGTTTAAACATTTTCATGCATATAGCTTTATAGTTATTTTTTTCCACAAATTTCTTCATTATTATTATTATTATTTTACTTGGAAGATATTGAAGTAGGAAGAGAGCCAGATAAAAGTCAAGTCCCAAACCTGTAGAATTGGGCAATAATTCTCTATTCAGGTTTGGGAGTTTCAACTGATAGATGTTTTCTCATTGGCTGGAAACACGCTGAAGGGAAACAGTAGCAAAGCCAGGGAAGAAACCAATCAATGTGCTTATAATGAGCATACTTGTAAATTTGGACAACATGGGCTGGATGATGCTTTAATTCAGTAGCAGGGAAATATCCAATTCTTTTTTCCCCACCAGATGCTGGAGATCGCAAACATTCAAAATCAGTGCTTGAAGACTGGGATGGCTATTAGTAGGTTAAGAAACTGAAACTTACAACTGATGAAACAGAAGTGATTTTTAGCTACTAGTAAGCCAATCTGGACATGGGTGATTAACTTGTTTGGAAGCACTTCTTAAAGATCTTTTTAGGTTTAACCCTGCTCTTAGAAGGAATAACTTGCAGCTGTGGCCCAGAATGAATTTGTGCAGCTGACCTATTACTGTACAACCCAGGAACTCTGCATTTAAGTCTATTGATTTGCATGCATTAAAAAGGAATGAATACCAATCTAAAAGCATGATTGATATGATGATGAAAGATGAGAGAATTTGTAAAGACTATGAGAGGTTCTGAATATGGGACAGACAATATATTGGCAGTTTCAATAGTGAAGCTGGAAGAAAAAATACAGTAGGGAAACAAGAATGAATGTAAAGTGACTGCAGGAAGACAATTAAAAGTCCTGCATGAATAACTATTAGAAAGCAGACTGTTGTACCAACAGAATGTGAGAAAAGTAGGTATAAAGGAAAAGGATGCAGAATTGCTTGGAAAAGAAGGAGTGAGCCACAACCGTATATGATAGTGTTGATGTTCTATCAACATTTCTGCTGATAGAAATATGAAAAAGAATGCTTGATGGATGAAGACATGACAGAAGCTATAGAAGAAAAAGTGTCAATAGAGAAAACATAGATGAGAATAATCTATGTGTAAGAGGTATAGAGAAGAAAGGATAGAGGCAAAGAATGTTTAAAAAAAGAACATGGAATAGTTAAGATAAAATGAGTCTGATAAAATACAGAACAATTTTGATGGAAATAGAAAATTGTTTTGAATGTGGATGAAGACGGCTAAGCAAGGAACTTCTAAAGTTTGGAGTAGATGCAGCACTGAGGATCAGTGTCAGTAATGAAAAGTTTGAGCTTGGTTGTAACAAACAACCAAGCTCAAGAGAGCACCAAGGACTCCACAGTTCAAAAGTCAGCTACAAATATTGCCTTCTGATGAAGTTTCCAAAGTGACATAATATGGGATGAAACCAAAGGGAAAGCATGATGGAAGGAGAATTTTAGAGACTGATATAGAAACAATGTTGGAGTGGAACTGAAATGAATGGTATAAATGTTAAAAGTCCCTCCCCACCTTCACCATCTCAAAAAGAAGAAAGGAAGTGATGTGCTACACTAGCAAGATTACAAGTTAATGAGAGATAACGTAACTAAAGAAATGTTAAAATAGGATGTGGTTTGCTTATGGAGTGACTGTGCCACTCATTTAACAAAAGTGCAAATACCATATCCATACCTGACAATAGGAAGAATGCTGTTACTGTTTCCTAACACAAATGGAAAAATAGTAGAAACAAAAGAGTAAATCTTCAGGAGTACTATCCCAAAGGTGCTTTTTCAAGAGGCAACTGGACTTTCTGGTTTTTCTCTGAAGAGGTTTTGCTTCTTATCCAAGAAGCTTCTTCAGCTTCTTCTTGGATAACAAGTGAAACATCTTCAAAGAAGAACCAAAAAGTCCATCTACCTCTTGAAAAAGCACCATTAGGACAACCATGACCTGAATGACTGAGAATCTCCATAGACATTCAGGAGGACTAGTTTATTAAGCATGCCTGGGAAGGTGTTTGGCAAAATTCTGATCAAATGATCAAAATTTGGGAACTGCTGGGTGGCCTTCTATCAGGCAGGGGCTGTGCCAACCAGATTTTTGCTCTTTAACAAGTTACTAAGAAACATATGAATGTAAGAAAGCTAGTTCATTCTATCTGCTGATTTAGAGAAAATATATGATCAGGTGAATTGGCTTGTATTGTGGAATGTTATTTATGTATGAAGATTGGTTGCTGAATGTGATAAGAACCATTTATGATATATGCATACAATAAGGTTGGGTGATACCCATTTAATTGTTTATGGATAAATTATAAGGATTATGGATAAGGAACATTTGTGGTATCTTGAAATGTGTGTATTCTTTTGTATACAGATGTTGCTATGTTGTTGGCTGAGAATCCAAATGATTTTTCAGCAAATATTAGGTAGATTGTTTGATGTGATGAGGAGAATGAATCTCAAAATCAATATATCAAAGAGCACTGTTTTGCTGTTTGAAATAAAAAATGGAATGAGAATTTGCATGTTATAAATGCTGAAAAACTAGAACAAACAGAAGAATCTGTATACTGTACCTTCAAAGAAAATGTACTAGGGCTGAAAAACGGATGGAGAAATATTAAGGCACCACAGATACTTTAAGGTAGTAAGTAAAAGGTCTTGTGCAAGGAATGGATATTTGTCAAGCAAAAATGGCTATGCATAAGAACATATTTTTGTGCAATTTATCATATAGAAGTGAGTCTTGGGTATGTCAGGAGAAACAAAAATTGAACATAGTGGAAATTAGGTGCTTACAGAATATATGCAGTAAAAGAAGGGGGACAGGAATAAATGGTTGCTAAATGAATGTGAGTTGAAGAGAAATTGTGTGACTATAGAAAAGAAATACTTTGTGATAGTTTGATCATATAAGATAAAATTGTAAAATACTAATGCATGAAAGAAGGTTGGGAGTTAGGAAAAGATCTTGGAATAAAGAGATCCTGGGGAAACAAAGATTAAAAAAAAAAACATTATAGATATTTTTTTGTTTTATGAACAGCTCCATAACAGCCACCACCATCTCAAAAACACTCATATGCCTATATAAAATCTTCTAATTCCACATCTCCCTCTCCTAAAGGGTAGCTTATGTGAACAACGTGTAGGATAGACAAGGTTTCCTGAACCGACATGATTTAAGGTGACTGATGATATTAAACATCTGGGAGGACTATATGGAATGGCATATGGATGTGGTAGAAGCAATGGATAATTTGTAAGGTTTATGATAGTAAAAAGGAAGGTCTAGATAAATTTCCTTTTCTTTTCCTTTCTCAGGCCTTTCGCTTCTTTGGTGCAGAACTCTTTCTCTGTATTCTGCACTACTTGCTTACCCAAAAGGGAATAGGGTGATGGTTTCGTTTTTGTGCATCTGTGCAGATTTGTGTAGCAACAATTATGCTCATGAAAACCTGCTACTTTGGAATTGGACAAGAAGAATTGAATCTTCTTTTGCCTATCTTTCCTCCCAGTTGATTAAATTTTGTAATAGGGTTCAGCATTAGCCGCCCTTTATGTACAGAAATCTTACATTTTTGTGCTTATTTGCTAAAACTAGTTAAGGAAAATAAACAGCATCAAGCCATATTAGTTCTCAGTGAATTCATAACTGCAATTTACATGTGTTTACCATTTATAGTAAAACTTATTATCACCTGATAATAAAGACAAAATTCTTCAATAGTACGGTACATGATAATGGTAGCATGTTAATAACATTGCAAGATACCTAGAGCAGTTAAGATATTCAATAAGATTCAAAACAAAAACCTGCAACATTAACATTTTCATTCCTGCTTTTCAGCTGACAAAAGAACCATTGTAATAGAATCTGTACACAGAATGTCTGACCCTTAAAGAAAGAAAAATCTAATGATAAGTTATATTCCGATCACTGCATTGGCTGATTTCAAAAACAAAGAAACCCTAAGCAGGGCTTGCCCCGACTATAATTTTGAAGGGATTGAAATGTCGAAATTTTACTTACGTATAATTTAAATAAATACATTCTTAGCACTGACATTATTAATACACTCTGCCAATCCCTAGGCCATGACAATAAAATTTTGTACACATTCCAACTATTCCCTAATAGTTGTTTTTAAGTGGCAACAAGAGTACTGATGTGGTTCATCTAAACTCCTGTACAAACCATATATTCCTTTTAATCTCACATAAAACAAGAACTCCTATTTCTGACTTCTAGTGAAACTATTTTGATCTCTTGCCCTGCTGAACAATTACGGACAGCAAAGGTGTGTAAAAGACAGGTTATGTAAAAGGCAGATTTTATTGTCCCATCCTTTCCCCGTATTTCCTTCGTTGGTACAATATGGAGTCACAGAGAATGGTTCCATTTGCTGGCTTTGTTTAGATTCTTCCTGTTGTACTAGCTCTACTTAAGTGTGCATACACTACAATTATCATATTTTAGCTACGCCACAATCTTGTGAGGTATGTTAGGCTGAAAGAATTAATTTGCTTATAATAAGTTTCTAAAAGATACAATTTTTGAACCTACCAATAATTAACTAATATTCCTGACCCAGCAGTTATTAGCTATGTGCCAAAGACCCATTAAAAAAAAAATTAATGTCCTTACAGGTTTTTCCTTCTAGATGCAAATAGATACTGGATATAGTAGGCTGCCTCAGATGGAAGTTTCCAGTCTTACAGGTTTTTGGTCTCAATACATTCTTCTCATTTATTACTGCCCATGTTATGTATACAAATATTCCTGGTGAGCCAATCCTAAAGGGATGGGGGTGGAGTTTCAGGGCTTGGAAATTACAACTTCTGTATTACAAAAAAGTTTACAAAGCACCTTTCAATACATTTACAAAACTAGGAAACCCATCTATTTATTTAGTTTTGTTTTTCTTCAGGCTCTCTGGATGATCATCTCAGTCACCACATCATTAATTCTGCTTTGCAACTTCAAATGATTACAAATGGTGTCAAAATCTGTTTCAGGGGGCATTTTATAAAGCTATGTGATATTTGCCCTCTCTTTTCCTATGCATTTTGAGATTCAGAGTGTGGTCTGCAGATGAGAGAAATGCCCTACAGGTATTTAGCAGCCTTTATGTTCAGTTTTGGGTTGAGAACTTAATAACGTTGGCAAGGTTGTCAAATGCTTAGTTACTAAATGAGGTGAATTAGAATCCAGTCCTTCCTTAGAGAGACTTAGCAATTCAGTACAGCCTATTGAGTCTAAAATCACATCCAGAGGACTGAACTCTGCAGAAATGAAAGGAGATGGAGACCTAGTTTGGCAATTGTTTTTTTTTTTTTAGGTTTATTATGCATATATTGAGTTTACCCAATTTTCCTACTCTGTGCCAAAGCAATCCAAAGAAATAAAAAAGTCCACCTTCTAGAGAAGAAAACTCTTGAATGAGGCACTGCTAGTTAAGCAATGTAGATTTAAAAAAACAATTAATTTTCCAATCTAATCTTATTTGTTACAAGATGAACTACAGTTATAATGGTCTAAGTATAGGAACACAGGGCACTACCACACCACTACTATTTTTCCCCAAACTTCTTCATGCAATACTTGTGTCATTCTCTAAGTGGCCCTTGCTTGATGTCATCATAAACATCATAAATCTTGGGGCTTTTCTCTCTGCTGAGTTAAAGTGCTATGTACCTTCCGTAAGTCAGCAGAACCCATTTTAGTGATAAATCTGCAGCTTCTATTGCTAGTCCCTATCTTGCCTCTACTGCATTCTATTCTGACTCTCTGCCAAATGGTGCTGTCTGATTTTGTGTATAGGCATGTGATCAGAAAGCAATTGGTTGTACTCTAGCAGCCTACCTTTGATATTGTGAGGTTCTGCTAGACCGCCAGCACAATACTGTTACAACCAGCCCTTTGGGGAGAAAACAGACAAAGCTGAGGGAGCATGCATAGCCTGAAATGAGCAAGAAACATTTGTCTCATACCATCCACTTCTGCCCTCCTCATTTTGCCTCTAATGGAATGCTAGGAAGTGTAACTGTTTTATATATGCTGTACAGTCATGGGAAGCTTTTACATATGGTCTAACTATCATGTATTAGCTTATAGGCAAAGTTGTATTATTATATTGGTTTATCTAAAAATGGCAAAAGCGTTTAGGGACTGGGGCTGAGATGAAGGCATGATACATGGGAAAAAAATATGTTACCAGGGC